>JAGXJF010002575.1:0-600000 GCA_019208055.1 Stipa capillata
GGTGCCTGAGGGGCTTCGCGCCGCCGCAACCGAAGAGCAGGCGGCGGCGCCTGAACAAGAGATGGCCTCAGATGAAGGGGCCGAAGGCATCCGGCCCGAGGGAAGGGCCGATGTCTTGATCGTGGCCGGGCGCCCCGTGCCCCGGGAGGAGGAGCTCGGGGGCCATGGCCTTACTGCGCCGCCCGAGGAGCAGCCTGAGGCGCGACAAGGCCAGGCACCGCGGCGAGGCCAGACATCTCGGGGGGGCCCCTCTGAGATGTTTGAGGCCGCGCACGCCGCCATCGACCAGCTCCGCGAGGACCTCCTTTCTAGGGAGAAATCCTTAGAGGATCGGGAGCGGTCCTTGGAGGAGATGGCAGAGAAGCTCTCAGCTCGTGCTCGCATCGCCAAGCGAGAGTACGAGAAGGATCTTGCCGAAGTCGACCGCCAGCGGGACCTCCTCGACGAGATGAGAAGGGAGATCATCCCGAGGGTGAAGGAGGTCGAACGGCAAGAGCGGGAGCTCAACCGCCGGGCCGCGCTGGTCAGGCCGCGCGAGCTGGATTTGGCGGCGCGGGAAAAACGCGCCGCTGAGAAGGAGGCGCAGCTGCAGCGGCTTGCCGATGACCTCGCCCGCCGCGAAGATCAGCAGTTCCTCCGGGCTGGAGAGCTCGAGACGAAGGCGCAGGAGCTCAGCCAACTCGAGCTCTCCCTTGAAAAGGCGACGAACGACCTGGACGCCGAAGTCCAGTCGCGCGTCAATGCTGCTCGCGAGGAGCTTGCTAAGGAGATGGCGCAGCTCCGCTCGGAGGGCCAGAAACTTCAAGCAGCGGCTTGAAGACTCGTGGGCGACGAGGCGCACCCTCCAAGACCAACTCCGAGAAGCGGAGGAGGCGAGGGAAGCGCGAGTCCTCGGAGGCTGCCGCGAAGCTGGAGGAGGTTGACAGCGAGAGGCTCCGGCTCCTCACCGAGCGGAGCGCGGCGGTGAAGGTGATGAAAGCCATCTTCTACCGCGCGAGGAACGCCGCCGAGGTCGCTGGACTTGGCACCGCCTCCTTGCCGGGCTTCGACGATGACCCCGGGAACATCGCCCTGGGCTTCGAGAGCATCACCGAGCGCCTCGAGGGACTCGGTGAAGCCGTGCGCAGCCAGATCGAGGAGGAAGGCCGGGAGTTGGCGGTCGTGGTGGCGGAGCACACTCTGGCGTGCTACCGCGGCCGCGACCCTAACTTCCCTTTGTCGCCAGCCTTGGAGGGGCTTGACGTGATCGACGAGGCCGCCGAGGAGGAGGCCCGGAAGGCAGTCCGCAGGGCGGCCGATGAGATCGCCCGGCGGTTTTTCCCGCGTGGAGGATGCCGGCAGAGGCGACGGCGCCGGCGATGGCGACGGCACGGCGACGGCGGCGCCGGCGAAGAGTAGCTCCTCCTTTTTTCTTTGTTTTTTGTTGCTCTTAGTCCAGGGCTTGACCCTTTGTAAGAACTTTCGCTAGTTATGCAAAGAACCTTTGGCCCGAAGGCCCTTTGTCCCTTGCTTTTTTTCTTCTTGCTATGCTTGTGCTGGAAATGTCTTCACTTCCTTGCTGCTTCGGGCGAAGCGTCTGGCTCTTGCTCGGAGAGGGACGAGAGACGGTCCTCGGGACGCCCCGAAGGCCCCAGCCCCCGAGAGCTGGACGCGCCGCGGCTGAAGCTAGGAGGCCCCGCCCTCGGGGACACGGGGTGTCCCCCGAGCGAAGCTCCATCTAACTCCTTCGCTTGCCTGCAAAAAATTGCCCAAGTCTTTGTGCTCGGGACAATCATTGGAACGCTTAGCTGTTAATATGCGTTGCGCTAATCATTGCACTTATATGATTTTTCCTAACTTTGAGAATTTTCGTTTTTAACTCGGCAATGCTTCCTTATGCCTCTGGAACGCTACTGGGAAAAACCGCCGGGCGCGTGCGAGAGTGCGTAGGGTACTTGGGCGGCTTATTTACCAGGGCTGATGTCCAGGGTTAAGAAACCAGGCAAGACACCAGGGCTTTGAGCGGACAACCCGAAGCACTCCCCGTGACCCTTTCGTCGCTGCCTTCAGGCAGACCCCACCGCGAACACAGAAGGCAGTTGGGAAAAATTGGCGAGGAAAAACTAGTCGTTCATGTATAATGCTCGGGAGCTTTGAAACATAAAAATGTGATCAGAAGCTTAGCTTATAGATCGGGTCTCAGGGTGACTTTGGCGCCCTGTGACTAGTGTCGATCCAGCGGGCGGCGCCCGGGAACTTCATCATGGTGAACCTGTTTACTTTATGAGCGATTATGCAATTTACTTAGCAAAAGGGGGTGTTTTCCACAGGTCCCTCGGGGGGTTTGCCTGTTAACGCGTCCCTCGAGTTTTCGGGTCTGCCGACCCGTCCCGAGCACGAGAAGTGAAGCTATCCGACTGACATGAAGTTGGGTGGCGCTCGGGTCTGCTAACCAGCAGAGCACGGTGGCCAGGGGCTTATTTGCCCTGACTCGGACGTGCTCGGGGTATAGCTAATTGCCCGAACGTCTTACGGCCTGACAACAGGTATTCGGATAAGCTCGACTGCTCGGGCTCGGACCGGTGGGACCTACTCGCATCGAGAGGGGGGGCTCGGGAGCCCCGCGCCCGCGCGAAAAAGAACCACTTTTGCTAATTATGGAGGAAATATTGATATTGATATTGAATAAGGAATTTAAACTTTGCACAGGGGAATTCATATGAAGGGAAACTGTAACTTTTATATTGATAAGAACGCTAATTAAATAGCTCGGAATACAAAGGGAGCCCCCGAGCGCGGGCGCGAGCGCGCGGGATACTCGGGTGACCTTTGGCCGGACCGGCGCTCGGGGTTCGGGAACCAGGCTGAGCGGCCGGGGCTTTGGGGTGACGAACCCGGAACTTCCCATGACTCACATTTGACACTCGGGGAGCTGACTCTAAAAGCAAAAACTTACCCGGGCTATTCACGGGAAAAACTTGCGTAGGAGCTCGATGTTCCAAGCGTTGGGCAGCGTCATTCCATCTTCGTCGGCGAGCCTCACCGAGCCTGGCCGGGTGACTCTGGTCACTCGGTATGGTCCCTCCCACTTTGGGCGAGAGCTTGTTCTTGCCTTCCCGCGTCTGGACGCGGCGAAGCACCAGGTCTCCGACTTCAAGAGACCTCGGCTTGACGCGGCGCTCATGGTAACGGCGAAGACCTTGCTGGTATCTGGCAGCGCGAAGGGCAGCTCGGCATCTATGTTCTTCAAGGAAGTTGACGTCTTCGACCCTGCGCTGCTCTTGATCTTCCTCCGAGTACGCCGCTACCCGAGGGGAGCGGAAAGTAAGCTCGGAAGGAAGGACTGCTTCTGCCCCGTATACGAGGAAGAAAGGGGGTTTCACCGGTCGCCCGACTGGGGGACGTCCGGATGGACCAAAGGACGGCGGGGAGCTCTTCTATCCAGCCAGCGCCGCACTTCTTGAGCCTGTCGAACGATCTTGTCTTGAGCCCCCGAAGGACCTGGGCGTTAGCACGCTCGACCTGTCCGTTTGCTCGGGGGTGTGCGACGGAGGCGAAGCAGATTTCTGTCCCGAGGGCTTGGCAGTACTCGAGGAAGGCGTCGCTCGTGAACTGTGTGCCGTTGTCGGTGATGATGCGGTTAGGCACCCCGAACCGGCTCATGATGCCTCGGATGAACTTGATTGCTGACTGCTTGTTTATTTTGACGACTGGCTCGGCTTCCGTCCACTTGGTGAATTTGTCGATTGCGACGTAGAGGTACTCGTAGCCCCCGACTGCTCGGGGGAACGGGCCCAAGATATCCAGCCCCCAGACCGCGAAAGGCCACGAGAGGGGGATGGTCTGGAGTGCCTGAGCGGGCTGATGTATCTGCTTGGCGTGGAATTGGCAGGCCTCGCAGCGTCGAACCAGCTCCAAGGCGTCCTCGAGGGCTGTCGGCCAGTAAAAACCTTGCCGAAAGGCTTTACCGACCAGCGTGCGAGACGATGCATGGCTACCGCACTCGCCCCCGTGGATGTCTGCGAGCATGTCGCAGCCTTCTTCCCAAGAAATGCACTTCATAAGAATGCCATTGTTACCGCGCCGATAGAGGTCCCCATCTACAAGCGCGTACCTTTTTGATTGCCGCGCAATTCTTTCCGCAACGGCTTCGTCTTCGGGAAGGATGTTTTCTTTCAGGTATCCTCGGATCTCGGAGATCCAGGTGTCCTGAGAACAGGTGGCGAGCACGCGGTGCTCACCCGGCGGCGGCCTGACGGGAGGATCTCCCACTGAAGGCGCCGCCTGGGTAGACTCGCCTTGGCGCGAGGTTCCCCCTTCGTCTTGGTCGGCGGCCTCGACGGACGGCCGAGAGAGCCTTTCTTCAAAGGTCCCAGCCGAGCGCTCCAATCCCGAGCGATCCCCTCGGCGCCCGAGGGGCGCCAGCTGTCCCGGACTGTTCCCGGGCGACCCTGAGCGCTCGGGGAGCGCTCGCTGGAGAGCCGCTTGGGACTCCTTTCGGGGAAAACGCCAGGGGGTTCGCTCGGGGACTTCCCCGAGCACTCCCCTGGGCCCCACGCCCTGCGGGACGCCGGACGCTCGGGGAAGGAGCCCCGAGCGTTTCCTCGATTCTTGGGCCTCGGACCCTCGGGAGCCCGGGGCCCTCTTTAGAGGGCTTGCATGGCCCGAGCACCCAGGCTTAGACCACCGGGCCCACTTGCCACGTCAATGGGGCCCTCGCCGTTCCAGCCGCCACGTGCCACGCCCTGCGGCCTCTGGTTGGTCTCCACCGGCGGTTCGGGGGACCCTGGGCCCCATTCCGCCGACAGGAAGGGTATTCACTTTGGACTATGCACGGTGAAGATCAAGTTATAGTCTCAGATGATGATATCATAGCCGAGGAAGAAGCAACCCATATGTTGTTTGATATCAATCGCGATTCACATGATGAGATATTCGACGATACCAACTTGATGCCAGATCTAGAACACATGTTGCATGATTTTGAAGGGCATGGAACTGACAGAGAGTACCAGTAATTTCTAAGCTTGATGGGGGCCTTGGAGAAACCATTGTTCTTGAGATACAAGGCAAAGTTCACGTTGTTATATGGCGTGCTTTAACTACTGAAACTGAAGGTGAGCAACAGCTAGTCCAACAAGAGCTTCAACGAATTGTTGGGTCTCCTAGGGAATATGCTCCCGAAGCGCACGAGTTACCCATAAACACATATAGAGTAAAAAAGATGATTTGTCCCTTGGGACTGGAAGTTGAAAAGATATACGCATGTCAGAATAACTTTATCTTGTACCAGAAAGAGTTTGCAAACTTGTATTCATGCGCAGTGTGCAAGACCTCTCGGTACAAGGGTAAGATTGAACAAGATGGAGCCAAGAAATTCATCGAGGTTACGAAGAGAACTCCTACCAAGGTTGCTTGGTATCTGTCTGTAATACCCTGTCTGAAGCGTTTATTTGCGAATCCAAAGGAGGTAAAATTGTTTCATTAGCATGTTGAGGAGCGGAAGACATCTAATACAAAGCTAAGACACCCAACTGATGCTATTCAGTGGAGAAACATCGATAGAAAGCATCCTTTGTTTGCTGTGGAAACTAGGAACATAAGGTTTGTGCTGAGTATGGACATAATTGAATCCATTTGGCAACATGAGCAGCCGGCACAACACCTAGCCAGCTGACCGTGCTTCTTAGTATGTACAAATTGTCTCATTGGCTTTGTATGAAACGGAAGTACATTACGATATCAATACTTATCGAAGGGGCTAAGCAACTAAGTAACGACATCAACACCCAACTGTTGATGGATGATCTACAAATACTGTGAAACACATGAGTGCACGTATGTGATGCAGACAAAAGAGAATACTTTACTCTGTGGACCTTACTGTTTTGCACAATCCAAGACTTTCCTGGCTCTCGGCAACACCTTCGGTTAGACGGTATAAGGACACAAAGGTTGTGTTATATGCAAGGATTTAGAGGAGGCATTGTACCTCGTTGTAGCAGCGGCAGGGAGGAGGGCGCTATCGAGGAGGAGGGCACTATCGGGGAGGAGGCCGGGCGTCAGGATGGCAGCGTCGGGAAGGAAGCCGAGCATAGGGGTGTCGTGGGCACCGTCGTCAGGGACAAAGCCGTGCTTTAGGGCGGTGGCGGCGACGGCACCATCGAGAAGGAAGCCGTGCGTCGGGATGGTGGCAACAGCTCGGTGTGGCGTCATCATGGGGGAAGCAGAAGCAATTGTGGCGGCTCAGTTTGGTGCCATCAAGGAGGAGGAGGTTGTTGGGGAGGAGGTGCCATCGGGGAGGGAGATTGGGGCGGCGTGTGGGAGGAGACGGTAGTGATTTTGATAAGTTAGAGTTCGGCATGACGAAGGAAGAGGACGAGGAGTTGCAAGGGAAGAAAAGAATCTGGGTCATCGCAAAAAGCTGACGGCTTGAATTCACAAAAAAACCATATGTGATAAGGGTTTTATTGTAAACGGCTCGGAAACAAAATCATATATGATAACATTATGGACCATTCTATTTGAGAGCCATCTGTGATAAGTGCTCATTATAAAAGGTTTTTTCTGAGAATTATATGTGAACTGAATTTATACGACAACCGTGTGTAAAGAGATTTATCAAAGATGAGTTTTCTATTCATCCGTAACAAGAAGTCTGTGATATGATATTCTGTGGCAGCTTGGCCTTCTCTCAAGGTGAGGAGGAGATGTTCTGATTGTTGTTTGCAGATTAAGTGCAGTATCCCTTAATTTGTGTGGTCCTTTTAGTTTTCAGGTGAGGGTATATATCATCCACACTTACAAGGTGTTCGATCAATGGTACATGTTACAGCCGAATGGTTCATGTACTTGATCGATTTCAAAACGAAGGTTCATGTGTTCTCAAGGTGGTCGTCGTTAAAATAAAAATTAAAAGGATCACGCTTTGTTTCCAGAAATCGTTTGGTTTGCATCATTGTACTGTTAGCCTATCACTTCAGTAATAATTCATTCATTGGATTATTCGAGTTAGATTCCCAACAACCCCCGATATTTTCTCATATATACCCGCGCGCATGGACGCAGCTAGAATTTTATGTTTATTATTTAATTCCATGTATCAATCAGTCTTACTCGAATTATCGAGTTGATGTGCAAATACGGAACTACTTCTTCCACACTTCTCCTAACATTTGGATTCCTCGGGCCTAAGACGTGGACCGAAATATGGATCGTCGTTCCTTTGTATTAGTTGTCTCGGCCGGTTTTTAAGTCAAAGACGGCGACAGTACAGCCTTTAGTTAAAGTACTCATTTAATAGTAAATTTAAATTACTCGCAATACTATAAAATATGGTATATAAGACATGTAATTACAGACGATTCATTAAAAAATATTCGTGAAAAAACTCGTCACACACAGTTTTTACAGAAATTCGTATCACAGACAGTTCTTTTTAAAATCCGCCTATAATAACCTACACATCACAGACGGTTAAAAGAAATGTTTGAGACAAACCGGCCCAGTTGGCCCATTTACCTCTATATTATCTCGCCCGACTGCCCACTTCCCCTTGAAACCCTAGCTCATCACCATTTATCGCTGCCTACCCTCACTAACAGTCGTGGCCACACCCATGTCTTCCTCCTTCTCCACGTACCGGCGCCTCCATTCATGCTAGCGCTCCAATCTCCCCTCTCCTTCTTCCCCCTCCTCCCCCTCTTCCCTAGTCCAGGTCAGGCTCCCACCTCTGTCCTCGTGTCTAGATCCAGACATCGCCACCTCCATCACTCATGTCTAGATAAAACGCCGCCACCTTGCCCTGCCGGATCTGGGCGCCATCTACCCTCACCGCGGCCGGATCCGGCCGCCATTGCCTCGCCGCCGCCGACTTATTCTAGTTCATTGATAACTTATTTTAGGATTTAAAAATCATGTTTTGCGCCATGGATTACGAGGGTATTAAAAACGTGAGATTGAAATACGCTTCTAGAAAAATCTTCATTGTAGTCAATTATTCCTTTATTTGTAATTCTAATTTCACTTTAGTAGTAAATATTTTATTTTATCTTTTAAAAAATATTGGTTATATGGATTTTATGAAATCAATTTTTGTACATCCACCCTTTGCAGCAAGCCCTTCACCCCTGATCAATAAGCCTATGGTTACTTCTCTCATGCCAGGTTGTGCCAATTCTACTGTGCACCAACACAGATTTTTCCGTGCTCTCTATTTGCGGTTAGATTTGTTGTATGTTCTCATTTTGGATATCAATTTTTTTTTGTATCAATTGTGTTTGCATCTCTTCCTTCCCCGTCCCACTTATTAATCAATACTACACCTTATCATATTACCTTTGAGATACCTTTCTGCCATCATATAGACATTTAAAATTCTAGAAAGCTTAGTAGTGAAAATATACTCAAGAAGACTTAATTGCAGTTATGGTAGTTTTCTTTTGATTTAGGGTTATTAGGAACGTATTATTTGCGTATGACTTTAATTAAAAGTATGGTTACGAAAGTAAGGCTCCTATCATTCTAAACTTAGCTATTCACGTCCATTGTTCTCTTTTACCTTAGGTTTCTTTCATTTTTCATATCGTTTTCAATCACCGCTTCTCAATGCCAAATCTCTGACTGAATGTTTCCTTTTATGGATTTTCTAGCGATAGATAAACATTGTCTTCTCACCTACCTCCATATTTATCTTTTTGTTGCTGTATTATTTATCTTTTTGGTAAACATTGTCTTGTCACCCACCTCAACATTATCTTCTCACCCACCTAGACAACACCTATCTTTTGTTCATGGATTAGCATGGGCCCGTGCAGCTCGGTGGCTATTTTACTAATCTTGTTTCTAGGGAACGTGGCTTCCATGCCTCCTTTTCTTCTCCTCAAGCTGCTCGATCTCTTCTAAAATATCCTCTCTTGACAGCAAAAGTACAACGACATGCATATAAAAACATAATATATGACACCATTATATTTAGACCCATTATAATTAGTGACGTGGATTTTTATACAATTAATGTTAATACTTTTCTAGCCCTTTAGAGAGAACGTGTCAGGGCAGTCCCAATGCATTGTCTCTTAAGCTGTCTCTTCCTGTATTAAAAGACTGCTTAGAGACAGCTTTCTCAGTGCATTGTCTCTTAAGCTGTCTCTTAGTTTGTTATATTTTGTGATCAATAGCACCATTTTATTCTTGTAGCCTATTTGTGGCACATACCAATCATTTCATGTTTGTAGAAGTTTGCATGAGAAAATAAACAAATGATGCTAGAAAAATTACATGTAAATTTTATAAATCCATGAACGTATATACAAGCGATATTCATACATACAACGGTACAAAATATAGAGAAATTTAGTTTAGCCCAAAAAATTTTGAAGGAGGAAGTGTACTGATAGCAAGAGATGATGTGTTTGTGTGTGTATGCTAGCAGCTATATATATAGTGATGTAGGCAAGAATGCATGCAGTCAAGTTTAGGTGTTCACACTGCTACATATGTATGAATACAAATACTGCTAAATATGTATGAATACAAACACTGCTGAAAACACATGGTCATTAACTAAATACCACGAGCTGATACTGTTTCCAGCAAGATATACAGTCAGCTCACTAGCAAAAGGCAATTCATACTGAAAAACACATGGTCATTAACAAAGTATGCAAGATATACAGTCAGCTCACTAGCAAAAGGCAATTCATACTAAAAACACATGGTCATTAACAAAATACCACGAGCTGATACTGTTTCCAGCAAAGATGAACTGAAATACCACAAGAAATAGGTCTCTAATTCAAAGATGAACTGACACAAAATACCACAAGCAGTAGGTCTCTAGTTCAAAGATGAAGTGACACAAAATATCACAAACAATAGGTCTCTAGTTCAAAGATGAACTGACACAAGCAATAGGTTTTATAATACTGACACAAGCATATATCTCTACTTCATAGATCAAATAGCATTGATCTCATACTCGCTAATGTCTTCGCACGCATGGCCTTTGCATCCTCATCCATCCCACTTGTGTCAGCAAGTAAGAGGTTGTTGTAAACTTCAAGCATTTTTGTCTCTTTTTGAAGTCTTGCTACGTCAAGCTTCTCGGTTGACATCTGTTGTTATATCTCTATCACCTTTTGCCGTTGCTGCCTAGACTCAACCTACACCTCCACAAACTTATGTAATTTTTCTATAAGCACCGCCAACCCCTTGGGCATATCTTGAGCCTTACGTTTACCCTTGCGTTCGGCTTTAGCTGACTTGCAACCAATCGGGCGCTGCTCGTTGTCCACATCAACAACATGTGATGTGAGATCGATCCCCTCGACGGACTCTTTTTTTCCTCTTCCTTCAACTTTTTCATGTATGCCAACCATTTTCCCTGGTTCTTAAGTACTCTCCACATATGCAACAATACGAAAGGTTTGGAATGCGTGACTTGATACTTCTCCAGCGCCATGTCCGTCAATTGGTCATCAGAATAACCACTTCTATACACTTTGGTGATGGAACACCACTGGCCATGGAAAGCATTGATCTGTGCCTTCACACGGTGAAAACGGAGCTTGAGTTGGCGTGCTCCTCTTCTCCCGTCCTTTGGCATGGTACTGTTGTATACAACAACAATATCCTCCCAGTACTTCTCATTCTTCTTGTTATTCCCATCAATTGGGTCATTAGAATTTTCCAACCAAGCATTAGCCTACATTTGGGAAAAAAGAGAATTAGTTGTGGCCAACGAGAAATTAAATTAGTTAATTGACACAAGTTACGCAATTACCAATTTCTTGTCTTCCTCGTGCGACCAAGACAAACGTCGTGCGGTCCTATCGGGCTCATCATCATCCTCATCAAGATCATCAACATTAACAACCTGTTTTTTTCTTTTTGGAAGCCACCATGCCTGATGAGCCAAGTACTTTTCCTGAAGTACGCATGGCTGGTGATGGAGTTCCTTTAGTGTGCAGTGCCGGTGGTGGCAAGGAAGCAGCAAAATGCTGAGGAACACCAACAAAGTGGGAATTCTCCGAACTAGGATGTCCTAGTTGCGGAGGGGGGAATTTGATGGATGAGGTGACAACGGGAATTGTGAGAATTCTGGAAGCCGGAAGTAACTTAAGAATCCACCAGACGGATGGAAATCCATTGTCCTGCAACATACAACAAATAGGAATAGACCATTTATATAATAATAAAAAGTAAAGGCAGGCTACTACAAAAAAGGAAATAAAGAAAAAGAGGCAGGGTAAAGTGTTGTTAAATTTCAGATATTGATATACATGGACGAGGGCTGCCATTCTGAATTTGGGATATATACAAACATATATACAAGCTATGCAGCCAAGTGCATCAGTGGATCTTCTTTGTGCCGTGTGAACCTATTGCTCCAATTTGCTTTCTTTTATGAATCAAAAAGGTTCCCTAAGCTTCTTCTCGCTATGAACAAGTAAATAAAAAGCACACTGAACAATCCCGAGCAGAATAAAGCACCCATTTACTTCATATTCTAGAGAGTAAGTAATGAATCTTCCTGGCATACCATATATATCTACCAAAACAGGATAATCTAAAATAGCATAAGGTTCCAAAGGATAAGCATTTTAATCTTACTGCTCTCAAATGGCTATTCTGTTCGTGCTCCAAGGTGTGTGCTTACTTCACTTAACCAAGTGTATCATGTCTCGTTAGGGGGAAACTTGATGGGAAAAATGATGGGTTAGGGGGATAATTAGCTAGTACAATAGTTGTTAAAGAGAATGATAACTCTTTTCATCTTGCTATTGATGTAGTTTTTTCCTCCGGTGCAGACATGGTGTGTCTATGCAATATTAGCTGCATCAACCCTGCACACAGCTAATGCATATTCTTGATATTTTCTTGTCACATAGCTTTGCCCTTCAATTGACATATTTTCCCTCATGAGCTCAAGATTCACTGATGTTTGCTTTTTAGTATCATGGCACATTGTCGTACCTATTTATTCAGATAGTATCAGCACAAAAATTGACAACAAATTAGAAAAAAATTCACCATTGATCCTCGGCATGGGCGGCGGCAGCACCCGTCGGCATGGGTAGCGGCGGGGCCGGCGGCGCCAAACTCGTCTGCAAGGGCTCCTCCAGGGCAGGGGCAGCGGCGGCGGTCCTCCACTACAGAGGCGGCGGTGGTGGCGCCTGCAGAGGCTCCTCTACGGGCGGCGGCGCTCGTCAGCATGGGCGAAAGTTGTGGCGGACTCGTCTGCAGGGGCGGCGGCGTCGGCGGCCTCCTCTGCAGGAGTGGCGGCGGCGTCGGCAACCTCCTCTACAGGGATGGCGGCGGTGACGGCGGCCCTCCACGGCAGCGGCCACGGTGCACCTCTGGGGGAAGGTGGAGGGGGGCGGAGCGGCGGTGAGATGGTGGATGGGGACGGGGCCAGAGCAGTGGGGAGAGGTGGGGATGCGGATGGGCTTGAGACCGCACGGGATCGGATTTTGTGATTTTTTTTCATCGGTCCATGAGCTAGGAGTCGGCTCGTTAGGAAGAGACGGTTCTCATCTCTCTCCTTCTTAATTACATGCCACATCAGATTTTTGCGTACTTGGCATAGCTTAAGAGACAGCTGACGTGGTGCATTGGGACTGCCCTTACGTCTTTGTTTTTTGTTTAGCATAGAGATGTTTGAAAATGGAAATTAATTAACGTGCTTGCATGCTTAGATACGTGCCATAATCATAACTAATAGATTATCATAACTCTATCTAAACAAACCATAATCAATTGATCTTTATAATTGTACCTAAATAGATTATAGCTAAAAGATCATCATACAAGCGGGCCACGAATCAAGACAATTAGGACGAGGATGAGGATGAAGGGTCCTTTTGCAAAGGTTTGTTGGTATATTCCAGTTATTCTGCATTTGAAGGGTTTATTTGCTAACAAAAATGAGGCAAAACTGATGCGTTGGCACTTAGAGGGACGAGACAAAGATGGAATGATGAGACACCCTACCGATGCATGCCAACAGAACACCGCCGACAGGGAATTTTCTAATTTCGGTGAGGAGACAATGAACATAAGGTTTGGTATGAGTACGGACGGAATCAATCCATTCGGTAATATGAGCAGCAGACACAGCACATGGCCCATGCTCCTCTGGATTTACAACTTTCGTCCATGGTTGTGCATGAAGCGGAAGTATGTACACCTCTCTATGCTCATTCAAGGCTGAAGCAACCTGGAAATGATTTTGATGTGTACATACAACTAATGAAGGAAGAACTAGAGACACTTTGGTACAAAGGGGCGGAGGTCTAGGATGTTGACAAAGAAGAGAACATCTAGCTACGCGCATTATTGTTCACAACCGTCAATCATTATCCTGTGTATATGTATGGGAAAGCCCTGGAAACTAAAGAACAAAATGTGAGTCGTGTGATGACTTTAACAGTATGTGTGATGAATATCTTGCTACTTTATGTGGAGTTGAATTGTTAGTTGCATGAATTCATTGTTTGAATTATGAACTATTTATGAAATGTGTTTGAATGTTTATTGAGTTTCTCAATTTGTCTCAAGGAAAAATTGAGTGGATGAAAGATTTTTCTCGACAGACTTGGGTCAAGTGGAAAACTTGTGCTCGCAACACTTTGCTTGGTCTATTGTGTGCAGGTGCGAGTTGGGTGCGGCGATGGTTCGGCCATATGGACTGGCATGAGGCTTGGAGGGCTGACATGCGGTCAAGGAGGTGGTGACGACATCGTGCGGTTTAAAAGCATGTACGCGTAAGACAAGAAAACAGGTGGAGACGAGACGTGAGGACCAAGTCAGTGCGAGGACGTTTTGGTAAAAACGCGGAATCTACCGAAGCATAACCAAAAAACTACAGCGGCGTCCGGGAAGCGGTTTATGGTTAGTTGCTTAGGGTAGAAGGATAGATAGATGGTGGATGAGTCACTTAGACTCTTTGTGATGCATGCTAAGTGCTCATGCCATCTAAGTGGGCTTAAGGCCCAAGTGATGGGAGGTATGTCTCCACCACTATAAAAGGAGGGGTAAGAGGTGCTTATCCCTCATCTCTTTTAATTAGCTTTGTGAGAGCTGCACTTAGAGGAGTGCTTTGCCTAGATAAGAGGCTTGTAAACCCAAGAAAAATCCACGAAAATGCAATACAAAAAGATTTCCCCCATTCCTTTGTGTTCTTGAGCTATTTGCTCCATTAGCTCTTTGGATTTTCGTTTTCTTGCTTTTTCTATGGATTGATCCGTGGTATGGCAAGTAAGTGATGGGGATATCATCTTCATACTGATCCCATCCAAGCATACCCAAAGATTCAACCTTCTCTTTCTCTATTTTGAGTTTTCCTTGGAGAAAGGGCAAGAAATGGTGTTTTGTAATTAAGTCATGAAGATACTTTGATTCTATGTTTTGATAGATGGATTAGGTTGCTGTGACATGTGAGAGATTGCCATATTGGTTTCATATCAAGAATCCTCACGAGCACCTAGGAATCAAAGAAGTGCTCTTCATCCAACCTTTGGGGCTGATTAGGAAGAATATGAAAAAGGCTATGTCTTGAGGCATTTTTATGAGGATCAACAATTGATTTATAGTCACAAGACAAGCCTAGACCTTCTTGTAAAATTTCATCAAATTTGGTTGGATAGATTTTGAACTAGAACAAAAGTCGCGTCAATTTTCTGCGTTCTGGAAATACAAAGTCGGACTGTCCGGATTTGTCCCGGAGGGTCCGGATTTTCAAACCCAGAGGGTTCGGGTGACACCGGGCATTACAGTAGGATTCCGGACCTTCACCCGGAGGGTCCGGGTGATACTCTGGGCTCTACAGTAGGTTTCCGGACCTTCACCCGGAGGATCCGGGCCGAAAAATCCGGAGGGTCCGGATTTGCTCTGTAGCAGTTTCGGTCGTTCACTATTTTGATCATAACTTTTATTTTAGTGATCTTGGACTCGTTTTGAAGCTATCGACGAGCTCCATATCAATAAGGACTTTTGGGGGTTTTTCCACTGCTTTTTTACTCGGATCATACTAGTTTTCTATATGACTATGTATGTGAAGATTTTGTGAAAAAAATTTAAATTTGACATTCACCCCCCCTCTGTCGGAAGCCGTCGATCTAACACAAAATATCGACAAATGGTTGTCAAGAGAACTTGTGACCAACATCATGACATGGCAAGGGTATGAGATCAATGGATACACATTCTCTATGGAGGCTCAAGACCGGAGAAGCACGTACTAGAACAATGGGGTAACTTTGCAAGCTAAAAGTAGTCGCGATGGACCTAAGTGCAAATATTACCGCATGATCAAAGAGATTTAGAAACTTGACTATTGTACGACAAAGATCCCCATGTTTCGTTGTCGATCAGTGCATCTCAAAGATGTGTGCATCGAAGATCACAACTTCACTACGGTGAATCTATAGAGTGTTGGGTCCAAAGAAGAGCCATTCATCTTAGTTAAATAGGTTTCCCAAATCTTCTACATACTTGACCCATCAAATAAGAAGCGTCACGTTGTGAGGAAAGAAAAAATAAGTATTGTTGGAGTCAACAGTGTAGTGGACGAAGAAGACTATGAATAATTCAAGGCATATCAGAAATGTGCATCCTCATAATCAGAATGAAGTGAACAACTTTTTCCTAAAATCTGAAAAGAATGATGATGGCACACATGGATTTAGAAACTACAGGTTTGATATGGACCCTGTTAGAGCTTGAGTATCTTCATTCGTTCTTGGGGGCTCACATGCATTTTCTATATTAGAAGAGCCTAGTTCTAAAACAATAATAGCTAGAGCTTGTCCTCAATTCAAGAACGTTAGTTGCTTCACAATTAGGAGGGATATCATGGCAATGTTTAAAAGAGAGACAAAATATTTGCAAGAAGCTATCACCAAATGTCCCGGTAGAATTAGTTTCACTTCTCAATTCGAAAACTGATGTGACCAAGTTTAGTTTCATTTGCATTACTTTTCATTACATTGATGATGCTTGGAAATTGATCAAGAAAATTATATGGTTCAGAAAATTGACTCCACCATATGATGGAGCTTCTATTGTTGATGAAGTCGGGGTTTTTTCAGGCTCAGGCTTTCCTATAGAATATCGAGCTTTCTAAAGCCCGACCCGAAGCTTGGCCTGGCCCATCATATGCTTAGGTTGAGGTTCAACTAAGTGCACCAACAAGTCTAAGTCAAGAATGCAATCCTAGAATAACAAGCAAGTAAAGAAAAATTTTAACACAAGATAATTACACAAGTATGAATAGCAAGATATGGATTGCAAGAAACTAAGGAGACAAGGGACAAATGATCTTTGTTTTCGAAGTTCGGGTATCCATTGATATCCTACATCTTCATTGAGGAAGCTTGTCCTGACAAACAAGCTGGCTCCGAATCAAGTACTTCTCTCAAGGTCCTTACCTTTAGCAAGAACGTTTACCATGGATAGCTCCTTCGTCCATCCTAGAGATGGTGAGCTCCACAATCACTCACAAGTCTTTAAGCCTCCTTAGAATCTTCTTGAAGAGATCACCAAGCTCAACTCAACCAAACTGTCTAGGAGGCGGTGACCTCCATGAGTAACAAGCTCTCAGCCTTCCACTCAAACAAAAGCAACGACAATCGCCAAGTGCAACATAATGGAAAACTCCCTCTCACACCTCAGCAACTCATGCTCTGGAGGTTAATAAGTGGAGGAGAACACCAAGAAGGACTCAAATGATCCTAAGAACATCAGTTCACACCTTAAGCCACCCAAAGGTGGCTACTTATAACCCACCCTCCAACACTATTCGTTAGAGCAAAAGCGGAAGAACTCAAAAATTCTAACATGAAACTCAGAGGTTCTGACATTTGAAAGAAACGACTACTCTGATTGTCCAGAAATCGGTCTCGAAAGTTCTGACACAAACTCTGAGGTTTTGACTTTTAGAGCATAACAGACAGAAGCAAATGTCAATGGTTTTGACTTTGAACACAAATCCTCCAGGAAATTTGAATAGCCCAAGGCATAGACAAGACCGGTTTTTGGAAGTTTTGGCATTGCACTTGATGCATCCGAGATTTTAAAGGACCTCAACGGATGATACATAGAACACATTCTTAGAAGATCTGAATTCTGACTTGCATATTATGAGATTTCAAGGATAAGTCAAGAACAGATACTCGGAGGCTCCGAAAAAATTTTGGCAACCCGACATTCAAAGCAGAAGGATTTGAGCGTTTCCAGGAATGGAACTCAGAGGTTCCAAAAAATCTCAGATGTTCCGACATCCAGAAAAATAGACAGAAGGGCAACTCGGAGTCTCTGAGTTCCCTGACTCTTCACACAGAGGTGAAATTTAGATATTCTAACTACAAATTTGGATGCTCCGACATAGCAGACTTCAGCACGGTGAAAGATTGCCTAGAAGGCAAACAGTTGATCCGAACTGAGAAATTTCTTCTCATCGATGCAACAATGCAACTGAGTCATCAAATACCAACAAAAAATGGTTGGATCACACAAGATTCTTAACCAAGATCAACAAAGAGGATAATGCAACTTATGGAGAGGTTTGAGTACTCAACACGCGACTCCTTTCAAGCTACTTATCCAACAAACTCTCATGATAGAATGGTTATCTATTCTATAATCCGGTCTCCCTCGAACACCTTGACACCAGTAAAACTAGAAAGACCTAGCTAATCATACATTTGCCCTGAGTACTCCACTTGAGCTTGATGAAGGCGATCATCCTTGCTCCAAGTCAGAATCTTTTCTCAATCTTCTTTGCTTATTGGAGTATTTCAATATGCTCGCCCATAAACCAATATGTGATGCCATCCCTTGATGACACACTACTACAGAAACCCACATTCAAGATTGGAATCACTAAAGGGTAGGGCCAGCCCGACACTACTGTCAGCCCTCACTGACGGGATGTCCAGCTACCTGTCATTGACGGCTTCACCAGGTCGTCGAGTTCATCTCCCAAAAAGTCATCAGTGAGGGGTTAAAAAGAGACCCGTCAGTGAACTCATTAGTGACGGGCCTTCTACCGGCCTATCAATGGTGTCATCAATGACGGTCCGTGGTATAGCCCATCATTCTAAAAGTGTCATCACTAGCAAGCTACGTGGGTGACCCATCTATGATGTGTTCAAAACCTAAAATTTCAGACTCCCGCCAACTCCAGATTTTCAAAATCCAAAATTCTAGAATGCCACAGGGTATATGATTCACCACAATGTGTCACTCTCTCCACTCAGATCCAGATCCAAAATTTCTCCTTCTTCTCCCTTCTACCCTCCTCTCCTCCCTTTAATCTTTCTCCTCCTCTCACCCTTCCCATGGAAATCCACCGCAAGGTAGCCTCTCCTTCTCCCATCACTCTTCCCATAGGAACATGGCAGAGGCTATACAGGAGTTTTGCTCGGATTCGAGGTAAGAAAGGTCCTCCCGTGGCAAGATTGTGACTTTTTAGCTCAAAATCGGAGGATTCTAACTAGTGCCTAAATTTTTTATTTGAAAAAAATTTCTTCTATTTTTTCTAGCAACTCTACTCCCTAACGGTTTGGAATCCGCAAAAAAAATTTGCATTTCGATCTTGGGATGAAGTTCAACGGACGGTCGGAAGAGGCAATTTTTTGTTCGAAGGTCCAAAAGTGTGTCTTATAGGAAGAATTTAGGGGTCAAAAATGTACATCTCTAAATATGAGTGGATCTTTTAGATGCGCCTTGTCGATATGCTCATTTTGAGTACTCGTGGAGTCAAAAAGGTCACCATATGTAAAAGTTACACCTCGGGTAGGGTTTTTTTCACTCTTGCGAAGTCATCAGTGACGGGCTGCAACACAACCCATCGCTGATGACTTGAGTCCTCACTGACCACTCATCGGTTAGGGGCTTGGACTCCATCACTGATGAAGCACTTTGCCTGTCACTAATAAGGGTTTCTGTAGTAATGACATTTTCATTAGCTTGTCCACCATAGCTTGATGGACCACAAGCTTCCAGTATATGTCTTCACATAATGTTTAATTTGAACTTGCACACCTTGATGTCATCATCTTTTGGTGCTTCTAAACATTAAATCTTTGCTTGGTTCATCCTCCCATGATGCACATCTCATTTTCCCTTGGGGATCATCCTCGTATAAAGCACCCTCCAAGGCTTATGACAATAACAAATGCACCTTAATGACCATCAACATTTGATGTCATCTTCACTTGAGTTTTGGTGAGATCATCCTCTTGATGTAGCCTTATGAAGTGAACCTAACCCTCACACTCTCCAAACACATAAAACATGGTTAGTTCACAAGCATGATTGACATTACGTACCAAAACGTTTGATCACATAAAACATGGTTAGTTCACAAGCATGATTGACATTACGTACCAAAACGTTTGATCAGTTGATGTTCATCCTTCAAGTTGTATCATGATCTCTTAAAGCCACATCTTGAATTCCATGCTTCAAGACCTTGATCATACGCGGCTCATCTCGTGACCTCAATCTTTACCATTTCGAATTCAACCTTGAACTTCATTGTGGTCAATACTTATCACCTTGATCATATGTTGTTCACTCTCTTGAACACAATCTTGAGTTTCTTCAAGTTTACTTATGATTCTTCTTGATCACATATGATTCACTTCTTTAACTTCTTGGTCTTTGATGCATCTATTGATTTGATGGCCTTCATCACATAAACTCATCCAAAATCCTTCCATGTATCACCAATCATGGGCTTCACGGGCTTGTAAGTTCATGCTCTTGATGCAACCTCATAGAGTGTTTTCTAACTCATACACACACTTTCCAAACTCAAAAAAATGATTGGTCCACAAACTCGGTTGTTATTAATCACCAAAACCACTAAACACAAATCTAGGGGTGTAGATGCACTTTCAGCGGCTAGATTTTCAGGTAGATTAAAATGTTCTTCCGATAGACCATTTTATACATTTGTAAGATCAATTTTAGTTGTAGGTTTATAAACTTGTGAAATTAAGCAATATACACATCCAAGGCATCATATGTATATAGGCCTATTTTGGTTGGTATTTTAAATGAATATTTTTTCTACCAATAAGGATAAGGTAATACAAATTAGGAGGTAACATTTAGTGTATGTAGAAGGTTGTAACATCCTCGATTTTTCGGGCTTGAAATTTTTTTAAAAAAGAGAAGAGAATGTGCAATTGAATAATATATTTCTGTGTATTTTATTTGGATTTTATTTCAAATTAATTCAA
Organism: Stipa capillata; assembly: GCA_019208055.1. Classification (NCBI taxonomy): domain Eukaryota; kingdom Viridiplantae; phylum Streptophyta; class Magnoliopsida; order Poales; family Poaceae; genus Stipa; species Stipa capillata. The sequence goes on from JAGXJF010002575.1 coordinate 20,232, forward strand.
GGCTATGAATTCAAGGCTATGAATTAATTTGAGAGCAATAAGTGTTGTTCTTGATTTTTCATTTGATCATTATTCGAAAATTTTCCTCGAAAGTACTTTTTAATGAGTTCCCCATGCTCAATTTGAATTATTGGAATTTTCAGAGAATTTTCGGAAGTGTTTTGCTATTTTTAAAAGCCTCTTGTGATTTTCTACATTTATTTTTATCCAAAAAATATTTTAATCTTTTTTTGGGCTTCCTAGGCCGGTAGCCCGCTTCTCCCCTATCGGGGCCCCGCCTGGGCCTCGACCCTCCCCGTCGGCCTGCCCCGGCCCCAGGCTGCCGCCTCCTCCTCCCGCCGTGGGCCAGCCCACCGGCCTCCCTCCTCTTGGGCCCCGCCGGCCTGCCCCTTGGGCCCCCGAGAGCGCCTGCAACGTGAGTGCGCCGCCGCCGCCGGCGTTTTCTTCACTTTAATCCGGCCATTTCTTCCCAGTTTCTTCGGCCATTAATTTCTGAGCTAGTGCTCCTCTTCACCTCCTTCATGACTCCTCAGCTTCCCTCCTTTTCCCCTATAAATAGGACCCCATTCTCATGGTTTCATTCATTTGCTTTCTCCCCCAAAATTTCTTCTCCACCTCTTTTTCTTTTCCAACTCCGGCGACAACTCCGGCGAGGAATTCCGACGACCACGACGCACCACACACCGAGCGGTTGCTGCTGGAGCTTTCCCACGCTGACACGCATCTCCTACCGCAAGCGAACACGAGCTTCTTCCACTACTTCAACCGTACCGCGACTTCTTCTTCAACTCCGGCGAGCTCTTCTCCCCTCCATTTCTTCACCCTTGGTGAGCCTTCTTTCAATCCCTCTCTGTGGTAGGCTCTCAACAACACATGGAATGTATTTCCCCAAGCAATTTCGCCTCTAGATCTTCCACCATGTGCAGCCCTTGCTTGATTGATCTAAATACTACCTGCTACAGTGTGCTACAGTAGCTCGCATGAACACTAACCCTACCTTATGCACATACCCTCTATCTAATTTTTGCACATATCTAAACCATGTCCGATCTTCGATCCTAGTAGTAAAATGGAACCTTTAGAACCCCACGAGTCCACTGGTACGATCGGATTTTTAATCCGATCGTTAGATTTTAAATACTATTCGAATTTGAATGAAATTTGACCAAATTTTGGGATAATTTGGTGCTGAATGATTATTTTGAATTTATTTTTTTCTGTAGATTACTAGTATGCTAAGGAGTTACTTCTGCAAATTTTCATAATTTTTGGACTTGCGTAGAATTTTCTAGAATTAAAATAAGCATTATTTTAATTATTAAAAATAGAAATGCTCTCTGTTATTTATATCCAATTTTTTTCTAGGATCAGAGAACCTTAGAACTAATTTATCATGTAAACCAAAACATTTTTCCTGCAATGGGTTGAGCTATAAAAATCAGGATGTGTTCTAGATCCATTTAAAATTGATATTTAAATCCTGTTTTTAGCAATAGTGCCTTTATAAATCTGTTTTAGCTACTAAAAATACATTTCCAGTACCCAATAAATCATGGTATGTTATTAGAATGGTGTCAAGACATGTGAACCCATTTATCATAATTAACTAATGTTTACCATGCTTTTAGAGTAGATTTCATGTGTGGAATAATAGTTTTAATTATTTAAAATACATTTCCAGAACACTTTTAAACATGAAATGTCTCTAGAATTGGTATTACGTCATGTTAACCCATTTTTATGATTTAATAATGTTAATTATTATTTTCTACATAATTGTTACACTAGAAATGCTAGCAATTGCCTTAATTAATTAATGTTCAGATTTAATATTATTATTAAATCATTTTTAGTACTGTTATGGTACTGTAGACACACCCTAAGTTGATCCATGCTTAATTAGTTTATGCTAATGGTAGGAAATAGCTTCGTGATTAATTTCTAATCTTTAAAATAATAGAAATGCATGTGTAATTGTGGTTATATGTTATGAATTTATTCTTACTGTTGTTAACCATTATAAATATTTAGGATTCACCTAAATATTTATTTGTGATTAAATGTGAATTGTTATACCTTTTTTATCATGATTACTAGCATGTTAAGGTGTATGTTGTGTGTGTATATATAAGAATATATATTCTAATACCCGGAAGGGGATATATATATTATGTTATATATTATATGTATATATGGTTATGGCCAATCCTAGAAGACTTATTCTATTTTCGACGCGATCGCGCCATCGTTCCATTCCACCCGTATCTTACCTTCGTCGTGCTTCTCTCTCGTGTTGCTTTTCGGAATGCTTTATTGGAGTCCGTATTTATTTGTTTCGCTCTTACTGCGTTGCGACCATAGGGAGTGAAGAGACCGATCCAGCATCCGAAGCAGCTGAAGAAGGCGAGTACTACCATGAAGGCATGCCCCTTTTCTTGATCATATTTGATCCTATATCTCTGAAAGTCATTAATATTTTATCGTTTACTGTCGGCGATACGAGGAACGGGGTCCCCTAGACCGCTGGCAGAGACCCAACTTGATGCCACATCACCAAGGGCGTGGGAGTCAAGAGGAGGTGCCCGGGGGAACACCCCGAGCACTGTGTCCCTTTGGCCATTAAGGGGAACCCCGAGTCGTCCCTTAAGGATGCTCCCCGAGCACCCAAGGCGACTTGGGGCCCACTCGGGACGGCGAGTGCCTCCCACGAGTGGTGGAATGACCTAAGTCGCGTGCTGGGGGGTCCCCGAGCATGCGGGAACCCCGAGCACTGTGTCCATTCACCCGTCAGGGGAAGCCCCGAGTCGTCCCTTAAGGATGCTCCCCGAGCACCCAAGGCGACTTGGCTCCCACTCAGGACGGCGAGTACCTCTCCCAGGCAGTGGGATGGCTTAAGCCATGTGCTCGGGAGTCCCCGAGCACGGGAACCCCGAGCACCCTTCGTGGGTCCCTACCCAGTGCACGTGGCCCGATAGGCGCATTTAATGTCTGTCTGTGCAGGCATTCCTACTCCAAGTCCTTACGGACAAGATGGCGGCGTCCTAGCCAGTTTCATTCCTCCCATGTGACAAGTCCCGTCAGCTGTCGGTCTTAGCAAGGGATGGAACGGACTGACACCCTTCTGACTTTGAGGCTCATCGCCGCGCGTCCAGGCCCATTCCTTCTGTCCCTGGTTGGTAGGGCCAGCATGATCCGTGGCAGAGGGCGGTCCAGGAAGTCTTCACCTTCTGACCCAACCACGTCATGATGACCTAGATTCCAACCGCGGCGTGATAGGCACTATTCCGCTACAGCAACCCTCAACCGCCGGCGTGGGTCACCCACGCCCTATCCGTCAGCAACGGTGCTACTACAGTGTTTTTGCCTTTCAGCCGTTGTGGTGACCCCCGGATATATAAGGGGAGAACCAAGGCCATGAAGGGAAGGACATCCGATAAAAAAAGGATCGATCAAAAAAGAGAAGGGAGATCAGAATAAAGAGAGCAAGAACACCTGTGTGGCTCGAGCTCTTTGTAATCCTCGATATACTCATATATACACAAAAAGCAGGACGTAGGGTTTTACACCAAGAAGGTGGCCCGAATCTGGGTAAATTACGGTCTCCATTCTAAAATCCCTGCCACTCAAGATCGACGTAGCTTCTATTCTTGCGCCTCCCCGGCCGAATCCCAAAGGGGGTCCATCCGGACCACCGACGCCGGCGTTTGTTCACCGACATTTACAAACATGCATGTTGTTTTAATCCAGTAGCTAGCCTATTGATTGACACACCTTTACCTTTACCGCTTGTCGCCCTGAATACTCGATACCCTAAGTAGATTAATAGGTTTTATTCTGAATAGATTAGAGAAATGCTTAGCCATGCTTAAATATATCTTTAGGATGTATTGATTTGTCTCTACGGAGGAATGAATTTCGGATCGATGATCCTTATTGAAACTTGTTGAGCTCACTGAGCTAGGGCCGGATGCCCAATGATTCCCTCTCTCTCTCTCTATTCTTCCTATTCTACTCTGGGTGAAACTTACCATCTAAAAAGTGCGAGCGACAGCTGGATCATGTGATGAAGGAGCAATGGTCGTTCTTCGTGAGATGAAGAAGCTATTAGTCATTCGTATCGAATAAGGCCGAAGTCATGAACCCAAGAATTGTGAAAACAATACAACCACATGCTATATGGGCACTGGCTTGGTCAAGTAGATTAGTCAGCCTTTGGTGCCGATGTTGCCGTACCGCAGAAGGGGTGGACGTAGCTACGAGGACCCTCGGCACAGATGGGGGGACCGGAGTGCGGGGATGTACTCTCGACTCCGAGCCAGACCCGGTGGGCATGTCACACCTTAGGGGGATCTAGCTAAAAGACCTCGTCACAATCTCTCTGCCGGTACACCGATGAGTGTGTACTATGCTGGCGAAGGTCAGTGGCAATAAGACGAGATTGTGTCATGTGGGTAAAGAGTACAAACTCTGCAGAGTAATAAACTAATCGATTAGCCATGTCCACGGTTATGGACAGCACATGACTCATTCTTGATGAAAAGGACATGTCCCTCTCCCCCTTGCTACTTTCCTCTACCCCTTTGCTGATGAAACCTATGGTCGAGCTAAGACGGGAGTTCCTTGCTCGAATGTGTTGGTCGAGGACCACACGCTGGAAAATACCCCTGATATTAAAAACTATTTTATATCAAAATGCTGTCTTCAAACCTACTACAGTAATTCAGTTAAAAGTTTGCTTTACGCAACTAAGCCATAAAGCCTTCCTTTGAAGCCTTGCATGTAGTATGGTAGGACCATCTGCCACCAGGTGGCTTGCTGAGTACGCGAAGTACTCATCATGCATGTTTTGTTATGGTGGTGTGCAGAGGAGTATGCTGAAGAAGAAGCTGATAAAGACTTCTTCTATGATGATCCCGAAGAATAGGTCGCGTGGCTTCCGTCAATTGCCTGTGGCATGGATGGAGCCGTTTCGCTTTTATTTCCGTTGTCTCCTCTGATGTAATAATGTCGTTAAGACATGAAACTTTGTAAGCCATGTGGCATATTGTACTCAAATTAAGTTTCAACTTTGAATGCATGCATTGTTATTCATTTCGCCTGTGTACCGTCAGCGTGATCCTGGACTGACGAGGATGTACACAGGGGGGGTCTAGTAGTTGAAGCTAGACTCTCACAAAGGTAACTTTAACCAGTACAACTTATCAATTTTTATGCATATGGAGACAACAGATAACTCTAAAAGATAACTATGGATGCCATAGATGGTTACTTATAATACCTTTGGTTGGTAAGTTGTTTGAAATGCCAATGGTAAGTTCTTGTATTTTATGTATTTCTAGTTGGAGTATTTTTTGGTACTTGCTTGAACTAAATGAAGTGGCACATATAGGTGGGTAATACATTGTAATGCGATAACTACAAAGTAATCAAGTGATAGTTGCATAGATAATCTCGATGAGTACATACCAATTACTTGGCAACGCCTAAGTTATTCGTTGTGTTACCATGATTTTCTTAATTTTTCGTATTGGATACATTTGTGATGTCCATGCCTTAATCGTAAGGCAATAGATAAGTGAATTGGTATAGCAGATGTTGATTTAGAAAACCTGTGTTGGAGGCTGAACAAGATGCAAATGTTAGTAATGAAGTGTGTTTAGATGAAAATATCTTTTATTTCGGATTTGATATATATTTAAGTAGCAAAGAGTTCAAGATTATATAATCAGATCTCTTGTCTTTGCTGGCCTTTATTTTATTTTTGAATTTTATTAGCTCAAGAAAGATTACCTCCAAACATGTTACCCAAACATCGTAGAGGTAACAATTAGGTTGGATGTAGGTAAAATTGTAAGCTTTTGTAAAATCATGGAATACATAGGCAAGTAAAGTTTTGATTGGAATTTATATTCATTGACAAGCAGTTTTAAGTTAACCATAAAATTTTCATCTAATTCAAACCTGGTAATTATGCAACACTCGGTCTTATAACTGCCTTGTTATACCTACGTAGATATACGAGATGAATTAACTAAGTTCTTTTAGATGTTCTACTACTTTAGTTAATAGTTTAGTATCTTAGGCCTGTTTGGTTGAGCTGTGGCTGTTGACAAAGCTGTTGTTGGCTGGCTGTCTGAAAAAGCTATTGTGGCTGTGGAAAAGTAAACATATAGTTTTTGTTTGATCCAAACAATCTACAGCATTTTGAAAAATGAGCACTGAAGTTTCAGCACATTGCAAAATGTTGGCAGAAGGCAGCTTTTCCAAACAGCTGAATTTGCACTGCAAAGCCCACAGCTACCGTTGGCAAAAGCTGCTGAAAAGCTGGCCGTTTGGTTGGGATGCAGCTTTTTTCAGTAAAAGCTGCTGAAAAGCCCAACCAAACACCCCCCCCCCTTAGAACAACTGATGCCAGTCAAGTGATACTTTTTATGGCAATGATTTAACTGCATGCCATTTCGTATGATAACCATGAAGTAATACCCTGATAACCACACGTGTGGTAGGATTATATATACCCTTGAACACAACGATCAACTAGTCTCGCTGGTTAGGATTTTTGATAGGAAAGATATTAGTTTTAGGAAGGTTAGCCTTTCGCTTTGTTTCATGGTATCGAAGGACCACTAACATGTTATATTTTCCCCTATTGTTTCCTTACCTAGCATATCTGGTCATTAATTTGTAATTGTCTGTGTCCTAAATTATTTACTGAGCCTCAACTTCTGCACCAAAAATGGAATCCATTTTCTACCTGTAGAGGAGGGTATTATAAATGGATTATAAATCAAAATGTGATAACTACAAACCAATCCTCTGATAATTGTATGAATAATCTTCTGATAACTACTTAAAAATCACCCCATAACTTATAAATGTGTGAGCACATGATTTGAGTGTACTTATCAGGACACTATTGGTGGAGCTATAGTTTTGTTAGAGTATTATAGCCCCTGTTTGTTTAAGCTTCTGCTTCTGCTTGTGCTGCTTCTACCCATCCAAAAGCAGAAGCTGAAACAAAGGCCAAAAACTTCAATAAGCTTCTGAGAAGCACTTCTCTATTTAACACTTGAGCTCGAAAAGCTGCTAAGCAGGCTTGAGGAGCTTCTCGCAGCCCTCAACATGAAAATACCCCTAACTTCACATCTAAATTACGAAAAAAATGCCACTCCAAAATTTCCCTTGTCCCCCGCACCCCCCCAGACCCTCACCCGCCCCCTCTCGCACCCACGAGCTCCCGTTCGAGACCTGCCGTGCTCTCCCTCGCTCTAGGGTTTCGGCCCCGCCGCCGGCGCCGCCACGCCTCCCCTCCCGGTCCTTCGCCGTCGCTCCTCAACCGCCGCCTGCCCGTTCGCCCCCGCTCGTCGGCCGCCTCCGTCGCCGTGATCTACGCTGAGCTCGCCTCGCCCCGATGCAGGCGCCCAACATTCCCAGGAGCCGCCGGCCTCTATCGCTCCCAGCACCAGCCGGCATCGCCCCCAGGACCCACGTCCGTCGCTCGCAGGACCCGCCGCCGTCGCCTGCAGGACCTGTCACCGCACCCCGTCGACCCGAGCCACGGCCCCGCCGGACTTCTACCCGCAAGCCGGCCGGACTCCAGCCCCTCCAACCTGCCGGATCTGAAGCCCCCGAGCCGCCGGCCTCGTCCAACACCTCTAGCCCGTCGGATCCGTCGCCCCCAAGTCCGCTGGACTCCTCCCACAAGCCTAGCCCGCCGGACCCGAGACCACAAGCCGCTGGCCTCCTCCCGCAAGCCAAGCCCGCCAGTCCCGAGCCCCCCAGTTGCCGGACTCCAGCTCCAAGCTCAGCCGAGCACACTGTGGACTCCAGTCGACCGGCAAGGTGAATTTTTTCTTTCTTTTTTGTGCTTTCCTAACAGATGTTCATATATTGGAGGTAAATGCATATGATTTCGAAGTACTTGCTCATGAATTGGAGCTAATGGTCATGAATTGGAGCTAATCTGTGAATTTTTTGAATTTGTTAATGAATTAGAGATAGATGCATTTGCTTTGGTTTGAGGTGCAGGTGCTGCTTTGATTAGTGAATGTGTATGTATGCTTTGATATATGAGGTGTATGTATGCTTTGATATATGAGGTGAGGTGTATGTATGCTTTGATATATGAGGTGTATGTATGCTTTGATATATGAGTTAGTGCTATTAGTCAATTAGAAAATAGAGGTATTGTGTTAGCATGAACTATTTAGTTGATATCGTTATCTTGTATTTCTAAAAATTCATGAATATATATAGATGGATCAAGATAAGACTCCCAAAGCAAATTGGGATGCATTTGCTGCTAGAGTTTTTTGTGAGATTTGTGCTAAAGAGAAGTGTCGACGATCGGTGAATCGGCGATCTTACGGTATTCGTGGAGTGAGGATTGCTAGGGGGTAGGAACCTCTAGGGCCCAAGTGCCAGGGGATCTGACAGCAGGGGACAGCCGTTTTTATACAGGTTCGGGCCTCCCTCAGGATAATAACCCTACGTCCTGTTGCTATATATTGATGGAGAATACTCTTTACAACGGGGGATGTATGTCAGTGGCTACCCTAGGCCTAATCGTAGACTAACTATCCTAAACCACTAGGCTCGACTCCTTCGAGGCGATGGGTCTTCTAGGGCTTCCTCTTCTGGAGCTGCGACTAGATGTCATGACCTAATTGGCTCTATCCTCCCCTATGGGATGGTTGATCCTTATATAGGGGGTTCCCAGGGTCGTACCGGACGTGGACTTACACCCGAGTAGGACTCTGGTCTCCTTAAACGTCGGGATCGTCTTCCTAGTTTAAGGGGAGTCTTCTCTTCCCGAGAGGGGTTACCTTATCCTCCAGGGATCTTTCCCGGGTACGCTTGTACCTTCCAAAAGTCACGGGAGTCTGTATACGGATACCCCTAATACGCGGGATGCCGTACTATTCATCATCAAGAAGCTTGCTGGAAATAGACCTACGGTTTTTTTGAGTCCCACTGGTTACAAGAACCTAGAATTCGACATGAGATTCACTTGTATAGTTGCTGGTTGGTCGGGATCCGTACATGACACAAGGATATTCAAGGATACATCGACTAAGTATTCAGAAAAGTTTCCACATCCGCCTGCAGGTATTTAATTTCCTTGTTATTTGTAAGACCTGTATTAATGGTTTCATTTTCTTTCTTTGACAATACTATATTGTAGAAAAATACTATCTAGTCGATGCGGGTTATCCTAATCAGACTGGATATCTAGCTCCATACAAGGGACAAAAGTATCATTTACCGGAGTTTCGACAAGGTCGACTACCTAGTGGGAAAAAAGAAGTCTTCAATCATGCTCATTCTTCACTTTGAAATGTCATCGAGCGCTCTTTTGGTGTGTTGAAGATGAAGTGGCGCATTTTACTGAATGTGCCAAGTTACCCAATGGAGAAGCAAACACGTATCATTCTTACATGTATGGCACTCCATAACTTTATTAGAGAGAGTGCTCTATATGACAAGGAGTTTTATAGATGCGATCGTGATGAGAACTATATGCCAGGGAACATACAACCTACACCATCTGTGGGACATGGTGGACCTCATATGGGAGCGGACCATGGCAACATGAATAACGATCGTGAAAGTATTACAAATGTTTTGATGGGAGCATAGAATCATTATGTATTAGACCTTTTACTATTTCAAAATTATTCAATGTGATATCTTATATTAATTTTGAGTTAAAAGAAGGAGATATGTTAATTCTATAAATTATTAATTTGGTTGTTCTTGGTCGAACTATTTTTAATGAATTTCTTATATTTTATTTAGCCTACATAAATTTTCTCGTAATTTTTGGATTTTATTTTGATGCCTTTTGAATTTCTTTTTAAATTTTGGTTTTTAAATGCATCACATTATAAACAGTACATGAACATTACAGGTCGGGTGAACAGTACCGAGCCCGATATGAACAGTACTAGACTCGTTAAGAATTTATTCACGGGTTGAATAAACAGTACGAAACCCGTTATGAACTATCCCTACTGCTTTCTATTTCTAAAATATTGAATGAACAGTACTAGTCGTTTAACTATTTCTAAAATATTCAAAAACATTTAATTATCGCTAAAATTGTGTGCTAAACATGTCATTTATGCTAAATCAGAGCAAATATACATAAACCATATATAATCTGGACTTAAACAACATCTTCAGCACACAGGGGTATTTCAGACATTCAGCACCAGCTACATGTCCACCAGCCGTCCAGAAGAAGCCCAAACAAACGGCTCAGCCATTTCCCACCAGCTGACCAGCTACAGCTGCTTCTCAGATCTCACCAGCTCCAGCTGCTTCTCAACAAGCTGCAGCCCAAACAAACAGGGCCATAGTCAGCTAATAGCTCGTGTGTTGTCAGATGATTTATAATATAGTAATAAAAAGATTATGCATACAATTATCAGTTGTGTTTTGCAAGTTATGTGTCATTACCTGTTACCACTTACTAGAACATTATTTCTGGTAAGAACATATGATTATTACATAATACTAAATAGAGTGATATGGCAAAAATATACTGAAATAGTGCATTCATTATTTGTTACTCCTAGAATAATTGATCTTAGACATGTTTTCGTATCAAACCGTTGAATTAAGGGTAAGACATGCCCAATCCCAAAAGCTTTCCAAGTGCTTCTTGATGAATTAAGACTTGCTAGCATATGAGATTGAATTGATTGCCTCTTGCCTCTGCATGTGCAGAGTAATAAAGACAAGCAATTCAAAGAGCACAAGGATCAGGTGGAAGCAGCCTGACGACTTGATGACAGACAAGTAGAACTTCTAGGAGAGGCAAAGAGCTCAAGGATCAGGTGGTTTGGCCATGAAGCAGCCTGGCGACCCTTGCCGTGATGGCGACATAGGTGGTGGCAGCATGGCGACATTCAGAACTTCTGAGAGGCAAGGTTGGCCCTGTTGATACACAAAGCAATCAAGCAAGGTCTTAAATTCCTCATCCTGTATAAAGAAGCTGGAGATTCTAGTGTTAGATGAGTAGCTAAATTATACGAAGCACCATCGTTGTAGTTAAAGAAGAGTCACAAAGTAGCATTTTTACTAGGTTGTATAGGATGTTTAAAAAAAGTGCAAAATGCACCAAAGAGAGCTAGCTTGTCGTTCCTATTTTCAAACCTTTTCTGCATCGATAGGGTTGACTATTTCCATCTTCATGAGTCAGTCTGGTGGCTTTTCTCATAGAGAAGAGAAAATGCAATCTGATGGATTCCAAAGAAAAGCAATCTAACGCCAACAACCTTTTTTTCCGAGGAGCTATTCCTACCTTGTCGAGGAGCGTTTAGCTGTTGCCAGCTTTTCACAGGGGGAGAAGAAGTAATTAGCACAGGGTAGGAGGAAAAAGCATGGGTGGGACAAATCAGTAATGTGTCCACGACAAAAAAGATAAAAATATTAGCAGATTATGCTCGAAGAGAACCGCTCGTGCTCGATTCGCTCCCACACACTCGAGCTCTGATAACACGAGAAAGACGTGTTTTGATTTGTGGAACGTTTTTTGGTTAAACCTAAATGGCGTACCGTCGCCGTACAGTCACATCCTCTGGTATATCTCAAACTATCGTATCCACTCTTGTATGGTTCGTCTGCTTGGTTGGATTCGGGAGAAAAAAAAACCCTCATTTTTCTAGCTCATGTACGGTACAGGTAATCAAAGTTTTGATCGCGAGCCAGGCGATCGTTTGTGCACGATCTTACAAGGATCCACCATATCAATGGTTATTTGTTATTGTTTTAAGTATAATTATGGAGATCTATCGATTGTGATATGTTTAAGTACAATTTTAAAAATCTATTGACCTTGGTATGTTTAGTTCAGTTATGATGACCTTTCAGTAGTACAATTATAAAGAGGAATTGATTATGATATTTAGATAAAATTATAGTAATCTATTAGTTATGATTTATTTAAGTAGAGTACATAAAGATCTATCGACTATAGTTTAGAAACTAATACATGTATCTAAGCATGCAAGCATGCGGATTAATTTCCATTTCAAACATCTCCGTGCTAAAAGAAAAGGTTGTAACACGTTCTCTCTAAAGAGTTCAAAAGTATAATATCAATTGTATAAAAACCTATGTCACTAATTATGATTGATCTAAATTATAACGGTGTCGTGTATTACTTTGTACATGTATGTCATATTAATTACTTTTCATTCCCAGAGAGGAGGTTCCAAAAAGAGACCGAGCAGCTCGAGGAGTATTAAATGGTAGTCCATGAACAAAAGATAGATGTTGTCCACAGGAGTGTCACTTGCGGAACACGAGCGAGGTACTCAATTCGAGGATAATTAGGGCTTTCTTGGCACTGTAGACATCGAGATTGAAGGGCAGTCAAGACAAGGAGTACAAAGAATTAGAGTGAGATAAATATTGAGGTGGGTGAGAAGACAATGTTTACCTAAAAGTCATCAATGTTTACCTTTCAATTCTCGCTAGAAAATCCATAAGGCCCCATTTGGATGTAGATATTGAAGCCATGGAATTGAAATGGGGTCCAATACCAAAACCAAGAGGAAATGGAAATGGGCTCCAATTCAAATGCTGATGTTTGGATGTTCATGGAAATGGCAGATGGAATCAAAGAGAAGAGGCAATTCCAATTCCTGTTTGGATGTATAAAAACTTGAATTGTAATTTTTGAAGAAACAATAGATTGTAAAGTGTTTGTACGTGTTTAGAAATGTAATTCCAACAAAAGTGCATATATTATTACAATTGTTTGTCAATTACTAATAAAAATCAAGAAAATGTTATAAAAATGGTCATAATGACCACAATATTATTTAAAATACATGAAAAATGTGCATAACAATGACAATACTCCTAAAAATATATGTCCAGCAAGCATTAGATAAGTTCACCATACATAGTTCAACACATATTACAAGTTCACCATATAAGTCCAGGAAGCACAAATTACTAGCCCAACATACAAGTGCAACATACAGATCCGACATACAAGTCCAGGAAACACAAATGACAGGTTCAACATACAAATCCAACACAAACGACAAGTTCGCAAATTCAACATAAATATATCAGTTCGCCCACCACTAGTTCAATGTCATGAGCCAGTCTTTCCTCGATGCCATGGGCAGCTCCATAAGCGCTTCAAATAAGCGTTCATTAAGGATAAGCTTCCCGTAGGCTCGTAATTGGTCAAGGTGAGGCAAATCTGGAATCATCCCAAGTGCAGCAAGGATTTCAGTAGGACTAGTTACCTTTGGCAATGGTATTGGATCAGTAGTCTTCAAAGCATCACGAAATGAGGATTTCATATCTCCAAGCATACATAGAATAGCATCACCAGTTCATTGCCTCTTTTGGGGCAAATCTAGGGAGGCTTCTGCAGCTTCTTCGGCTGGATCTTGAGCAATCTCAACACCTATCTTAGCACCTTCACCATTTGCATGATCCTTTGAGTATATGGTGATGATAGCATCCCAATTTTTCACTACTTTTGTCTTGTAAAGACTAGCTGACTTGTTGGCCTGCACACGAGCAATGTCAAACTTTACAAACCTCCACGTATCTCGACCAACTACAAGATGATTGTGCATGTACATACCTCCACATATCTCGACCAAACATCTTCACTGTCAATTGATAGTCTGTTGTTTACCCAATCCCAACCAAATCCACTCAGATTAAGTATCTTGCTAATGGCATCGTAATGCTTATCAAAAGTTTTGCACCTTGTAGTTATGTTATCATTTGTAATGTCCACATTGCATTTGTCACGTACATTCATTATGCACGCATTGTAAACATGAGGCTTCCATCCATTTTGGGCATGGTCACCATTGTTGTGATGCTCAACAAGGACCTCCAGCAATGCCTTGTCCATCTCGTCTGTCCATGAAAGGTAAGTGCGACCACCTCTCTTTCCTATACCTCCTTTGTCAGACATGATACTATAATGTACAAAATCAGCAAACATATCACATAAGATAGAGAAATGTAACATCAGCAAGCATATCATATATTAATTGTCTTGTCAAAATGATGCATGTACAAAATACCCACACAAAAGGCATCATGACCTAGCACTATGCATTAACCCAAAAGGCCACCATCTCCACTGTACAAAAAAGATACCATCAACTATGCATTAACCAAAAGGCCACCAGCAGCCAGCTATCACAAAAAAAGGCACAATCAGCTAGCTATCACCCTTCGCACGTCCTATTCCATCTCCAATTCTTCATGCGTCGCAAGATACTCATCAAACATGTCCTTCGCTAGCTGCTCCCTAAAGTTGTTCCATGCAGAAGTGACTAGAACACTTCTGATTAGGTTAGCATCATCTACAGGATCATTTGGCAAATCAGCTAACTCATTATCCACTTCTTGCAACAATAAATCGTCCATTTGATGTTGCCTATCCCTTGCAAAGTTGTGTAGCACACAGCAAGAATTAATAATTCGAATCTGCAATAATTTTAGTTCAAGGTAAGCAAACATTCAATTTATTGTATTGAAGGCCATATGGACTTTTGTTACCTGGTCCTTTATGTCAAGAAAGTTTGAGCACGTAGGATTGCCCATTTTTTCTTCCACAAGGCAAACGTTCTTTCTACTACATTTCTAGCACGAGAATGATGCAAGTTGTACAATTCTTTGTAAGTTTTGGGCTGTTGTTGACGTGAAGTCCACTCTTTCAAGTGATACCGAGTGGATCTGTATGGGGCTAGAAATCCAGGACCATTGGTGTAACCAGCATCGACTAGATAATATTTTCCTATTGTCAAGCAAGTCAATTAGCTAACAGCCTAACGAGTAAAGAAAATAATTCAAATGCCAAGAGAGAGAGTCGTACCCATTGGTACAACAAATCCATCTTGGCGACTAAGTCTCATTGCATCGCGCAAAACTCTTGAGTCAGAGGCTGAGCCCTCCCAGCCAGGTAAAACATACAAAAATTTCATGTTCCAATCAACCACACCTAGCATGTTAGTAGTGATTTGTTGCTTTCTGTTCCTGTACCTCCCCTGATCAGCTACATCAACACAAACATCAACATGACACCCATCTAGTGCTCCAAGTGCATTGCCAAACCACTTCCATTTGTAATCATCAGGAGGTTGAACCGAAGGATCGGGAAGCTTAATGAACTCCCCGGTTAGAAATAGAATGGCTGTTAAGACATCAGAAAAATGCGTACTAATAGTCTCTAAAGACCGCTTATAAGTGCCACGCAGGAACCTCATTTTAAGACCATGTCCAACTACCAACAAGAACATAGCAACCTTCTCTTCGACGGTAACATATACACTGTCACGAAGGCCACACTTCACACGCAACATGGTGCACAAGTCATGGAAATTCCGCTTAGTTAAACGCAATGCATCATAGCAAGACACTTCGGAACCATCATACATCTATTTGAGCAAATACTTCCTCAGACTATGCCTTTGCTCATCGTCATTAAAGCTGCCTAAATTCCTTGGTCCCCTCTGTGTACTGAGATATGCTAGCGCAAGAACACATGATTCAAAATACAAGTCTGTCAACACAATTCTTCTCCTCTTCCTTCTTTTATTTTCAGCATCTATGCAAGAAACCAACTCTAATTGATCTGACATGATTCTGCCACATTGCAATTATCTACTTGTAAGATGTTGTGCACACAAAAAAACATGCATGGCATACCTGGATCAAGAATTACCTTCAACCTGGATCAAGAATTACCTTCAACCTGGACCCGTGCTAGGTGGCGGCGATGAGGGAGATGGGGAGGTAGCAGGCGGCGGAGGCCCGGGACGACGACGGCGCCGAGCAGCCCACCACGGACGCCGTGATGCGGGGGCGATGGGGATTTGCGGGGGGATGGGGGCGACCCGGGTCCAGGAGAGAAGGGGAAGGAGGAGATGACGGCGGTGCGGGGTGGGGAAGATGGCCAGAGAGAGAGGAGCCAACGAGGAGATGGACGGAGGGCACTGACCTGTGCGCTGGTGGGAGTCTCTCCGATCCGTCGCCTCCCGCCTCCCGCGTCTGTTTCCCTTCTCGATGGAAGAGGCGCGAAGTGGAGCACGAGCCAATTCCCCAGAAAACCGAGGCCGCGGGCTCGGTTTTGATGGAAGGGGCGCGCAAGTAGTTTCGATACCGCTTGGTATCGGCCCCGATTTCCAGCAGTGAATTCCACAGCCATCCAAACAGTGGAACTGGGGCCCACTCAATACCAATTTCGAATTCTGGCCCTAAATATCTACATCCAAACGCTAGGTAAAAGGAAATATTCATTCAGAGATTTGGCATTGAGGAGGAGCGGTTCTCGAAAATGGGTAGAAAAAGAAAGAAAACCTAAGGTAAAAGAGAACAGTGCACGTGAATAGGTAAGTTTAGAATGATAGGAGCCTTACTGTTATAACCATACTTTTAATTAAAGGCGTATACGAATAATACGTTCCTAATAACCCTAAATCAAAGGAAAACTATCATAACTTCAATTAAGTCCTCCTGAGGTATATTTTCGCTACAAGTCTTTCTAGAATTTAAAATGTCTATATGATGGCATAAAGACATCTCAAAGGTAATATAATCAACAGTAATATCGACTAATAATTGAGAGGGGGGAGAGGAGAGTTACAGAAACAACTGACGTGAAAAAAAATTTAATATCCAAAATTAGAACATATAACAAATCTAGACGCAAGTAGAGAGCACGGGAAAATCTGCATCTATGTGTAATGGAATTGGCGCACCTGACTGGCATGAGAGCTTACTGATTGATTAGGGGAGAAAGGCTTGCTGCAAAGGGTGGATGGACAAAAAATAATTCCATAAAAACTATGTAACCAATATTGTCCAAAAAGTAAAAATAAAAGCTTTACTATTAAAGTAAAATTAGAATTACAAAAATGACTATAAAGAAGATTTTTCGTAGAAGCGTATTTCAATATGACGTTTTTAACACCCTCATAATTCGGGCGCAAAACATGATTTTTAAATACTAAAATAAGTTATCAATGAACCAAAATTTCTTGATAAAGAACTAAATTTACGTCAATAATATACTCCTACTATTCTTTTGCATGGTAGGCTGCGGACTTAGATGTCATTGATTTTCACTATCTCACACTAATGTACTCGTCTTAGAACCTAATTGTCTATCTACACAAAAGAATGGAAGAGAAACACAAAGAAAAAGAGAGAAAAACACATATGATACTACCACATAAATCCAAATCATAGACGGTTCAGAAACAACAAAATAGGCGGTTTACTGAACCACCTGTAGACATGGGTCTGTGATACCATGTCTCAACACAGAAGGCTTTGAACTGCCTATGATGCAAGACGGTTTGTGATGTCGATTATGTAGCAAAAATAATTCAATTTCATGACTAGCCTAATCAAATGCTAGCCATACATTCTTTGGATTCAAATCAAACTTATACAAATCAAACAATGACAAGTTTAAATTAATTTAAAAAAAGTGAACAAAGCTTAGGTTACATCTTACAACAAATTTATAACTTAGAGCATCCACAGAGTTGCCACCAATATGCAGTGAACATCAGATCCGCTACCACCTATACCAAATTCGTCCATCCTATGTGGCGAGGTTAGAGTGGTAGTAGGCCTACAAAAGCATTAAATCTACATTGATTTTCCCAATTTAGTGGTAAGTAGAGTATTTTGCATGAGGAAACATTACTCTCTCTCTTTCTTAACTCTTCCTCCACCTCCATATTTATCCTAGTTGGCAAGTTTCAAATACGGTTTACGTGGACCATTGGAGTGCGCTTAGTCGCTAGTTGCTACTCTACCCCTGCTACCCATAATTCGTGCTAAACATCTATTGAGTTCCTGCTGAACCATCTACATTACTCTGTACACATGCGTGCTTCATTAATTTGATCATTTGAACCAATCCCCGCAGGTGATTTTGTTTGACTTGTAAAAGTTCTGGAGCGCTGAAAGAGCTCCCATGTCACTCAGGATATCGCCCGTTAGATCATTTTCCGACATGTGCCAATACTCCCTCATGAGGTTAAGAATATACCTTTGAGGGGTTGAGTACGTCAGCTATAGACAATTTTGGTGGTACTCCCTCCGTCCCAAAATATAAGGCACGCACGTATTCCAAGATTTACTATTAGACTTATAATATTTTGATTATGTGATATAAAAATGATATTGTTGAATTCATTTTTGAAAGCACTTTTCAATTATATCATTTTTGTATTATATATAACTAATATATTATAGACCTAATTGTAAATCTTAGGATACGTGCGTGCCTTATATTTTGGGACGGAGAGAGTAATGCTTAGGCTCTCGTTGTAGAAAAGAAGAGAGGTAGCATAAGCGCTACCAGCCTGTTTTAAGTAGTTCATTGCTTAGTTACAAGGTGTGTTGAACGGCGAAGGGAGTGCGCCAGTCGACTGTGACAAAGACATGCAAGCCTAGGCAGCTGAATCTTTCCATTCATGCATGCTAGCTCAACAAGTTTTCAGATGATGGAAGACTGGACTCCCATTATCAACTAGCTAATGTACAGGTTGTTCGCTTAATTAGTTAGTTTCTTCTTTTTATGCATGTCATCCTTGTGTACGGCCATGCTAATCCACCAGGTTGGACGTGCCTGCTTGTTGGCCAGTTTAGTTTCATCCAGATTAGATGGTATATTGTAGAGTTACATGATTTATCCCAAAGAAGCCACCAGACAATCGTTCTTGTAGTACTAGTCTGGATATTTATTTGATGACCAGAGTTTTAGGGCGAAAAAAAAGAACAACTAAAAAGAGTCCGGAAGAGGGGGTTGCTCAGCGAATGAAACCATGCCCCACGAAGCCGGAGACCACATAGCCTCTTGTGCCGTGGAAACCTAGAGATCATTAGGGCTTCTCCTGGTTGGCTCGGCGTTCCGACATGGGCCCAGAAAGCTCAACAACCTCTGCTTACCAACCATTTGCCCTCCGTAGCTGGAGTTGCAGACCCGCGCTACCAGGCCCAGCTGGTTCGATCTCCCGGGGGCGCTTTTTTTTTCTGGTATCCACGTGGTTTAGATGGCAGTTTGGTCATTAAAACTGTTAAAGGGGTCTCATACAGTTACTACTTGCTTTCTCTACGTATTTGCTGTCGTATTTATCTTGGGTGAACGCTCACAAGCTGTAGGGACCCACTTGTATAGAGAGAGAGACAAAGGAGGGAGGGAAGTCGGCCATGGCGAGCTTGCTAGTGGTGCGATGACCGTGGGTGATGGCAAAAATGGTTCGAGATGGCCAAAATGCATCAAGAACAATGTCGTACCTGGGGCCGCACTGTCAGATCCTTTTGAACATTGATCCATGCCATGTCTTATTCATCCCGACACCCAAGGGATCTAAGTACCAGGATGGTTTCCTTTGGTTGGGGTTCACGGGCGAATCTGGCAAATCTACGTCCCCTCGGAAACGGCGAGCCTGCCTCCCAAAGCATGGGGCTACAAGTCCGCGCCACCGTACCCGGAAGGAAAGGTGCACGAGGTCCTGTTTTATGGTGGTTTCAAGCGATCAAAAATTCCCGTATGAGACTAGAATAGTTTTGCGAGACCATGCGCACAATGCTAGCAGTCACATAGAGATTAAAGGAGGCTGACGAATCACGACCATCCGGAAGTTGGCCTATGCGGATCAAGATGGGTGGGCAACAGTTTTGTATATAGGCCGTAAATATATATAATCCATTCATTCATTATTAACAAGGTAATGGACATACGACCACAGAAAACCAAAGTCTAGGTCGGCTCGATCAACTATGAACACACTGAAAATAGACCAATCTTGGCGCCCTACGGCAGGCAAGAATGATAGTTGTTCTCGTCCGTTTGCAACTGGCAAGTGCAGCAGCATAGGGCAGTCTGCGATTTGAAACTAGAGCACGAAGGTTACCGCATGTTGCTGAGAAGCTAGAATCCGGCCCACCCTGATGGCTGCTCTACTTTCTTCGCTGCCCCAGTACTGACTCTCTGGGAGGAACTCCCCTGAGCAGTGGCCCTGCTGGTCTGTGCCGCAGCAGCACTCCCCGGTGATGTTCTGAAGTTATCTGGCCCGAAACCCCACGCATCGGGGGAAGGCCCTGCGTTTGTGTTCCTGGTTAGGTTTTGCCTCCCATTGGTTGCATGGTCGACCTTTGGTCTGGCCTGAGCTTTTGGATCAGGGAATGCCTGCCATGTCTTGTCCTCGGAGCTGCGCAGCGACGGGTTGCTTGCGAGCATTCCTTGCTCAAGCTCCCACACTGTTCCTTCAACCTTCTCCTTTCGCTACATGGATTGTAAGTGTCAAGTAAGATGCTAGAAATATTAACCGATGAGCAAATGTGTTGTACTAGATATACATATAGAGTAAGCACCTGAGATCCAGATTCTGTTATCCTTGAGCTGACTTTAATTGAAGGAGGCGGTGTAGTCTCAGCAATAGTGCGCTTCAGCTCTTGAATCTCCTGACGCTGGGAACGGCAGATTGCAGACAGCTTTTCATACTTGGCTGTCATCTCAGCCTTCTCCATTGTAGTTTTCTTCAACTGCTCCTTCAGACTGGACACTTCAGCTTCAAGCTCGGATGTCTTACCAGTAGCAATAGTCCCCAAATGTGGATTGTTTGCATCAAAGTCTGCGACAAAGGTGTTGAAGGGATCTTTCCCAGATTTTGGCTTGCTTTGAGGTTGTGATGCTTTAATTTTCACAGAGCTTTGTGATTCCATGAAAAGATTTGTGTCGGTACCACCTATAAGTCCATTATTGGATATAGAGTTACTTGTACTTCGCAAAGCCTGACCAGAATGACCATGCCTATCTCTAGGGGTGCTGGTGCTGATATCCACCCTGCTTTGGTTATACTTTGATGAAGGTAATGGTTTAATTGGTTCCTCATCAAACAAGGGATTCCTATTATCAGGAACTTGAGAACCTTGTGCGTGTTGCGTCACCCAAAATGCACCTAAAGGTGCATCTCCTGCATTTGAGCTTCCATGAGATGATGAACTATCAGATTGTTCTCTTGGAGGCGGAGGAGGGCTCCTTCTAGGCGTCACATGTGTTCTTTTATAAGCACCTACATGGGTAAAACAAGATGGATGACGCTCCAATTCTGTACACAAATAATTGCAATCGTACATAACTTGATGACATGTCCAATTTACAGTAGTAAAGTGACACAGTAACCGTGCTCAATTATCACATTATCTCTTCAGAAAATATTTAGAATAAACCACCAGACTAGTAAATAATTTTATCCTAGCACACTGTGCTGCAAGGTGGCATGACAGAAAGGTTACATGTCCTAGATAGGACAATGACAATTGCAGTGAACCCAAACTAAGCAATAAGGAGGTCAAAAGTTCCCTCTGCTGAGACAAGTGATAGTCCAGTTTACATAGGACATCCCAAGATAAGCTTGCTTGAACACGGGGTTGCACTATCTAAAACTAGAAGATAACAATTATTGACTAACCCAGTCAGATGCCACAGGAATAACAAAGTGGACATATAAGGTATAAATATAAACGTTACTGCTAATGCCCACTAAAATGGAAATGATGTAAACTCTCGTATTAAACTCTATGGTGTTTCTCTGTAACAGCTGTAACAATTTATATGGATACTTATCAAATTGTCCTATAATTAGGTGATGCTAGGATGTTCTAAGAATAGCAGTTCCTATAAGTATGAGGATGCTAAGTGAGAACTCCTCGTTAAAAGACATGTAAATTCCAGCTTCATCGAAAATAAATTTTCTAGAGCCAAATTTCTTAATGACACTTTCTAAGTTGAACTTCACAAAACAATTGTGTCCTGATATGACAGAATATATAATGAAATATGGAGTAATGCAAACACTGTCTTTTTCTATTTTTGAAGGGTATTGTATGTTCCTTCAAATACAATCATTAGTTACCCCATAAGCAAAAGAAAATTGCATTGATCCAGTATGATAGCATACTCTACAAGAAAAAAAGGAACTCTCCAAAGATTTTGAAAATATATATGAGAACCATAATAGCTCCAAAGTCAAAAAAAAACCTCCAAAAAACAATGTGGGTGTTAATCTGGATTACAGACAACACTAATACTGAGGGCTTAGACTAAATAGCACAAAGTGGATTGTAAAAGAGGGCTATTCTACCACTAATTGAAATATTGAATATATTCGGAAAACCAGTGAAGCACTACTATAGTTTCTATCATCAACAGAAACAAGCATGTCCAAGTCTGGAAATTGTACGCATTACTGTGAATCAAGGGCAACCCCACATTATCCATAAAGTGTATTCTACTTCTACAGATAAAATTTGTTTAAGCAAACCTCACCTTCATCTTGCAAACTCATGGAAATGGCTGTTGAAGCCCCATCAGGTAAACTTTTCCGTAACTCAAGAGGCAGCAGTTCATTAACACGAAACCAGACCTGCCAAATAGATAAAATCTAACATCAGCAATGAAAACCATGCCTATCTGGTTCCTAAGGCTACATGCAACAGTCTATGACTAACCTAGTATCATGGAGATGAATGGCCAATCAATCAAAGCTCTTGCCTGCGTGATATCTGGTCTGGCATTTGGAGAGGCTTCGAGCATATCCGTGATTAGCACCGTGATTGCGGTGCTGTACTTCGGTTGCTCTGGAATACGATAATTGCCATTAAGCACCTGCAACTTGGACTCTCCATCAAATGCAGATTTGAAGTAGCATATTCTATAAAGAAGGCATCCCAAGGCCTGCCAATTGTGGAAAAAGAAGTGTTATAAATCACCTCACCATACTTTGGATGCAGACACATGGTGCAAGATAAATAGCCAAACTTTATAGCTTAAAGTATAGTTGTGATCCAGTAATGTAACCATCCTGTTAGGCAACACTCAAGATGGGCCTAGTATGATAATTAAATTGGAGACATAGCACATGCTATGCCATTAGTTTACTTACAATTCAGATATATGAATCATGCAAGACCACATGTTTATATGTCATGCGCTTACCCAAATGTCGACTTTCTCGCTAATAACTTCTCTTCTGTAGAGATCCCACATCTGAACACAAATGCAAAGATGAGATCACTGAAGGCCGTACAAGGTTTGAAAATGGTATGTCATACAGACAGCTGTGTATTAACCTCAGGGGCCCTATATGCCGGGGTTGTATGCTTCCTAATGATATCTTCCTCAATCCCCCTATCTTCTGGCTTGTCAAAGCATTTATGATTTGTTGATGTGCTTCCAAAGTCACATAGTTTCCATGCACCATCCAATCCAAGAAGAACATTTTCAGCTTTCAGATCCCTAAAGAATACAGAAAAGAGGCCGAATGTAAGATATTTATGAATGAATACTAAATAATAAATGTCAAAATGACTTCCAACAACTTCAAAGCAAATCCCTCACTCACACCAAATCTGAAACACTCATGCAGGGAAAAACTGGTTGCATATGATATTTGTTCACACACAGATAACCAAGCAACAAGGTATAGGGATTCCGTACTCCAGACCAGAATACAACAGAATATAAATGTAGTACAGTTAAACAACTAGCAATACTCAGTTTACTGACATACCAGTAGTTGCATAATGCTGCAAAAACCCAATAATTGATAAACATCCCAATATCATAAAGCATTCTTACAGAATGGAACTAGAATGTTACTTTGATATTTGTAAATGAATGTTTTCAAGTACCTATGTGCAATTGGTGGTGACTGCCCGTGCATGGCAAAAACTGCATTGCAAACGTCTCTGAATATCAAAAGTGCCTTCTTCTCCTCATAGTAACCAGTACCTCTGCTCTCTATTGCACTCACCAAGGACTTCTCGCAGAACTCCATCACAAGCAGCGCCTCCTTTGTACGGCCCATGTCTAAAACATCATGGGCAACCAGTGTGACAACATTAGCATGCCCTTTGAGGAGATACATCACCTGGATCTCCTTCATGACAAGATCAAGCGATTCCAAGTCATTGCAGATGATGTGCTTCAATGCATATTGCTTTGACGAATGCAATGTGTCACATGCCAGATATACACAAGAGAAACCTCCTTGTGCAATGGCATTGCGTACTGTGATCTTCACATTTCCTACATCAATGGTGCGGCCTTCCAATCCACTCTGTACTTTCCCCCCAAAGGGATTGAACCTCCGCATTGTCGGAATATCCGGGATGAAATAAATGAAAACTCAATGCTTAATTTGTTCGACGTGCTTCGCCTAATGTTTCTGTGTAAATTATAGAACCAAAGAATGAAAATCAACTAACATGAAGCCAAATATGCACTTAAAGAGAATAAAACATGAGATTGTCTAAAAAGCCCATAAGTGAAATGCCCAGCATTTTAGCTTTAGCAATAACATTTTGTATGCACTGACATTTACGTTCAGTGGTGTGATTCCTAGAATTGTCACCTAGAGGCTGATGTTGTGCATTTCCTTTTCTAGTGAAGCTGATCTTGTGCATTTCGTTTTCTGCATGAGGCAGTATCAGTCACAAGCATAACCATTAGAACCATGTGAAAACAAGATGATCCAATTCCGAATTTGCGTTTTTCCTATTCCTGCGCCTTGGGATTCCTGCGGTTGAAAGAGGCCCTAACCTTAACAGGATCCTGGTCCACTCAGAAGGCTAATCATTGGCACCCATCTTAATTGCAAAGCTCTTAAGGATAACCACTTCCAGCATACCTAGAAGCAGAACGTATGTCTTGGTAGCTAACTCAGATATATAACCGAGGAACGCATACCTATTCATCACAAATAAAAAGGGAGAAAAGAAAAAAAGAACACACATATACCTAAATTCGCTGCAAGTAACACTGAAATCCAAAAGCAACAAACTACACCTAAACCCACTTGCTGCAACAGTTGAGCACTAAAACAATCATAATGTCCATAACGTACAACGAGGTGAGCAGCACTAATTCCCACAGCATTCACAAAAATCAAATGGCCGCTCAACTATTTAAAACAAAGCAAATCCGCTGCAACTAAGCTACGGCCACTTCTCGGTATTATCGGCCTTAGATCACACGATCTCGAGGAAACCACTCCATAATTCCTCACGGAAACTGCCAGGAACCTCGAATCTAACTAACTAGCACTCGTGCCTCTGAACCAGATTACAGCAACACTGAAACCCACCAAATGTTCCCCCTACAACTCGAGCACGGATCGTCGCGATCTCGCACACGCTTCCACAGGCCATGGAAGCGATCCCTCCATACTACACAAAATGCAGCTCCGATTCCACCTAGAAAACCGAATCTAACCACCGAAATGGCGTCACGGCCAGCCCCACGCTTTCAGCAATACGCGAAACCCAAAAGTTGGTCCGGTTCCGAGGAGGACGGGTGCGGGCACCTCTTAAATCGAAGGCGGCGTCCGGGGTCCGCCGTCGCCGGCGGGATCAGAGCACGATCTGGTTCGGGGTGGGGGGAGGGAGGTACCTGTGGATGCCTTGGTGGAGGGAGGGAGGGGCGAAGGAAGGAAGCCGCGACGTGGAGTGGTGGTGGTGGAGTGGAGAGGTGTGGGCCGCGGGGGTGTGGCTACGAATAGATTTTGGATTTTTGCTCCAGAATACTTTTGCCCTGTTTTTTGCATTCGGATGCCTATGTTGTCTTCGTTTCGAGCAGGGAAGAGCTACTGAAATTCGCAGTAAGCTCTCGCAAAAGATCTTGATATAATTTCTTTTGACGCTGTGGCTCGAGTGGCACGGTGTTTTGAACTGTGGAGTGCTAACCAGGAATACTGTATGAAGTAAATTTCGCAGAACTGCACTTTTTGTTTTGTATTGCATATAATCATATGCATTTTGTTATAATGTCATAAAACTACATGTTATTTATGTTTGGTTTGGACCTGGCCAAGGAGGTCCACTCATTAGTGAAATATATCATACTAATCATGTTTTAGCGAGCTAGCTTACACTATATTGACCACTCGACAAGAGCGCCATACACGTGCCAAACAAAACATTTAACGAGACTAGTGCTATCTGTTCCACATATGACCTAATTCTTGTTAGTCACATGGAAGAAGAGATATGCACCGGGTATATTGTGGGAAAGGATACGAAGTGTCATGTGCTTGAACTATCAGAGAACTTCAATTTCGCTCTCGGCCAAAAGTGTGTGCACGTAAGGTATGGATGTACGAAATGTGCAACCGCACGGGGCCCCCAAAATTTTAGGGCCCTATTTTTTGCCGACCTTTAGGTATTGGTTAATTAATTCAATATTTTTTCATCTTTATTTCTCCTTCTAGACACATGTGGCACATAACCATGTACAGAACGACTACTCTAATCTTTTATTTTTATGCAAACTTAAATTTTTCTAACAAGATGTAATTCTTGAGCATCTATGATGCAAGGTGCTATAAGAGAAAATATAGCCGAGTTACCAGGCAACCACATATAGACTATCCAAATTAATGTGGTTATCTCTCTTTATAGGTGGTTAAATTGTCGCATTCTCTATTAGTTGGAGTATTTGTAGGCACAAGCATTTGTTAAGTTCTACATAGGTGGCAGCAAAATTGTTTTTATTTTCTTAACCACATCAAGCATTTGTACAAAGCCCTTAGAGACAATTATGTTATTGTCGTGATATACAATTAAAAGTATGTTCTAATTATGGTAATTAGTTTTGGGTTTTTTTTCTAAATGTAGGTCAAGTTTTAAATTTAGCACATGGCCTATGATTTCTCAGGTGTGGTCCTACACAGGCCTGTATGGATGGCATGTGCAAGATGTGCGCCTGCACAAGCCACCCCCAAAAATTAGGACTACCGTGTTGTTTTTAAGTACTATTAACTTAATACTAATCATATTAGTTGTGAATAATTATTGAGTTTCAAAAAAGTTTTGAATAATTATTGATGATGAGATTTTTTTTTATGGAAAGATTTTCAATTGGATTTTGTATCATTTCGGTCCATACAATTTTATTTTGCAGAGACATTTTAGATCAAAGGAACGAGACCACAGTAATTCTTATGTATTCTTTCCTACATCGCAATTTCATATGATTTCTAGCAAGAAGTTACTATCTATTAAAAAGTTTCTTATGTGTCTATGACAACTATACAATGTACTTAATCGCTAAATAAATGCTTGAGCTTTTCCTATGGTACAACCTAACAACTTTTATTAATTATTCTTGTGTTTTAAGTTCCTAAAGAATTTTTACATGCAGTGACATCTAATTATCATATTTATCATATTTATCATACTCCTATGTTTTTCAATTCATACATCCTCAAGAGACAGTAAAGAATAAAAAAGAAGTTTTTACTCCTTCATGAAACCTATCTACTCCAACTACTCCTCAAGCACACCTCTCTCTCATCTCTCCTTCTAGATGCATGACTCCTCTTTTTACCTCTCCTTTTTTATGATCGTAATACTTAAAAATAATAATTTTTCTGAGACTAACTAGATTATTTCTCTAATAGAACTATTGTATATAGAATTTTGTTGACTACATATTCCAATGATCTTTGCATTAGTAGAGCTATGGTTTTATAAACTAGCATTTGGAAGGCCTTCTTGTGCTCTATAATGACACAAAGAAAACTTTATGGATCGGGTACGCTAGCCCTTGAAAATGATGTTTCAGATAAGGTTGCTTATGAAGATTCAATTGAAATTTTTGCATCAAAAAATGCTAAAAGAATGATAGGTTTCAAATAAAAGATAGACCCGTAGTATGAGTTTCAAGATTTTTTTTTGGCAGAAAATGAATTGTCTTATCAATTTTTCTAATACGTAGGATCTGCGTTTAGATTTCAAATCAGGTCACTCGATTTCTCAGGTACGCCCTGGTCCTACAAAAGTGCTATACACGAGTTATTTCCAGCCTTCTCTTAAAAAAAGAAGAGTTATTTCCAACCTCATGGCTTCTGACATTTTATGGTTAAGTCATGACGAGTACTTATCCTCTTAACTGGCGGCACTCGTTTGTTTGCTTGACACTACTTGCGGTTGAACCGTACGTTTGCGTTTGATCCCTCAACCGAATCGAGATGGTGCATAATTATCTGGGTTGGCAGCATGTTATTATCAGATGCATCAGGGGTGCACATCGCAAAGCCATCACAAGAGAAGATATCCTCAATTTAAGGACCCTCAACAGAAAGCCCAGTGCTTTGTGAAAAGAGACGCGGTATTGGTGTCGGTGCGAAAGCTCCGATGCATGCTGTCCATGATGGGTTGGATCTTGGATCAGAAATTATTATTTCAGTTCACACGATAGCATCCAGACGTGGAGTAATTAAACATACTTCCAAGGCCGCAGCCCTGAGATAGTAACATATTTGAGCTTTGGTTTTGGTGGGTAGGGAGGCCCGCACAGGCAAGTCCTGCAAAGTAGGGCAGTGTCCGTGCCCGCGCCAGCCTCTTCCCCCTACAAAAATTGCTGTGCAGGGTTCGACCCCGCACTGCGAGCGGCTCTCACCGCAGCGCTTTGTTTTCCTTACTCATTAGTTTAAGGCAACGATCACAGCTAGCCCCGTGCCTCCTATATGTAGCACCCAGCGCTCCGCGCTGCTGCGTCGCTCGGCGAGGTGGGATCATTTTATTCGGGTGATGGGGCTCGAGCCTTTTTCTCTTGTTACTCAGGCTTTCAAGTGCTCGTGCATGGCCCAGGCCCATGGTGTAGGAGCCGATGCTGCTGGGCCGGTGCAGATGTGCTTCAATCGCTTTGCGCTATCCAAAATGTGATGCGTTTTTTATGATGATCACTCACACAGCTTAACAAGGCTCGTTCTTCAAAACTCATGAATTGTAAAAGAATTTCGAAGGAAAGAGTTTGACTCTCAAATGAATCAGAGATATCTCGCGTTCAAAATGGGTCCTAAGAAAATTATTTCATTCTGCAATGCATCAGAACCTTCTGAGTTCAAGGCAGGTGAGCTCCTGCATCCACTGAGTCACTCTTTTTTTTTCTTTGAGAAAAGAGGGTTGAGAGTTCAGATCCTCCGATTTCTGTTAATAGAACCACAAGTGACAGTTCTTACAGCATTCATCCCATCTACCGGCACAATCTGCACCCGGCAGATAACAACTGCCTTTTCAACATTTTGTATCAAACCAGCGTCCGGGTTCATAACAAGATTAACGCGCATGGCTGACGCATGCATTGACGTGCATTTGTTTGCTTGAGCGCGAACAAAGCGAGTAAAGCGACCGTCATCTTCACAGGAACCACATCCTGCCACACAAGGAAGCACAACCTGACAAGGTGACAAATCTTCCACCAGTAATCTGGAATACTGAACACACGCACGAAAGAAAGAACGCGTGATCCTTCCCTACCTCTGTGGTCCACAAGCACAAACTTCATGGTTAATCATCAAAGTTTCGACAGTAGGACTGGCTGATTGCATCTCAGTTCTTGTTGCCGTAAAGCTATGAGGATATTATCACCTGAAATCACCGGTTGTTACTGATTCAACCATAATTCTTTCATTTCTGTGTGCTAATTGAACTAGCGAATGTATATAGTTGGGAGTATATGTAGATCTACGGCTAGCATCAGATTTAACATTCTGTTATGCAGTGATCGCAAAAAATAGTCTGTTATAGGAAGATTATTACACAGTTGCACATCCACGCAAATGCTACTGGAGGTTAATGTTTACCAGAATGACATGTGAATAACCTACAATATATATACGAAAGAAACATAGTGCTCATTTCACTGCATAGAAGTCGTATTTACAAAGGAAACAAAACAAAACAAAACAAAATGGGAAACAATAAGCCCACCCGAGCAGGTAAAGCCTGAACTAGTGATAAAAAGGCTAAAACACCGTTAACGCACCAATAGAAAAGACCAAGTACAACATTAGCTAAAGTGTTAGTGCCAGGCAAGCGTTGCTTGGTGCGTCGACAGCAACACACTAGAGCCGTCTGGCTCCCAGCTGCACCTCACACTTTGGTAGAGTGCTTTCACTCCAGGACCCCGCCGGCGCGGAGATATGGAACCCCCGAGTGACCAACGTCGACCACTCCAGCATGCTCGACACCGGCAATTTCGTGCTCTATGGCAAAGATGGCTCCATCAAATGGCAGAGCTTTGGATCCCCAACTGACACCATCCTGCCCTCCCAGGTGCTGCCTAAAGGGACCGTCCTCCTCAGCCGGCTGATGGATAACACTACTCAGATGGACGGTTTGTCGTCAGTGTGGAGGTTGATAGCAACCTAAGGTTTTACACCGTGGCTGTCCCCTCCAGTTCCCGCTATGATCCTCCATACTGGGATTCCAGCACAGGTGGAAGTGACTCAAGTCTCAAGTTCAACACAGGTGGCAGCATCTACTACACTTTAAATACTGACGAACAATTCCAAATAACGTCAGCGCCACTAGGCTCACCGGCGGACTTCTACCGTCGTGCCACACTTGACGCAGATGGCGTGTTCGGGCAATATGTGTATCCCGGGAAGGCAGCACAGAGCAGTGGGTGGAACATGCAGTAGAGAGTTATGGACTTTACTCCCACGGAACTTCTGTCAGGTTGTCGCGGCAGAGATTGGAAGTGGCGCTTGCGGGTTCAACAGCTATTGCAGCTTCAACCCAAACAAGAGTGTGGGCTGCGAGTGCCCACCGAACTACTAGTTCATCGATAATGAGAGGATGTACAAAGGTTGCAAGCAAGAATTTTCTCCACATAGCTGTAACTTGGATGAGGCTGAATCTATTCAGCAATTCAGTCTAGTCCCAACGAACAATGTCAATTGGCCTTTTGGTGACTATGAGCGGAACTACCCCATTGGTGAGGAATCTTGCCAAAGACTGCTTAATTGATTACTTCTGTGTCGCTGCGGTGCACTACAACAGTACTTGCTAGAAAAAGATAGTGTTGCGAAATTAGCCTCCATGGTGTCGAGCCATCGCTAACTTCCACGATAAATACCTTGGCCGCTTGGTTCCACTAGTCGCAATACCGAGGTCGCGCAGCGTAGATTTACCGAGGTTGCATGCAAGAAGAAGATGACACTAATATTT
Source organism: Stipa capillata (assembly GCA_019208055.1). Lineage (NCBI taxonomy): Eukaryota > Viridiplantae > Streptophyta > Magnoliopsida > Poales > Poaceae > Stipa > Stipa capillata. The sequence continues at coordinate 51,264 of JAGXJF010002575.1, forward strand.
GTTGATGAGGTTCAGCCGAAGCCTACATCCCCGAGAGCCGACTATGGGAGTTCCTCCTCATCTATTAACTATCTTTCAAGTTACATTGTGTTGGCTTGGTTACATTGTGTGGTGTTCCCCTCCTAATATAGGAGGCCAAAATACATGAATTCAATTCCAACTTTACCTGTATCCTAATAGTACTCCCCGTAGTACCCTATTACAATACTCCGCCTTCTCTAGTCCAACTCATAATTTACTCGTATACATATTTGACACAAACTCAAAAAGTAGTCCCTTGTCCAATGGAATGTCCGGTGACATAGTGGTATCAGTTTTTGGCAAAGTTCACGGGAGCAATAATTCTTGGTCCTAGTTTAAAAGTAACTCCAATACATGGAGAAAAAAGGGAAGAGGTATTGGATATTAGGAAGTTCACTAGTCCTTGGAGGATCTGTCATTGGTATTTGTTACGAACATCGGCTTTAGGCACACCGATCTCTTACGAGGCGACACGTGGAAACGTAGATCTGTCCCGAGAGCATTGTAGAAAAAGCGATAAGATATACGATATTTTTAGCATGGTTCAGCCGAGAGGCCTACATCCACCGAGCATGACTATAAGCGCACCTCTCTATCATAACTCTCTAAGTTACATCTTGTCTTGTTTTGATACACAGGATGCCCCTCCTTATATAAAAGGTCTAGGATACACGAGTTTGACTCCTACTCTACCCGTATCCTACTAAGACTCCTCATAGTACTCTAATATAATACTACGCCGTCTCTAAGTTTAATTCGTAACATACTTATACATATATTCGACATAGTCACAACAGTATGTTTTCTCATCTCCATTTTATGCTTTGATCTTACTGTACCATTAGCGGAAAGAAGATAGCTCAGCCACAATCAATGAATTATGTGGCATTGCCTCTTAGAGCATTCACATACAAGGAGATTGAGAAGACGACATTGCCTCTTAGAGCATTCACATATGAGGAGATTGAGAAGACGACATTGCCTCTTAGAGCATTCACATACGAGGAGATTGAGAAGGCGATATATGAATTTCGTGAAGAGTTGGGTAGTGGTGCATCTGGTATCGTATACGAGGGACAGTTGCAAGATGAGTTTATGACTAGCATTGCAGTCAAGAAGATCGACGAGTTGCTCCTAGAAACTGAAAAGGAGTTCGCCTTTGAAGTTTAAAGGAAATTTTTTATTTTTGAACTCCCAACTATTGCCAAAGTCTAGATCTCTCAACTTTGTACAGATATTTTTTATCCCCAAGCATCAAAACCATTTAGATTTAGTCTGTTGCCCCTCACTAAAATCAGTTTTGACTATGATATCACGGTGGTTTCAGACATGTGGCAGGCTAGTCGGTATAAAAAAATGAAATAATTTAGTAAAAATGGGGAGAAAATTTTAAAAAATTTGAAGATTCCTTTTTTGAAAAACTCCACTAATTTGAAGAAAATGTGGAGAAAAACAAATTTAAAATTTCAGAAAATTTAGACATAAATATGAAAATATCAAATTTTTTAGGAAACTGAAAAATTTATATAAAAAGCCATAATTTTTGAAATAATAATTTATAATAAAATAAGGAAAAATTGAAAAATATAAAATTTGAAGGAAAATAGGGAAAAGTCATGAATATTTCAGAAAAATTACTCAAAAATCTGAGAACTTTAATTTTTTTCCCAAAACTGTAGAAAAAGGAATTTTTTTGAATTTTATCAAACTCCATGATTTTTCTAGAATATTTTTATTTTTATGTATTTTAGAATTCCTAGAACATTCAGTAAATTTTCTAGAATATTTTTTTTTATCCAAATTTTTGTTTCTTTTTCAATTTTCCCTTTTCTATTTTTTTCCTGATTAGGCTGTCATGTGTGTAAAATCGTCGCCACGTCATCATCAAAATAGCTTTCAGTAGAGCAAGGGACCAAATCTAGATAATTTTGACACTTGAGAGACTAAAAATATCCAATATAAAGTTGAAAGATCAAACTTAGACTTTGACAATAGTTGAGGGAACAAAAATGGACTTTTTTGAAGTTCAAACCATCGGCAGGACCTTCCACAGGAACTTGGTGTAGTTGCTCGGTTTCTCCGTTGGAGGAGGAGAGAGGCTTTTGGTGTACGAGTTGACGACCAATGGCTCACCCAATGGATTCCTTTTTTGTGGTACAAGGCCCACCTGGAATCTACGTGTTCATGTCGCACTTGGGGTGGCAAGAGGTCTGCTCTACTTACATGAGGAATGCAACACTCAAATAATCCATCGTGACAGAAAGCCCCAAAACATCCTTCTTGGTGACAGTCTTGTGGCAAACATCTTCCACTTCGGCCTAGCAAAGTTGGTTTGGACAAATCAGACACAAACAAACACTGGCATCCGGGGAACTTGAGGGTACATTGGACCATAGTGGTTCAAAAACATCGAGATCACAACAAAGGTGGACATTTATAGTTTTGGGGTGATCTTGCTGGAGACTATGTGTTGTAGGCGGAATGTGGAGCTAGAAATTGCTGTTGATATTGACTTCTAGGCAAATGACTAGTACAAAAGTAGGAGGCTTGACTTGGTTAGTCGAGGGTGATGATGAAGCAATCTTCAACATAAAGAAGGTGGAACGATCCGTGGCCGTGGCATTGTGGTGTCTCCAAGAGGAGCCAACAATGCAGCCTACCATGCTGAAAGTGACACAGATGCTTGATGGATTTGTCATGGTCCTCACACCTCCTGTCACACCTTGTTTTTAAGCATCTCGAATTTTCTGAAAACCTAAACCCTAAGATGCGTATATGCGTATATGTTTCAATCCTATTGCATGTTCACTCGGATTTTAGTTCTTCTCGAAGCATGGCATTTCATAGGAGCACTTGAATTAGGTTGCACCGTCACACAATGAACCCAAGTCGCGATCCAATTATCGCATGTGCATATAAAACCCTAAATTGGACACACGCACCATATACGCACGACACCTCCCGAACCCAAACCCTAAGTGGCAACTCACCCATCTTTGCTCTCGACCCTCCAAGTATGAACCCTAACCTCCCCCATACCCTACCTCTTCCGTGCCGTCGCTTGAAACCCTAAAACCTAATCTGCTGCCCTAATTCTTAATAAATTATTCAACAAGCAGAAACCCTAAAATCCATATTTCATGTGCTTTCTTCCACCCAAAAATCCATATTTCATGTGTTTTCTTCCACCCAAAAATCATAGAAAAAGTTCATAAAATGTCTAAAACTTATTTTTCACCCAAATATGAAATAATAATTGGAGGTCCAGTTCAAAATCTTGGATTACATTCATATTTGAAATTAGGTCAAAATTTCACCTTAAACTACAACCCATGCAATCAGAGATCAGAAAAATCCCAAAAATTCACACAGCACTCACCATTGGTCCAGGAACCCAAATATGTAAAAATAATTCCATCTCTAGTTCAAAAATCTTGAATGCCAGCTATCAAACACTTTGCTCTATTTTCTTTCTTTCCTTGAGATTAAGTCCCAATCTCACTCAATTGCAGCCAAAACCTCTCCAACACTCTTACTCCAGTTCAGTTACTGTCCCCGTCCACCTTTCTCCCCAGTAGCTCAACCCTTCCCTGCAGCATTCAACTCCAAAGTCTTTTCAACCTACTTTGGCAAGCCATGGGTAACCATGTTCCGTGCAATAGAGGAAGTTTTTTTCTTACAAGTGTGTCAACCTCTGCCTCCCCACGCCAGTGGCGTGATTGGACGCCACCAGGTGCACGTAAGGACCCCCTGGCATGCCCATGCCGCTCCAGACACAGGCCGACCACGCACTGGGAGTGCTCTGTGCGTGCACCACTGGCACGACACGGCAACAGCATGCCATTCGTTGACCTCTGGTCTCTGAAGTATGCTTCCTTGCGCCACCGCATGGCTTGCCTTCTCCGCCACCTCGGAACCCCATTTGCTGGCCTCCGGAGTTGTCCCATCGCCACGCCCGAGTGCTTCCAGCAGCGACCCCCATTGGTGGCCTCGCCGTGCTCTACTTAAGGCATGCCCGAGCTCTTCAGCTACCACCCAAAGCTCCCTCCTCCTCCTCTCTCAGACACGGCTGACCACCAAATTCCCTCTAATCTTTTCCCTTGCCCCAATGCTCCAGCAGCAGCTCACCCTCGGCTGAGCACCGTCGCCATCTAGATCCAGCCCCCGCGAGCCAACGCCGACCACAAAAATGAAACCGCCTCGTCCCCTTGGTCACGCCGGTGTGTGATTTGTATCCTGGGAAGCCTTACTTCGCCGGCGATTTCTCGCCGTAGTTCCTCGACCGCCGCCGCCACCGTACCCACTCCAGCACTCCTGCCGTGCCCGCCTCCACTGACCTGTGGGCCCCGAAGAGAAAGCGTGCGCACGGGAACGGTAAGTGGGCTCGCGTCGCTGCTAGTGGGCCCAAGCAGCTAACCGAGGCCCAACAGTCAGGTTAAGTGGAGACGTATTCCTTTGAATGCGTTTTCCATTTGGAGAAGCGCACTCCTAATCAAGCTCCTCCGTTTTTACTCATTCTCTCACTGAAGGCACTTCTGCTCTTTGCGCCTTCGACGTCGCACTTTCCAGAGCCGGTTTTTATTCCAGAACCGGTTCTTCTTTGGTTCGGCCGGTTCAGCACCTTAACGGCTGGTTCTTGGAAAAGTTCCAAAATAAAAAGTGATCCTAAAAATATTTAGAAACTTTTGGTTCAAACAAATTTTCAAAAATTCAAACTTTTCTTTACTGCACAAAGAGTAATTCAAATATCCATTTTAAATTCAAATCCTTTTGAAATCTCTTTCGAACTTTTGATCCATTCCAAACTCTCTAACCAGCTAAAGCTTTAACCCTCTGATCTTAGCATAAAAACATATATGCATATATACATGTTGCATGACCCGAAGATGAAAAAGGCACCTGTAAACCCTAAAAACCCTAACCTCAATTTCATGCATATATATATGTTTGAATATCACCCAAACATGTTGAACCTTTCAAAAACATCATGAAACCCAGAATGCATGCATGCTGATCTTTGTGGATTTTCTTTGTCCGGCTTCCGTTATGCTTGGTTTTCTTACTCGAAGTTTTTTTTCTTTTCCCGAACGTGTAGTTGACGGTGTGAGGTACGTTCGTCTGGAGGAACCCGAAGCATCCCCACGTTCGGATCAAGACCAGGAACTGCCAGGCAAGCTCTCCACCTTTGATCATGTTGAATCCCAAGTTTACGAAATGATATTTTGTTTACGAAACATGCATGCTATGTTTTACGACTTGTTATTTTATGTAGTGAAGTTACAACCGATGCTTAGAAAACCCTAGTCCGACCCTGAACTCCTTGTCACCCTAAGGACTACGTATTCCGAGAAAGTTATCGGAAACTTAGGGTAGAGTATGTATGTATGCTTAGCCCTGCAATAGAAAAAGTAGGTTTTTCCAAAAAGGGAAGGAATACCCCATATTTCATGTGGTGAAATGTTGAAAAAGGACCATCGTGTCCAAAGGTGTATAAAGGTAGAATATCCATGGGTGGGATGTTTTGCCGGAAAGAGGTTTTGTTTAAAACCTGAAAAACAAAATGGAGAAGATTTTGATCCGGGTCGGAAATGAAGGGTGAAAGCAGGAAGCTTGTTAAAAGCGAGGTAATGCTCGGCGTGGTTCTCGCTGCCCGTTTACGGGCGTGGTGTGAAGTCCTCTCAGATCACCTAAGGACCGAGCTTAAGTGCCGTTTGGCCAAGTCTTACCGTACGTCCATATGTCCTTTATAGAAAGGACTTGATCTAGTACCCGGTCTGAGACTAGCATGAACCCGTAGGTAGGGAGAAGTGTGCAGATGAGGTTGTAGCCTCTGTAGAGAAAAGTTTCCACGGGAAAGTGATGGCTTGTTCGCCACAAAGTTGGAACACCAACCTCTTTGTAGTGATGATACTGACTCAAGCTAGGTTTGGGACATGTCCTTCTGGCGGGTTCATGGCTAGGTTTACTCCGGTGAAGAGTCTCGTTGTACTAGTCTTGTCAGTATACGTCGCGAAGTATACCCAGGGTGACCTACATCGTGTGGGTAAAGCCGTACCACCTCTGCAGAGGGTTAAAACTATTTGAATAGCCGTGTCCGCGGTCATGGACGAACTTGGTTGGGCCACACTAAAGTAGACTGACTTTCAAAGTCAAAATGTGTTATGGGTTAAGGACGCGATCCGCCGTGATCGCAGGGAGACCCGAAAAGTTCCCCGTTGTGTCGGGAAGAGTGAAGAAGGGATTTTCCCCGTTGAAACGGGCAAACCCTAGTATCTCCGTTGTAGCGGGTGAGCTAAGACTCCCCGTTGAAGCGGGTGATTATGAGACTTTCCGTTGTAGCGGAAAGCACAGAAATGAATCCCGTTGTAGCGGGAAGAAAAAGATGAACAGATGTTCGTCTCGGATTATCATGGAAATTTATGAAAACCGCTTTGATATCTATTTATGTATTTCATGCAAACTTACTTTCTCGCACAATATGAAACATAGGTTAAAGCCATTTCTTGATATATTTCTGCATGCATTAATACCCGTATCAAACTCCCCAGTGGGAAGTTTGCGAGTATATTCAATGTACTCACCTGGCTTGTTATGTGGCCAGATAATGAGGAGAAGTACCAGACCAGAGATAGCGACAGTGACTTCAAAGCGTAGGGTTTCAACCCCCAGTCAGTTGCCTGTGGTTTGGCATACCAATGGGTTACCTACCGCGTGTTTCTTTCCGCTGCAGTTTTAATTCGACCAATAGGCCTGGTTTGTACTGATGAAGACCAATTATGGCTATTTGTGTAATGAACGATGTATCGCATGTCTATGCTATCAAGCGCTTGTGTGTGCTAGCCACTGATCATGAAACTAGTACGGTAAACACATGGTTTTATCCAGCCTCAAAACCGGTTACGTCACACCTCCTGACCCGCGTTCCTTCATCAGTTCACTCCAATAGCATATTGCTTTTTTAAAAGTAAGTTGCAGTGTGAAACTATAATGGATATATACGACTTCAACAAACGATAAATGTCAGTGATGATTCCTTCGTATGTAGGTAAATGGAAATAGGAAAGCAACTTCGTGATAAGAGAAATGAATGCATATGTTTTTGGGTTCCAAAATAATTGCAGATTTCTCCAATCTTCATATGGTATCTTTCATGTCCAGTACCATCGTGAAGACATAGATGTATTACTTTGTGAATCAGTGTGTATATTCTGGTATACTACTTAGCATTAAAGTATGAGTAGAAGCTGCAAGAAAATACTGAAGTGTGATGTGGCGGCAGGACTAGGAACTAGCGAGTAAGAAAGCATTTTTGGCGCATTTATGACTGAAAAGCTAGAGGTGTCAAAAAATAGTAATATCCATTTCATAAAGGCTAACTCTTAGGTTATACTCAAGGCATTCTGTTAGGAGGTGTTTGATTAAGTTGTGGCTTATTTAAAAACAGTTATAAATTGTCTGCTGTGAGAAAATTGCTATGGGCTATTTGTTGTGGAAAAGCTAGATGGTTGTTTGACAAACTGGTTGTCAGAACTGTGGCTATAAGTGAAGATATCTAAAATGCCCTCATGATCCTGAGAGCCCGTTAATTTGCTGATTTAGTTGTAAATGGCTTGTTTAGGAGCTGAAGTGGCATATATTAGTCGTTTAGAGGCACAATTGAGACATATCAATTGGATCACAAAATACACTACTAAACCATTGATTAATAGTCAAAGAATGAAGCAAGCAGTCGCGGAGACGAAGAAGAAGTCTTATGTGGAGCGCCTTGGTGGGTACTGGTCTTGGGTTGAGCGCCTCGAGCTGAGTGATGAGCTCGACCACCTGGGTCCGTGTCTCCTCACCTCCTTCCCTGGTCACGCTGGAGCAGGAGCAGTGGCGTCTCAAGAACCACAGAAGCTACACTAGTGAGCGGCTGGAGAAAAAAGGATACACCTCGTACAGGAAGTTGTGCCTCCCCCTCCGCTACTGCTGCTACCCCGCCCTCCTCCGCTCCTTTCCCCATTTGTCCTTAGCGTCCACGGCCGCCGCCCACGCAGCAACGCGCCACGCAGCTGCAACAACGGGAAGCGCCGGCTCCTCCCCACCGGGACAAGGAGCCGTTGGGTCCTTCTCCAATTCCCCCTCAGATCTGGCAAAACTGTAGCTAGGAGGTGCGTCGAAGGATCATGGTGGTGGCAGGAGTAGGAGGAGGGCTTGGATAGGACGCTGCGAGGGCCAAGTCGACTTCTGTCGGAAAAGAATCGTGGGTTTCTTCGGTTTGTACGTTTTCTCGAGTGTAACTAGCCCAAAACTGGTCTAATACCAGAGTCCGAAAACAAAAACGACCATCCAAATACTTTGTTGGGCTTTGCTCGGAAATAAACTGGGTTCCAAATATTATACCTGTAATGGGTCACGAAATACCTGGGCCGGTGGATCAGCCCATAGTGGATGTGAAAACACTGGGCGTAGTAGCCCTAATAAACGTTGGACTGGACAGACAACTAGACAAGACCCTAAACGGCTAAACCCTCTCCCCGCCTCCGCGAGACTGCAAGCACCCGCCCTCCCCAGCGCCGCCGCCGCTGCCGCCGCTGCCACAGCGCCTTCCGGCTCTCAAGTCCCAGCCATGGCGAAGAAGAGGAAGCGCACCTCCGATGCTCCCGCCCCTGCGGCCGTAGAGAAGCCCGACGACTCCGCGCCGCAGCGGCCGGAGCGCACCCTCTTCGGGTTCAAGGACCAGCCAGCCTCCGCCGAGGAGCCTGCTTCAAAGGACGGCGCCGTCGCGGCGCCGTTCTTTCGGAACAAGGAGAAGGTGCTCATCACGTGCTCCCGCCGCATCATCTACAGGTGAGCGCGCTGCCCTCTCTGTTAGGATTCCCGTGGCGGTTGTTAGGCCGATTGTTGTGTGTAAGTACTTGAGGGATTGGATTGGTGGGTGCGTAGGTACCGGCATCTGATGCAGAACGTGGTGTTGTTGCTGCCGCACGCCAAGAAGGACAGCAAGGTGGAGTCGAAGCAGAGCAAGGGCGGCGCGCTGAACGAGCTGGTCGAGCTCAGGAGCTGCTCCAGCTGCCTCTTCTTCGAGGTATAACACATCTACTCCCTGCTTGCTTGGTGGAAATGGTTTATCTTCAGCACTCTGATAGGAAAACTACATAATAGGAACATTAGAGGTTGCTAAATCGTACTGTGTTCAACATGGAATAAGTTAGTGGTTTCTGTCGCTAAATCAACTCCAAGTTTTAGCTTTGATCCGTATTGTTGTTCTGGTGTGAAGCTTTACTGAGCTTTGTGAACCACAATCTATTTTCACTATGTTAAAAGGTGTCAATTTCACATTGTTTTTTGTCATAGTGTGACAGCGCTCCAAACTTAGCCAATTTAAATTTGCACGAGAGTTGCCAATTCTTATAATGAAACTTCTACTCATGTATATTGCAGTGCAGAAAACAGAAAGATCTTTACCTTTGGATGGTCAAGTGTCCTGCAGGGCCATCAGTGAAATTTCTAGTCAATGCTGGTATGCTCTCACGCCAATAGTAGCTATCCAGTTGCTTTACTATGCACTGTAATGTATATAATTCGTATATCCTTATCACAACAATTCATTTATGAATGCTTAACCATACTGTAACATTTACTTGCAGTTCACACTATGGAGGAACTGAAGCTCACTGGTAACCATCTGAAAGGGTCACGTCCTCTTCTAACATTTTCGTCAAATTTTGACCAGCAGCCTCACTGGAAGCTCGTGAAGGAAATGATAACTCAAGTGCGTGAATGGTTTGACATGTTACATTATGCTGTGCATGTGTTATCACTTATCAGCATCCTGAACAAGTTGATATTGACATATATTAATCTTATCAGTTTGTTCTGATTTACTCTATTTGTACTTGGTGAGAAAAGAGGAAACTTAATGTTTGACACATGTTTACGAGAATGTCTCATTTATATATCGTCTGGGTATTTGCTGTGCTGTGTAGGCTTACATTTACTCTTGGTCTTTGTTATGTTGATAGTGTGTACCTTTGAAGGAAGGATTCACCTTTAGAACTCTAGTTCTATCCTCGGAAATCTAAGTTAATGAACAAACCTTCTGTATGCTCTTTTGATTGTATATTTGTATTTTCATTGCTTGCTGTGAACTCAGAAGTAGAGTCGTGTTTATGAGGTCAGTGTGAGTGAGGCAATAATATTGTTTTTGAATTAGTTGTTCTATGGGGTCAAATAAATTCTAGGGAGATATGCATGCTTCTTTTGAATCAAAGAAGTCCAGAGCTAACTCGTTACTCATTGCCCATTGCTGTACTTGCAGATTTTTGCTACTCCAAAAGATCATCGAAAGGCAAAACCTTTTCATGATCACGTGTTTGTCTTCTCCATTGTGGATGAACATGTTTGGTTCAGAAATTACCAGGTGATCAGTTAGTATGTTTGAATCTTGATTCCAATGAACTTTCAGCACCAAAAACCAATAAACGTTACTAGCACAATACCACCATCTGAATTTTAGTAAATGATATGCTTGGCAGATTTCTGTACCCCACAATGAGATTGACAAAGTCGATAAAGGAGGCCTGGATAAAATGACACTTGTTGAGGTAAAAGTAGAGTGAGCTTATACCTTTACATGGTTCATTGTTACTAATTAATATTATGATGGAATTGCTGTGCAGGTTGGCCCCAGGTTCTGTTTGAATCCAATCAAAATATTTGGTGGTAGTTTTGGTGGCCCTACATTATACGAGAATCCATACTATGTGTCTCCCAATCAGGTATTGCTCTCGCCAGTCAATGTAGCCTATAGTACATATCTTCCAAACATCTTTGTAGACCATCCTACGCTCTGTAAAGAAAATCTGGGTTTAGTTCTTCCCATCATAGGATGCCCATGTTATGCATGATGTCTGTTTCTTTGACCGAAACAAAAGTTGACTCTGAGAAAATTAATGATGTTGTAATGGCATGCTATTTCTTTTGGGTGGAACCGTTGGTGCACAATTGGTTCTATTGAGTGTTCGAAAATGACATTTGATCTCAATTACGGTATAAACAAGGTACACATTATGCATCGAATGGCACATACATATGTTTGCATCAGTACAAGGGAGCATTCAGTGTATGCCAACAATTATATTTCTTTCAGATACTACCTTGTACATTACTGCTCCATTCTGTTCTCCTACAGTGGCTCTAATTCAAACATTATCATGTATGCCTTCCAGCCTACATCCGTAAGTCACATTTTAATGATGTTTATTTATTTCCATCAGATCCGCGCACTAGAGAAGCGGAAGAAGGCCGGGAAGTACGCCAAGAAGGTGAAGGCCAAGGTGAGGAGGAAGATGCACGAGATGGAGAACACCCTGGAACCTGATGAGTTTGCTGATCTTTGGAAAGGGGAGGACTAGTGCGGCGTTAGTGATTGTACCAACGATCCCGTCACACAAAGGATTGAACTACTCGCACTGGCTATCACCAAGCAGTGAATTTTGTTTAACACCTGTGGTAGTTCTTGTATGACAAAGCATGCGTTGTTTGTTTACATAAACTGGATTTCAGTGCTACTCCCATCCATCTTATCTCGTGTCTACGAGTGTCTTGCCTCAATACTGGCTTGCTATTTTATGTATGTTTCACCGTGTTCTTCTCACTTTACCCTTTTCTCGTGGCAGATATATTTGTAAGCAATAAGCAAAACTTCGGCAAAAATTCAAGTCTTACGGTCTCACCTGGCAAACATTGTTCGTCGAGATATGAATGGTTAAACATTAGTCAGTACTAGCAAGTCGCTCAAGTAGCGAAATTAGCTTTAGTAACCGAACAATCGAAATTAGCTCAAGTGACCAAAAACAATCGAACCTAGGTTAACAATTTCTTGCTCTTATAAAAGACCGTAAAACTGGACGTCGATTTATTGCACGAGCACGCATGCTCTCTTTATTTTGAAAAATTCAAAAGTTGAGTTTTGGAGTTTCAAAAAAATTTGAAAAAAAATATTCGCATGTAAATATTAGAATGACCTATCTATCTGAAATTTTTCCTAGAATAAGTTGATTTGCAATCTATACCAAAAAGAAAAACATGAGAAGCAAAAAAAGCAACTTTATATGCTCTAATTTTGTTATTTTTGCAGAGGTCACAGAAATGTGTACTTTTACACGAAACTTTGCAGTTGCATGTGATACCATCATTTACACGTGTGAATTTTTCAAGATCTTTTGGAAGCACGAAAAGAATTATTTTCAGTCAGGAGCGCCTGCTCCCGCGCTCAACTAGGAGTTAGCGGCCGTAAACTCTGCGAGACACCGGGTTAATGAAATGAAAAATATAATAATAATAAAAACTCCTGGACACGGGCTGTATGGGCCTGAGCAATCAGCCCACCAATCAGACGGTGAAGTTCCAGAAAGGCAGAAATCTAGGGTTTCCGTCTCTTCTCCGCCGCACATATATAAACCTGCGACCAAACCCCCTCTCCCTTTCTTCCACACCGCCGCCTCCTCCCCCTCGTTCCCAAGCGCCCGCTCGATCGAATATTAGCACCAATGGCGCCGACGTCGAAGATGGCGCTGGGCATCAAGCGCGCGTCGCGGTCGCACTCCTACCACCGCCGCGGGCTGTGGGCCATCAAGGCGAAGCACGGCGGCTCCTTCCCCAAGGCCGAGAAGCCCGCCGTCGCCGCCGAGCCCAAGTTCTACCCCGCCGACGACGTCAAGCCCCGCACCGCCAGTACCCGCAAGCCCAACCCCACCAAGCTCAGGTCCGTCCCTTCACTACCGCAGCGCGGCGCGCGTGGTTGTGTAGGTTTCTTCTACCTCTCTCGATCCTGTGCGGAGTTCTAGAGTGAGATCGATTTCGGTTGTCGCAGGTCGACTATCACGCCTGGGACTGTGCTGATCCTGCTTGCGGGGAGGTACATGGGGAAGCGCGTGGTGTTCCTCAAGCAGCTCAAGTCCGGCCTGCTCCTCATCACTGGTAAGCCACGCTGCTTCGTATGCTATGATACTGTGATGGACAATGTGTGGATGTTGTCCCTGATACCGTATAGTAGGCTAGTATCCCGGTAGCGTAGATCTATGGATTGTTGATTCGGTAGCTAAGATTTAGGTTGGCGTTTGAAGTAGATATTTCTGAATTTTTGCATGGTGGAATCCTCAGATGTGTACTTTGGCTTGTTCGGATGGTCTACCTAGCTTGTTAATTTTTTACGTCTGGTGGTATAAATGTGGCATGGAAGAGTAACTCTACCATTTGGTTTTTGCTGTTTACTCTTTTCTCTCTAAAACACTGGCGGTGCTGTGATTGTGAATTGTCAACTGTGCATAGAAACTGGATTTTGCAAATGCACTAAAAGTATTTACATGATTCCGTTGTGGATTCGGGGACATGTTTGTGGTATTGGTGGAGGTTATGTAATTTTATGCAACATGATAATGTAAGTTGTCTGCTGTTGGTTTGGTGCTTCTAGTCAACAGATACAAAAAGTCAGTTCGAGTTAGGCACCTGTTCTCAGAGACTTCTTTTGGACTGATGTTTAGAACCAAGACTCAGAATTGTTAGTGTGAGAGAATTCTTTTATTGCAATTTTGGCTACTTCCAATTGATTTGTAACAGAATGCACAGTTGTGGTCTCATTTGTAATGGAATCTGACGTTTAGAACTGAGACTTGGAATTGTTAGTTTGAGAGAATTCTTTTCTTGCACTTTTGGCTATTTCCAATTGATTTATAACGGAATGCATACTTGTGGTCTTATTTGTAATGGAATATGAGTAAGTTAATTCAAGGTGGATTTGGGGGGTGGGGGTGGGACTGAAGTTAGGGAATCTGTGGATTCCACATGACCAGTTCAATTTACAACCAAACATTCCCTTGAGCTATTTCATGTCATTGTCATAATTTAGCATGTCTAATTTATAATGTTGCTGTTCGCTTCAGGACCTTTCAAGATCAATGGAGTGCCAATCCGCCGGGTGAACCAGACCTATGTCATTGCCACATCCACAAAGGTTGACATCTCTGGTGTTAAGGTGGAGAAGTTTGATGACAAGTACTTCGCTAGGGACAAGAAGACCAGGGCGAAGAAGACTGAGGGTGAACTTTTTGAGACAGAGAAGGAGGTACTGCCCATGGACCATGATCCTTTAGCATGCTCTTATGGTTCTAGAAGCTCTTAGAATAGAATATATGCAAAGAATAAGAATCATTTCATTTTTGAAGATAAGGACAATAGCCACAGCCATAGCCATAGGGTCAATCCCCAGACCAGGCCATAATATATAAATGGTGATGAGAGAAAAGCTATTTCCCAAGGGTGGGAAGAATCCTGTTCACAGCAATGTCTCTGCTCTTTGTTGTGTGGGTAATTTCTTGGTCCAATACTTATTGTGTCTCTTCTCTGTTAAACCTACAGGCAACCAAGAATCTGCCTGACTTCAAGAAGGATGACCAGAAGGCCATTGACGCTGAGTTGATCAAGGCGATCGAGGCCGTCCCAGACCTTAAGAACTATCTTGGTGCCCGGTTCTCTCTCAGGGACAGTGACAAGCCCCATGAGATGACCTTCTAAGTTAGTTGGTGCAAGTTTCGACTTCTGTGGAAGTCTTTTTGCCTAGCGTGTTTCTGTACTACTGAATTTTGTACCTGGTTAGTGAACTTCCTATTTCTATTGAAGTCTGCCTGTCAAATATTATGAGAAGATTCAGAGAAGTGTTATCTCCTTTGGTGCTTCATTGTGTTGTTTTCTCAGCTCGTCACATTCAAGTCATGCACTATTTGTGCTGCAAATCGAGTGAGTGTTAGTTTGATCTGCTGATAGTTCTGCAGAAGGCCATGTGTTTTTAGCTAAACAATATACTTTGATTAGTCTTTGAAGTGCTGATTGTTCTGGGATGTAAACGATGTGATCTGCCGTATCACCCTTCATGTAGCAGAGTCGCGTACTGTGTTATGCAGCATAAAATTTGACGAAAGAGTGCAAGTCTCCTCACAATGTCTACATTATTGAAGGTAAGCAGATTTGAACCCATCAATCCAGTATGTTGTTTTGTTGATGGGACGAGGTAGAACACTATCGCAGCACAGGATGACAGGAGCAAGAGCAAAGAAACGAGCTCGCTTCAGCAGAGTGCTGATTATTTTTCCTATTTCGCTCTGAGGGTCTTTGGATCTAAGGACGTCCACTGTTCGATCCCAGTTAAGAGTGGATAGAGGCGACTGACCGTTACAGCATAAATTTTTTATATGTAACACTTGTTTTTTATTTATGCAATATTGTTACAATATTCTCACTCCTTCCCCCTTCCTCTCTGATCTAATAAATATATAGAGAACACCAGTAACATGTGTCCGTATGCAACAATTCCTCATGTAATGCAACAACTCATCTAAAAATGACTACAACATATGCAACAAAAAACTAACTTATTACAATAGCTCGAAGACACATATGCAACATGCATACAACCTATACACTAGAAATCCAAACATTACAACATAACATTCACACGTATGCAACAAAAATAATACACTTATACAACACAAAAAATACAACATATAAACTAACCTCGCACTGTCAACATCCCCAACTATCTAGAGCCTCACAGTTGCCAAATTCGGACTGTCAGAGCCCATCCATTACACCACGCCATCTTGTTCCAAGGTCAGTGACATGGCAAATGTCTATCACGAACTCAGACAACACCATACAAATAATGGCAGCAGCGGAGCATAGAGGGGCAGCGGACGACAATGGCGAGGTGAAGTCTGGTTGTAGGAAGTGCATGGAGAGAGGTTTTGCATAAGGTGGAGTTTGTGAGGAAAAAAAGAAATATAGAAGGAAGAAGAAGACAACGTTAATAAAAATGTAAAGTAGTGCTGGAAGGAGCAGAAGAGGCTATTGATCATCGTCGAATTCAGACACTGGACTTTTTCTTAAAGTTTCGGAGTCTGACTTAATATTATCCGTGTCTACGAATACTATGCGAAATTTGGATAGGCATAGCAAAATTCCCATGGAAATGTCATTGTGAAATGGTGAAAGTCACGTTTTTTGGAGATCGAAGACAGTCACGGTTACCTTTCTTAAACCCTTTTACCTTTTCACTGTCCGGGTGGCCACGGCCACGCTCCCCTGTCATTTTGGCGGGAAATATCTCAAACCCTAACCAGGAAGCGCCATGGACAAGTTCCTCGTGGCGGCGCCGCCTCCTGCCGGCGAGGGCCCTGCAGCGCCGCGGTCGCCGCCTCCGAGGTAGGTGCTCCGCCTCAGACCCTCTTACCTCTCCTCCGTTGCGCCTCCTCGTTATTCTGACCTTTCTGGTCCGTAGGTGGCACCGTTGGAGCCGCATCGCCGTGGAGCTGGACGGACGCATCGACGCCAGGTTCAGGCACCGGGAATCGCGCCGCCTCCTTGATTCGTACGCCGAGGTGGTAGAAAATTCAAAACAAGTGATCTTTTTCTTCGTTTTTCGTACCTTTGCTGCGTTCTCTGCTGGAATTACTGCTCAGAGTTAGGAAATGAAGATCTCCATAATAAAATAAAGGAAATATGAAATCAAATTCTCCAGAGCGACTAATTTTATGACATTCTTAGGGAATGTGATGGTAACGCCATGTTGGAGTAGGTTAATGGGGGCAAAAACTTAAAACAGTTCTGGCCATTTCAATGGTACAAATTGCTGTTTCACGTTTCAGCCGATTTTTCTTTCATAGTGAGCTGTGGTGGGTTATAGTAGATTAGAAAATCGCTATGATTTGGGTTTAGCACTTTCAGGATGTTGCAAAACTCTGGTTCCTTTTTATTTTACTTATGGGATTTCGGAACTTGTGCTGATGACCTCCCAAGGGTAGAATCCTGGATATTGGGGAAACATTGTTGAGAGACTATTTCAGGGAGATCATTACTTTTATGCTACAACTGTGTAGAGTCCTATTTCTGTATTGTAGTCTATGATCTTTACAGCTGGGTGTTAGATTTGGAATTCGGTACCAGAAAAAATGGAGGAATTTTAGCCGTGCGCCGGTACCTATGATAATTTGTTTTTTCTTTTTTAATGTTGAGAAGGCTAGGGACCTTTGAACACAAGTACTACACGCATCGGGAGGAACGGTGTCAGACATATGTAATGCTGATAAGTACTTTGATTTGTACTTGTAATGTTGAGTCCATGTGTATTATCAAGCTAATGCGTTTACCATTGTTGCTCCTATTAGGTGAACCGCATGATTAATGCTTCAACTATGGTTGGGTGTTATCATCCAGCAAGGTCAGCATTTATCTTTTATGGGTTCTTGGAGTATCTCATTGCAAAATCAAGAGTGTGTAGCATGTTATGATCACCTTACAACAGTTCCATTTTAGCACGTTGTAATAACCTGTGCTTATTAGATATGCTTATAAACTTTTTTTATTGTATTTGGGCAGGGAGGGGGTTTCAGCAATGGAATTCGATAAAAAGGTAGCACTGAAATGTATAAAAGTGTTCATATTTGTTTCCTAGTTTAGCATGACTACCAAAGCTATCAATTTCGGTACATTATGCCCGAGATTGCCGTTATGTTCCATTCCACCTAGAAAACGGGATAAAAAGTCTTGCGTTCCATTCCGCCAATACTTCCACTCCATTCCGTCCATTCTGTCCGGTATGTGGCCAGAATGTTCCGCTTGATAGCAACTCTTTAGCATGACTTTGAATTTTAGATACCTATCCCTTGCCTATTAAGATATGTTTGACTAGAAATATAATTTTACTTATATACTTTGCACAAAACATACGAGTAGAATGGAAAATTTGAACTTATGTAACATAATGTATCTGTATTACTATATTGTTATATAGCACTATACCAGAACTACCTGGTACCATAACGCCCATTCCAGTAAGCAAAATGGACTGATCACTGGAATGGAACTAACAAGTATAACCAACTGCAATTGATTCCTTGCTGATTCTTAGTCAGACTGTGATACGTAAAATATTTAAGTACCTTCCCTGTGTTCTTAATCCTGCAGGGAGTCTACCTTGCATCAGTGACGATCTCAGGGTGTTTAACAGTGCATGACTTTGAGACCTTATACTGCTCCATGTATGGCCCATCATATGGTAAGTTAAACTTATAAACCGCCTTTATGTCAAAAAGCTTAAAGCAGAACCTTACAAATAAGGTTGCCAGGATTGGGGTCATAGAATATATGGTAGGATGGCACTTTGAAAATCATTATTCCATAGATCTTAAGATCTGGGCCATTATGTTATAATTGTGATCCTGCATAGGATTAGGATTGGAATGGTCCTACAGGAACGTATGATCATGTACGATACGGGTTGCGATCTTGGCAATCGTGCTTTCAAATACATCAGGCATGTCGGAAGTTCTTACTATAAATAAGCAGCAATAACTTCCCTAAGAGTGATGGTGTCGTTTTTAGACCCATACATTCTCCTAGTTTAAATTGTTTTTCTCTTCGAGAACATACACTTAGTTTGCCATGTTAATGTGATTTGGAATCCAGATTAAGGACCTAATGTTTCCAATAATATGGATCTACTTCTGTACCTTCTGTTGCTGCATTCTTGTTGATGCAAAATGGCCTTGTTAACCATTCTAAATATCTAGTTAGAATGTATGTATCCAGAGAGCACACCAAAAGGGTAGAAATAAACCCCCTTTGAAATTATTCAATGACATACTCTGAGATAAGGGAGATGTGGCATTTCAAATGTTCTTTTGCAAAGTTATTATATTTGTTCATAGCTTACTGTAGGTCGCATCGTAATTCTGCTGCAATTACTGTTTTCTTGGTAGGTTCACCAGATGACTCATCAAACTATGTGCTGCATATATCAAACCCAATGTCCCTATGTGCTGTCCGATGGAATCCAGGGAATCAAGATGAGGTCAGTTTCAACATAGGTCTTCACGTGGGGTTTGCTATTTTCAATTATTTGAGTTCAGAAATTAATTGTCACTTAATAGGAATGAGGATTGCTAAGTGTAACTAGTAGTTAGGGACTACAATCAGGTTTATTTCATAAATTAAATGAAGAGCTTATGACTAAATTTGGTTTCTATCTATTTTTACTATTGAGCATGCCTTATGCAGATTGTTTGCTCATCTAGCCAAAGTGACAAAGTTTTCCTGTTTGATATTGGCTATATCTCATCTGTTCCGACTGAAGTAAGTACCTTTTTGTATGTTCCTGACAAATGCTTCACATGTTACTCAAGGATACTTTCAATATGTTTTCTCCATGTTGACTTACATTAGTGTTTATAATATCATATATTTATTTCCTTTTGCCTTCAATTCCTAAATTATCATGCTTAGAATATCCACACTCTCTTCCATTAGTAAATATCTAGCTAAGCATGGTGTACCTACACCCGTACATTTTGAACATAATTTTTTGCATCAGAAATGTACCAAAAAAATCTGAAAAAAAATTCATGGATGTAGTACATCATAGTACAATGGTACACACAAAATTTTGATACCAAACCCTGTAGTATGTGGTACATACAGAAAAACAAACTGTACTAACTACATGTAAAATATATATTTGTTGCTACCTTCTGTCGAGCGGTACTGCATATGGCCATGGATTTTCTTTTAATTTTTTTTGGTGCAGTACAAATATCCAAACTGTTAATAGGTGTAGGTACACCCATGCTTAGAAAAGTACACTCAGGCTAGGTCTAAATCATATAGGAAGGTAGACATGCTTCCCTCTGTACACGCAAGAAGTGTAACCCAATTCTAAAGAAAAGGCTTCCGGGGAATATGTCAAGAAAATATACTTCCGGATGTTGTACACTTGTACATCTTAGTTCATTTGAAGGAAATGTATTCTAGTAGCTCCAGGTCCATCATACGTAGCTTTGTGTATTACACAATTTTAACTCACAACCCTTCTGATTTAAGTTATTACATTTTAGGTTTTACAGAAAGGGAAGTCCAAATTTCACGCTCTCTGCTCTGAACCCCGCAAGGGTTTGACTGATCTAGCTTTTACTTCAGATGACAAGTCATGGTATGTATCAATTTTGTGCTTATTCATCTCATCTTGCCATTTGAAATAAGGCCAATCATAAAGCATCGCTAATTAGTAATTGATGTGAAGCTTGCAATAGACAGCTGACTGCATATAATGTTTTTTCTTCTTTTAATAGAAAATGGAAAGTATAGTTTGACCTTGAATTATTAACAGTTGCAAAGCTAATTAAATGGAGTAGTGCTATAATTTGGTATCACCATGATGGAATTTTTTCTTGACTGGATGAGGGTGAGATGGGTTTCCAAAGAAGAGAGAGTATGTAGGTTCTGCTTATGGTGGCTTTAGTTTGTACACTGAAATTTAGATTCTACTTATGGTGAATGTTGGTTCATAAGGTGAAGCCAGGTTAGCAGTTTTAATTACTAAGTGTACTGACAACATTGGTATTTTAGGAGATATAAGCCATGTATACAGGTACCAATATTCTTAATGGGACCTTTTCGTGCTGCAAATTATTCATAAGCTTTGCACTTATTGACTCTCCTTACGTAGGCTATTTGCATCTGGCCTTGATGGGGCAGTCTACATGTGGGACAGGCGGCTAAGTAAGGCGCACTGTCTTGAGCTGACAGCACTTCCAGAATCTCAATTTACCAGTGTCAAGCTAAATATGGATAATCGGGTATGCTAATTCTCATGCTAAGTATTGTTATTTTACAACAATTGTATCTCCGAGAAAACACAAAAGCTTTGCTGTCTTGCTGCATTGATAGAAATCGAAAAGTTATTGTACATGCCTAAGAATAGGCTTCACTCCGCATACTAATTGTTTATGTACTTTCCTAATTCTCATGTCACGTACGTGATGTTTTATGACAGAAAATCTGTAGCTTTCTGAATGCTGTCCTCTTATGCGCCAACTATGTTTAGATTATGTCTTGCTTTGTAAATACCACCTAATATATGGTAATATCCTTGGTTCGCTGATATGTTGTTTAGGTTACTTAACCATAATATCCTGTCTAGGTGCATCTACTGCATGATCAATCAAAGCATGGTATCGTCTGAACTTGATTGGCTGCTCACAATGAACTTAATGTTAAACATGAGGGTTTGTGAGCTATTCTTTTTTGATGTTTCTTACATTTTCTGTTATGTTCGACAGTTCATATAATTTACACACTTTCTGTTAACTTCAGCAATTAATTTAAGACATTCACAAACTTTGGACCACTCATGTATGGGGACTGAAAATTTGTTTTCCAGACTGTGTTTGGTGCAACTAGAAATGGCACCATTAATGCTTGGGATCTGCGTGGAGGGAGGACATCAGCTGCTTTTCAAGGCCATAATGAGGTATGTTCAGCAGATAAACAATCTGCTAGTTCTCCCTCTTTTTGTGTGATGCTAGATCATCCAACTTGGTATTCTGCTGATGATTTTAGTGTTCATACATGTTTTTACAGACTTACACCGACTTACACCATCAACTGACTGGTAGAGCTAGTCAGCTAGTTTATAAGTAGGTGCAAGTTAGTTCTCTTTGATTGAAAATACACACTCTTTACTAGGAAATCTGAAACAATATCCCAAGCTGCTTGCATTTCTTCCATCTTTATATACAAACTGATGATGAGTGGTTTCTAGGTGCTAAGATAAAAGAAAAATATAGAAATTCTCAGAGAAAGGAAACAGGCTCTCCTCAGTCTGCTGATCCCTAATTATAAATCACAACCGTGGGGTTTTATCTGGAACCTGTTAAACTTAAAAGATACTAAAGAACCCTGAATCATAGGAACAACTCTCATTAAGATATGAAGTTAAATTAGAGTTGTGAAAGATTAGAAATCTAGGTAGCATACTGGACCATATGAAGCACAGTTGTGAGGGCCAAATCTATCTAGTTTTATATTCATTTTGAATTCCATGCCATGGAAATACTAGTACCATTTATATAATAGATAAAGTAGTAGAGATTACTGTAAAACTTCTTATGGAGCAATGTCATTCCTGTCTTGGCAACATGAGGATTTGTGTTTCTTGCCTTGGTTCTGGGCTGACAAAACTTTTGTCCAGGTTCAACCATTATCATCAGTGAAGATATCAACATTGTTGGGAAAAATTGCATCGCTCAGGTATGGAAAATATAAACAGACTTACTATTATGGACATTATGCTAAAGAAAGCTCATGTATCTCTTTCCATTCTTGTGAGACACATTGGAGCCTCACATACACACATTATTATCGAGATGCTATTATATCAGCCATCCACATTAACTAGTTGCGTGGAATTTTGAATTGCGTACCACCTGTTATGGAAGCATCCAAATCGTTAAATTTAAGAATATTGACAAGTGGTGATTCAGTAGACAAAAGTACTCTAGTCCTATGAACTGAGATATGTAGCTGTGGCCTTGTCCAGGGTTCAGGAAGCCGTTTACCAGGCAAAAATCAGAAATATATTGGTTAGCTGTTTCCTGGTGGTAACGTGCTTGTTACTGGAATTCCCAGCCATAATTTTTGGGAAAACATTGTTCTTCATATTTCTTCAAATCCTCATGACAAGAAGCATTGATACACGTATTCCGCTGAAAATAGGTGTTAATGGGGGTTCTCTGGGGCCTAAACCTGCTGGATTACAAAATCTCGGATATTTCCAAACACGGAACCAGCTGGTTGCTGCTAATTTCCTTGAATTTGGTATTGTTGGCTGATTTGGTCAGGTTCCTAATGAAATTCACGATATTATGAACAGAAATGACCCGTAGTTCAGATATAAATACACGCAAGTTGTAAGAGAGTGGATTTTGTGCTTGTATGGGTTGGTGCTCCCACTATCTCAAGCATCAAATGTGCCTTGAGAGCTGTGCACTCTCTCGATTAGTTTCCCAGGATAAAGATCAATTCTTTAGAATCTTTTCTATTGGTTAGGTAGGTTGTTGTTGGGATTCCTTAGCAATCAAGTTATTGTTAGGGATGTGATTTTATCTATCAGGAAGGTTATCATACTAGCTATAAACACTCGATTGGATTGTTTGGTGGCAGGCACTATGTAATCACAGTATTGTTATCCTTTCTCACAATGCATCGAATAAACAAGGTTTCTAGTCTCTTCCTCCTGTCTCCAACAAGCCTCATAGCCTCTCTACCATGGCATGGAAGGGCCCTGCCAGTGGCTAGATGAAGGCAAGCGCCCTACCTGCAGTTCTTGGACCTGTACTCAAGTGTGCTCATAACAGCTTCAAAATTATGCACATCTCATCCGAATGTTAAAGCAAATCCATCAAAACTTTTTGCATTCTAGACGGCTCTCGGATGCTACCCTATATATATATTCTCGGATGCTCTAAACTATTTTTATTCTTTTTAGTCTTCAAGCTTCAAAGGAAAAAAGTTTGTAGCAATTATAGCTTCAAAGGGAAAACGATGCCCAGCCATTATAATTGAGTAGATGGATGAACTATTGAATACATTTTAAAATATTTTTTCAGCATACAAAAGCATCATACACCCTCCAATTGAAATGCCTTATTATATGTTAGATTAAATGATATGACAAGAATGTGGTTTTCCTTTATTTTTCTGACATTAGGCACAAAAAATAAGACTTGGAGCCAGTTCTGAAGCATATCGTCTGTAGAGAAGGCACTATGTTCACAGAACTTATCTTGCTAACCAATATTAAGTCTATAAAATGTATTTCTTATTTGAACATTACTTTGACACACTTGCTGTTTTCAGGAACAATCAAACATTGTTTCAAGCGAAATTCTGTCTATAGACTTTACCCTAGTTGCTCATATCAGTTGGCCTTCCATCTGGATGATGGCTGGTAAGTATCTCAGATTTCCACTAATTGTCATTATTTGATCATAAAGCAAGGGTTACTTTGTTCTTATTAGAATTTTCAACCTATCATTCTTTCATGTCTAGTATAAATTTCAGTGTGCTGTGTGCTTTACTATGTAACAGATCTCAGTGACTTTCTCTTCCATCTGCATTCCATGTTAGGTCTGGAGTCCTGAACATTAACACCCTCAGTGTGAGTCACCTGCACTGCCCTCCTCCTGCTTGGTTGTAAGTGTTGCCATTTGGATTTCTTCAAACTGGACCGCATACAAAATCTTCTTAGTTAGTAATCTTTACTAATATGACCAATTATTTTGTCGTTCTCTGCTGTTTGTTTTATTAGGGAGGGCATGGACTCTGTGTTGCATAAGCGGAAACCAACCTGGTTGTCGACATCTTCAGTAAGAATATTAAAAAGCACCCTTAATTCTACCACATGCAAGGCTTTTTCTTAAAATTGTACCCCTTAAGTTATCTGGTTGAGGCGAATAAAATTTCATGAATGCTAAATAATTCAGCCTTGCTTACCATGCTAGCCATAATATTTAGTATTTTCATTACTTGACATAAAATATAGTGAATATATTAAGGAATTTGATGCCTATTATATGTTTACATTGTACAGATTTATGCAGTTGGATCTTCCTCCAATAATGGAATGTATGTATTGGATTTTCATCCACATACAAGCTCCGCATGCCATGTGGACTACAAGTGAGCTGATCTTTGCTTTCCCTTTTGTTTTGGTTTTCACAGGATCAGCTTACTTTTTGTTTTGACCGAAAACAGTAGGAGAGGCTCCTACTGCGCTATATTAAAAGAATAATTACACAGTTTGTTCTAACAAATTAAAGATACAAGGTTTTTGGTCTTTCCCTAACACGATGGGTTAGGAGATGAGGATCAGATTTGAAGTGTCGTAGCCAAGAGGCTTTGTCTGGGACCACTCCATCAAAGAGCTTGAGGTTTCTCTCCTTCCAAATACTCCAGGAGCTGATTACGAAAATCTCGAAGAATAATGGCTGATTCCAGGCTGCTTCAGCACGTTGTAAGCTTTGAAATATGTCCACAGACACCTCCCAATGGATATGGAGACTAGGCCAGCATTGTTCACTGAAGCTGCATGTAAAGAAGAGGTGTTCTAGGGTTTCCTCTACTTGTTGAGAACAAAGCAAGCAGTTGAGATCAGATCCAATGTTGTAATGCCTTCTGCGGAGCATGTTGCGAGTGTTAAGTCTGTCAGAGAGCAGTAACCAGGCAAAAAATTTGAGCTTCATGGTGCACTTGCTATTCCAGATCCAAGAAAGGGAGCCGCAGGAGCTAAATTGTGAAAGTAGTGGCTGTAGAAGCGACTGGAGGTATAAGCCTTATTCCAAACATAGGTTCATATGTCCGTTCCCTGTGGAGAACTGTTCAGACTCTAAATGTAAAGCTGAAGCTGGAGATACTCTTCACTCGCCTGAGGCATGAGGGGCAACTGAAATAGATCGCTGGGCTGTTGGCTGACAATGAAATCCAACACTGATATGTCGTTGTTTAATGAGAAAGTGAAGAGCCGTGGTTATTCTTCAGGGAGAAGCTTGTTGTCCATAAATCCTTCCAAAAGAGTGCCGTGGAGCCATCTTGAACCTGGAGGAGGCAATTCCTCTTAAGATAGGGCTTAGCTTCATTATATCACGCCATCCGAAAGAACCACAAGGCAGAGAGGCATGAGGGATTTGGCCATTGTAGTAAGAAGTCCAGATCATCGTGACCGATGGGATATCCTGCTTGTTATAAAATTTGTCTAAGTTGTTTGAGTAGCAGAGCAGTATTTTGCACCTTAAGGTTTATGATCCCCAGCCCTCCTTGCATTTCGGCTTATAGGCCAACTCCCACGCAGCTAGGGAAGAAGACTTCTCCCCTAGGTCAGATCGTCTGCTCCACAAGAGGTGACGTCTAGCTTTGTCAATATGCTCAATAATCTTGGGATGGATTTGAGCAGAGCACATGGAATAGGTAGCTAAGGAGAGATGACTGCATTGATAATGGTTACCTTGCCACCATAAGGTTTATGACCCATGGGAATAGGATCAGCTTACTTGGCAATCCAATCTTTTATTTGTTCGCTGGGAACATATCTACAGAAGTTCCAGACTTCCAGCTATTCATCCATCAATTTTTTTTCTTGAAATGAACTTTTGTTTCCGTCCATTTTATGCATGGTCTTTAATCTCGTTTTCTCACTTCATGTTCCATGTTTCAGTGAGGAAATAAAAGGCTCCAAGGAAAATCAACCCGCAGAAAACAAGTTTATTCCTTTATCCGAAAAGGTGCTTTCCTGTGCAGCCCATCCACTCAATCATACCATAATTGCCGGTACCGAGGTTAGTTTACTTACATTTTTGGCTAAGAATGCTGATCAATAAACTGATTTCGCATGTGACAAGCCATGTTGTGGATTCTCTACCCCCAGTGGGCATTGAACCCCCCCCCCTCCCAACCACCCCTCCATCCCCGTTAGTTCGTGCTTTGAGATTTTGCATATCTTATGTCTCTATACTATGCATCACTGTACTCTTCGTGATGAACCAATCCATATTCAACTTGTATTAATACATTTCTATGCATACTAGGCATTGAAAATATTGACAATTAAGTGATAGTCGAATCCAACCACATTTGTTATATTTTATACACGGCAACATTGTAGAATTGAATGTATTAACGTGAAATGGTGGTGTGCTACAATGAACATGACAAAAATATAAGAATCTCAAAGTACGAACCTATGCTAGATCTAAGGGTGGTGTAGCCCACGGGAGACAAGAGCATATTTCCCATTTATATATATGTTGAATGCCATTATGTCTTACCTTCCGCTTAGAATTGGAAACCTTAAGTTATTTTTATTGAGACTTACAAATCAAATTCAAGTGAGATGGCCACAATATTGACTAGTCATTATTGCCTTCAGTTCTCATCGTTGCTCATGTTATCACAAAAGCACGAGACTATCAGAAATCCAGAGTAGCACACAGGCACATCTGGATTTCCTCCAAGCAAAAGCAATATCTCCGATTGTACATCCACAGTGCTGCTTATTAGTTCATGACCGTCTTGCATATAAGAATGGTGTGCAGCATGGGGACCTTCTTGCTGGTGCCACACAGGCTCCGAATATTGACATCTAAATGGGAAGGTTCTGCAGTCCACAAGATTCAGTATGCCGCCATTCCTAGAAACCTACAAATGTTGACGTCGCTGACATCCATATAAATCCAATGATGCTATTGCAGTATGATCTTGTACTTTCAAGGAATGCTTCCAGGGGCTCAGAAGGTTTGCTTGTAATTACTGTGTTCTCTAATTATTCTTTCTCTGATACTAATCAGAAAGTGCTGTCCTTTGTATATATCGTGTGAGTGTAACTTGTGTCCTGTACATGGGTGACATGAACTCTCAGGATTGTGCAATTTTCCATCGGGAGAGAGCATCTTTAAGTCCTTTTTTTTTGCCTTTGCCCGTGCGAATTTTTATCTTGGAGCACGAGAGGGAAGCAAGGGGGCGTTCTTTATTCAGGAAAACCGGTTACTGCAACTGCACAAGCATCTTTTCTTGCCCAGATTCCTGGGTTACCTGGCATGAATTTCGAAGTGCATTGCAAGTTTATCTAACATACTCTTCAATGTTCATGAATTTCATAGTGCATTATGAAGTCAAGATTGATGTTGCTTGAGATTCAGGTGCTAAACTGTTTAAGAGCGCGGAACTATAGATGAGCACAAGTATCTCCAGTGTATCTGGCAATTCCATTAAGACTGTTCGCAGAAATAACAAGTTACATCAGTGGACAGACCGGAACAGCAAACCACAGTTGACCTGCTACACATTCTTACTTTTTAGATGCCTGCAACACATTCTGAATGACAAGAACATTAGTAGCGCCAGCTTACCAAGAAGTGTGAGGGAGCATGCAGAACTGGGATAAACTGTCACTTTATTCAGTTCCCAAAAAGACCACAGTAACTAAGTAAAGCGAGGAAATTTCCAACGAGACACCTACAACAAATGCTGAATTCTGCTCAACATTACATGATCAAAGTAAATCTGGAATACAAAAATTATACAACTAGAGAATCTTACAAGCCATGCCTCAGAAGGAGATTACCAACAAGATGTCATGATACTCTACAACAAAAGTATGATACTGCAGCTAATAAGAGACCACCAGGATTCAAAGCATATCATCTTAGTTATTAGAACAACTAAACTCACGAACAAAAAGACCCTGTCCCAGTGGTTCGTGTCCTCAATACAGCAATTAGACACAGGATGAAGTTCAGCTGAATGATCAAATGTCGAGAAGCTATATACACAGTCGAAGGTTTACCGTGGAAAATACATCAGCAGTTAATCCTATATAGATGTGCCCTCAAGCAGAGAGCTAGGTACCCCGTACCCCAGGTCCTCAAGCGAGAACCATGAACCCAATCTTAAAGCACCATGGTTAGGACTAGCGGCTAAGAAAGCAGCAGACAAGAGGGAGCAGTTACAAGCCTGAGCAGGGTTTCCTCCTCAGCTCATCGCATAGACATCAGGGTGCGCCTTTGGACAACCGCCGTCTTGGAAGGCTGAGCGGCCTTCGGAGCTCTATTCAGGTTTTGGCTTACGATCTTCTCTATCTGTTCTATGGAACTGGCCAGTTTCTTCTCCACGAGATCAGCAAGAGCTGGGTCACTTTGTTTGGATGGAGTCTGCAAGGAGCAGTCATCAGATGCCTTCAGCATGCCCTCGGCCACAGAAGTTGCTGCTGTGCTTGCAACAACTTGAGCTGAGCCAGGGTCTGAGTCAACAACAGCCAGGGTTTCCTGCGTTGATGGCGTGCTTCGAGGAACACCCTGCTCTACTTGTACTGGATCCACAGATTGTGAGTCTTCGGTCCACTGAATTTGCTGCCGAGCCGCAGCATCTCTCAGGCGACTTTTCCTCTCAACAGCCTGCAAGTTATTTATAGTTAGTATAGCAGCCATATTTCCATGGAAACCTAACTGAATCTATGAGATTACACAAACTATTAGCTTAAAGGATTAATCCACGTTATCACCCTACTACAGTAGTGACAAACAGATTTTCAGCACTCTTAACAAACAAAAATCATGAGCGGGAATAATTGATATGAACAGCTAATAGTGCACAGATAACTACCGTTAACAGTGGACAAGCAGATTTTCTGCACTCTTAATAAACAAAAATTATGTGCACAGATAAAAGGCATGAACAGCTAACAGTGCACGAATAACTGTTTCAGATAAATGAGCAAATACACCAACTATCCGTTGCAAATCAGGGGCACTGAAGCCAAGTTTGTTGC
Organism: Stipa capillata; assembly: GCA_019208055.1. Lineage (NCBI taxonomy): Eukaryota > Viridiplantae > Streptophyta > Magnoliopsida > Poales > Poaceae > Stipa > Stipa capillata. The sequence continues at coordinate 80,473 of JAGXJF010002575.1, forward strand.
AAAGTCTAGATTCACTGATAATATATTGTGAAGTATAACCCTGTATGGATACTGATTATTTAGCACTACAGTACTTTTCATTACGATGAACAATATTATATCAACTTGCAAGAATATCATTACGAAGACTTCTCTAACATTGCATAATCTGGAAAGAAGTTTTATTTCCTATGTAAAGCAAAAGTGCACAGAACAAACTGGACTATGATTCCAAAATATTTGCACTGAGGATGAGTGAACATGAGTAAAACTTGAGACAGAAAAAAGTTACCAAAAGAGGACATGGTAGCAAAGTAAATATGAAACTACAACTTGTAGGAACCTCGATTTACTGGGTCAGGTTAAATGAATATCAGAAAGCTAGGGAACACAGGTAGCTAAGCTAGATTAGGCTGTTGCAAATAATGTCTCAATTTGAATGCTTACTGTGTGTATAACCTTTGATGACACATCATAGACAAAAAGGTACAACTAAGATGCACCTAGATCATATAGTGCTAAGCTGTCATGATTCGTGTAAGAACAGACCCAAATTTTTAGCCTTTTAGTTTCTTAATTCAATATGTGTACAACTAAACAGATACAACAAGTCACATATGTGATGAGACATCCACACTCTAATTGTAGGAATTTTTTATATGACTGACCGAAGAATACAAATAAGACTTAACCGTAGTCCCATGCTACTGTCTTCCTCATTCTAGCCAATGAGACACTGACAAACAAAATTCATGCATCTTATTGTACTAACACCAAATGCATATTATCACCACTAGCAGTCAAAATACATCTGTAACTCCTACATTCCTAGTTTGACTAATGATATTCACATTATTGCCATTAGATTCCAAAAAATTGACCAAGACCTAAAGAGCATATCATGCATCAAATACAGCATAACTCTGATATTAGCACAACATGGTCACAACATTTAGAGAAAACCCACAAACAGTCCAAGGAAATGGATCATCACCTTGACGACTGATGTGATGTCACGGAGTGGGGTCCTTGGGTACCACTCGGGTAGGGAGCTCCTCCTCTTCGGTGCAGTCGTCACAGCCCACGCCGGTGGCAGGTTCTCCTTGTTGCTCGACGGTGACGGGATCCGTCGAGCCAGCGGCTTGACGGCGCCCTTCTCCACCACAGCTCCCGGAGACGCCACCCTTCTGATAAAGAACCCACCACCAGAGCGATCGGCTACCGCCGTCCTGCTGACAATCCTCACTTCAGCCATCTTGGAGTTCTGCAAGAAGTTTAGAGCAGATCAGACTCACGCCAGAACTCAAGAAATGCATCGCAAGACGAAAAAAAGGGTCCTAGAATTCACAATTTTTCCTTACAGTTGTTCTGCTCTCTCGTGTTCTTTCTCGAACCCTACGGCCCTAAGTTACCTGCAAAAGATCCCAACGCAAAAAAGATCAATGGATAAGCCGTCAAAATCGTTGAGGCGTCAAGGCCCACCTCAAGCAAAGCACCAATAACATAAAGAAATCGCCTCAAGAAACACAAAAAAAGCGTCTATCCCCGATTCGTTCTACTCAGAATCCAACCACTGAAACCCTCTAATCCCCAAAGAGGAGCCCAAGAAACGGATCAGAAAAGCACGAATGGCGTTCAGGGGCGGACGCGAACCAACCAAATTTGCCCAGATTTCGCACTCCTTACCTCAGGTTCCTGCCTCCACGAATCCCGCACGCCAATTCTTACCCTTCCGCAGATCTGCGAGAACATAACCAAAGAGACGCATCAAGAAATTGCACAGAAAACAAACGGCAAGAACGCAACTCCCCCACAAAAACTGCAAAATTCCTCACGATTTGCTGTGCACTTACCCGATTCCAGCCGATCCGAACCCCGCAACGGCTACTCCCTACGGCACAGCCCCTAATTTAAGCTCTAATTTCTGAGTAGATTCCCAGGTTTGAGCTTGGAGTTGTTCTATGGGCTCTATATATATCTAACTAACGGGAGGGGGAGCGGCGCATGGGCGGGATCTGAAAGCGTTTAAAACAGCGAAGCCAAAACGGCCGGTGGACAGTGCGTACCGTGGACCGGGATCATCATCCCACCGTTCGTGCGTTCGGTTTTTGGAGGAGTGGACAGGCGAAATGGTTCCGGTGTATGGACCTGGTGTACAGTTTGTAAATTTGATCGTTGGCCGGTCCTGGTGTAGAAGTCTGATTATTCAATCGCAAGATCGGATGTTTGGGGTCCGCTCTGAGTATTTCTCTAGTCAATTTAATCCTGTTTAGTCTGTAATTGGCACATAATTATACGAAGATTACAACTTTTCTGTACTTGCTAACAACACTCTTGATTTTGCTGATGAGTTTTCTTTTGTTGAGATAATTTTGCTGAGTTGGGAACACCGAAAGCACCTCAAAGGTGATAGTACCGGATACGCTCCCCTACATGACGTCCATTATATCGATCTACTTTTACCCCACTCGTAACTTTGCGTTTACTTTGGACTGCAACTTATAGAACATGGCACACAATTGTGTATGTGTGATTTATTGCTAGTTCTAATATTCGTGCAACATATTTAGTAATGAAATCAACACTTAATGTACCATACTATTTAGGGCCGTATTGGTAAAAGTCAGTTAAATTCGGTTTGATTTGGTACATGCAAAACATATGAAATTTTAAGTTGGCTCAATTTGAATATTACACTACAACGGTACAATAGCGTCGATTTCAGCAAGATGTTACCCAGCGAAAAAGAAAGAGAGAAGTCGTACTTTTGTCTACCATGAGATCAGAATATATGCTTCAACAATCTGAATCATTAATGATAATTCTACTCGTAGTTGAGCGTCTATATATGTATCATTTGCATTATACAAACTGTTTTAAGATTTGTGCTAAGCTTTTTAAGAAACATCCAACTTTATCCATTCTATAATGCAACCTCTTTTAATATTTCGTAAAAGATTCCATAATCAATTTTCTTCTCATTCTCAAGTCATCCACTCTCCATCTATTCATACATCATCTCCTCTCTCCTAAGCATGAAAGCACCAACAAATTCATAAATAACAAAATTATTACAATACTTAACAATATTAGGTGGAGATTTAGTTCATCTGATAGTGTTCATATATTAAAAACAAAAATATTATGTTAATGATTTTTTTCCATGAACAAAATAATCAAGAATAAAATATTTTTTTGCCACGTTCATGATCCAACATATTACACGTTCATGAATAAAAGATTTGTTCATGATTTCTTTTGTCTGTGTACAAAAGTTATAGACAAATGATGCACAAAAGTATACTCTCTATTCTCTCTATAAAATAATTAAAAATATATCATTAAAATCATAAAAATGGAAAGATGTACACGTAGTAACTGTTAAAATATCATACATGAATCTTAGAGTGCTTCAAATAGTATAAATAGTATGTAGATATTTTATTATGAGTGAAAAAAGTACACTATATTCTAGGTATTATTTATCCTAGCAATAGATGCATCTTCGCGTCACCCAGCGACAGATCAAATGCAAGTGATAAAAAATACATGTAAACTGCACTCCATGTACGGACGGACGGTTCGCAGATTAGATTACATGCTAGTACTGTTTGATAAATTATCAGTACCATATTGTTGTCTAACATAGGTGAGAACCACATAAAGATTCATCCTTAATAACTGTACGTAACGCTAGGTACGGTAGTACGTGCTTGCAATCCCAGTTAGGCCCTTGGTGTCGACCCCAGCATTTTCCAATTTTATAGAATTCCTAATGTGTTAATCTTGTAGTGGATTTGGTGTTGAGTCTTACGAACCATACGGGAATGCACCTCTATTGGTTCCAATTTAGATTACCTAACGTTATTTTCTTAATGGATCCAGTTTCTTTAAAAATAATTTCGTTTTAGATAATGGATAAGAAATCTCTCTCTGTCTCTGTACGATGAGATGCAGGCAGCCTTAATTTATTAAAAGTCATAGTAACACTATAAGGTCAAAAGGTGTGACAAGCAACGCAAAAATAAAATCATGTGTTACATGGCCTATCATCGACTCTTAGTCTTACAATCATTGTAGTGAAGACCAAATCGCAACTAATTGATAGACAAACAAGAACTTACATAGGATTAGATAGTTTCTTTTCATCAAACATCATATCATTTTTACACAGTTAAATCAAATATACGTGATGTTTTGTTTTACGAATTGAATGGTGAATGGACTATCCGATCCTACCTCTCTTAAGACTAACCCACTTGTTTGGTATGAGAAATGAAATGTGTTTGTCCATCATAACCTCAGACTTCATAAACACGAGTTTTATGAGAGACTGGGTTCGATTGTTATAACATTCTATTCCATCTCGTTTTGTTTCAGTGTTGCATTTCCTATTATCATTTTTATTGGGCTCGGTGCTAAAGAATGAAGTGTTTGGTCTGGCGAAATTGAACGGTGCAAGAACCATCTGATCATCGCCTTGTCCTTCACAAGCTTGTGCGCGGCCCATGTTGCGGCCAGGTCCGCTCGCAAGCCTGGCCTGTGTGACAGGCAGTTGTGTGGCTGGGTTTCCGTGACCGTTCATGTGGCCTGTTCCGCGGCCTAGTTCACTCACCCGCCTGGCAGGCCTACGTGGCTAGCAAGCGTGGCTAGACTGCCGCTGTTGTCATGGCGCCACTCGCCGGCCCTGCATGATTGGCAAGCATGGGTGTGTACCGTGGTTCATGCAAGGTAGGCAAGCGTGGTTAGGGCTTGTGTGTGTTTATGTGCCAGCTAGCTCCACCGATCACTCTTCCTGATTGACAAGTGGCATCTGTTAGGACATACTAGATGTTAATCAAGAACACCAAATAATAGATCGAAAATTCAATGTAGAAATCAAGAGAGGGACAAAAGCAATCTAAACATCAAATTATAATATACTAAATATTTACAGTCATCGATAAGATGATTACCTGGAAACCAATGTAGAGATAGCCTGATCCACGCTGGAGCGATTCGTGCTGGTCACGTGTCACAAAACCAACGTCAACAGGTGTGATCCGATGAACATACAACTAGTAGTAGATCAAACACAATTACAATGCAAAAAGTAAAGGAGACATAAGGATGTAAAGGTGGTCCTTTCTGTTTATTAGATTGGATCTCATGAGTATAAAATCTCTAATTGTGTAAATAAATAATGACCATCTTTTCTATTTATAGACCACCTACATAGTGATTAAGGTTTAAGTAATTGACCACAGGTGAGCCCCTAGGAGGTGCACCAAGCGGATGCGTCGGCCACCCCCTTAGTTGGGCTGGTTTCACAACACCTTCAACAGAGGATGAAGACTCCAAAGCCATGTGGGGAGAGAGATAGAGAGAGATTGGAACATCCCATGAGGTTGGTTGCTATCCATTTATTTTGTAGAACTTTTACAAAATTTGTGTGTAGTGTATAGCTAGTTTTGTATCTGTATTATTTTTTCAAGAAATCCAGCACGAGCACTGCCTATTCATTAAAGAAGAATAGTAGTAACAATAATTACAAAGATGACTTACTTTTGGAGAGAACAACTGAAAAAAGCCCTAAAAAACCTCCTGTGGACTACTCACCTCATGGTTGCGCTTCGTCTTGGAGTATGTGCCATGTGCCATAGGTTGATGTCCTCGAGAGCTAGGAAGGAAACTTCCAGAAATGTCAAGCACTTGGTCATGAATATTCTCAGGTTATGTTCCTTCTAGATATTCCACATGATGTAAAACAAGTGGCCGGTCCTGTGACGTCTTGAATCAGTGTGGGCCTCTGACAGGATTGCCTCCCACTAGTCCACCACTGGTCAATTGAGGGGAAAGTCGCAAGCCACCAGATCACCGCCTGCCCAAGCAAACAATTCATGAGTTTACCTTGCAAGGATGCCGAGGCCCCAAACCTTGACCTAGTTAACCATACAATGGCATCCATTGGCCTCTTCTTTGCCTTTCCAAAGGATCACCCGATTTTGCTCATCTTCTTCTTGGCCCATTTAGTAAGAGGGAAGACTGTGATGTGGTAGGCAAGAATGATGGCAAAGAGAGTATTTTTCCTTTCCTCCTTGGGAGTTTCTCGCCCAGTTTGTCAATGATGGGTTGCACATGGACGTGTCGAAGCTTGTGGATGTGCAGCTGTAGCACAAGGTAACGATAGGGAAAACCTAGCTTCCGCTAGTGAAGGACAGAAAAATGGGGTCGAGGTCAATATCATCGCAACAAATGGGGTAAACATCAGACTTGTTAAAATTTGTGACGAGGTCTGAAATGGCACCAAAGGAGGAGACCTAAATATATTAATCTTCACTTTGGTAGCTACTTTCCTAGTGTCTCCCAAGCCTACGAGAGTTCTAATGTACGTTACATTGCCTTCTGTCAGAGACATGGCATGAGTGAAACGTCTCCTATGCGGTCTCTCCTATCTCAGCTCTTTCACAAAACTAATGGGGAACTGACCCCATGCGGTGAAGATACTGCAACCGCTAATACTTCTCTACCTTATATTAGGATGGGAGAGAAAGAAGATGCCGAGGGCAGCCACGACGGTGAACAAATAAAAAAAGAAATTTTTTATTTTTGATCTCTCAACTATTGGCTGAGTCTAGATTTTGTCCCTAAACTCTAAAATCTGTTGTAGAGGGGTCTCTATGCTACCCCGAATCAACGCAATTACCAGTACGACCCTTTACCAAATATGAGCTCACAATTGTTTTCTCCCTACTCGTCGATAGGGATGTTGGTGGTTCGGAAGAAACATGCGGTAGCCACGAGCGACGATGCGCGTGCGGGCAAGCATGCCCCCACACAGCATGATGATAAAGGCTGCCTAGGGTGAGTGCTCTGGGCAAGCAACCCCGGGTGACAACGACACAATGAAGGATGCCATAGGTGAGTACCCCAGGCAAGCAACCACGTGCAACGATGATGCGTGCATAGGTGAGGCGCACTGGCGTGGCATGACAATGAACACCACCCTGGGTGAGTGCCCTGAGCAAGCAACCCAGGCGACGATGACGCGCGTGTAGGTGAGGCGCACAGGCGCGGCGTGACGATGAAGGCTGCCCCAGATGAGTACCGCGGGTATGCAACCCCGGGTGACAACGACGTGTGCGCAGATGAGGCACACCCGCACGGCACGATGATGAAAGCACCGGGGTGAATGTCCTTGGGTGAGTGCCCTCGACCGGGCGACCCGGGGCGACATTGATGCGCGCACGGGTGAGGGACATATGTGCGACCATGGAGCCCGTAAAATGTCCCCATACAAGATGCTCTTTGGATACTTAGAAATATGCTTACGGGGGTAGGGAAAAAGGCCGAGTTGCTTCAGTCCGTGTAGTATGCCTAGGTGTAGAACTGTAAACTGTCTAGAGGTAGATATGTAATCGCACAGTACTCCACCTCTCCCTTATAAGTAGGGGAGCACTCCCTCCATTTGAGCAACGAATACAATGGGCATAACATCTTCCACCCATTACGAATTTTAGCTTAGTGTTTGAGGCGACTTGCGTGCAACCTAGTCTGTTCTCGTGCACAGCCGGATGATCCAATAGTCAACCCGAAGGTGCCTCAAGTTTACTATCCAACCAAGTAGTCAACAACAAAATCAGTACCCTTGACTTTCAAAACTAGACAATTTTGGTCTCTCACCCGACAAGCGGTTTTGACTAATATTGCAAGGAAAAAAAAACTCCAAAAAGAAAAGAAAAAATCAGGGAAAAATAAAATATGAAAATTTATAAAAAAATTGGAAATGTTAGGAAAATCGAAAACTTGACTATATTGAAAAAACAGAAACGTTATGAATTTTTTTATATTTCTTTTGATGTTTTGTGCTGACTAAGGTGCCACGTGTGCAAAACCACCACCACGTCACGAGCCAAACTGCTTTAAGTGGGATGAGAGATTAAATTTTATGTGGTATTAAAAGTTAAGAGTCAAATTTATCTAATTTTAGGGTTTAAAGACCAAAGCTAGTCTCAGCCAATAGTTTAATTAAGTTTTCCAATGAGCTTTATGTTTGATCTTCTGTGTGCAAGCATATTACGCGGGCCGATTGGCAGCGGCGGCGGTGAGAAATCACAAGTAGAGAAGAAAAGTGGATCGATCGGCGGAGGAGTTGATCTGGATAGTTGGATCGAAGAGAATGAACAATCCATAATCATGTGAGGGTAGTGTAAAAGAACTCAGAAAAAGAAGGAACTGCCAATTTCCATGGTGTTGTTCACTTGATCTCAGAAAGGATCGTGATCCTTCTCAGTTGACCGCAGGACCAAGACTGCATCCGGGTAGTTCAGACCGACGCGTAAAGAGCCATCTCGTCTAGTAACTTACATTCCCGTTGTCCCCTATTCCTATACCGAGTTATGCTTTGCATCGAGTCGCTCTTTGTCTAGAGAAATGCATGACACGAGAGATCTCTCCTCTCTTACCCTCACAATCTCACATCATGCAGTCTTCTTTCGAATCTTACTGCTCTTCATTGTGGTATAGTATGTGAGAGATCTTATTAGGGAATTGGGGTAGCTCAAAAGCGAAGGACTAACTGAATGAAGAACAGCAAGGCAATGGTTGCAAAACCATATGTGTGGTGAAGATAATCATATGCACAAAGGAGGAAATGGCACTACTGAAATTATAATTAACGTTTTTTTTTACTGAAATTGGTCAGAGTATGTTTAAGCAACGGATCTCATGGTGTCCTTCCCAACTCTCTTTTTTGATCGATTGGAAATATGGAGAACTAAAGAACGATGTTTTCCAATGATAATTTCTACCTAAACTATGAGAGAAAAATCACCTATGATTGCGGTCATATGGAACGGATGAACTAATGGAGCAGGCAGGTAACAGCTTTGGGAAATTTTCAGGTCCATGTTATAGCCAACAGTAGAACGACCTCATCACTTCGTCCAAGTTCCAAGCAAGGTGGTGGCACCGCAAGCATCTGTGGTTAATCTACCGAGCATACGTGTAGTTTCATGTTGACCTCATGACCTTACATGGCAGATGTTCCAAATAACTATGTTCCTGACGCATCGCACTCCTACCCTGGATTTTGAGCTCACCCCCCGTAACTCCATGGCAACGATCACTCCCTCCCTCTGGTCTCTCACATCTGGGTGTTAATTTATTTCGTCTTATCTACAATCACATCTCTGGGCTCGCAATCTCTAGCTAGGAGAGGGAGAAAGGGAGTTTGGTGTTGAGAACCTTTTATGGGTGGAAAATGGAAGTACCTGAGAAAATATGGAACATCTAATAAATTAAGGAGAAAAGAGGCACTGTCCAGGCCTGCTAAGTAGCACGCTCTGCTAACGATCATGGGCTGAACAGGTAGATATTTTGAATTTGAGGGATTTCCTTCTCTAAGTCATGACACCTTTGAGTTTGCCTTTGCTAACTTGGTATGGTCCAATCATTTCTGCTAAAAGGAAAAATCTGTAGAATAAAAACCAAAATCACACTGTAATACTGTATATACCATGTACTTGAGGGTAACCTTTCTCTCAAAATTCGTCACATCTGTGACGTCCCGTGCCATAGCATCTTCAGTAATCACACTAGCTTAAGGATTATTACCCGGCAAAGTAAAACATTCTCGAGTAATGACCCTAATCAGAATCGTGCAATAGAGAAATAGTTAGGACCGTCTTTATCTCGTACCTAATAGCCTAAGGGCCCTCCTCAGTAATGTGTCCGGTTTGTCGCTTTCACTCGTGTGTGTTTGGGTGAGTGGGTGAGGGGTTAATAACAAGATTGAGTACTTTTGTACTCAGCAAGCCAATATTATAAAAGTTGAATGCATGAATAATCATCTAACATCTATCATTTATATATCACACTATGCCTAGTATCATCATAATTCAAGTTTTCAGTTTTCTATTTAGAACATGATTCTTCAGGAAAGGGATTTCATAAATTCCTTTCCCGAAGAATCACTCGCCTAATGAGATAGAACAACCAATAGGTCCCATAGCCTCTGGTCCAGGAGCCAGATGTCAGTCACGTTTTTAACTCTGTAGACGTTGTATCACTTTATCTAGCACATAGTTGCCATTTGACATTTTCTTAGACGCAAGGCATGAACATAGTACAAAGCCATTTCCATATATTGTACCTCCACCTGGCTAGCATTTCGCTAGTTGTTGGGTCGGGTTTCGAAGCCCGCCACTCCACTTTGCACGTAATCAACAGTAGAATGAGAACTTTATCACTTAATCTAATACTACATACCCATGTGGAGGTATAACAACTTAATAGAGCAACGGGCTCAGGCCATCTTAGACGGGACTATGGTTGATAGGAAGTAGTATGATATAATGACACCGGTGAGAGGTGTTCAGTCTTTATATTTTAGCCATGTCTAGAGGGAGCTCTCACCTACTATGTCATCATCCATTCCCTGAGCTCCCCCTACCCACTATATATATTAAATTAATTCAACTGATCTTCAATATCAAGATTATCATCCATTTTGTTTTAGAAAATAGTTTTTCAGACAGGTAATTGATAATAGTTTTTAAATTAGAGTTTTCTGAAATTAGAGCAATCATCAATCTACATGAACAAAAGGAAAGGCTTGCCTGGATGGTCAAGGTCATGTTCGGCTCCGGTCTAGTTTTATGCTCTGCCTCCTGTTCGTTTTCTGCGGTTCAATATGTGCATTTCGACTTAGTAAATTGGAAATCTAATTTATGAAACGTGCTGATAGCATGTGACGGTGTGGCCAACTGGAGAGTCTAACAGAAGGTGTGAGGTGCTAATCCTTAACTTGAGCATGCGTCAGGTAGTTTGTTAAAGCGAAACATTTTTATTAGTATCCATTTTGCCCGGCCAGTTAGATTGAGATTTTAGCATATCACTTTATTAGTCTGATTGATCATCAAACACGCATCGATTGTACAAACAACCTCCATCCAGTACTATATCCTAGCTCCTTGCTCTTGTCTCACCTATACACAACAGGGAAAAATCTGTCTTAGTCTTCTACTAAGTGGCACTAATAATTTTAGTCTAACCTTGCTCGTGCGTCGAGATGTACTTTGTGAAAGAAGTGACCATTGCATAGTAAAAATAAATATATGTACATTACTATAATAAGTGTGTGTGATAAATTTAGCGCACTTGAAGTCTTGACCAGCTCGCGTAGGCGAAATCCGCATGGGTGACGTGTCCCCACATTCCTCAGACTACGAATGTCAACAATACGATTAAGTAAATATCGTACACGAAATATATGTGAAATTTAACCTGGCACAACTTAAATGACATACCTCTCGACATTCTGAAGCGGTACGTGAAATGTGTTCCTCACTAGGTCGTGCCGACCTTTGCTCCAGCAAGCTGGAAGTCCATGCGACCACAACTCAGGTTCTTCAAAATCCCTTTGGCATCTTCGTACACCTCCTTTAGCTTTTGTAGTGTCATGCACGATTCCTGATGACGGCCGATCAAACTACATTTAAAAATAATTGATATGTACAGTGCGCCGGACATGTGTAACGAAGACCAAGAATATTACAATTATTACCATGTCGTCATGACGTGAAGCTCAGTGCCGATCCATCCTCATCTGTAGCTAATCAGTATGTGTGACAGTTGGCAGTGTCTTAGGCAGAGGACAAGTGAGCTAGCACGCGTCCTCGGTACGTACCACTGTAGGTACTCATTGTATGTGCGCTCATCGTACTGTTTGCATATTACGTCATTTTGTAATTGACATCCAAACATAATACATGTGAAGTGAAAAATCAAAATTAATACCTTTGTTCATGTATGACCTCCTGTGCAACCGTGTCATCTCACATATCCTTCCACGTGCTTTTCGTCACTCTCCATCCTTGTCATTTCTGTCTTTCTTCTCCGGCCTATATTTCAAATATCGTACAAAAAATGTCGATACGAATAACAAATTTACATGCAAACTTAAAATGATTATAAATTTTAAAATTTACTCATGAATTTTTTTTGTCGAACCATCTGCTAGCTGGATGGCACTGTCTAGAATCGATCAAACTGTCTCATAACACGTCGAGGTGCATACTGCTCCATCATGTTTGAGAAGACCAGGTGACAAATGGTCATCCAATATTGTGTGTCTCTAAAGCATTAGATGGACAACCGGAGAGGTGCTACACTGAATACATGCTCATTTATCCATGGGAACCATATCACGTCATGATGATCCAACAACTCAAACTCCTGGTGGTAGAACGGGTAGCAATGTGCGAACACGTTCATAGCTCAGGTAATGTGCTACCTATCCACTGAGTGCCCATAGTGGGCCCATCTACAACGCTCTGTCCTCTAGGGTATGGGTGTATCGGCTCAATTAACTGGGGCCATCCAACCGAGAAGTGCTCCCAACCCCACAACTGAAGCAAAGTGTTATAGAATTAGGTGGTGAAGCAAAGAGGATACTGAATGTCTACCACACTTTGCTTCAGTTGTGGTGTTGGGAGTACGTCCCGGTCGGATAGCCCCAGATAACTGAGCCGATCCACTGGTACTCTAGAAGACAGAGCGTCGTAGATGGGCCCACTATGGGCACTCAATGGACAGGTGGCACATTAGCTTGGGCTCGGGACGTGTCTCGCTACTCGTACCACCACCAGGAGTTTGAGTTGTTGGATCACCATGGCATGATATGGTTCCCATGGAAAAATGAGTATGTATTCAGTGTAGCACCTCTCGGGTTGTCCATCACGTGCTATAGGGATACGCAGTATTGGATGACAACTTATTACCTGGTCTTCTCAAACATGGTGGAGCTATATGCACCTCAGCATGTCATGAGACAGTTTGATCGGTTCCAGACAGTGCCCCCTCCGACTAGCAGATGGCTCGAGAAAAAAAAATCCATGAGTAAGTTTTAAACTTCACAACCATTTTAGGTTTGCATGTAAATTCGTTATTCGTACTGACGTTTTCGTAAGATATTTGAAATATAGGCAGGAGAAGAAAGGCAGAAATGACGATGAGTGGAGAGCGACGCGAAGCACATGGAAGGATATGTTGGATAATATGGCTACACAAGAGGTCATACATAAATATAGGTATTAGTTTTGATTTGTAACTTTGCATATATTATGCTCTGTGCGTCAACTACAATACAACGTTATATGCAGACAGTACGACGAGTACCTATGATGGTACGTGCCGAGGATGCACGCTAGACTCACTTGTTCTCCACCTAAGAGACTGCCAACTGTGACACATAGTGATTAGCTACATATGGGGATCGGCACCGAGCTTCACGTCGTGACGACACGATAATAATTACGAATATTCTTCGGTCTTCGTTACACATGTCGGGCGCACTGTATATATCAGTTATTTTTAAATAAAGTTTGATCAGACCTTGCGCATCCACGATACTATCACCTCCATCCTTTGCACTGGTCATCATCAGGACTCATCCACGATACTACAAAAGCTGAACAAGGTTTATGAAGATGCCAAAGGGATTCTGAAGAACTTGAGTTGCGGTCGTACGGATGACATACTAGGGGTGCTTCTAGCTTGCCGGAGCATAGGTCGCACGACATAGAGGCACACGCTTCACGTACCGCTTTGGGATGTCAAGAGGTATGCCATTTAAGTTGTGCCAGGTTAAGTTTTGCATATACTCCGTGTACGTATTTACTTAATTGTATTGCTGACTTTCGTAGTCCGAGGTATGTGAGGACACATCACTCATGCAGATGTCGTCTACATGAGCTGGTCGGGGACTTTACATGCGCTAAATTTATCATACATTCATTGCAGTAATGTACATATATTTATTCTTACTATGCAATGGTCACTCCTTTCAGATAGCATGACTGGACCCCCGAGCAAGGCTAGACCTCTCAGGGAGGTGTAGCTAGACAGGTATGTCATTTTTAACGCAACTCAACTTTTCCATATATTATGCACATGGTATCTACTTAATCTTAGTGCTAACCTTCATAGCCCGAGGTATGAGGGGACACGTTGCTACAGCGGAACTCCTCTAGGCAAGCTAATCAAGGACTTCATGTGCGCATAACTTATCACATATCCTCATTATACTAATGATGAGTAACAAATTTTTTTACTAAGCAATGATCAAGTTTATACATAGGACGTCATGACTCACCACACAAGCAGACCTAGGGGTCTCAGGGAGGTCCATTTAGTCAGATATCTAAAATTACATTTTTTGTACTTGCATGATGTACTTATTTCTTAAATTTCACATTTTTTGTCCATGTCAATTTTGCAGGCAATATATCACACTGATTTGCCATCACACGAGGTAGTTTTGTTGACCAAAACGCGTTTATGTAATCTTCACTTCAGTACCAATCTGTCGTTGAAGGAGGAGGTTACAAGCGTGGTTCGTCCCACAACTAAAGCCGCGAGTAGGTAGAAAATTTCTTTGGATATCACGAGATTTATTACAGCCAGATTCCTACTCAACCAGACCCTACTCAGGAGACTCCCCACTATAACCTCCAGACAAACTTGAAACCTCATGAACAATTCACTTTCCCATTAGGTCACATGCCGCCGAGGCACAAGAGGGGAAGATGCCGTTGATTGTGACTTTGTTTAGTTGTTTCAGATAATTGTACCGTTCTACTTTGTTGTGTCAACTACTCCATAAACGACTGAGCTTTTTTTTATCCTGTTCTAGAGTTCGATACAAAATTGGTAAACAAGGGCCGAAAATATAAACAGTCTAAAATTACAACCACAACACGAAACAAGCTAACACAAGACTATACTCAGGGCATTTGAGGTACTTCCCCATCTGCATATGACTTGTGTGAACTTCTTCTCCTTCTCTCTTTGCGTGACGTGCCACCTCGCACTTCCTCGTCCTCTCTGCCTCACGTGCCTCCGCAGCTCGTTGTTTTGCCTCCTTCTTTTTGTTCGGTCGCACTTCCTGTCAACTCTTTCGCTTCTCCTCCTACTCTGCCTCGTGCATGCAGCGCTTAGAGAAATCTAGCCTCCACAATGTCTCACGCCTAAGTTGTTCCTCATCATCTTTTGATTATGTATTGTCTAGCCACTGTATATAGTCAAAGATAGGTGGGGAAACTGCAAGCAAGTTTAGTTAGCATTAGTGATATGTGACGGAGTTGTGCATCATGTAAGAAATGCGGGTATGTGCGAGTTTTACACATGGATAATGGTCATACACGCTAACCTTTGTTGGCCATTTTCGTAGTTAGCACATATGAAGAAACTTTTTTGAAGGTGTACGACATATCTTGTGGCTTCATGAGCCTGCATGGATCTTGACACCAGCAAATCGAAACCTCGAAACATTCAGGCACAGAAGCCCTCACCTTCTCCTTCAGCACGTCATCACAACCAGATAAAGTCATTCTTATCATATTGCATTATTAACACCATACATATATAATTATAGGCGGCAAATTTTGTTCTTTATCAAGTACCAGATTATACATGTATATCATATTGCACTTCAAACACCACACAAATTCTCAAATACTTGTGTGATAATAATTAATTAGTACCTAACTAAATCATTAATATTTTTTGTCATATAAATATAACTAATCACACAACAACTAATCCCGTCCATATTACATGTATCACATAAAGTTACAGTTTATATACTTCAACTAACATCTCAAATAAACTCATTTACCTAATTTCATGCTAATCAAACAACTAAATCAGCAACTCACATGCAAAGACTTTTTGCTTCTGTAGAGAGATCTCGACTTGATTTAAATTTCTTAAATTATTTTCGCTGCTGATTTCGTCTCCAATAGCTTATAATCTTTGGCTAATGATCCATCTTGCACTCTTCTTCTCTTCTCTTTTTTCTCTTGGCTTCATCGGTATGAGCGGCAGTAGGGAGAGAAGTTGAAGGGGAGGGGCTCGCGTTAAAAAGGGGTGGAGGGAACCTCGTCCGTAGTGCCCTTGGCAGCTCGAGCGGTAGCAAAAACACGGTCCAGTCTAATCGGAGATAGCAGCGCAGCCCAAAAGCATGCGCACAGGACCCACAACATCAATCGCCGCACGGAATTTCATAAGGGGGAAGTGGAGCACGATTTTAAAGGAGGAAAAAATAGCAGGAATTCACCGGATAGTGGGGCAATCAGCGCCACGACTGTCGCGACCACACGTAGGTAGCCGCTTGTCACGCGTGGGCGGGAGTGGCTAGCTGTCGGGGCGCAGACTGGTGGACCGAGGTGGTCACGCGCGGCAGGCACGAGGCTGCGAGACACAGCCTGCCGCAGCCCTAGGTCGTGGGACCTCGGCTGTCGCAGCCGTTGAGCGAGCTCCACGCGCAGTCGTGGTCAAGACGCGTGATTCCTCGTCATGCACCCTCCACCCACTACAGGCTCTACATGTCGACTGTCTGCGACGTCGCAGTGCCCTTTTTGGCATTGATTTCGACCGGAGGCTAGACGTGGCATTGCCACTCGACAAGGGGCATGTTTGCTTTTTTTTTCCTTTTTTTTCTTGGTGGCCCAAAATGTGGTTTATAGGTGGCTCCTTGTAATTGGTTGAATTGTAAAGTTGGTCTGATGCTAGTTGGGAAGGTCTTAAAGTGGTATTGGTTGCCTAATGATGGTTTAAGAGGATTAATGGGTGATTAGCCGGATGATAACAACTGGGTACTCCATGAGCTGAGGAAGAGCTACTGTATCGGTACGGGTCTCATGGCAGAACTCGAATTGAATTCCATTGCTTTTGCTTGAGTTATTGTTGTTCTCTCTCTTCTTTATGAAGGTTAAGAAAATGTAACCGTCGTCCTGTAAAGTCCGACGTTGTAGTCAGGTGTTGATGTATTCATGTATTCGCTACTGGTTGTACATAAAAGCAGTATTGTAGTACCTCAATTGTTGTTGTATTAAACATTATACATTAAATTCATCGAAATAATTCAGACATTTATAAATACTGTACTCTTTTGTTGTGGCGTGTGGGCAAAATTTCTAATTATTGATTTTAATTAGTTTCTTAACGGGTGCTTATTAGCCGTTTAATTGCTACTTAAGATTTGATGAAAATTTGGGTCGTTTCAACATCCACCTTCTACTTGCCTTTCACTTCTTTGTCTACGAGCTTGGATTGATGCGCACGACGCTACACTGACTCACGCACCATGGGAAGTGAAAATGCATGGGAAGAAGAGCTTGGCGAAGTCCTAAACGAACAAAGAGGTGAGCGTGCGTTCCATCAGTAACTTTGGCGCCTACAAACTTACTAGAGGGCTTGATATGCTAGTTAATTTGGTATTATAGATAAACAATCTAGGAAATAGATCATATAAGCGAATATGGACCACAATTTCTAGCCCTTTTAGCTTAAAATATGTAAAAATGCAGGGACATGAGTTTGACAAATATGAATCTTGCATCTATACCAATGTGCTTCGCAACCATGCACGCATGAGGAATTGAGGTGGGGCATGGTGGAGTACCATTTGCGCCTTATGCTCTTGCTCTGCTTAGTAATATTTATAGTGGCAATACTAGCCACTGGAGAGAAGTACCAACTCTTTTGTTTTGGAATTGGATATCTTGTGACCAAATTACTCCAGAGGCACTCTAAGAGCATCGGTGCTAGGTCTGCATCTGCATAGACCAAACCAAAAGTGGACAACACTTCTTGGCTGACCTGATAACTACGTTTCCGATACCTACCGTCCCCAGATCAAGTTACGTTTTACATGGAATTGCTCTGTAACTAGATGCATGCGGGGCATGCAAGACCTCTCCTCTCTTGTCTCTTATCCCAAGCCTAGTTTTAAGGTGACGGGAGGACTGAGGAAAGGAGGGAGGGAGGTAGGTTCTAGCCCTTGAGACATTTGGCGGTTTGGCGCAGCTGAGAAAATGGGTACAAACTAAATAAGAACGCTGAAATGCGCTGGGCGCTGGCTGCAAAGGCTGCGCTTGTGATGAAGGCGTGTGAATGGCACTAGAGTATATATTACTGAAGTTTGTGTGAAGTACATTCAAGAAACTGATTTGGACATGCTCTTCAGGCTCATATTTCTCTCATTTCTGGCATACTCCATGAAAATGGAAAGAAAATGAAGATGATTTCCTAATGTCAAATTCTGCTGAAGAATGAGATAGGTTGGCAAGATAGGTGAAAACGCAAAATTGACAACCACATTTTGAGACGGCAACACCTGCCGTTTAGTTAACCTTGGAAGGACCTTGAAAGGGCGGGGAGCTCCTTTAGCTGTGCTCTAAATGAATCCACGGAGGTGGAAGAGTAGACACACGGAGAAAACTTACAGCCAACGAGAAAGCGTGTCAACCGGAAAGGGAAATAGGGACAGAGACGGTCGCCCGTAGATCATCATTTTCGAATTTCCAAACGAAACAAAACAATCTAGTAAAGATATAGCTCCAAAGGAAAAGAAGGCTTTGTAATCTGGATCTTCGTGTGTACCAAAGCATCTGAAGTTGGGTTACGATCTCGAACAAATAGCATTTTTACATCCTTAAGCACCCATAATCCATGAATGACCATCAATGGGTGACAGATCTGTAGTTGCACATCAATGGATCGGGGCACCAAACGATCCAAGAAAATACACACCGTTAGAAAAGTAATTGCACGAAACAAACACTCGGTACATGCATAATGTAGAACACTCGTTCAACCTGGATTAGATCTATATTGGCTTACAATTACAACCTGATGATTTCTGACATGGGTGTCCGAACGCAATGTCCCCGCTGGGATTTTGCTCTCGATCCGCGCGCCTCCGCTCTAATCCACTCTGGTAGCTAAGTTCCTAATGCCTCCCAAGCCTACCCAAGCTTCTATGCACATTGCGTTGCCTTCTCTGGCCAAAGACATGGCGTCAGGGAAACGTTTTCTTATCTCCGCTTTTTCGTCGAAACAAGGGAAAACTAATTAAATTCATATAGTGCAACTGGCTAGTACTACTACCTTAGCACCAAGAGACAAGGAAGAACATATGCAAAAGAAGCTGCAATGCAGCCAGGGAATGGACAAATAAATAACCTTTTGGGTGCGAGAAGACCGATCTCTATGGTGGTCTGATGGGTCGATCGGACGAACAGTTCAGCGAAATGACAAAGCTGGTAAGCGAGAGCTTAAAGTCTTCACACCTGTCGTCCACTTGGACATGACTTTGCTAAAAGAATTCAGTCCGTGGTTGCACGAAGCGCATACGTTACTAGTACATTATATATATATATATACACACACACGATTGCATTACTCACAAAATGGACGAACTGCTTAGCAAGCAGGTAATAATTTTGGAGTTTCAGTGTACAATTAATCATCATGGCTAATATTAAGCATCATTGAGTCATCGTTGCTCTGGAGCTGTCCTAGGTTAATCTAGTGTTTATGATCTATTTCGGAGCCTTCCTAGCATGTTATTACTCTCTGTAGCATCGCCCTAACAGCAAATACACAATAAATCATGAAGAGTTTTTTTTTCCAAAAAAATCGTTTGTAACTATGCATGTCCATATTTTTTTCAAATTCCAAATTCAAAATAATTATTTTAACTCGAGCATCCAAATCATGTTCTGTTAGGACCATCATGTTCCTTACACTGATATCTTCAAAGCAAGACCATGTTTGTGCATGGACAATTAAACAACAATTGGAACAAACTGTATTTGTTTTAGGAACAAATTAAGAACTATCGGTGGAACAAATTTACATTGTCGGAGAAAAGTATGCTCGTAGAATATATGAACATAATTAACGGAACATTAAATATCTAAACTACTCAAAATTGTTCTTTGAACAAATAAAATTTGCTCATGGAACAATTAAATATTTTAATTAAAAATCAAATAAATTAACAAGTCAGATGTGTCCAGAAATAACTCAAAACTACCAATGAAGTAATGGAAAATATATACCGGAACAACTAATGCTATTAGTGGAAAAAAGTGAAAGATGCTTCTGGAACAATTCAACTTTTAGTGGAACATGGAACAAATCAAACATGATCGTGGAACAATTCAAAACTATTCATAGTTGCTACATTAGACCCTCTTGGCTTGTGTTTTTTTTTGCCAGGCATACAAATGATCGTACTTTTAGCCTGAAACTTTGCATATTCACACTTCATCCAGAACGTACATATATGGTTTGTTTTTCCAAAAAGATTGAAAAATTCGAAATGTGATTTTTTAAAGAAAAATTGAAGCACCCGGTATAGTTGGATCAAGTATCTGCTCCCATTGATAGAGAAAATACATAGATGAGGTGCATATTTATCCAGCAAAACGTGTATATGTATTTTGAATCCTTTGATCCTAACGGCCATGTCACATAGATTCAGAAATATGAATGTCTTTCAAAATCAGTCATGCATAGGATTCCATCAAACCTGCCAACCATCTTTTGTTTTTTCTGGCTTTTTCCAGTGAATACAACCTTTCAATTTTCTCTGCGCTAAACAGCCAGGCTCGTTTCTGTACAACAAGCTACGAGCATACGTGTAGGGAGGCCCATACAGAGTTTCAGCGCCACGAGCATGCAAAACCACCATAGAAAGAAGAACGCCCCAGAGACGCAATCTCTTCCTCCCGTGCTCAAGACTCAACAAACATTAGTACCACACCGCTAACCAAGCAGCACGGACACCAGCGTAAATAAGGTCCTCTCCGCCCCCGCGTCAGCCGAGCGTGGTTGTGCGCGCTTGTAACTCCAGCTATAGGGAGGGCTAAAGAGTTGGTATTTGGTTGGTTGTGAGCTCTCGAGCCCATGTCGAAGTGCCAGTGAAGAAAGGCCCTCTGCCCCATCTTTCCGTCTGGGAAGCAGCACAGCATGCAGCGGTGCGCGGCGACGGTGTTGTTGTGCCCGTGGAGAAAAAGGCACGGAAAGCAGTCCGCGTCGTGGGGGGAGGCGACGGTGTTGTTGTGGGCCGCCGTCCTGAAAAGCAGGACGGGGCCGGATGAGAGGCCCGAGATGGGGCGCTCGCCGTTGGGACCGGTGCTTGATAAAGAGGCCGTGGGTCGAGCAAGCAGGCCCACCGTTGGTGCGATGTGACTGCGGGACGAGAAAAGGATGAGGAATTAGGGGGGGTGTTCTGGCTTCTTCGGCCCCAGGCTGCCGGCCTAACCGCTGGCGGGCATGCGGCTGGGGATATTGATCCTCAGCCGAGAGCCCTGATTTGTGTGTGCGCTGTGGGCTTACACGGAGACGGCCATGAAGTGCCGTGGCATCACACGGCACAAATGTTGTGCGAGGCGTGTTGCCTTCGCTCCGCGTATGACGCGGAGCCACTCCGTGGTGCATGGGTTCGCTTACTAACCAACCTACCAACTCTTTTTATATTCTGAGACCTGACACCTCAGGTCTTATAGTGGCGGGTATAAAGGGTGCATACCGATGTGAGGAATGCATACCGATGTTTTGTATGTGCGGTTTATATCGCAACGCGGTATGTCCCTCGAGTCCCGAATGGACAGTCGAACCCCCGGTTACCTATCGTAGCTGAAAGAGACCTGAACCAACGCGAGAGTCCCGCATCCACGAGTGTACGCACCTCGCCGTCCATTGGCGCCAGCAAGAGCACGTACTATTAATACTACTTTTGTATATTGATACGGTCTTTAAAACGTAATTTTATTTATTCATTTATGTTATGCTTATAATATTTATAAGTCAGATAAAATTACGGTGTTATCAGAGTACTTTTCGAGAAATTTCTAAGAATTTAGTAGAAACTTGAATTCGTGGGACCTGCATAGTGGATGAAAGCCAACCGCGCGAGGGCCTCGCCGGCTTGCTCCCCAGTGGACTTCCGAAGCCGCCGGTAGTCGTCGTAGCCGAAGGTCCTGAACCGTCGCGGCCGCTCCGCGCTCACGAACGCCTCCGGCGCGCGCACCATGTCGTCCTTGGGCGCCAGCAAGAAGAGAGCGATGGAGACGCGTGGCACCGCCGCCACGCACTGCACACGGTGCCTCACGTTGTGCAGATCCCCGTTGCTCCACGCCTACACTACACGGAGTCAGACGCATACATGCAGGACCAAGAGGAAGGAAGAATCGGTACGTAGCTAGCCAGCGGCGTCGTACTGTACCGTGGCGACGTCGCCGAGGTTGACGAGGAAGGTGCCAGGGACGGGGTCCACGGGCGCGAACTCACCGGTGTCCGGGTCTGCCACCTCGAGGCCGCCGACGCAGTCGTCCTCGTGGAGCACGGTGAGGAAGCCGGAGTCCGTGTGGATCTGCACGCCGGTCTTCCCCATGGTGTCCGGCGTGTAGTTGTACCTGTTGATGCGGAACTGGCACGGCCAGTCCTGGAACGAGCTGTCGGCCTCCTCCAGGCCGAGGCTCGCGGCCAGCTTCGCCGCGACGTCTAAGATTAGCTCGTGCGTTTTCTCGGCGTAGCTCCTGATGGTCTCCCTGCACCAGAATCGAAGCAAAGCCATGCATATATCTCGTCACGGCAGCTCGGGGGAGATAACACCAAGGAATGGCAAGAAATTAGATGATACTTTGCAGCATGATGTTTCACCTGATGTGCGGTGGCGCGTGAAGGGAGGCGCAGAAGGCGTCGATGTCGGCGGGGGAAGCGGCGTCGTAGAGGCCGAACGCCTCGTACAGCGGGTTCGTGGCGCTCGGCGCGATGTAGCCGCTGCCGGAGATGACGTCAGTGTTGCGGCGCTTGGCGCCGTCGGGGAGGTCGAACAGGGCGCGCACGGCGGCCTTCATGTCGGCCTGGAGGACGCGCGGCACACCGTGGCCGGTCACCCGGAAGCAGCCCAGGCGCCGTGCCGCGTCCCGCAGCCGCGCGGCCTCCTGGGGCGCCGTGCCGGCGAGCTGCAGGTCGATCATCGGGATCTCCGCCATCTTCGCTGCCTTGTGTCGTGGCGTCGCCGTTTGATGTACGTCGTTTGATTGTCTGCGCTCGAGATTTGTGTTGCGTTCGTATTTGTAAAGCGATATGGCGAGGACAGGGTGGTGACTTGCCGCTGGGTTTTGTCGGGGGAAAAAGGAAAGGAGATTTTGGCATGACGAGCTGAGGAGAAACATGGCATGTGGCAGCACTCAAACGTGCGACCGAACGACGATAGCGTCCGTGACTAGCTGGTTCTTGTCATGTCGTGTCTTAACACCCAGGTTCATCTCGACATTTATACTACCACACACACACATCGCATACTTCATGGCTTGTTTCAAACGCAAGGATTTCTCATGAATTTCACGGGAATCACTTCATTTCACTGGGTCTTAGAATGCATCTAGTTCCTTACTGACCACTTGTGGCTGTAAACGGGTGAAGACTTGCACAACCAGCTTGTTCCGTTTGTTCAAAACGCAGATGATGCAAATTCTTTCCACAGGGTAACGAACGCGAATGAAGGCTGCTGGTTCAGTGACGTTTCTTCCACGTCTGCTAGGTTCGGTTTTCCGCATGCGCTATAATCATAGGGTTTTGAAGTTGCTGAGGGGAATTTATACCATGTCTCTTCCTTATCTTCTCAACGGGTAACCGAAACGATGGTGGCGAGAAGTTTGAGACGACACGGAACCTTCAAGCAGAGCAGATGATACATGGACAAGCAAAATGCTGAGGAAACAGACACCAAATAGTCTATCCCTCAGATCACCATCAACCAAAGCAAAAGGCGTAGAAAACAGATAGCAAACAGTATATCTATCCATTGATTCCATTCACCACAGCCAAAGGAACTAACATGAGACGACTTTTCCAACATGCTATGCAGCAAGACATCGTGACAGATGTTACATCTATCAAGTTTGTGCTGTATACGTTGCACAGCATGATATATTCACATTGAAGTGTCATGTTGATTCTTAGCCCATAGACATCCCTGGTCAGTATCTAATTCAGTTTTGCCAGCTGTAGTCAGACCGAAAACCTCTGTTTTGTCATCCGTACTGTGTGGCTATTCCCTCTTGCACTTCTTAATGAACTTGTTAGTAGCTGATAAGCAGGCAATTCCAAGCAGCACCACAGCTATGATAAAAACTGCAGATATAATTCATAAGAGCATCATGGAATAGGGTAACATTGAGAGCTGCGATGCCAGGAAAGCGAGAGAACATGGTTTGAAATGTTGAGATAGATGTGAGTAGCATACCAGCAATGGTGCCAAAGAACAGCAGAGCAAGCCGGTAGCGTACTGGCCATGGAAGCTCTGTTTCCAGAGTACAATGCTGTTCAAAAGAATGTCCTTGTTTTTTGTTCACATGCACATTTGATGGCTGCAGTTCGGATATAGGGAAGTCCACACCACCAACAGAATTACCCTGTACATCTCTTAGTTCAACTTTAATCCGGGGAGGTACTGCATTCCAATCTATTTCAATTGCTCCAAAATTTGGTTGACCTGATAGATACAACAAAAAAACACCAACTGATAAAGTAGTACAAGCACAACTCAAACATAGCAGAAACTCTATTAGCTAGGTCCTGAAAATTCTTAACATCACGTTCACAAACATTTGTGAAGCTACTTTTTTTTAGAGAGAGAGTGAAAGTAACTATGCAAATGGTGTCAACAAAGGAACATATTACTGCTACAACAGTAACTGAAAAGAACCTTCGTATCATAGTATCATAAGAAGGACGGAAATTCGTCAAGGCAAAACTTTAGAACACGTCCTACAGTAATTGATTCTTAGGGGAGAATATGCCTTCTTGATACCTATTTCTCAGGAAATGAAAGCTTACCATATGAGCATGATTTGCGACGGCAGTTAGGGCTGAAGACTCGCATGGGGGTTGGTGTCAGCACAGCCAGAAGTCTCATGAGAGATTGAAATACTGCTGGTACAGAATTCTCAACAGATTGGGTAAGACCACTTGATGTAATATCATATAATGGATATTGAGCACCACAGTCAAAACGCGCGATTTCTCCAAAGTGAACATCACCACTAATAAATAACACCCCATTTCTCTGCACATAGTCAGAACACATTCCATAAAAATAATAAAGAGGTAAGGCAAATACTCATTTTAGACGAATAAGTCTGAAGCCTTACAATGTACTACAAAAAAAGGACACCTGCCATCAAACTGGGCAACATTTTTTCTACTTCTAAAATACTTTACATAGGTCATAAATGAAGTAAAACTGTATGAAGTATGCCAACAACTACTTAATTAAAGAATATGCCAAAGGAGGACTATTTTTAGTGAAATAATAGTAAGCAACCTTACTGCTATCAATCAGTCTAAACAGTCGTTCTCTCTCCCTTGGAAAGCGTGCCCAGGACTCCACATAGAACAAAGGTCCAGTGGTGGCAGAAAGATTGGACACTACCTGTATTAACACATTGGAAGAAAGTTGCGTTATTCTATGACAATTCCAATGAAAATTCAAACACATATAATATTGGAAGCGTCAGTGACTAGGATCTTCTACATCCATTCAGCAGCTTATTATTCAAATTCTCCACCAAAAGCAATCATAGATGCCACCCCTGTTACTGGAAATTTCTATCTTTGTACCAAACGATAAGAGAACCTTTGCTTGAATACTTTACCTGCCATAAAATTGTTGGGAGATGTATACCAAGCTTTGCAAACGCCGTGTACCACACTAAGTTTCTGCATGTTTCTAATGTTTTTATGCAAGTTGTAAGTTTGTGATGATTTCACTATGACCAGTCTTGATCTCTAGGTAAGATTCATTTTTAGCCAGTATCCTATAGCCACTTCTGTTGCATGAACAACATCATAAACAACCACCAGAGTTGACCTTCCGTTCATTTAGGGCCAGTGAGAGAATATCTTTACCTGGATTGAAGATCCAATGATGGTCATCTCTGACTGAGGACCATGTAGCTCCCTCTCCAGCCACTGCCACTGAGGATCTCCAAGTATAGTTCCATCGCTTAAGAGTGGATCTCTGTGATATCTAGTGTCCAACATAATTACCTGTATATTGTATGACCATCTCTTAATGCATGTAAAACTAATGATGAAATGGAATCTGCAACGAAGTTTGCAAACACATTAGTTTACTTTGGTGATTTTGACTGATGGATGACCATTTTAGAGCATGTGCCAGCAGTCAACAACTCAAAACTTATGTACAGTACTCAAAATATCTACTAAGGTGCTACGTTATACTGGTTGGGAACTCAATAGGTGCAGTCTGTTTAACTGTGCGCTGAACTTAACAAATAACATAAAACTGTATATACAGGAAAAGCAATGGAAACGCGAGCACAGACCTGCATTCACACAGTACCAAGTTGTTATAAATCTTGACATCATTTACTACAAAATCTTGAAGGATGATGTGAGTTTCCATTTAAGGAATATGAATGATGAAGCAAAAACTATTGACTAGATAACCAGAATAGCTAAAATGATTTATTCTGGAAATACTATGAATGCTACTTAGTCGCAAATCATAAGGACAACAGGGGAACATGGTGCAGACTGAAAGGATCACTAATACATTTATTTGAACAGGATGTTGACAAGAAGAACCTTTATATTTACAGCAAAAAACCGCACATGGTATAATAGACTCTACCTTTACCCGTTTTCCTTGAGGACCAAACATGTATGAGGTATAAACACCAGCTTGTTTCCTCCTAAATAAACAAGAAAGAGAGTATTATGAGGTTTCTGATGACCTACAACTGTAGGTGAATATCCTGAAACCTACGCAGGAATCTTCAGTAAAAGAAGATCCTAATATGCTGCAAAAAACAGATTGGCAAAGAAACATCATGAAGAATAAAAACAAACAAAGGCATTATAGAGTACCATCATTTATAAGGCAATGATGCATAACAAATGGACATCAAGAATTCAAAATTAACTCCAGTATTCCTACATACATACCGTGAACTGTCTTCAGCTTCATCCAAGAAATCTAATAGAAGCCTTTGAGTAAACACTCTCCCACTATATTCCTTTCCTGCATCATTCAATCCATAATCATGGTCATCCCATGTTCCATGACCTGCAAATTATAGTGAATGATAGTGATACCAAGTACTCATCTAGTAAAAGTGGAATTTTTGAAATAGGAACAATTGCAAGAATCTTCATATGCTCGGCTGATACGAAAACTGTCCCAAACATGGCATGGAGCAATAAAATGAACAAGTACTATTTTGTGTCATCCTAGCGCTCAGTTGGATATTACAATTCTAAATAAGTAAATAGCATGGAAATGACTCCCCCACTGCCGTGGAATCAACCAGGAAGTACATTGCAGGGAAATAAACATGTATGATATTTATGTTTGCCAATGTAAATCACTGCCGTCAACATATCTGTATTTCATCATACTGGACAGTGCCAGCGCCCAGGTTGGATCTGGTAATAATAATACAGCCCCAAAACTCCAGAAACCTAACCCCCACCCAGCTCCAACAACCATGTTGGACTTCCAGACACAGAGATCAAACAAAACAATGGACTATTTAACCCTCTAAAGCAGCAATGTCTCACAAGTCACTACCAAACAATAGAGGCTGCCATCAAGAAACAGAGCAAACAGGAGCTGGTTGCCGACCCTACTGAAACAAAACCTCGCGACCGACTATTGAATGCACAGGCGCTCGACCACAACTAGAAATTGCTGCAATTCTATGCAGCAAACGACTGGGAGCTCACCTGAGCGCTCTCCCTGAGCTTGGCGTACCCCGGCTTGGCCTTGGCCAGCTCGTACTGCCTCCGCAGCTCCTCCTCCGTCGACGGGTAGAACCGCGGCACGTTCCTCCAGGGCCCCACCGTCCGCTCCCTGCCGAACACCCGGAACGGGCGCTTGTTGTCGCCGTAGACGTTGTCCCCGAGCCAGATGAACACCTGCGGATCGAACCTCACGATGGCCTCCCACACGGGCTGCAAGAAAAAAGAACGTCATCACCTGAAGAAGCCGAGAGCGGGCGGTGGGTTGGGCGTTCCGTCGAGCACCTGGGGCGCGCTCTGGTTCGCGCAGGAGCCGAATGCAATCCTGGAAACCACGGCGGTGGCGTTGGGGGCGGCGTGGAAAGAGGGGAGGAGGAGGAGAAGCAAGAAGAGAGGGACGAGCGGGGAGCTGGCCATTGTTGGGAGTGAACGAGCTTGGAGGTGGAGAGGAGAGGAGAAATGGTGGGAGAGGAGGGAACCTTTTTTTTTAGGAGTGGATCGATGGATCCTGGTGATACGTGTGCATGGTAAAGGAAGGGGGTGGCAAACGGAGGAAGAAACAGCTTGATGGCTCCGTTTTCTCTCTCCATTTTTATCTTTTAGGGCCAGTGGTACTGTGTAGAATTTATATTTGTACCCCCTCTCTTTATATGTGAAACCACGTCATATTACGAAAAATTAACAATTATCATGTCAAAATTCAAGTTGTGGTGAAATTTCTTTTTTTTAAACGGTTCAAGAACATGAGCAATTTCCAAGAAAAAAATCATTAGGTTGCTACATCAATTAAAAAATTTCAAAATTACATGCTAAATAGTGCAAGATGAATGTAAAAAAATTAGGTCTCCTTGCAATGCAAGAACTGAAAAATAAGAAAATATGAACATGGAAATTCGATGTCATGACTCTTTAGTTTCTATAGGAATTGAAAACATAGGAATAAGTAACATGAACTATTTAGTTATATCACAAGAAAGCACATGAATTTTTTATAGAGACTGCAGGTATGCCGTAGTTATCAAAGACTTAAAGAAATTTGATCTCTTGCTAAGAATCTAAGGAACTGGGTCATGCGCAAGAAATTTGTAGTCTCATTCCTGTGTGATCCAAAGAGTCATTGTAGAAAATATTAGCATGTCTTAAAATATTCTAAAAGTTCTATCAAAATCGTCCATTAACTTTCACACCAACCAATTGGACGGATATCAATTCCGCAATTCCAGAGTGTCGCAACTTACTTAGTCTAAAACGTAGATCGAGTTGAGGCATGAAGTTGATGTCAGTGATTTTAGAGAAGAGAATGATCAGCTAAGGGCGCTCCAAATGGTGAAAGCCGCGGTAAAATCTGGACTGGAAAATGGACGATGTAGGGACCTGTCATTTAGTAACACTTTTTCACTAGTTTAACTATCTCGGTTGCAATTTAGTACTAAAACCACCATCTATACTTACTTTTTAAGTTAAACTTAGCCCATGGATGATAACCACCTCTTGGTGGGAGTTGAGTTATGGGACTTAGCTGTACCTACCTCCTAGTGCTCACATTTATGCACACCGAGACGCTTCACTAGAAGTGAGATTACTTGATTTATTGTCTAATACATGTGCAGTGTGCGATTAGAAGCATGCTCGCGTCGATGCATGTGTATGGTGTGTAAATATGGTAAAGTGTATATCTTCTTTATAATTGGAGAAAAGAAATACCTCAATACACAGCTTTAAGTGTTACGGCGATAAAACAAGTTGAGGGCTATGAGCAATGGGAGAAGTATGCGCATGGTTGAGGAGGTGAGGAGACTTGATCGAGAAGAAGCTACATTTCTTTTCATTTTTGGGGGGGAAGGGGAGGGGGAGAAGTGGCTTTTCACCTTCAGGGATGGGGCAAGGCCCAATTTGGTGAAAAGATTTGCACTTGTGCCTAATTGCTTTTGTCTTCTGTTTGAAATCAAGAGACTTTGTGAAGACGTCGCAAAATTGGCTGCAAACTGCAAAAGGCACCACGTTCTGCTTGGGGATGAGGGTGAGCTAGGAAAATTACGCACTATCACTATTACAGTTATCATCGCGCCTTCGAGGGTTGCGACTTGTGGGAGGCAGATAGATAACTAGTCTCTTCTCGTCTTATCTACTTTGAATGTCTGATCAAACAAAAAGATCGGAAAAGATTCCCATGGCTAACATTGTAGAAACTGTTTATGCGCTTAAATAGAGATAAATTATGTGTCCATTCATTTTATGGGACAAACACTATAAATTACAAGTTCTTGTGCTCTAGCTCACTGCACCATTGCTTACGGGAGCAGGATTGCAGTAGCTTGGGTACAAATCAAATGAGCACCAGCCAGGCTGTTATTCTTCATGGAAACCTCGATTTAAGCAGACTACATAACAGGCACATGATATGTTCTACCATCCATTCCAGGCTTCAGCATCCCAACAAAGTACTAAGGCAAACAAATCATGGAGTACCCTGAAAGTAAGTGTTCAGATTAGGTCAAGGCGTCAAGCCGCAAGCCTGCAGCTAAATACAGCTAGTAGCTTGTTACATGCAATCAGAAACTCAAATAACATTTTAACACAAATACCTAAATTACATCCCATCCATATTTTGACAACATATTGAGTCAACACATGCATCAGTTTATGTTTCCCCAGATGGCTTGCCCAGATGTCACTTTGTTGCTGGGCCTTGCAGTAAGCTCATACAGAATCCGAGCAAACGTGTCGGAGTATTTCCCTTCTGTCGTCAGTATCTCAGCGAAGGTATTCTCGTGCACAAGGAGGTGCATCCTATTCTGAGGCTCAGAGACAAGGCTCTCCAGTATCACCGCTGCTTTCCTACAAACCTCAGGCACAGGATGTGGTGCCTTCACGATCTTTAGTAATCTATCGACAGCCCTGGTTCAATTGAGATTGAAAAAACAAATTTCAAAATTTTAATGCTGCTTCTTCAATGTTCATATGCTATCTCTAATAAAATGAAGCAGATTTTACCATCGCTCACTGGCAAGCTTAAGCCTGCAATCCATATTCACTTCTGATACATTGTAGAGTGCGCTAACAGCAGCAGCTTGTGCATCAAATGCTGGCACACTCAAGAGATCAACTAGCCTCTTGTATACCTGTATCAAAGCAACGTAAGTAGGACAATTGCACCACCCACAAGACAAATAGCTTTATTTAAAACCATCTCCACATAGCACATAATAGTAAGTAGAAAAATGTGCTAAACCAAGCATTTACCTGTGAAATCACAGGAAGAAGAAATGATTCATTGTCTGGATTGATTATCAACCGCCCAATCAATTCAGCAGCAGCACAATGCCACGCCTTTATTGAAGAGGCAAGCATGCCCATTATGGCATGAACTGCACTTTTCTCACTGTCTTGGCAAAAGCAGGGGAAAAGAATAAGGATCAACATAAAAAGGAAAGAGAGAGAAAAGAACTTGTGATAAACTTCTATCTCACGTCATTTGAATAAATGATGGCTTTGACGAGCTGAAGATTCTCAGGTCCAACACAGGTGCTAAATTGACAAGGGTCTCCAGCATGTTTGTTATGAGCTCATCATCTTCTGTCAGATGATAGTATGCATAAAAGATTAGTTTTTGAGTCTTTTAGTAATGTTTCTTGCAAATAACTGAACTGCTGTGTTATCAACACATAGTCCTAGGATAAATAACTTATTTGATTCACTACAGATATTCAACAAAATTAATATAGGAACAAACAAATAGCAACTTTAATGCCATTTTTATTTTGGTCTATAAGACTCAACATAAAAAATCAAATAGGAAACACAAACAGTCAATTTTCGGATGAAGCAATCCTGCAGCTCAAATGAAGCATATTTTGACAAAAACATAAACAACACACGAATAATACTGGCAAAAACATATTCAGTCATCCCGAAATTAATTTGTACATGTAAAATAGATGAACTGAACAAAAGAAACAGAAGATAGATGCATGGGAACCAAAAATTAAGGGCAACCATTGAGTTTGAAACTTTACCTGCATTTTGGTCTTCTAAGCACTGAAATATTGTCTCCAAGCAATGTCTATGTTGAACCATGATAGTCTCATTTTCTGGCATGAAAGAGAAATTGCGGATTATATTGGAGGCTGCAACAGCACACTGTTGCCTTTCTGTCCGTCCTTCATCATCAATATTAAACAACCCCTCTTCATCAAACCAAAATCCTGCAGATCGCTTCCTCGTGATAGTGGAGCCCTTTGTCTTTGATTGATCATTTGAAGGACTGAAATTACCGTATTTCAAAGAACATAAGTATGTGGCACGAATCATGAAAAGTGAGATGGGTGATCAGGATCTTGATGAGATTAATAATGACATACGTGGTGGTGTCCGAGTAGACCTTTCCAATATTTTCATGACCAAATCCCGAAAGTGTTGTATTGGCACCCAAGGTTCTTACTCTTGGTGGTTTTGTATGGTCCTTAGGCATTGCGATATCTCTCCAGTCATCAATCTGTATAAGATGACAAAGCATCAAACAGAATGCAAAGAAAAAACCTCTAACAATAGTACTACCTGATTAAAACATAATTTCCATTTGTACAAGTCAATCAGGACATATTACTTAGCAGACTGTAGAATTTAGTCTCATGGAGAAGCTTAGAAGTCAAATTTGATAAAGCATTGCTTTGGCAACCAATCGACAAATTGTAGGTGCAAGCAATAAAACCTTTCTTCAGATTTTTCTTTACAGCTATGGTGGATAATGATGCCAAATCCAAGAGTTTCCATGAGACCATCATACTAGGATGATGCAAGCTTGATTAATTACTTTTAAATGAACTATAGTGCAAATAGATTAAGCAGTGAATGGCAAAGGAATTGGGAACCTAGATAACTATACAGTTTCAGATAAAACGCATGATTCAGTAACCGCCAGATCAAACTGGAAGAGGGGAAAGGGAACTAAGCACCTACAACTTGAAGGAGAGCATCCAAGAGCCCAGGAACTTTAGCAAGAGGTGTCGTATCCCGTCGAAGATCATCCTTCTCCTTAAATGAGAGTACTGTGAGGGCATTCAATGCCCACAGTATCTCGCTCTTCAACCCACTTTGCAATGCAAGGACAATTCTTTTATTGTTCTGATCTACAAAAGTCCACAAAAAGGAAAAAAATGTTACTTTCCTTCTGCCAAGTAGTCATGCTGGTATGCCTGCTAGAACAGAATTTTCGTGCATTTAAAGCTAATGGCACAAAAGTGAGGTATAATCTTTGTAGAATGGGGCAAAAGAAAATGCCGTACCAGGCCAAAAACCCACCTGCCTGAGTAAAATGGAACAATAAAAGACTATTTCTTATGCACTTGTAAAAAAAGGAGCGACAGACAACAGGGTCACAGAGAAAGTAAACAAAATTAAATTATACGATGCTGCAATTCATCAGCTGCTCAGCTGCATAAAAAACTGTTTCCAAGCTTGGCAAAATAACAGCATATGCACATGCATCGCAGCCCATGCGTGAGTTCACATTCACACTCTCGTGCAAGCATGTGTGGAAATGTGAAAATTAATCATCACATAGCTCAGTCTGTCGTTGCTATGATGAGCTGTGCTGTGCTTATTTTTTAAGCTACCGTGGAAAAGAAGTTATAGAACATATTACTGTGCTGGATAAGTCAAATTAAACATAAACTCTGTTAGCCAATGGTTGTCCTCTCACCATTCATCTCGTACATTCTGGAATACAAAAACATATCCATTTGCAACTTGGTTAAGAAAAAGCATGTAGCCAAACACCCAATTATGTAAAAGCAGCTCAACACAACGGGATTATTATAATCCACCGCAATGTCGAACAAAGCCATAAAATCTTAGCAATAAATCCTACCAAAATATTTTATGCTGCAGAGATAATTATGATTAAATTGCACTATTGAACATTTGTATTTCCAACAAACAATTTCCCAGCTCCTTCCACCCTACTCAGCCTGCCAAATGGTTCAAAGTGTCACTTTCCGCTAAACATTTTCCACAGGAAAAAAGAAGCAAGCTTCAGGTTATGATAATTGTATGATCTTTGTCAAACTAAAAAACTAAGTTTCTATCATGGTCGGATCAGCCTCAAACTTGGTCAATATCCTATGGATTCGTCCTTGTCAGCTGAGGCCTGAATTATGTGTCTAAAAAATGGAAAAATAAAGGAACATCTAATCTGAAAGTATCTTGCTGATTAGTAATTAGTGTAGTGCTCCGCAGTTTTTCAGCATCACAAAGGTTTGACAAAGGGTCTGTTTGTGTGCTGAAACATTGTACATTATGGGCTAACTTCGCTACCTACTTGGGAAGGCATAATGGAATACATTAATATGCCTACCAAATGATTTGCAACTTGAAGCTATGGTTTGTGAGGTATGAGCTGGGACCCAAAGGTAGCAGAAGAAAGATAAGGTCTCTCGGTGTCAATAATAACTCTTGTTGTTTATCGTGCTGCTGGCAGTTTTTTTCCAACATTATATTTGATAACCACAACAACGATGTTACAGTCCTTTCTCTAATTTGCTTGTGTGAGACTCTGTTACACCATTATTGCTCATCGTGAAATATTCGACAATGGTTCAGGTGTCTAATTGGCTTCTAGTTCAAAATCTGCAACTCTTCATAACTATCATTGTTTCAAACATGAATGTTATCTTCATTGTTTCCAATGTACATTATTGGATTACTACGTCACACATCATGACGTTAAACCTGAAGGAAGAAGCAGTTGTCCTCGTTTCAATGGCAGGCTCATAATTACTGTGATCATTGCAGCTCCAGCTAAATACAGGTTTCCTAATTTTCCCCAACAAGTCGACTCCAAGGAGCAATTCGCGGGTCCAATACGCAGTTCGCAGTGTGCTTCCATCACTATGCCCTAGAATCCCCCGCAATCTCAGTTGAACGCTAAGAAGAGGCGAAAGAGCAGCTCACCAGAGAGGGCCGTGAGCACTTGGAGGGAGGGCCCTACCAGGGCGGCCGGCGCCGCCTGGTCGCCGACGGCCGCCGCCGCTGCTGCGGACGCGGCCCCGCTGCCGGTGGTGCTGCCGAAGGGGCGGCCGCGCTTCGCCGGCGTGGAGCCACCGCCTCCGCCGGACTTGCCCGTCTGCTTCTGCATGGCTAGGGTTTTGGTCTCCTCACTTAGCTCGGGGAGGTTCGGGCGGAGAGAGAGAGAGGAGCAGTTTTTGTGTGCGGGACGGGCGTGTGAGGAAACAGGCTGCTTGATTTGGACCAAAAGTATAGCTACGCTATATCCATGCGAGCCTAAATTGTCTTGCCCATCGTTGAGATAGTCTAAAAATTTTATCAATTTTTAACAAAGTTTTGTCATTATTAAAACATTGGCTTGCCAAAATTTAAAACAGCATCATGAAGCCTGTGACACGGCACTAGCCCTGTCTCCATAACCATAGCGTCTCGACATGCACTAGTGTGATTGTCTATGGTGTGTTTTGTCAGGATTATTTTCTTCACTAGAATAGTTGGTTTAGAAATTGATCAATATGGCTATATTGACATTCTTTCAAGAAAGGACTATATATTAATTGGTTTTTTGGAATCCCAAAGTAGGGTCGAGAAAGTTTATACCTAGCTAAACTTGACGAGTGGAGAAAATGTTAACAGAACCATTGCCTCGCCTTGCATGGCTCAGGTTATCAAGCCCAACAAAGCAGACAAGACTAGAAGGAATATACAAAATCAAAATCGTTCTTAGTAATTTTAGGCTTTGAAACATATGGCATACACATAATGAGTTGGCCAAAAAAGTCTAAACAGGTGGGAAACTGAAAGGATCTAGGGTATCAACTAGACAAAGACGAATAGGAGACTCACAAAAATATGATCTAAAGGTACTTTCTACACAAGTATTGCTAAACTGCCATATACAAATAGTATACTAGTGATCAAAACAAGTAAAAGTAAAAACAAGACACAGGTATATGAGCTAGAAAGCAAAAACCTATCAAGCTAGTAGCAGGTAAGCAAAACATGTAAGAGAACGATTACGATGGAGTGCAAAGAGACAACAAAGTCAGAGACATAAGAATTTGTTGTCGAAGTTCGAGCCTTTTAGCGAAACTCTGCGTCTCCGTTGAAGAAGCTTAATCATATGATCAAAGCCGGCATCGAAACGTGCTCTTTCCTCAAGGAGCTTGCGAATTCGAAGCTTCCCTTCTCTTGTGGCAACTTTTTACCTTGCGATAGACGAGCTTCAAACCCTCACCAACTTCTTGAAGCTCTTCACAATCAACTTAAAGGCTCTCAAGCAACTTCTAGCCATCTAGAAAATGTTAATCTCCAAAAGTAACATGATTCAATCAGTTTACTTAGAGATGAACTCTTACTTGATGTTCAATTATGGCTCAATTTCTCTCTCAAAAATTTCCTCACAAGAACACAACTTGAGCTTGAGAAAATGTGGAATAGCACCCAGGAGAGCAGAGAAATGGATTTTCAAAGAGTTAGACCGTGTAAAGATGTTTGGGGTATATATAGTCAACCTCTAAGAAATTAACCATTGATGTAAAAGCTGAAGAACTCAAAACTTTCGAGAAGGAATTCGGAGGTTTCGACATTTGAAAGCAATATTACTTTGTGTGTCCAGAAATGGATCTCGAAACTTTCGGCAATAACTCGGAGGTTCCGACTTTCAGAGCACAGCGGATAGAAGTACAAGTCGGAGATTCCAACATGGAACCCAAACACTCAAGAATTTAAAGGACGCTAGAGATGGCAACAACAGAATCGATTCCCGGAGGTTTCAACTTTTGCACTCGGAACTTTTGAGATTTCAAAAGAGCTCAACTTAGGTTGGCAGTACGTAAATTTGGAGGTTCCAACATACTGACTTGGACATTCTGATATTTCAAAGGTAAGTCCAGAGACTTCAGAAAAATCCAGTAGCTCCAACTTTTAAAGTGGAATGACTTAGGCGTGTACAAAACTGATACTCGGAGGTTCGGAAAATCTCGGATGTTCCAACATCCAAAAGATCAGACAGGAAAGGCAACTTAGAGGCTCAAAGTTTTCAGAATCTTCATACAGAAGTTAAACTTGGATGTTTTGATATCAATCTCAGATGTTCCGATGTTTCCAGATAAGGTGTGTATGAAGATATTTTAAATGTCTATTTGGATTTGAGATGATTCCTAACTGAGCATTAGCAAGACACTCTCACCAGCTTCCAGATTTTAACCCCTTAATAGTATGACTTTTCTTAAACTCAATGTGATTCCTTAAACTACCAAAAAAAAGCTAGAAAATTGCTTTTAATCTTCGTTTCTTCGAGCCGTCTTCCTTATAACATTTAGGGGTCGTCATGCTAGTTTTAACACTACTTTTGGGACTCAACACATGATCACATTTGATGCACACATTAGTTCGTTAATCGTTTTATCATTAATCATCGAAACCTACTTAGGAGGGCCAAGATGCATTTTAGAAACCTTCAAACCCTATGATGTGGGCTCAAAGTGTCAGGATTATCTTTTGTTAGTACATGTCAATCAAGTCTTCAATTTTGGACCTACCAGTCGAACTGAATATGTAAGCCAATATAAAAAGGAGTGGACAACATACTTCGACGCTATCCTAGACCCAGTTGCAGCCAAGTCCTCTTGGAGACATATCATTTTTTATTTATTATTAGTGTCAATTGTTGGCATGTTGTCTAGATAGTAGAGACATAGACAAGTGTGTTGGCATGTTGTCTAGATAGTGGAGACATAGACAGGTGTCTCTGTTCATTGACAATATGAGATGTGAATTGTACTCTGAGAGAGTTTCATATATGCCACTAAGAATTTGGTCAGTTCCAAATATGTCACTCAAAAAACCTTGGTTCAAATATACCACTCAAAATGTTGATTTAGTTCCAAATATGCCACTACCGCTAGTTGACCGTTAGTTGCCAGTCAAATGATCATTGGAAAGACGATTTTGCCGTTTGTGCTAATTTTTATATATGCCACTCCGTAGATGTGTATGTAGGCTTTTTTTTCATATATTAGAGAAAATATTTTGGTAACATTTAACAATACAATAATTGTAGAATCTTGCATAGTTAAAGCACATTTCAGTAGCATAATAGTAGCAAAGTTTAGCAGCAGAACTCCTCATTTAACACAAGAAAATTTCATTAAAATATCCCCTCATTTTAGCATAGCATCACAATTACCACAAGAAATATGCTCAAAATAACATTCCATATGTTCAATATCACCGTAGCCGGCAGCCTACTGAAATGTGCTCTAATTATGCAAGATTTTATAATTATTGTATTATCGAATGCTACCAAAATATTTTTTCTAATATATACAAAAGCATGCCTTCATACACATCTACAAAGTGGCATATATGAAAGAGACATTTGTACAAAAATCAGTACAAATGGCAAAGTCTTTTCAACACTCACTTGACGGTAAACTAGTGGTAGTGACATATTTAAAACTGAGTCAAATGACATATTCAAATCTGAT
Organism: Stipa capillata; assembly: GCA_019208055.1. Lineage (NCBI taxonomy): Eukaryota > Viridiplantae > Streptophyta > Magnoliopsida > Poales > Poaceae > Stipa > Stipa capillata. The sequence continues at coordinate 118,557 of JAGXJF010002575.1, forward strand.
CCTCCGTAAACATAGATGGAATTCTCTCTCTCCGCGAGCGCATATGCACCCCCAATGTCAGTCAGTGCCCTCCCGAAAATAGAAAGAATGGCAGTTACTGAGAGAGATTATAATTACATGTGATTGTCAGACCGAAAGGATCAAAGACTACGTGCAGGTAAACTAGCGGTAGTGACATATTTAAAACTGAGTCAAATGACATATTCAAATCTAATCCTCTGTAAACATAGATGGAATTCTCTCTCTCCGCGAGCGCATATGCACCCCCAATGTCAATCAGTGCCCTCCCGAAAATAGAAAGAATGGCAGTTACTGAGAGAGATTATAATTACATGTGATTGTCAGACCGAAAGGATCAAAGACTATGTGCATGAGCCACTTAACCGCACACGTCAGTACGGTGGTGGGCTCTATAAAGCGTCATTCACATCAAGTCGGCCTTTGATTTATTTACATTTTTATGCTCAACACTCGTATGGTGATGGACGAAAATGCGCCGGGAATACTTATCAACGTTTGAATCGCGATTTTCGCGGCTTCACAGCGAGGTCACAAAAGCTATAGCGCCTAACTTGCTATCGTGGAAGCCATCAGTTAAGTGTTTCCAATACGAGTAAAAATATTGGATAGCTGACCCATCGCTAGCTATATGCTTGCCAAATAGTAGAACTATGTGGATATCTATAGCGTCCATCGCTAAGCCTGACGGGTACCAATGAACCCCAAAACTATAACTAACGCAACGGCAGGACCGCAGGAGTGCCGGAGAGAAGGAAGGCTCGCCGGAGAGGAGGTAAGGAAAAAAAGGACTAGTGGATAGCAGTTTCGAGAAACAATTCAAAGTAACCATCAGCGGATTAACCAACACGCCAAGCCACCAAACATCACCTCATCACATACGCTCGAAAAAATCGTTTTCAAACAGGTGGGTGCGTCAGCCTGGAAAGATGCACATATATACACAGTACAAACTGCTGGCCAAGGAGAGAGAAACCTTCTTCCATTAGTAGCAGCAAAACAAGCCATCAACCCAACCCACTCCGTCAGCCACTTAATAGTTGTCAAAACGTCACCTTATATCCTGCGAAATTTCTGCAACATTGGAAAAGAGGTTCGTAGAAAACGAATCCAGGAGTTGCCACTTGAATCCTGAAGAGCGTCAATGGATGTTTCTTTCTGCGAGGAAATACCAGAAATATTTCAAACCAACTATTCAAACAGTGCATCAGCACTAACAGGGGGAAAGACATAACCAAAATGCACAGGGAGAACCAGATAATGTTTTTGCTACAAGATTATTAAGAGAGATACCACAGATAAACTTTTGCCACGGCTAATTACTGAAACCTTTTGTAAGTCATCTTATCCTTGCTATACAAGGTTTGTTCCTTTTACCCAATGAACTTTTGAACACCACTTCAATTTGTTTCTGCCAAAACCAGACTAACTTTTAGGGACAAATCAAGAATTTTCTCTAAAAAATGGTAACTATGAGCAGTTGCAGTCATGTACGACTAGTGATCAAGAATGTTTGGAACTTAAAACTGCACATTTGCACACGATATTGGATCTGACCACTTGCATTGCAATAAAGCATCATGTAAATAGACAATGCTAGAGTGAACTGGTCAATCCTTTACCTTCAGATTTTATAGTAAGCAGATCTACTAGATGGCGCATTGTTGGCCTCCCATGTGGGCAATTCCAAGGGGACCTTAGTCCTGTTAGATTTTTAAGTATCTGAAAGTGCAAAAGAAAACAACCATAAAAGTTAATTGTTTACAAGGATACTTATTTTTAGGAAGTGGTTTTAAGTATCAGTTAATTGTTTAGAAGGATACTTATTTTTAGGAAGTGGTGACACAAAAGGGAACTAAAGCACTACATTATGCTTCTGAAAAGATAGAATTCACGTAAGAACCATAAAAGTTTTACACATCATTTAAGGAGCTTGTTTACAAGTTGTACTCTATGTCCACCACAACCTAATTTAATTTGTAGTTACCTTCTTCATTTCAGCTTTTGTCAGTGGATCGCCAATCATAGTAGACATTCGGCAAGCCCTCGAAGCCAACATAGCACGAACCCTCGAAGGGCAAACAGAATCAGTTTTATCCATCTTGTAGCTACTAATTATTGAACAGTCACCTTGACTGTCAGCAAGCATGGAGATCAGCTCCTTCACGTCTAAATCAAAGGAAATGAAAATTAGTCCACATTTTGAGTTTTTAAATGTACATTTGAGACATATGAGAATAAGTAATACCTTGAACACCAAATGTAATATTTTTACTGAAGGGCACAGCTTTCAAAAGATAATGATTGCCAGGGGAAGCATGAAAATCTTCTGCTAAAACAAAACCATTTTTTCTGAAAATTAAGAAAACAAAAGAAAGAACGTAAGCTAGCAAGAATTTTCTCAGGCCCAAATGCTGTTAGTTAAAAGATACAGTATGTTTTTTTTTCTTAATACAACATGCCAACAGGAGGGATGGGGGAGGATGTATAATTCCGGAATCCAGATGGCATGTACTTAGTGGAAAACAGTGTTATATTGAGCAATAAAAAACACCCAGTTGGCACAATTGAAAAATCTGTCATGTATGAATTGATATTTCCAAAATAAATACAAGCAGCAGTTGTTTCCTCTGAGAAAAAAATAACAAACAATATATGGATATCCTAGGTTACGAATTACAAAGTTCCCAGCTTAAAATACAAAAAGAATACAATGCATGTTCGAGTTTCAACAAGCAACTACTGAATATTAAATTAAGAAAAACAATAAATGGAATAGAGATAGCATGAGTTATGAATTATAGATATACTTTTGAACATAAAATACAAAAAGAATACTGTGTGTTGTTCTTTAAAGAATCAAATACTGAATGTTAAATGTAACAAGACATCTGATCACACAGGCAACTGATAATTAATGCAAAAACTACATATCCAACATTAAGTTGTTTGATCCACTTCTTGAGCAGCCAGAATTGAGGCAGTGGACCCAAGGAAATGCAATACCTTATAGCGCTCATATGCATAGAAACGATAACTTCTTCCTCTGGTGATAGTTCAAGTCTCAGAGGCCTGTGATTGGATACAATCAGAAATATTCCCCCCCAATACAAGAAAAATGCTATAAAAGGTATGGATAAACCTAAGATTGACATTCTAAAGTCATTCCTTGAACCACCCTACCCTTGTTGATGGGTATTTAAAAGTTCCATGGACAAAAATAACACATGAAAATGATGGGTTTTGCTTACTCACTGAAGAAGAGGCTGTAGGTTTAATGTTGTTGACTGTGATAGGCTCTCAAAGTTATACTTCTCATCAGCAGCATGCTAATAACAAAATAAAATATTAATCACTGATATGAGGTATCTTGACAGGTGCTACTCATATATCCAAGGATATGTATGATAGCATCACCGTTACACTGAAAAATATGTACCTGATCTACAATAAACAGGTCTTGGTCCAGCTTTCCAATGATAAAACCAAGATTAAACTGCCCAACAACCTGAAGATGGGATAGTTAGTACTCTAAAAAACAGCTGCATACAACACAACATTTTTAATATTGCCACTTATTTTAAAAGAATGAATATGCCACATTCAAGCAAATAAACAAAGAGGTCAAACATCAATTTACTTTCAAATAAAATTATCAAATACAGTCCGTATCATGCAAGGAACTTGTAACAGCAACATGACCTATGGTACTTGGCAGGGCCTTCAACAGGAGCAAGCTACAACTACAATAGATCAAGTGCCCCCGGGATACAATATATGCCAAGTGTTTTAGATGACCACTCCAAAAGCACGAAATGTGTGTGAATATATCCAATTTCGCAAATCATGATTACTAAAGGTCGTTGTGGTTCCTCCCAAGCACCGAGTACAAAAGGTTATTTTAATATGGCATTTTCAAAAATGGAAAATTATCTTGCAAGGCAACTACGCACGGTCATCACCTAGATAGCGAGAGGACTCACATACATGAAGCAAATGATACATTAAAATATAATCTCACATGGAACCTCAGAAAAAATGAGAATATTAAATCTATGGAGTTATTTCAGGAACCTCCATTTCTCCAAAATTATCTTTGCTGAAAAGCCTGTCCAACTCATTGGTGGCTGCAGCTAAATAATTCGATTTTCCCTCATCATCATTTGGTACATAATTATCCAGTGTTGCAGCTTTATAACACCTAGATGAGGACAATTAAACTAGTCATTCAAAACTCCCAACTCCTGATGATAACAGAACTTGTTTATAACAATAGCATAAGCATTACCTTGCAGTTTTCTTGGAAGAGTAGACAGTGTTTTCATGTGATACCATAAAACTGAGCTTTCTTCTTCTCCTAAGCTCAGCAACCGTAAATTGCATAACTGGATAAGATACTGATGCAGAACATACTGCGGCGCCATTATCATGACCACAAGTATCAGGTAAAGGAATATTGGTCGGTGTATTTTGATTTTCATCTTCTGAATATTTATCGGGAGCACCAAATTTGTAAGGCATCGATCATTCTGTTCATCCTGCAGGATTGCAGCATTTCATTATGCAGTCAATCCCATGAAATGATGACACATCAAAAGCTTTTTTCAAAAAAAAAGGACTCATGCCAAAACAGAAAATAGCTAAAGAGAAATTATTCCAAAAAGAAATGCTCATATCATCCACAATTTAAAAGATGCTCTGAAAATGCCTGAAGTAGATTGATGATGCCTTATAAACTCACAACAGTTAAGAAATTCACCATGAACTTATCCAATATACAATTTTGATAGCAAGAGATAATTAACAAGAATGCTAAGAAACAATCAAATAAGGGCAAGAAACGGAACAGGAGGAACAAAAATAAAGGTATTGGCAGTAGTCTAATCTCCTATAGAAATATAATGGAAAGAGCTGCAGTCACACTGCGAATAAAAATATCTCTTATATGTCTTACCACATCAGATTCAGTACTGTGAACACTGCATGGATTGAGGAGAGGCACTTCAGTTCTATGAGACACAATATTAGCTGGTTCAGAATGCTCTGGTGAAACTTCTGTCCTCTTAGGTACAAAAGATTGCAGCGAATGGTTCCACAATGGGTTACTTTCCTTAGGTGAGTTAACATTTGGACTACTAGATATACTTGAGATTAATGCAGCAGGTGCATTTGCTTCTAAACTAGTTCCTCTCACTTGTCCCGAGCATGTCCCCCTTCTCAGCACTGGAGCTTCAGAAATAAGATTGAAACTATCTTCATGCTTCCTCTTGTTTAGTGATAGAAAGTTCATAAGAGAAGATTGAACAGTACTTGAAGGTGAGGATTTTGCAGCAGGCCCTGTTCTAACATGATTTGCTCCTGCTGGATAACTTTTTACTTCAGCATGCAATATTTTTGGCTGTTCATACCGGAAGGATGAAAGCCAAGCAGATCTATCAACCTGAGTGGCTGGGGCCCTTGGAAAGGGGCTCACGTCACTGGATGCAGCTCCAATGGCTACCCTTGTCACTGAAGAAGACATTTTCTGATTCTCTGCTGAAACCTGATCATCATTATCTGTTTCATCCTTGTAGTCATCATTTTCAGGAGTTGAAACATTCTCCGTTTCTATTAAATCTGTGCTTTCATTAGGTTCATCAATGGCAGGGTCCTCTTCCTTTTCAGGATCTTCAATGTGATTGATGGAGAAACTGCACTGTTGAGGGCTGTACAGATTTTCAATAGCTTCCCTTAAAGATAGCAAAATCGTATGCTCAGATGAGAAGAAAATTTTTCTCTTATCAGGTGCAACATTCACATCATAAGATGCAGTTGGAATACAGAAATTTAGGACAGCCACAGGATATTGCTTGGAATTTGAGCTTCTGTACAGTTCATTAACAAGTTTGGTGACCTTTGGCATGTCCACAGGTCTGCCATTTACATAGAAGAGTTGTCTATCTCCTGAATTACGACCACTGCCAGGCCCAGGCTTGGAAAGAAAACCTTCTACCTTGCAACCTTCTGAGATGGTCACATTGAAGGGCTGCAGGCATTTGAAAGTGTTTAAACCAAATACCGTAATGATATTGTCTTTCAGTGAAGTGCTTCCTTGAGTTCTAAGCACCAACATTTTAGAATTCTTGCCGATGGTATTTGTGCAAAGTAATCTGACCCCTTTGGAAATCAGGGCATAAGCCTAAAGTAGGTAAGACGAGACAATTAGTCACAGTATATAATAAAAGATAAAACTTCAGCATTTATCGGAACACAGCATGCCTACCACATAAGTTTGATTAAGCAGAACAGTTAGGCTTCAACGCGCAAAATACTTCACAATACTTGCGAAACAAAATATAGAAAATAAGATGCAAAACTCACATTCAGCAAGGAGATCACTTTCCCGTACTCCTTCCGAATATTCCTACTAAACTCCTTGCTCCGAACCGGCAAGGTGGAGAACAATTTCTCGATGGTCACGGCGGTCCCGACCTGCCGTGCGGTCTTCCTCTGGCTGATCACCACGCCCGAGTGATCAAACTCCAAATACGTCCCAACCGGCTCATCTTTCGTCCTCGTCTCAACAGTCAATTTCCCCAACGCACAGAGGGAACTCAGCGCCTCCCCCCGGAACCCGAAGGTGACCACGGAGTTGAGATCTGAGAAATCAGATATCTTGGATGTGTGGTGCTTCAGAGCGAGCGCCTAATTAATCACGTCATACGAACATCCTTCTGTCAGCAACCAATGATACCAACAACGAAATTACAGCACAAGTGGAGTAGTACTGCTACGACTATCTAGCAGAGAGAATAGAAATCTGGGGGTTGCGTCAGTGTGTGCCTGGAAATTGCTGGGCGAGATGCCGCCGCCGTTGTCGGAGACCTTGAACCACTCCTCGCCGTAGGCCTTGAGGCTGACCTCGACGGTGGTGGCGCCGGCGTCGAGGCTGTTCTCGACGAGCTCCTTCACGGCGGAGGAGAGGTCGAAGATGACCTGGCCGGAGCAAATCCGGTGCACTGCCGACTTGCTGATCGGCTTTATCGCCGGCGAGGCTCCTCCCATGGCCCGTAAACCCTACCAACGATCGAGCTCCAGGGTGGGGGTTTCGCTTCCCTCTCTCCCCCGCTGTTGCGCGCTACTTCAGAATCTGATGATCTGATCTGCTTCAGTTGGGCCTGGATGCGGAATTCACGAGCAGTATAGCCCGGCCCGGTCTGGTGGCTCAAGGAAAAAGTTTTGAGTTTTCTTTTAGTCAACTAGATAATTGCCGGTGCGTTGCAACGAGGTATAAATATTCTAGTACGTTAGCTCATGATTTACCTGCCCATATTAATGTGATTGTGTAAAAATAGTAGGATTTTATTTGGTAAACACATATTTGGTAAGTATTTATTGGCAGGAAGGTTGCAAAACAGGAAGGTTGGACGAAGAGTGGGCAAAACACACTCTGCCAGCAGGAAAGGGAATGCTATTCTCTTTTTAAGTAGTAGAGATATAGTGTACAAAATTTCATCTTTAGCTATGGTCCGCGGCTCAGTTTCGTCCTTAAACTACAAAAGCCGACCAAACAACTCCCTGAACCACGAACTCCGACTCGTTTTCGCTTCACTATCCATGTAGACGCGCTGACTCAGCGGTGCAGGTCTCAGCACGATCTCTGAACACGAGAAGACCAAAATATCGCTACATGTAGACGAGCTGACCCGAGCGAGCCTTGCCGGCCTGCGACTTTGCCGTGCAGCCGGACATGAAAGAAGAAAAAGAAATCGGGAGAAAAAGATTTGGCAAGAAAAGGTCAGTATTAGCAAATTTGAAAACAGCCCATTGACCCGTAAGCAAAACCATTTTTCATTTCTCTCTTTCGCAACTACAATCCTATCATATTGTTGTGTTTTCTTCTATGTATGTATTTTTTCTATTCCTACCATACAAAGGGATTCTATATAGTTTTTATATTTTAGTAATATATACTCTTTCCGTCTACAAATATAACTTTGATGAACGATTAGTCTAAGTTTAACTAACAATTAGTCTAACTATATGTGGATTATATAATAGAAATCAATATGATTGAAAAGTACGTTTGAATACGAATCCAAAGATATCAATTTTATATCACGTAATCTATATATTGTTGAATAAATTTTTGATTAAAGATAGATCTTTAAAAATACTTATGTTTTATATTCCTAAACGGAGAGAGTGGAAGTTTAACAACGTATATTTTTGATCGAGGCAGTGTACGACTAAGATATATCAAGCATGTACATAAAAATGCAAATGCAAGTAACCATTGCCCTCGGTTTTTTTCGTTTAGTTCATTAACTGATATAATTAGCATACACCGTAACAACAACACAGAACAACACAAAATGTTGGCCTAATGTCATGAAACTTTCGCGACCACATCAGCAGAATCTTCCCATCCCAAATCCTCACCATCCTTTATCCTCCTCGTCCTTGCCGTCACCTCATCAAAGGCGATATCGAACGCATCCCTCATGTATCCCTCAAACCCAACCCTGGGGTCCTTGTACAGGAACCTCGGGATCATCTTGATCACCTCCTCTCTCATGGTGGCCACCTCCTCGTCAGTGTACCTGCTCAGCACCTCCTCGATGTCCACCTTCCCTTCTAGGATGTCGTCCGGGTCGATGTACACCGAGTAGCGGTGGTCATCGTTGCTGCCGCCGTCGTCGTTGTCCGGCTCGTGCCATAGGTACTGCTTCTTGAAGGACGATGCCTCATAGAAGAACACGGGGATGTAGCCGGCGATGACGGTGTCGACGGACGAACGGCGCATGTAGGAGTCGCCGCGCGGCTGCAAGCAGAAGCGGGACGAGGCAAAGAGGGAGACGAGCTTCCGCGGCGACTGGCAGGTGCTGCTGCTCTCGAGCCGTGACTGCAGTCGAGCATGCCGCAGCGGCGCGGCGAGGAGACGCAAGTGTCGATGATGCGGTCGCGGATGGCCAGCGTCCCGTTGGCGCGCCACCCGCCGGCGAACGCGAACAGCCACAGCCGGTGCGCGCTGCGGGCGCGCGCCTGCCACGCGGCCACGTCGCCGGCGTTCGACGGGTGGAAGTAGCTGGGATAAGGCACGTCGACCTCCCGCCGCGCCCAGATGTTGGACTCGTAGGTGAGCACCGTCATGTTCCCGGGCTCGGACGGGTCGAGGAAGCTGTTGCCGCAGTCTTTCTCGTCGTCGCCCTCCAGCCGCCGGAACATCCACGTGGTCCTGGCCGCGACCATGAAGTGGTCACGCCCGCCGAGCGCCGCCCACTGCGGCCGCGACGACAACCACCGGAGGAATTCCGCCGACGGTCCATCGCACACCATGGCGTTGAACCCGCAGAAGTGCCGGTGCACCTCCAGCCCCGGGTAGTACGGCACGTACACCGCCGCCGCTGCCGCCGGGTCGTCGGTGAGGCACTCGTACTGCCTCATCCAGTTGTGGAAAATCACCTCCAGGGAGTATTGGTTCGTGTTGAACCATCCGTTGTTAGGGATGACGCCGCTCTCGCCATCGCTACCGTTGCCGGAGGTGGGAGCGACCACCGGGCCGAGGCCGGCATTGGACATGAGTTCGCACAACCTGTACTTGTAATACCCCAAAAAAATATAGAAAAAAAGAGATTTGACTTAAAAGTTGGAAAAGAGAGACAGAAAGTTGACTTTTTAAACCGTGCATCAAACGGAAAATTCGAGACTGTGACCGTGTTCGTCTCGTCGAATTAAACGAGATCGAGTATAAGTTTGTTCGAATCGCAATCCGTACGAATTTTGGAGAATCGGTTTATTTTTGACCATTGGATGTCACTAGGAGTCCTAACCCTACACATATTCAGATTAAAGAAAAAAAAGAAATAAAACCCCACAAGCCCCCTCCCTCCTCTCTCACCTCACGCACCAAACTACCCTGGCCGCCGCCACCGCCTGCTGCCTGCTGCTGTGCTAGCTGCTGCTGCCTGCTGCCGTGCTGGTTGCTGTGCCTAAGAGGAGCATGAGAGAGAAGCGAGGAAGGAGAGAGGAAGGGACAAGGAGGGAAAAGAAGAGAAGGAAGAGGAGAAAATTGGGGATTTCTTGAGACCTCCGTTTCCTTAGAAAACAGAGAGTGGAAAGGAAGAGACCACCAAGCTTAGGAGCAAGGATCAAGTTCAGGAGGCCGAGACCACCAATAGTAGCCGAGCAAGAGCAAGAGGATCAGCAGGAGCGCTAGCTAAGGAGTAAAGGAGAAGGCCACCAAGACCTGGGGAGGGGGAGCATAGAAGAGGAAAAGGAAGCCCAAGGCTTATCCCTGCCCTAACCGGAAACAAGGTAGAAATCATCAAAAGCACTCAACCCTATGAATATGCACATGCATTTTGGCATGTTAGTAGGGGACCCTCAGAACCCATCTCTCATCGTAGGAATTTTATAAGAGACTTGGTAGTGTCTGTTCTTATTATTTTGGCATCAGAAATGTCTCAAACAAAAGTCCTTAGCTAAGGATCATCACAGGGTTTTTAGGCAGCATAAGCATGTATCTGTTCTGATCATTATACCTTTTCTCAGATTTATCTTAGAGAAATCAGCATCTCATACAAAAAGGTAACATTGTAGTATCTGCTCTTATCTCAATCTTGAAATACTAAGTCAAGCGAGTATCTATTCTTCTTAGCTAATAAACAGATATGGGTATATGCAAAGTGGAGGCAGCAGACACTAATAAAATCAAGTACAATAATATGTCCTTATCCCATTTCTTAGACTCTTCTTAGAGAAACCATCACATAAACATGTTAAAGTAGCAAGTAGGCAGCATGTGCAGTATTCTGTTCTTATCCGTATACCATTTCTCAAATCCTTCTCAGCTTAACCATCACAAAGCTAAGCAACAAATAGGCAACTGTAGCGTAGCATCCATACCTCAGTCTAACAACTAGATATATATGTGCAGGAAAATAAAAAGCTAAAGATCAAGTGTATCTGTTCTTATCAGTGCGTGAAACGCCCACGTCATAACATAGCTATGTACCATACTTCATATAGTAAACATCATTACTAGCCAGCCAGAACCAAGTAAAGCATCTGTTTTCTTAGTCCAATAGTTAGCACCTATACGAGCAGGAAATAAGATAAACTAGGATCAAGTAGTAGTCTGTTCGCGGCGCAAGTTGAGCATGAAAGACTTCAAATTGCAAAGAGCCCAGCAAAGGTCACGTATGAATCACGCTGCTAAGGTATCAATTGGACCGAATCATGCCAACCCCAAATTCACAAGTACTAACCAGACCCAGTTGAGTAGAACCCTAGAATTGGGGATTTTTAGGCAAGGAGAGATTTGGGGAAGAATACTTACCTGTGGAGGAGGCCGGCAACATGAGTGGCCTCACCCCGCCACCGGCGAGGGGCGAACCCAGCGGAGCACCGCCGAAGGCGAGCTACGACGCCGGGCCACGGCGGCCTCGGGCAGCGAGGCAAGGCCACCGGGCGCGTGAGGGCGTGAAGAACCGCAACCAAAGAGGGGCCGAGTGGCACAGTCGTGGGGACGAGGTGGCAGGACCGTCCCGAGGTGAGGCGGCCCAAGCAGCGGTGTCCAGGAGACCGGACCCAACCAACACCGATGGGGCATCCGCCCGAAGCGGCGAAGCCGAGGGAGGCGGTTAGGGGCCGGCGGGGCTGGGCCCTAAGGTCACTAGCATGGTAGAGCGGCGCCGGGCGGAGCGGCGCCGAAAGGGAGAGAGAAACCAAGCGGCGCAGCCGCTTGAGGAAGGGGAGAAAAGGAGCAGGCGGCAGCGGCGCACGGGGCAAAGGGGAGTTCGGTCGGGTGGAGTGAAGTGAGGGGGAGTTTGGGTTGAGGGGCCGAAGGCACCGGAATGGGCCAAGAGGGGCTGGCCGGGAAGTTTAGTAAGGAAAAAAATATGTATAATGAAAGAAATAAAGAAAAATAAAGAAGTGGAGACATATATATGCGTATTTACATATTTTGGGAGGCGAGTTAAACTTAAAAAGGGTTTAGGCTTATCTAAAACTATAAATTTGTTCTATATTAAATGAAATATGTGTTCATCTCTAAAGAAGAGAAGTAAACACTAGGTTAATCTAAAATCTTAACTTAGTAATTTAATTCAACTAAAAGAGAATGAGGGAAAATAGTAAACTTTAAGTAAGGTAAATCAAATGTTAAAATGACTAAGGTTTAGTTATTGCCTCGAGTAATTTTAGATCTGCCAAACAGTGTTTTAACGAATTATGTCTGAATTTCCTTCAAGCAATTTGAATACACCATTCTCGCATAAATGCATAATGCCATGTCATTTGCATTCATACTCAGAAAATTCTTGGATTATCGGACTATATTGATTTTCTTCAGAAGCCGGAGTTCAGCCAGCAGACCAGTCGAACTCCACTACCTATCCGTTACCAGGCAAGTCCAGTTTCTTGTTCATGTCTGTTGAGAATGATTTACAAAATTTTCCTATTGTCTACAACATGCACAAAATAGAAATCTATTTTCTAAAGATGAATCAACTGTTGTTTTATTTGATCGCCGGTTTTTGGGCGTGATCATGGTGGGTGGTGAAATCCTGAAAAGGTGCCGAACGCACATCAGAAGACGGATTTCATCACACGGGATTGTTTCATATAAGGTTAATGCAACCAATGATTGAATGTGCTTAAGGGCCGTAGTGATCGCGCATACCACATACCCTGTATGGGCGGGGCTGAGCTAAGGTACCTTTGTCCTAGGTCTATACTCTCCCGGGAAAGGAAGACCTCAAAGTTGCATCGGTAGTATCAACTGTTGAGAAGGTGAAGCTAACCATGTGGGCTACTTACAAAACGTTGTATCTGTAGTATCAACGTGGGCTGATAGTCCCTGGCCGTTGTGCGGGACTGCGACGCGGGGTATAACCGATTGGGCGGTGAAACGGCTCTGTGATCATGGGTACATGATCTGAGATTAGCTACCTCGGGTACATGCTTATGATCGTGTGTGGGTACAGTTGCGCACCTCTGCAGAGTGTAACAAATTGTGGCTTAGTCACTCCATGTTCCTGGTTGAAACTACGAACCCGGCAAGAAAGGGATTCATCGGGAATCCTAGCAGCTTGTGAGACATGAGATCATTAGACTCTTAAACTAAAACTTGACTCTCTTACCTTACAAAATTGCATTGCTTTTGGAGAGCATTGCTGTTCTCAGTAGATAGTGCATCAAACACCACTTTGCTATTCCTGGACTTGTTGAGTACCTTCTGTACTCATCCCTCTATTCTAATTCCTTTGATTAGAAAGTGAGCCGACGACAGATCAAAATGTAGTCGACATCGGGGTTGAAGATAAAGTCTCCAAGGGGCCGACAGTGACGAAGGAGGACGAAGGCATCGACCACTACTTCGACCACCGTGATGAAGACCCTGAAGCGTAGAGTACAAGTATATGACGTGGGAGGGGAGAGTATGGTTATGTCTTTTGCTGTAACTAACTAAAACGGTTTTAAATTCCCTGTACTTTTGGGAATATGTTTGTATAAGTACATCTTGTTCTCTGAGTTTGTAAATTAAGTTTGTAATAAATGGACCACTGCAATGCTTCTGTCGTGCTACTTTGTGTGATGTATTGTAGACGAGAAGGTACTTCGTCTGCGACATGTCAAAGACTAGCATATTACTCAAAAGGGTAATGGGCCAGTTCTTTTGAGCTTGAGCTTCTCCAAAAGCGGTTTCTAGATTCTCTGCCGAAATCAGCTGCTGCGGGGAGAAGCGCTCACCAAACTCACATCGAGTTCTTTTCGAGCTTCTCCAGAAACTGTGCGGGATGAGTTGCGTCGGGTGGAGGAGCTCCGCGGGGGAGAGATCGGGGGAGGGGGAGAGTGGCGGCGACGTCGGGGCGGAGGAGACGGGCGGGCGGCGGCCGGGGGAGCGGCGGAGGAGCTCCACGGGGGAGCGGCGGAGGAGCGGCGGAGACAGGGGAGCGGAGGAGGCGGAGGAGCAGAGGAGCGGCGTCGGGTGGAGGGAGCTCGGCGGCGGAGGGAGCTCGGCGGGGTGGAGGGAGCGCAGCGGCCGCGCGGGGAGGGGCGGAGAAGAGGGCGGCGAGGCGGGGAGGAGGGCGGCGAGGCGGGGGAGGGCGCCGCGGGGAGGGGGAGCGGGGAGAGCGGCGCGGGACGACGCGGGGAGGCGCGGGGAGAGAGGAGGAGAAGCTCGGGAAGCTGCCCTCGGGGAGCTTTTTTCTACCAACGGGAAAGAGGCCACGGGCTGTGGGGAGAAGCTATAGAAATTTCCAGTTCTTTTGGGCTTGAGTTTTTTCCACCTATAAGCTGCTCTAGAAGCCCAAAAGAACTGGCCCAATATGTGGGTCGCCGCAAAGAGTTTCTCATCCACAAGGTTTTTAATGAGGTAACTAGTGAAAATATAAAGAGGTGACTGTAGTGCACTCTTTCTCCTATTTTTTTACTGAGTTTTTCGGAGTTTTGATGAGACATGAATATTTCGCAGTAATTGCCCAAGGAGAGTGTTATGAAACCGGCCTCCTAGAGTGGGCTATCCGGCGCGTCACGCGCCCCTAGGGCCATGTGTGGTCAACTACTAAACCTTAGCCCCTGCATTTGGCCTATAAGTAGATATGTGGTTTCAAGTTATTTACACGCATTATTGAGAGATTGTATTTATGAGATCCAATCTAATAAAGGGAAGAGCATCACCCTATATCCTCATGTCTATTTAATTTTCTGCAAGTGTTTGATCTATTAGTTGTACGGTGATCAGATCACACCTCGAGACATTAGTTTTATAATAGAGATATCCATGCCGCCGTCGCCACTCTTGCGGCCATGCCTTGGCCCTGATTCCCCACTCAGCATGGTTCGTTCAGCCAAATGGACCTGCGTGGAGAGGAACATACGTGTAACCCGAGTTCCCCGTTTAGTTAGGTCATAACCGAAGTCTAATTGACCCCACGACCGGCGGCGTCTAACAGTGCCGCTTTTGCGGCGGGCACGAGTATAGTGCACTAACAAAAATAAAAAAAAGCCTTTTGAGGGAAAAGTGATAGATGGGTTTTGACAAGCGTGATTCGGTTAAATCTACCAATTAATTTGAAATTCAGAACTTTGAATTCTAATTCACTATGTGTGCTTTGGTGGCTTCATCCTCTTTGGAGAGTTCGCTTCTTCTCTCATTAATGCTTTGGTCCATCGAAGTCACAGTGAGAGTCCGCAGAATGCCGATCACATTTTTGGGTGGCTAGCACAAACCGATCGTGAGTTGTGATCACTGAAATGGAAGGCGACGGTAGCGATGGACACAAGCAGATGTAATTATACATCCGGTAACAATCATGTTGGCCGGCGTAGAAAGAGGTAGGTGGAGTCAGCATGAGAAGAGGAACAAGAGGCGGGTACAATAAAAGAGGAGAGGTGATGTCAGTGGCACGTGTTGAGGCATCGAGGGAAGGATGAAGATTTGACGATGATTCTAAATCAATAAGGGATGCGGTAGTTGTCCGGATCACATGACAAGGGTGTCATCTCACTAGTCCAAAATGATTTTCTAGAAAAATAGTTAGGAGATAGATACACACTAATATATCCATATACTCAATAAAAAATACCATTAAAAGTATAATTGAGAAACAGAACAAGTTGAGGGAGAAAACATTGGCCTTTCTTTCTTCGTTCACAAGAAAACCAAATGTGCTTGAAGAAATAAAAAGGGGAAAAAAACGCAAGCGGCGACCATGTGAAAGGAATACAACCATGCGCGGATACTAAACAAATTTCAAAATTTATCAAGGGCCAAAAGTGCAAACTAGCCCAGCGATATAAAATCAGGCGGACAAACTTCCCAAATCACAACTAGAGAAAGAACTCGGAAGAGATACAGAGGAAACGCAAGTCGCTATACCTCGAACTCGAAGGGGAGAAGAGAAGGGGAAGCAAATGGCGGAGGCCCCGAGCAAGATCGAATCCATGAGGAAGTGGGTCGTCGATCACAAGCTCCGAGCCGTGGGTAATAACCTCGTAATTTTTCCTGGGGATTTGATTTCCTTTGCCTGGATCTAGATATTTTGAGTCGGTTTCTGATGTATCGATGTTACAAGCGTCAGCCAAATCCCTGCAACTTCTCGGCGATTATTAGAAGTTTCACCGTTTTATTTATCTGATTTTACCTCGCGATTGTGTCCACTGTTTTGTTCTCTGGTTCTATTGCGGGATTTGTACCCTTTCGCCCTCAATTGTGAGATTATTTCCCCCCTCAATACATTCTAATGTGTTACATTATTTTTGTGCGGCGAGGAAAGGTTGTCTATGGCTTACTGGGATCACCAGCTCGGTCGCCTACAACTGGTCGCGGCCCAATATGAAGACCAGCGTCAAGCTCATCCACGCAAGGTTTGCGCATTTCTCATCTAATTTCACTCCTTAATTTATGATTTCTTTATTACATATTAACCTGTCATATCATCACAAGAATATCACAATTGAAGATTGATTTTGAGCACTATGGCAATAAGAAAGATTGATGATTGATTTTGAACATTGCCACAATAAGAGATTAATTTTAAGCACTATCACAAAAGAAAGATTGATTGTATAGATCATCGCATATAAAATTTTGATAGTCTTGCCTATGCATATGGTTGTTTTCTGGAAAGCCATGTAAGAGCCAATCGGCATTTAGAGATCTAGAATTTTTTTGTTGCTTCTTGCGCTTCATTTATGTGTTTGTAGGAAACTTATATGCTGACTCGTGTAGTTTGGTTAAGTACATAGGTTTTTTGCATGAATAATATTTGCTTGTTTTGGTTTCTGTCAGTAGTAAATTTAGGTGGTTGCTAGTATGATACTGCTTGTACAATACAAGCTGTATGGAGTAATTTAGGTGGCCTCTTATTTCTAAGATTCCTAAGGCTGGAAGAGTATGTTATTGTTGATTGGTTCTCTAAGGTTCTAGGTTTGCAAATATCTCCCTGTCATTTGTTCATATGTATGACCCTGGATGGCAGCAGCACAACCTAACCAGTAGATATGCATTGTCCAATTCCATATGAAGAAAGAGTGATCCATTTTATAATTGACCATTCTTTCTCTGTGTTTTTGCAAGCCAATTTGCTTCTTGCCCTCCCATTATGCTCGTGGCTTGACTTGTGCTTGGTTTGTAGCGCCACCTTGGTCCAACAAGGATTTGCCAAAATATGGCATGCTTACCAAATTTTGCACATTGTTTGGCACATTACTGAAATTTGGGCATGTGGCCGACATTTGGCTATCCTAGTTCATTTTTGTGCCAAACTGAAGCTACCAAATTTATGGTCCCTGTGATATGCAAAATGATGGCAAGTTAATGATGGCTAGATGACATAAACCAAACAAGCACACACCCTTAAGACAACAGGGGTCGAGTAACATATGAAAAATACTATTTCCTCAAGTTGAAAAGTTCTGATGTCAAGATAGGAGAATTAGATATCACTAACTTTCTAAATCTGAATCATCAACACATTCATGAGGTGTTATTAGCACCTTCTGTTGTAGACTGCGGATGCACAGAACTAAGTATCAAATCATTGATGAATATGTTGACTGTGCAGCTGCTAAATACAACATGATATTAACCTCAGCTAATGCTTTAGGCAGATCCTACAATTTCTAACTGATATCCAAACGGTATACATTTTTCTTTATAGGACCACGTGAACTTTTCTGGATTTTTTCTATCATCTCAGTTAATTGTATTTTTGCTATAATTTCTTCCCGTATGCCCATACAAGTATATAACAATAGTTGTTTCATCCACAGTTTTTCATTTCTTTTGGGATTCGTGTCATAGTTCTTTTCATTGTGTGCTTGTGTGGGGCCGTACATGTCCTTCTTTGCACCTTATTTTAATTTCGGATTTGAAGACAGTAGTACTGCGGGAACTTCTCGTAGCAGCCATGCTCGCCTGATAATGTTTGCCTGCAGACTGTAGCCTTTTCATGTACCATGTAGACACAGCAGTTCCTTAAATAGGTTTGACAAGATTCTAGATGGCTGTACCTATTGAGTCAAATTTCCCAAGCTATATTTCGAAAATTTGCAATCATATCATCTCAAAAACTGTTTTACCTTGCAGGTTGCATGCACAGGCTCTAACGCTGGCTGCCTTAGTTGGTTCTGGATTGGTAGAGTACTATGATCAGAAGTATGGCTCTTCTGGACCAAAGGTGGACAGATACACAAGCCAATACATGGCACACTCGCATAAAGATTAAGATCTTCATGCTGGATGCGGGATACTGGATTAGTTTTAGGTTCTTTCATGGGTGCCATGAACTGGTTCCCGTGATGTTCCTTCCTTTACTGCGAAACGAAATGATACTTGCTAGGATTTTCCTGAGCAATGAGGAGGTACGATCTGCATAACTTAAACTTCGGATTACATTCTGTAACATCGGTTTGTTGTCAATCTTGGTGTTATTTCTTTTCTTTTTCCCGTAATAAAAAGGGGAGTTCCTATGTTGCACTGGATTATCAGAGACCCTGTGTTGTGTAACTCCTGTTCGTCATTCTTTTATGCCTGCCTCCCGAATTGCCAATGACGAAGGGATGGCAGAAATGGGTCTAGTGATGTGGATAACTAACACGTCGTTTTGAGTGATCAGGAACAAGGAGCAGGTAGCAAATTATGTATTTATGTTCCTGCATAACTGTCAACCATATTCCTCAGGAGATGTTATTCGAGGAGAATTCTGGTTGGGAAGCCATAGGGATCTCGTAAGAATTAGTACTACTTATTTTTAAAGAATATCCTGCGTCTTAAAGTCTGACATTACGAGGAATTTTGCTACAAGATAAAAAATTCTCATTTAAATAATCATAACCTCGTTAGGGCTTTTTGGGACGTAAGAATAGAAAAAAGATGCTTTTTCAATCCTACGCGAAACGGAGACACGAATTTGCAAAACTGATTGTTTGGATGTTCCACGGAATTTGCAAAAAATTTAAGAGGATGTGTGTGCAAGACACGAATAATCTTTTCCATAAAATCTGATCTCATGTTAGAATCCGTATAAAGTTCCTATGAATCAATTCATTCTAAAAAATTTACATTCCGAAAAGCGCCTAGAAAATGGAAACCTTTATTTGCTGCACTAAAAAGAAACTGAAATTCTCTTCTAAAATAACTGAAATCTCTAGTGAAATTTAGGCAAGAAAACAAGTTGTCTTGAGTTGCATGCAGTCATACATTACATTTGGCTATCGATAACTTTCTGAATTTTCACATTGCATGCATGAAAATGACATGTGTAGTTTATCTTGAGAAATACTTTCCTAGTGTACCAATAATTCTAAATTTTATAAACATATGACAAGTAAATATTAGTGAAGGCAAAAAATTGGAGGCCATGTATTTGTCCAAAACACCTTGTAATTGTGACTCGAGGGAGTACTTCCGACAGGTAGGTGGTGGTTGGGTTCTCGTCAAAACATTTGCATTAAATACCCTCTCTCCATTGGGGGGCACGTAATTTGTGACAGTTTGCGCATCGCCCCCCTCATGGCCAATCCGACAGTGTTAACCTGTATTCTAGACATTACAAACGATTCCATCCGACAGCTTTCCTTTCCTTTTTAGGCTTGCCTAGCTCTGTACCTTTTCTGCTTCTCCCTATTCTTCTTCCCGGTACTTCTTTTACATCTCGCATGAAGCAAGCAACATGCCACATGTTTTCCATTCTCTTACTAATTTATACTTGGGCAGAGATCCCTTGCGTGCGTTTCTACAAGCCAAATTACCTTTATTGTATTTTTCTTTTTGGCTTACTTTTTCAGTCTTGATTTGAATGTGAACGCTACAATCTTTTCACTCATATAATAGGAGCCTTCGACTAGGGCACTAAGGGCTTTTTAATCATATAACAAGAGTTTTCAACTAGGACACTAAGAGCCTTTTACTCATATAACAAGAGTCTTCGACTAGGACATCGCGAGCTTACTCGAATACTATGACCTTTCAATTAGGACATTACAAGATTTCGACCGGGACACTCCAATATCTTTTTACGCAGATACTCTGATCTTCCCACTCGCAAACCCCAAACAATCCACAGGACAAACTCTAAACTTTCCACTTGGAAACCGTGAGTTTTTTACTCGAAGAAATTGAGATCTTAACTAATATTGACAAAACGAATTCAAGTACGAAGTTCAAAATGACAAAAAAGTACAAACCTATCTAGCCACATAGTGCAACAAAAAATAGTATTTGAAAAATAAATAGACAGACAATGAAATTCTAGGTGGCTACTCCTAGCAAAAAGAAGAAAATCATTCCATGTGGTCATACTTTGCCACAAAATAGCACCAAAATAACCATTTCATGTCACTAAGGGGAAAGTGGTGAACGATGCTGCACCCCACCACGTGGTACGTACCACAGAGTAAAAAGAGGAAACCAAGAGAAGCTCAACGTACGCACAAAAAAGGAAATGACGGAGAGCGTCACCCACGGTTGGTAGGGGTGCATATCAAGCCAGCTCGACTCGACTTGTAAATACTCATTAATTTAATGAGCTAGCTTGACTCGACTTGTTAACATAACGAGCTCAAATTGCAACTCGACTCGACTCGTTAAATACTTGAGTTGGCTCGTTAAGCTCGTTAATAAATCGTTAAGACTATCATTCAGATTGATACTTCCAAAACTAGCACTTGGGCCTTGGGCAAAATCAGAGCTAACACTTGGGTCTTGGACCTGCCAGATATTATTTATAATCGGATCTTTAGCCTGTCAAATAAACTGAGTCTAACGAGTTATTAAAGTACTTATTAACTCGACTTGTTAAGCTCGTTAACTTAACGAGCTAAAAAGCCTGCTCAGTTTAACTACTCATTAAAGCACAAGGTCGAACCGAGTTGAGACCATTTTTATCCACTCTGCCGATCGGGCTGTCGCCGTAGGAGTCGATCGCTCCCGCGAACGACCCCGAACTACTGGTGTTTTTGCTCTGCGTTAACCTTCACGCGGCGCCGCCGTGGGTTTTAGAAAATAGCATGCCCTCCCGATGAGAAGCCCGGAGAGCATCGGCCCGCTGCTCACCCGCTACGCCGCCTCGCAGTTCCTGCTCCCGGGGTCCCACGTCCACGCCCACCTCCTCAAGTCCGGCCTCCTCGCCGCATTCCGCAACCATCTCATCTCCTTCTACTCCAGGTGCCGCCTCCCCGGTGCCGCCCGCAGGGTGTTCGACGAAATCCCCGACCCGTGCCACGTCTCCTGGTCCTCGCTCGTCACCGCTTACTCCAACAATGCGCTGCCTCGGGAGGCGCTGGGGGCATTCCGCGCCATGCGCGCGCGGGGCGTCCGCTGCAACGAGTTCGCGCTCCCCGTCGTGCTCAAGTGCGCGCCGGACGCCGGGCTCGGCGCGCAGGTGCACGCCGTGGCCGTGGCCACGGGGCTCGGCGGGGACATCTTCGTGGCCAACGCGCTCGTGGTCATGTACGGCGGGTTCGGGTTCGTGGACGAGGCCAGAAGGGTGTTCGACGAGGCCGGCGGCGAGAGGAACGCCGTTTCTTGGAACGGCCTGATGTCGGCGTACGTCAAGAATGACCGGTGTGCTGATGCTGTCGAGGTGTTTGGCGAGATGGTGTGGGGTGGGGTTCGGCCGAATGAGTTTGGGTTCTCTTGCGTCGTGAATGCCTGCACGGGGTCGAGGGATTTGGAAGCTGGCAAGAAGGTGCATGCCATGGTGGTACGGACGGGGTACGACAAGGACGTCTTCACGGCCAACGCGTTGGTCGACATGTACTCGAAGCTGGGGGACATTCATATGGCAGCTGTGGTTTTTGGGAAGGTGCCTGAGATAGATGTTGTCTCGTGGAACGCTTTCATTTCTGGGTGCGTGCTTCATGGACATGATCATCGTGCACTGGAGTTGCTGCTGAAGATGAAGTCTTCAGGGCTGGTGCCTAACGTATTCACGTTGTCCAGCATCCTGAAGGCTTGCGCTGGTGCTGGTGCAGTCAATCTGGGCCGGCAAATTCATGGGTTCATGATCAAAGCCAATGCAGATTCAGATGACTACATCGGTGTTGGTCTTGTGGATATGTATGCAAAGTACGGTTTTTTGGATGACGCGAGGAAGGTGTTCGATTGGATGCCCCAAAGGGATTTGGTTCTGTGGAACGCACTGATCTCAGGTTGCTCTCATGGAAGACAGCACGGGGAAGCGCTGTTGCTCTTTTGCAGGATGAGAAAGGAAGGTCTTCACGTCAATAGGACTACACTGGCTGCTGTTCTCAAGTCAACAGCTAGCTTGGAGGCAATCGGTGACACAAGACAGGTTCATGCTCTTGCAGAGAAGATAGGTTTCTTATCTGACTCTCATGTCGTCAATGGTCTTATTGATTCATATTGGAAGTGTGACTGCCTCAATGATGCAAATAGAGTGTTCGAAGAACACTGTTCTGATGACATCATAGCTTTTACATCCATGATAACAGCACTCTCACAGTGTGACCATGGTGAGGATGCAATAAAGTTGTTCATGGAGATGCTAAGAAAGGGCCTTGAGCCAGATCCATTTGTGCTAAGTAGCCTCCTGAATGCTTGTGCTAGCCTGTCAGCCTATGAACAAGGGAAACAAGTGCATGCTCATCTGATCAAGAGGCAGTTCATGTCTGATGTGTTTGCAGGGAATGCTCTTGTGTACACATATGCAAAGTGCGGGAGCATAGAGGATGCAGATCAAGCCTTCTCCGGCCTGCCAGAGAGGGGAGTTGTCTCATGGTCTGCTATGATTGGAGGGCTAGCACAACATGGGCATGGGAAGAGAGCATTAGATGTGTTCCACAGGATGGTCGATGAGGGTATTACTCCAAACCACATCACCATGACTAGTGTTCTCTGTGCTTGTAACCATGCAGGGTTTGTTGATGAGGCCAAGCGATACTTCAAATCAATGAAGGAGATGTTCGGAATTGACAGGACAGAGGAGCATTATGCGTGCATGATTGATCTTCTTGGCCGTGCTGGTAAACTAGACGATGCAATGGAGCTTGTCAACAGCATGCCGTTCCAAGCCAATGCTGCAGTTTGGGGGGCACTACTAGCAGCCTCAAGAGTACACCAAGATCCAGAACTGGGAAGGCTGGCAGCTGAAAAGCTCTTCATCCTGGAGCCAGAGAAGTCTGGCACACATGTGCTGCTTGCAAACACTTATGCATCTGCAGGCATGTGGGATGAGGTGGCTAAGGTGAGAAAACTGATGAAAGACAGTAAGGTCAAGAAGGAGCCTGCCATGAGCTGGGTTGAGTTGAAGGACAAGGTGCATACTTTCATTGTCGGTGACAAGAGCCACCCAAGGGCAAAGGATATATATGCAAAGCTAGACGAATTAGGGGATCTGATGAGCAAAGCAGGTTACATTCCAAATGTAGAGGTTGATCTCCATGATGTAGACAGGAGCGAAAAGGAGTTGCTTCTTTCTCATCACAGTGAGAGGCTGGCCGTCGCGTTCGCGTTGATCAGCACCCCAGTTGGAGCACCCATTAGGGTCAAAAAGAACCTGCGCATATGCAGAGATTGCCATGTCGCATTCAAGTTCATTTCAAAGATCGTTTCAAGGGAGATTATCATCAGAGACATCAACCGCTTCCATCATTTCAGAGATGGGGCATGTTCTTGCGGTGATTACTGGTAAAAGCGGTTTCGCATTCTTTCTATAGCTTGTTGAGAATGGTGATGGGTAGAGCAGTTACATGCCTTAAGGGAGGTTTACAATTTATAAAATTTTGTAGCCATTTAGCTTAGTGATGTAACACCTTTTGAGGTACCTGCATCAGCGCTGCAGTGAAGCCATGCTTTCTGCAATTGAATCTGCAGCAAGATGCTCGGCACTAAAAGCCAGAAAAGTCCATGAATTGGTTTCTTAGTTCTTAGTGTTGTAACATAGGAACATTCCTCGTGTACATCATTTTTTTGAAACATTTTTATTCATGACTGGATACAGCAAAATAAACTACTAACAGCTCTGCTTCTGGTTATGTTTCTACGGGAAATATGACTACCATTCTGTTTATTGAAGGATTAGCTCGTTTAGAAGGAACCTTTATCGTTGATGAACACGTACATACTGTCTAACTGATTATCCAATTATCAATAGCAGATCCTTCATATTAGATTAACTCTGTACTAAATCGACATTTTTTATATTTTAAAAAATTCGATATGGGGTCTATATTCCAAATTCATGATCTAATTTCATTTCAAAATAACGAAATGACAAATCAAATATAAACACAAAATTAAATATAAAAGTTGAATAGATTTCCCTTCAATTTTGCCTCAAACTATCACGGCCATGAAATTTACTAATGTATGAGCCACTCAGGTATCAATGGCGGAAAAAGCGATAGCCTGAAGAATTCATTTCCAAATACTCTAGCATATACAGAAGCTCAAGCAAAACTAAAACTACTGCATTCAGAAGAACCTCAGATAATTTATAGACCTCTTTAGCTTTTACACAGGGATGACAAAAGAAGGCTGTAACTACTGACTCTGTGTATCTAAGCACCAGGATAGAGGACATGGTCTACAATCTATCCTTCATAGTTGATCAGAATATAAGAACCACAAACTGGCAGAAGTACAAATCCAAGAGACTAATGCTACAGCCACCTTTGGCTTCCTAGCTTCGGTTCAGTTGCTGCGGGTTAGCTCTCAAGTCCATCTTTTTCTTACTGTCTGGGCGACAGAAGCGTGCTTCCGACGACGGCTGTAGCCCTCTCTTTTGCTGCACAGATAACAAAAAGTTTAAGCTACCATAGCACTCAATTGCATTACCCCCCTCCCCCTCCCCAAATCCCTGTAATGTAGAATGTGAAAAGAGAGAAGTATACAAGACCTGATGATAAGGCCTGCTGTAAGAACCATTCCTCCAATTGCCCATGAAATTCTTTCACCGACAGGCATTTCTCTCACCCATCTCTGAAAATCTTTAAGATCCCAAGAGGTCACACCACTTAATGTTGGACGGTCTTTTGAAGACATCCATGAATTGGAGATGGAAGCCAAACTTGCTTTCCCCCCATAGCAGAAAGCGTCATCAACTCCACTAGGGCTGGCCTCAGAAACTTGCACAGAGAAACCAGCAAGGCGACATAACTCTGTGCCATTAGAAACCCATTTATGTGCTTTGCCACACAGGATGTCACCTAAACCACAAGGAGACAAAGCCTGGTGCAGCAGTAAGGGAGCATATCAGAAATCAAACCGCTATATCATATCTGACAATTTTTTTACAAGAAGCAAGGACAAAAAAAATCTCTTAGCTACTAAGGATTCTGCAAGCACACCAAAAAGAAATTACTGCAGTATTAATAGCTATTTCAGAATGTACTGATTAGATATTTCCTAAAACATGCTTGCTTAATCTAGGATCTGGCTATGAAAATACCAAGCTTAATCTGGCAACTGCACCTGTACTTGCATGATGATAAATGATTTATATACCCAGATTGTTTAAATTAGACATAACTTGAACAGGAGTTTACCTGTGTTTTTGTATCAACAGCGAAGTATGCCTCTGAGCATGCTTCGAAAACCATGTCACAGAATGATGCGCATATAACAGGAGGTCCAGGCCTGACACCCACCCTTGGATCACAAATTGAGCACTCAAGCAATTCCCACAAATGAAGGCATTCTCCACTGCCTTCGCCAGTTGATGAGAGCTTTCTCACTGAAAGCAGCGCAGGAAATGTCTGCGTCACGTCGCAACATGTGTTCTGACGGAATACCCTACACAGCGCTAGATCTCTGCGCCCCTTCGCTACTCTCCCAGGAGGCTTGCCTTCAGATGGAAAGGCAGGGAACCGTCCTCCAGGTGAAACACATACACCTTTTGGTTGTCCTGTGGAGCAAGAAATTAGACAGCACAGGTATACATCAGATAAATTCCAGATGTTAGTCCATGTTTGCTGAGGACTCAACCAAGATAATAACATGCCTGAATCCTCCTATACTATCTTAACTAGAAGGATTGATTTCAACCTTAAACTACAGTGTTCATATACAAGTAAAAGAGTCAGAGCTATTGCTTCCATTTATTTTTTTATTTTTTTTGCAGAGATGTTCAAAGCAAGTACTTTAGCAGGTCAGCGTTATGATCGGCAGAAGTGTCGACAAACTGATATTACTGAAGAATACGGCAATGAAGGTTCTAACAGTAAAATTTTAAGTTGATATAGTCATAAGTGATAACAGATCTTCGTATCCTATGCGGTATGAACTGATAACCTCGCACAACGCAAATCCTGAATCCCAAACTAAACCCTAAAATACGCACAAAACCACGGCCATTTCTGAACTTCCATCCATCAAACTAAAGACTTAACTCGAAAACTTAACTATATCTAGGCATCCAGGGAAATTAATACTAAATTCTAAGTGCAAACATACGCAATAATTCAAGTGACTAAGCACAGGGCATATCAAGGATCCAGGAATCGATCAGTAACATACACACATATGCTTAACAGACAACCAAGGAAACAACAAGAACCGTATGTGAGGTCACGAGGACTCGCGCAGGCGATTGCTCGTACCAGCCGATGCGATTGGCGAGAAGAAGAGGAGCAGCAGCAGCAGGAAGTAAGTGGGAGCCGCAGGAGGCGACGGTGGGGAAGGGCTCATCGGAGGCAACCTGCCTGCCGGCAGGGTCGCGGCGGCCGAGCCGGCCGGCGTGATGCGTCCGGCGGATGGATGGGCGAGGGAGGGGAAATCCGTAGCCGGATCGACTCGCTCGCGGCGTCGGGACCATACAAGTCAACAAAGCAAAAGGCTCCGGGCAATCTCTCAAATCACCACAGCCGTCGGATGGGGGCACCATGATTGCGGATGCAGATGCTCCTGGTGGCGGGCACACGACTGGGCCTGAACAAGTTAATGGGCCGGTCACAGCATTGAGCCCAATAAGGCAGCATGGCCCAGTTCCCCTTGTGACGCTCGGATTGTAGAACGAAGATTAGTACCACATCGCCTGGAGAGAGCAGCGGAGGTCGTGGAGGAGGGCATAAATAGAGGGGCAGTGCATCACCACGACGCATACCTTTCTCGGCCTTTGGGCTAAGACTAAGATCAAGTGAAGTATCTGTTCTTATCAGTTTAATATCTGATATGTGAGGTCTCATCCTTACAACGATATTAAATTTATTTCTTGTGGGGGAGGGCCTGCCATGGTAGCTTGCTGTTTTGGCCCCTCGTGTCGCTCTATCATTACCGTGTTGCTTTGGCCCGGCGCACCCCAATCGAAACTACATTCAAGCATTTTCAGTCGGGCCGAGCTTTTGACAGGCCAAGCAACAAAAATATCTTTGTGATGTGAAATAAGCTACTGGCCATTTTCCACTGGAACATCACTCCTGGGCTTTTCTTGAAGGGATTAATCACACACCTGAAGGCGTGCACAAATTTAGTGAACATAGTGCTTGTGCTTCGTAAGCTATATATCGGTTGGATTGAAAATGATGCATGACGCAGCAGCATTAGATGCCTACATTCTAGTTTGGAGATCTGATGAGGAACAATAGAAAAAATATATATATGTACCAGATGTCAAATCCATTTGACTACTTCTAGATACTTCTACTCTAGTCTAGTATTTGTTTTCTTAACCTTAGCTACTGTTTTCTAGAGTCTACTAGCTATGAGTAGAATGTTGAGATGTGAAGGTTTCCCAAGCCCTATAAATAGAGGTCCTCACCTCTAATTTGGGACCAACCTATATACCCACTACTTATAATAGAACTTGATCTAAGATCTTGGACTAGATCTTGTGCTCTAGGAGTTTTGGATTAAACTCCTGCTGCCATATCAGCCTATATTCGCCTCTAGAGCGATATTTGCGCTGCACGTTGAAGTAGTTCCTTCAACACTAGTGCTGTACACTTTGTAGCAGCAAGGTGGAGTTGCTCCTCCACAACCTTGTGCTGCTTCAGGTGGTATCAGAGCCCTGTTGATCCATTCAGTTCTTGGTGTCCTCTCTGAGAGTGAGCTGCAGCAAGCGATGGAGCAATTGGAGAAGAGGATGGATGCTGCAGAACAACAGATCCAAGCGCTACGTGAGGATCTTAACCGGAGATTCGATCAGCTGGTTGAGATGATAAGAAAGGATGTTCCCCCTACTGCCAATAAAGAAGATTCATCAAATGGGGAAGGAGATGTTCAACAGCGAAAAAGGGAAGATAATCTTAGAGCAAGACTACCACCACAACATACAGGTCAGCGTACTTCAAGAAGACCAACTTATGTTGAAGCTTCTGAAGGTGAAGAATATGACGATGCCTTTGAAGAACCTGATCTCTATGCATATCAGAGAGTACCCAACCATACATATGCTAGAGATACATACAAGGTGAAAGTTGAGATCCCCACTTTTAATGGAAATGTTGATATTGAAGGGTGCCTTGATTGGTTATATGAAGTGGAGACTTTCTTTGAGGTCATGAATATTCCAGAAGATCGTAGAGTTCCTTTGGTCGCGTACAAGCTGAAAGGAGGAGCCGGTGCATGATGGCATCGCCTTCAAGAAGAACGCAGGCTGAGGGGAGAATCTCGTGTGAGATCTTGGCGGCAAATGAAGAATCTTTTGAAAGGGAGATTTTGCCAGCTGATTATAAGCAGATCCTATTTATTCAGTTTCAAAACTGTGCTCAAGGAAATAGGACTGTTTCAGATTACACAGAGGAGTTTCTAAGGCTACAAGTAAGGTGCAACCTTGCCGAAACTGAAGAACAACAAGTTGCAAGGTACATCAATGGTCTCAATGATGCTATTCAAGATCGATTGATGATGCAACAAATTTGGTCCATTGATCAAGCACAAGCTCTAGCCTTAAAGGCCGAGAGGTTCGTGAGGACAAGAAAGACAACTAAGACTCCATATCCTCATATAGAAGGCTCCTCTAGGAATCGCCCTAATAGAGTGGAAGAAAAGACCGCTCCGCTAAAGGAAAAAGACCTATCCCGAAGCAAGCTAGAGGCAAGGGTAAGGTAAAGGAAGGCACCAAGTGCTATAAATGTGGTGAAGAGGGACATGTATCCAGCAATTGCCCATTGAGGAAATTTGTTAATACAGCTATCCATGATGGTGAAGACGATGAGGAAGAATACGAATCTGAGGATGTAGAAGGACAAGATGTTTATGAAGAAGAGGGTGAGGAGGTGGTATGTGTGATTCAGCGCCTCTTGTGCTCCATGCCACAACCTGACAACACCGAACGAAAGAAAATATTTGAGAGCAAATGCACGGTGAATGGCAAGGTATGCAAATTAGTGATTGATAGTTGCAGTTGCGAGAACCTTATCTTTCAGAATTTGGTGAATCATTTAAAGCTTGAAACTCATGATCATCCAAACCCCTACACTATTGGGTGGATCAAGAAAGGAGTGAATATGAGGATCACCAAACAATGCAACTTGCCACTTTCTTTGGGCAAGCATTATCACTCAAATGTGTTATGCGATGTGGTTGATATGGATGCCAGCCATGTTCTTCTTGGGAGACCTTGGCAATTTGATGTGGATACTACACACAAAGGCAAGGAAAATTTTTACTCTTTCATTTAGAACAAGAGAAAGATCATTATTCTACCAAACAAAACAGATGGTAATACCTCTAAGGAGGAGGGGAAAAGTATGTTAACTATCTCCCACACCTCTAATGACTTTATGGAAGATTTGAAGGAGGCGGATTTGTGTGCTGCACTTATTGTGAAAGGTGAAGAGCAACCAGCTATTGAAATTCCAGCAAAGGTACATGGCCTATTGGCTGAATTTCAGAATATACTAGGAGAGCCACAAGGCCTACCACCAATGAGAGGAATTCAGCACCGGATTGACTTAATTCCGAGAGCAAGTCTTCCTAATCTTCCACATTACCGAATGAGCCCAAAAGAGCATGCTATATTAAAGGAGAAAGTGGAAGAATTGCTGCAAAAGGGGCACATTCGAGAAAGTATTAGCCCATGTGCTGTACCAGCCCTGCTCACGCCAAAGAAAGATGGATCTTGGCGCATGTGTGTGGATAGTAGAGCCATCAACAAGATCACTGTAAGGTACAGATTCCCTATTTCCCGTCTTGATGACATGTTGGATCAGCTTAGTGGGGCAAGAGTGTTCACAAAGCTAGATTTAAGAAGCGGATATCATCAAATTCGCATCAGACCCGGGGATGAATGGAAAACAGTTTTCAAGACAAAGGAAGGGTTGTTTGAATGGATGGTCATGCCATTCGGACTCTCAAATGTACCAAGTACTTTTATGCACTTGATGAACCAGGTTCTTTGACCCTTCTTATCCCACTTTGTTGCGGTTTATTTTGACGACATCTTGATCTATAGCAAGGATGAAGATGAACACTTTGACCACATTCGGAAGGTTCTAGGAGTACTAAAGGAAAATGAACTCTATGTCAACTTAAAGAAATGTGTTTTCCTGCAAACACAACTTCTTTTCCTAGGGTTTGTCATAACATGTGACGGCATTCGTGTTGATGATTCTAAAGTTGAAGCAATCTGAGAATGACCAAATCCGAAGACCATTTCTGAGGTAAGAAGTTTTCATGGCCTTGCAACTTTCTATAGGTGATTTGTGAAGAATTTCAGCACTACCATGGCACCAATTACCGAATGTTTGAAGAAAGGAAAGTTCCAATGGACAGAAGCTGCCGAAGCTAGTTTCAATGAGATCAAGCAAAAACTCTCACAAGCTCCTGTCTTGGTACTACCTGATTTCAACAAGACTTTTGAGCTGGAGTGTGATGCAAGTGGAGTAGGCATTGGGGCTGTTTTATCTCAAGAAAGGAAGCCCACTGCTTTCTTCAGTGAGAAGTTAAGCGAAGCAAGGCAGAAATGGAGTACTTACCAACAAGAATTGTATGCTGTTTTCAGAGCTTTAAAGACTTGGGAAGTCTATTTGCTGCCTAAAGAGTTCATCGTTTACACTGACCATCAATCCTTGAAGCATTTTAGAAATCAAAAGCATGTTGATCGCATGTTAGCAAGATGGGCAGCATATCTGGAGAGATTTAACTATCTCATTGTTTATAAATCTAGAGCAACCAACCGAGTAGCTGATGCTTTGAGTCGTCGTGCATGTCTCTTGACTTCTTTTGAGGCTGAACTTCCAGGTATGGATCAAATAAAAGAGTTGTATGAGACTGACGAAGACTTTGGCCATGTTTGGGTAAAGCACATCAGGGGCCAGCCATTAGGTGAAGACTATTTGGTGCAAGATGGCTATCTCTTCAAGAATGATCGTTTGTGCATCCCAAGAAGTTCTCTACGTGACCAGAAGTCAAATCCATTTGACTACTTCTAGATACTTCTACTCCAGTCTAGTATTTGTTTTCTTAACATTAGCTACTGTTTTCTAGAGTCTACTAGCTATGAGTAGAATGTTGAGATGTGAAGGCTTTCCAAGCCCTATAAAAGGTCCTCACCTCTAATTTGGGACCAACCTATGTACCCACTACTTATAATAGAACTTGGTGTTCTTATCTAAGATCCTGGATTAGATCTTGTGCTCTAGGAGTTTTGGATTAAAATCCTGCTGCCATATCGGCCTATATTCGCCTCTAGAGCGATATCTGCGCTGTACGTTGAAGTAGTTCCTTCAACATTAGTGCTGTACATTTTATAGCAGCAAGGTGGAGTTGCTCCTCTACAACCCTGTGCTGCTTCAGGATCACACATAAGTGCAGCAATGCAGGAAGGAAAAGTAAACGATGACGCAAACATCTCATTTCTCATTAGCCAAGCAACACACCAGTAGTAGTATTACACGCAGAAAAAGAATATAAAGATCGAAGCAAAAGAAACAGAAAAACAAAACCCCCTAATACCCTCATAAACACAGGTCAAACTTCCAACTCAGAGAGCTCTTTTTCAGCCCACCTCGCCAAACTAATTAACTGATTAATTAACTTTGCGTGCAGCAGCTAATCTCCGCCAGGATTCGATGGCAGGGGAGAGACGTGATAAAAAAGCGCCGTTATTTACTCCATCCTGATCCGCTCCAGGCGGGCCCAGCTGTGCCCTTTACTCGGCCACCTTATCCATTAGGTACGTTCGGCCAGAAGACACGTACCCAACACCCACACCGTCGAGCTGTCACGTACCAGCGCGTACGTAACTCCATTCTTAATCCCGTTCTCCACTCTCTCTTTCGATCGAACTCCTCCCGATCAAGGGATTAATTCGTTTGATTAATTATCGGTAACAAATTCATTAGCTAAACACCTATCCCTCTCATCCTCCTCGATCTCTTTCTTCGCTTTGTTGTTCCTTTAATTTGCTCTATGTACCCAATGCACACGAGCGTACATCCGGCTGTTTGATGGATCAGTACGCGAAGCTGACGCCGCCGGCGCCGGCGGCCGTGCCGGTGGTGGCTCGCCGGCTGGAGCGCGCGGCGGCGGCGCCCTTGGCGCAGTAGCTGTTGCAGGCGTCTTCGTCCATGAAGATCTGCCGGCACCGGCACTCCACGCTGCAGAACGCCCTATCCCCTCTGCAACATGGATCAAGCATGCATGCATGCATGCATGCGTAGTAACATTAGACATGAACAGACTTTGCAACTTCACAGAGTTGTGATGGAGTAGAGGTCTCTTGAGATGCAGCTGCGAACCTACCTGTACATGTAGATGTCATTGTCCTCGCCGAGCTCCTTGCGGCACAGCAAGCAGCGCTGCAAGAAGGAGCTCGTGCTTGCGGCCGTCGTCGCCGCCGCCGGCGACAACAGGGAGGTGGAGGAGATCTTGGGGCTATGAAGGGTGGCCTTGCTGATGATCTGAGGATTCATGGAGTTGCTCTCGTGAGTCTCTAGGAGCACACTCAGGCCGGCCATGGAGGGGTTGTCGTTCTTCTCTCTAGTTAAGCTCTGTGTTTTTCTTCTTGCTCTTCTACTTTTGTGAGAGATTTTTCTCCCAAGGAAGAGGGTTGGTGCTTTTAAAGGAGGGGTGTGCGGTGCACTGACGGAACAGATTAAGGAGGTGGTTTGATTTGAGATACTGGAGTAAATTCCACGCCGCATCATGTTCATTTTTACACGTCGCAACACATTTATTAGCAAATACCCTATAAACTAACATGGTTAAGGCTAGTCATAGTGGGGAGTAACTTAGAGTAGTAACATGCATATGTTACTAGTCTATGTTACTATCTCTATATTGGGTAGTGTTATAGGTGTGATAACATAGAGATCTTCATTTATTACTTTGTAGGATCTATAGTAGTACTTCAACATTGTGATCTATTTGTGACATGTATCAATCTAAAATTTTGCTTGTTGGTACACACGGATAAATACATGAACACAACATGGAATTGATCCATAATAAATAATAAAGTGACAATATAATATCATTAAAATATATAAAACATATTTAGCATTACATGGATCAAGACACGAAAATAATCTATCGTGGCCGCACTGGATCGATTTAGCATTAAAAACTTCTCGTGCTGTGCGCTATGTTACGGTAACCAAATAGATTACTCTAATTACCTCTCTCCTCATTAACTCATTGCCACATGAGCAAATTTGCTGACCTGGACCCTAAGTTACTAGCTAAGTTACCCGCACTATGGCTAGTCTAATCAGATGTGACTCAGGATTTCAACTCCAAAATCAGGTGCAATGTGATAGATTTTTTGTAAACCTGATCCAACCTATCAGGATTGATCGATAGGTGACTGGATTCATTGTATCTATAGGTAAAGAGCATATAATCGATACTATGTTGTAAATTTGTATTTTCAAATCTACAAATATGCACGTAAATTAAAATCTTTCATACTCTAAATAGAACAACAGAAATGTGTTGCTATCCTTGTGGGCTATACTATCTAGAGATCAAGCATCAGTTCATATTTTAAGACCTACTATTTTCATAGTCTTTATTAGAATACACCTTTATTTTATACCTTGATAATTAAAGTCAATTTTACAATGCTGTCATGTTTAGCACATGGTCAACATGGTCTAGATTTGAGCCAATTTTGCTCCAATTGTACAATGTTGCTAAAATTATTAATGACATGTAATGGACTCTTGTTTAGAACGTAGGAATTTCACAGGATTATCATTATGATTTTACATGTACCAGTTCAATACGCGTAGGATTCAGAAAATATACTCACGTTCGAAACAGGAGCTTGGCGGGTTTGAATTGGCAGCTGGAATTTCATGCACCACTAAGATAATAAGAGCTGCACGTTAGGATAACATGCACTGAGGATGTAACCAACTACGTACTTATTAAGACTTAACTTTCCTCCAGTTCCATGACTACATGCTCTCACCTAATCATTTTCCAGATGGAGAAGCAGCATTTGCGATTTGCATTCCGATTGCCCCATTGCACATTGCCATTGGAGCAGCAACCTGCTCTAGCAGACTAGCACTAGTTGAAGAATCAATGATGGGATGAAGGAAGGAGAGACTGGGACAAGGACGGAGGCTGGCTGGCTTTCGCTCTCCTCCCTCCACGTGGAGGTGGCAGGGCTCTTTGTCGCTTGTGGAGTACAGATCCACTGTGCCGGCATGTGCTGTGGCCCTTAAAATAACGCGCCCATCAAGTCCGGTCGGGTAGGCCGAGCAGGACAAGCACAGATGGGGCTACGGAATTGGGTGCGCGTAGAGTGGGCGGGGGGTGATGCTGATGCCGATGCCGATGCCGATGCAGCAGCGCACGTACGGACAGCCTCGGCCTCGCCGCTTGGTGCGTGTGGGCTCTTCCGCTCTCTACGTGGCGCTGCTGATTGGCCCCGGCAAAGCATTAATAATACTCGCAGAGTGAGTTAACTAGAGCAGGCATCCGTGAACCCTTGGAGTCATCACCAAGACATTACAATTTGGAGCTTGCACTGAAATTAGCTCCTAGCTACCTATAGGCACGATAAGACCATTCACAATTTGGAGTTTGGATCGTAGATATTTTATATAATTTTTTTATAAATTGTCTTATAAATATTAGTTCAATTTTTTATAGCATTTTTAGACAAAAAAAATCGCATTATGAACAGGGTAAAAAAATTTCAGCTACCAGAACGACAACCGTGAAAGTAGCCTGTTTAGTCGCTATTTCTTATCAAGTTTGTTTGAAAAGGATTAATACCTCCTGTCAGTCCGATCGACGCGAGGTTTCATCTGAGAAAAAAAAAGGAGACGTTAGAAGACAAATTTATACGTTGCTGTGTCACTGTAGCATCAATTGCAATACTTGCCTACCTTTGTACTACTAATTGGGAGATAAGGACCCAACGAATTACGTTTGCTTGCTGTCACCATGTTGCAATAAACCGTCCTTTTATTTGTTTCCTTGCTCCGCTTAATTTCGACCTGTTCTGTGCGTATTACAGCTAAAAAATCAGAGAGAGATGCATGTACTGTAGCGCTTTCGTATACTCACTACAAAATGAGGTAACTCCTCGACGTTTGCGTGATCTTTTTCTCTTTTCTTACTCCTGAATATGAATGTTACTCCTTAATATGAACTACAGAAAGGCATTTTATTTCTCTTTAAATCTCTTGTTTGGGACACTCGTGTTAGCTTTCTTTTACTGGAGAAAATGTTGATTGCAGTACATGAATGACGTGTAATATTTACTGAAAGGTTAAAAGACCAGGTTTCTTTGGTAGCGAATTCAAGTAGCAATGTTGTTGGCAGGTACTATGAATCTGATACAATTGGCTGTCCTGACAAGACAGTTCAACTGTGCAAGCCAGAGTACATCTTGGGAGGACTTGATTGTGGTGGTACATGCATTCGACCCATACACTTAAGGAGTTCATATTTCACAAGACTGAACTCTTCGCTTTTGAAATAGATTTCTTGAAAGAACAAGGACATGATCGCTCCTAAGCATGGTGGGACAAATACTGCAATCTGTAAGGTTCTCTACATCACCAAGCATAGGGCATGTCAAATGGGCGTATAAAGGACAAAAATAAAAAAGATGGATGAATGAACAGATGCACGAGCTTGTGCTAGGTACAGTGTGCCGCAGATCGGCAGTGACGCGGGCACTGGTATGGTGCGTTGCACTTGGGCACGGTTCGTGCCCTACCCTGCTACCCCCACCCCAGCTGGCAAAAGCAACCATAGCTTGTGGGGGTACAGCACGCGATGAGAATAAAGCAAAACGAAACAAATACACATATGGAGACATGTAGCCAGAGATGGCTTGTCGACTGGGCTGTTGAGGACATGCCCAGCCAAGTCGCCGGCCCATCTGGCGAGTGAGTTAGCTAAACATTTTGTTCAGAGATAGGACAGCAAAAGATAAACTAGTATCCCGATTCATCTCCATTCTCCAAGAAAAAATTTGAACCCAGTGTCAATTTTTGATGTTCTATAATCGCCAAGCAGAAATATAGAACTCAGATGAGCGACGCAATCGCAATCCACGGGTTCACCAACTAAACAGCTCACGACAGGAAGCAGCTGCAGCGTATCAGTATTCAGTAGGGCGCAAGAAAAGTTAAAAACCAGTTCTAGTTTTCATGGTAGCATCACTGCACGGCAATGCAATTTCCGGGTCTGGAGCTCAGAGCTTTGAAATGAGCTCGGTTTGAATGTCCTTTGGTGACTCAGCTTCCTTGGCGTCCGTATCGGATACTGGAGGAACATCAACGGCAGGTGAGCTGTTGAAGAATCCATGAGGCTGGACAAACAAAACATTAAAGATTCCATTTGTGAGATCCCTGCAAGGACGTTATCTGAGTTGATCTTGGACAAGAGAACTATCTATATCGAAACCCATAAGAGAAGAATGATGAAAGAACTGAAGGCTGAAGCGATACCATGAGCATGAAGCCGCTGCGTTCCACTGGCATAACAGACCAGTCTTCCAGCCTTGGGATATGGGTGATCCCGAAAACATACCTGCTGTCGCAGAATATATATTTTTTAAGAGAGACACCGCAGAGAAACACAATAGAGAGAGGATGCTTGAGGTGGAAGCAGCCCTGCACGCGAGCGGCACGTTTGGAGATGGGAGAGAGGAAAGGAGGAACAAAAGAGCCAGCAAGCCTCCAAGGCCGTTCGTCGCGCCGCCAAGCTCGGGGAGGATAGCGTGGAGCAACGGGCGAGCTCGAGCCGTCCGGATCTGGTGATGCCGGGGCTCCGCCTGTTGGATTCGCCGCCGACGAGGCCGGAGATAGTGAAGCCGGTGGTCCATATGTCGATGAAGAGAGGTCGGTGCGGTTTAGGAATTTGATGTTGCAGTAGTTGGTTTCTTCTGTTGCCGTAGGAGATGGGTTTTATTGCATTCATCCATTTTTGCACTTTTGTTGCATACTTTTTTGCATGTTGCACACGTGATTTTGTATGTTACATATGTGATTTTTTATGTTGCATAAGTTTGCAATTGTTTTCTCATGATTTGTTGTATTAGAGTTGGATTTATTGCATACGCACAAAAAATTTGTTGGATATATCTCTGAGATGTTGCAAATATTGCACGTGTTTTTTTCATATTTTCATTGAAGTCGATAAAAAAGATGTTGCAACCATGTTACATAGGTATAAAAGTGATGCACATGCGGGAATTTTATGTTGCAACAATTGAGCGACCTAGATATGCCGACTTAAGTGGTATGAGATGGCTGGGAAGGTGGCTGATCGGTTTTTTCCGCTGCCCGACCGACGCCCACTGGTCGCCAAAATTCTTACAAAGTGATAAACTAAAAGAATAAGCAAAGGAACAGGACAAAAGCTATTTTCTAAAACTACAGAATAGAGCTATTATTCCTAGTAAATTACTCTTGTTTCACTCTGCACAGATAAAGTTTTGACTAGAAATTTTAATAGTTAGTATATTACACGGAGAAGTAAAATTCTTTATAAAATTCCGAGTTGATTTGATACCCAACTAAGATGATTTGAATGCTTACAGTGGGGGTAGTTTGATTGTACGAGATATCTCCCCAAAATCAAAATGAAGACGGTGTTTACAGAACATAGCTAACGGACCTTCTTAAGAGAGTGTGCGTTCTTTCCAAACCCATCTTCTCCAACATCAAATGCATTCTTCCGATAATGTGGTTCGTTCGGATCTCCATAAGGAACAACCATTTCAACAAAACTCAGCCTGTGAGCAATAGGCCAACGTCCACGGTTTCCATCAATGTATGCAATGGAATGAATAACTAAACCTTCTTTGGGGGTGAAGCCAATACAGAAGTTCCACTGGTCAACAGAAATAACGAGTGATATTTCTAGACTAGGTTTTATTTAATAATAGTTCAACAGTTGAAACAGTAGACACTAGACAACCATTTTACCTTCTGCCACTCCACAAAATAGCCAGTAATACGGAAACTTGGGCCTTCAGGTTGACTGATAGTAAGAGGTTTCACATCACTTCTATCAACACCACTTCGTGTCTCCCCAGGAGTGTAGTTTCTCAAATGATCTGGTGGGGAAGAGGGACGAACTTCCTACCTTCAAACTCTATGAGTTCTGCATATCAACAATAACATGGATCCTTCAACAGGACGAGCATAGCCATTCTCCATAGGGCTCTAACTTTCAGTTCTACAAAAGATCAGAGGTTTGCCAAGTCTTCGATTTGGAGCATCAGCATCACTGCAATAGCCTGCACACCTATAATTTATAGCAGAAAAGTTCATGTTCAAAGTTCGTTTGTATCACAAAAGAAGTTGAAAAATAATGTTTAATGAAACATTTTAACTATATAAATTATGTAGGCATAGCTTACCATGCATCTACCATGACAAGCTCCATATCATCTACCAACGAAGAAAATCAATGACATTCAGCATATTCCATCGCATCCTGCAAACCACACAAACACTATTAAACTAAGTCTAGCACTTGACCTAATATATGTAGATAAGGGGAAAATTTGCAGTGTACCATTACCAAAATAAGTCCGTTACTCGATTTTGAGAGTCTGTGCAATTAAGGCAGTTGTGCAAACATTAGTAACAGAAAATGCAAACACCACAATTCGCCAACAATAATTTAGAAGAGGTAATCAAGTAAATAACAGAATTAAATCGCATGATAAGTACACAATAAATTTGCCAACATATATTGTCACTAAGTACTAAATGAACTGGATAAAAATGTTCAAAAGCAAGAAAAGAGTTGTCCAACAAATCTATTGAAACTGAAAACATACCATTGCAAGCTGAACGTCTGGAGCAACTTCTGATCATATAACCTTTCCT
Source organism: Stipa capillata (assembly GCA_019208055.1). NCBI lineage: Eukaryota > Viridiplantae > Streptophyta > Magnoliopsida > Poales > Poaceae > Stipa > Stipa capillata. Next base: position 157,779 of record JAGXJF010002575.1, read on the forward strand.
CTGTGGTGTCCACCCCTAGTAGCAGCATGCACTTTGTAGAGTACTACAACCCAAATACTAGTCTCATTTGTTTTTCTGTTGTAGACAACAAGCCTGGCCCTCGTAGGTGGCAGCCTGCTCGGAATGACAGGGCCACCTTTGGTTCTGGGAAGCAGGGATGGTTGGAATGGTGGAAAGAAGTATGCATCAGCTAATGCCACAACATTCTTTTCTGACCCCAGGAGCACAACCTCAACAAAACACATGCTGTCTCGTACCTATAATTTTGGAAGTGACATGTTAATTATTTATTTGAAGCATGCATTGGTAATTTGATGGAAAAGAGAATAGGTTGACAAACTTCAGGAGTTATTCCAGCAGCTCTAAGAGTTGCTACAGCCACAGCAATTTCAGCAGCAGATAGTGGGTCTAAAGGGTAGCATCTCTGGGCCCTCATCATGATTGGGATTCCCGCAATTTTTCCCAGATAGAACAAAGTTGGCAGTGAAGTAGGTGATGATTTTGATAACCTGGCTAAACTACGAGGTTTTAATTCAACAGAAAAATATATAACTTTCCAAATATGCAATTGTGACAGGTGAAAGGAATGGTGTAGGAAATTTTTTGCTAGCTAACCTTTATGGAAGTCAATTAGGAAGGAAAGGATGCAAACTATGCATCAAAGGCTAATAATACAAATATTTCTGAATTATGCACATGCCGGTCAGAAAACAAGCAAATTGAACTATGAAATAAGCCTGCAGAACTCTTTGGTTATCTATATCAAGCATTTCCAGTTGATAAATTTGCAGATTGACACCACCGTGCTAGCTTTACATGCTTCTTGGGGTTACCTGTAGACCTTTAGTTGTACCAACTGATAAACTAAATGGGTACAACATATATGTCATGGTATAAATGCAAGCCTTAAAATGCTATAGTATCCAACTGTATTCCCCATCTTCTTTCCCTAATTTCTTTCAATTTTCATTCATCTCATTTTAAGTTGCTCAGTGCAAATGAAAAGAAGAAGCAGGGTAACAGCAATATAAGAGAAGAAAACCATACCAGCTATAAGCTAAAAGCCCTTATGCATTGACTACATGGACAGAATTTAATAATTGCATAACCTAATTAGATCAGCATACGTAAGTAACCACTGCACATAATCAACTGTCCCTACAACAAATTTAGTAATTGATCAGTTTCAGGGACAATCCAAACATAGTTGAATTCAGTGATATACCAGATATAGCTACTGAAATCACAATCAAGTACAACCAAGTCAAGCTTCCCAATTAAAAGATAACCCAGCTTGCTTCCAGTTATGTGTTGATACAATTCACACCAAACAGAGATAAGATGAAAAAAACCATACAATTAACTTAGTGATCGTAGGCAACTTGGAGCAAGTAGGCAATTATAAAAGGCTAATCCACATGGGCCTCATTAGACATAATCAAGCCACCATGACTAGCAATACAATATTGCACCACTCCAACACCGCCCCTGGGCCCCACACTCACTAAACTGATACAATGCGTGCACCGCATGTGAGTGAGTCATTTGTGTATTATTTGGTGCCGCCTTCCACGCAAAACGTTCTAGTGGTCCATATCTCCAATATCCAAAAACGGCTTTGTGCCTTCATAAAATACATCACTATCTAAGTCCAGATAGTCCCCTTACTTCCTAGCCATATCACATCGATGTCAAGAAACAAAATTAGTAAGTACTGCAAGGATCATCTAAGCAGACAGTTGGCTGAGTAAACTTTTAGCAAAAGCAATGGAAAATATATTCCTGATCCAAACACACACTGCGCTATCACAGGATTAATTTAGAGAAAATTTATGCAGCCAGCCTGGCACCATCTCCGACTTACAGGGTGCTTCCGCAACATTCTCCATAGGCTATTATAGAAACGTTATTTCACAGTGTGTCGCACAACGTTATTTCACAGTGTGGTGCATCATCGTTCTCCTTGGTTTAATATAGAAATCTGAACTAGTCATGACAAATGCGCCCATAAGGACAGTATTTGCAATGTTTCAACCAACACAACTTTAAGATCTAACGCAAATTCCAACTAACGAAGCTGCCGCTTTAAGATGTAGGTTCTAAGTTCTCCGAATCATGCCCAGCTTTTGAAAATTAGTATATTGCCAACACCATATGCAGCAATTTTCCGCACACCAATCTGATTTCACGAGTGTGGTCGCGATCAACAGAACGTTACCTTTTAAAATCCATTACGGCACGTACCGGCTGGGCCCTAACATTTCCCGTGACCCCACCAAATTCACGAATAATCGAGAGTTCACATCATCAGATATCTCGTATTACCAAATCTCGAAACGTAGCGTGATCCAAGTGATAAACAACAGCGGGATTCTCGGGAGAAAAAGTGATAAACAGCAGAGCATCACAGCAGAGGGAGTTAGAGGCGATTCCGAATCCTGATCACATCGTGCATATACCTTTGGACGAGGCCTTGGCAGTGGTGGACGGGGAATCCGCGATTTCCTCCATCACGGCGCGACCGTTCGCCGCCGAGGGAACGGCGACCTTTCGGGTGGCCATTGGAGAGGGTTCGCTACGTGATCGTGCCCGTACCGTCGTGCGCCTCCTCCTCCTGCTCTCCGGCGACAACGATCGGACATGCAGCACCGGCCCCTCCTCCTCCTCGGTCGCTTCGACTTCCTCGTGTATGCGGTGGGGTTTGGGGGTTAGGGTTGCGTCACGGGCTCACGGCGGCAAGAGGAAGCGGAGGGGAGACAAGAGGAGAAGCGGAGGAGGGGTTTTGGGGTTTTGGGTGGGTGTTTCACTGCTGTGTTTCGCTTTTTGGGTTGCCGGCGATGACCGGTGAGCGCGGAGGTGGGGGCTCGCGTACGTGTTTAAAGCTAGCTTTTTAGCAGTTTTTGTTAATGACAGTTATGAGTTTTATAGTGTAAATTTTGTTATTTAAAAAAGTTGTCTTTTGTCAGTTTTTTACAATTTATTGATAATTTGGTGCTCATTTTCTAAAATATTGTAGATAGTTTAGATCAACCAAAAGCTACATGTTTACTTTCCTACAACCGCAACAGTTTTTTTAGACAGCCAGCCAACAACAGTTTTGTCAATGGTCATAGCCCAACCAAACAGGACCTAAAGATTGTTGCGCCAACTGTACAGTTGGCTTGGTTGATGATTATCCGTAGGGGAGGGTTGGCACGGTAGACATTTTGGTGATAGTGTGATACGTTGATATCGACGTGTGAATAGCAGTTTAGATGGTCATAGAAAATTTTGAATCATTTCAATAAAACTAATGCCTCGTTAGAATTGAATTCGACTTCAAATCCTATTTTAAATATAACTTAAATTTTATTTTATAATATTCTAATTCTAATTTTTATTTTTGGGTGTCACTGGGAAATGGAAGATTCCCATTTCGTAAAAGTTCGGTATTTATAATTTTAACTCGTGTTTGCACCATAAATTTTTCTCAAAATTAATTGAAATTTGATAGATATCATTGACATGCAGAGGAGCTATAACACATTGATGGAAAAAAGTGTGCATGTGGGTCTCATAAACCTGTAGAGCTAGTTTTCATAAGATTTTGATATTTTGAATTTCAACCTCCTGTTCAGACCATAAAATTTTCACAGAATCATCTGAGATCTTTTAGGACAACTTGGTGCATAGGGGAGCAACTCTGAGTAAACTATGGAGGTAGCATTTATAAAACTTCCGTATTTAGGATTTCAACCTCTTGTTCACACTATAATTTGGTATTTACGATTTCAACTTCTCGTTCACACTATAATTTTCTATGAAATCCACTATTTTTGGAAGCTGAATCAATGTCTGAAGGTACAACTTTGTGCATTTTGATGGAACCCAGACGTGCAGGTAGGTCCCACAAGCACGTGAGACCCTTCGATTTTGGGTTGGAATTTATCATTCTAATTTTTATGACAGAAAAACACCTCAATTTATAAAATCCAATTTCAACTTTTAAATTATATGCTCAATTTATGGAGCCAGGTGTAAAATACGAGAGATCTTCCGAGCATATGTCGACGAAGAGCCAAACATGCAGGTACAATAGGAGAACCAGGCCTGAATCAAGTCCCGGCCCGATAAATTGTCAGCAAAGGTGATGCTTCTTGGACCTATCCATATCTAGCGGCTAGGCCTCATGCCCAAGAGAGCACATGGACTCGTACGGTTATGGTCAGTCTGGCATTTGCAAGTCGTGATGCCTATTGCGAGGTGAAAGTTGGTTTAAGAGAACTTTTTGCAATTCCAGTGGAGTTATCAATCAGTTTTTTTTTGTAGAAGACAGTCAACCAAACTGTGGATTAAAAATCACTGAAATACTAAGCTGAAAACGTGAAAAGATGCAACATGCTCGTAGCACAGGCTTGCAGGAAAATGTAGCAAGTCTCTTGGAGTCTGCAGCTTTTTCTTTTTTTTGAAACTCAAAGATGACAAGCACAAGTATTCCATATCTGATCCAAAGACAAGGACAAGGACACCGATGATTCTTCTCGGCAACTAGCTGGAGCACAAGTAGTTAGTTTTTCCTGTGGTCCTTGACTTCTTGGCAAGCAGCATCCCATTTGCTTATGCAAAATGGCAAAATATCACAATGCAGCCTCATAAACACGCTACAAAACTGACCATAAATAAACTCTGGGAATTTTGGACCACAGCTGTTTTGTTCAAGCAAATGCTTCAAGGGGAAACAGACCCATGAAAAGCCACTCCACTCCACACATTCTCTTTCAATGTCAACATTAAATATTTCAGGCTCCGAAAAGTAGACACTGTAGTAAGGCAACAGTGACAATAAGATCACCACTTCACTACATCCCTTGTTTGTCATAAAAAGGCCTGACATGATATTAGTTAGCACCGGAAAGGGAACCCAGACAAAGAACACAACAATATCTTCAGGAGCCTTCAGATTTCAGCTACCCTAAGAAGATGCTAATGCCATGCTAAAAGCCACACTGGAGAATCAAAACAACAGGAAGAGACATGGAGTTAGATATTTAGAAACAGGCTGGAGGGAAGGCAGGTCCAGATGATTCATGCAACTGAAAACAGTCAAGCAGTCAGTCGGCTGCAACCCCAGATTATGGATTAGGCAGGAGTCTTGCTCATATCCCCTTCCACCACTCATTCCTTCCCACCACTCGTTCGTCTCAGCCCGAGCTGGGCCACCACAGAAAGCAAGCTCTTCCTTCCATCCACATAACGATGTTCACTTCTTCCCACAAACTCCTATGGCCACCGCTTCTCCTTCCTCTGCTCCTCCCCATTAATCGTCTCATCTCTTTCTTCTTGGTGCTTCTCTACTCACCCTTGGTTTTTGCTTCTGCCACTCCATGTCTCAATCTTCTCCTTTCTTTTCCATTGCACGAGCACACGCTGGAGCAGGAGGGCGAGCTGCGGCTGCCACTCTCCTGCTCCGTCGCCCTGCCGCTCAACTGCCACCTAGCATTCACAGTCCGAGGTACTTCCTTCTGGCTAAAGTGTCACTTGCCAAGACACTGAACTCGCACCTGGGGCTCCCTCGCGCCACACTATCCTCCTTTGCCAATGCTGATGATGGTTCCAGTGCGAAAGCAGATGCATCAGAGGATGACAACGGGGGATCTGAGTTATCAGAGATGGCAAAAGCATTCCATATTTCACCACGGATGGCAATGTCAATCTCTGTGGTGATTGCATTTGCAGCCCTCACCATGCCACTGGCGATGCGCTCACTGGTCTTTCATGGGACAATCAAAATGAAGGTGCTGGCATATCTGACCCTGTTGTCAGGGTTCTACATGGCATGGAACATTGGGGCAAATGATGTGGCGAATGCCATGGGGACGTCAGTAGGATCTGGAGCTTTGACCCTTCGGCAGGCGGTGCTGACTGCGGCTGTGCTAGAGTTCTCTGGTGCATTTCTTATGGGTACCCATGTCACCAGCACCATGCAGAAGGGCATCCTAGTCGCGTCCGTCTTCCAAGGAAATGATTCTTTGCTCTTTGCTGGATTGCTATCCTCCCTCGCTGCTGCTGGTACATGGTTGCAGGTAACATTCCATCACTGATAACCTTTTGAGGTTCGCTATACCATGCCAATCAAATGACACAGTCCCATAGTTCCATTAGCATCACAGAATTACTGAGGCTTCCCCTAGTTTCAATCTACAAAAACAGAAGGTGCAAGACATCTTCAGTGGCATATTTATGATACTAGAATAATATCATCTATCTAGGGAAAAACCTTTGCACTTGTAGATGCTAGTTGATGGAACCCCGGCTAATTATAGCACGTAAATGCTCTCTCTGATTCTATGGAACCTACTAAATGAGAACCTTTTAGCCTAAGAAGAGAAGTGAGACTCAGCAAAGGGAAAGCTACTTAACAGATTCAACATTTATCTAAATAAAGCATGGTTTTAGCCTGGTTGATATGGAAATCTTAGATCTACATTTTTGATTTTTAGGATCCAGTTATAGGCAGATTCAGGATCATTAGTGCAAACTTCATGTGCACCTCACTTCCAATTCACAGAGGTTACTATATACAACTGCGAATAACTATTGCAAATAGGGAAAGTACAAACACAACAAATCGAGGAAATTGAGAAGACAACGTTCACTAAGAAGATAGCAACTTTTACAAGAATTTTTTTATGCAGTCTTGCATCTTAAAATGTGTAGAAAATACACACATGCATAATTATGCTGGAATAATACAATTTTGGTGGACCACTATTGTATTATTAGGTAATATGTTTCATCTTATGCAATGGAGTTATGATATTGACATGATTGGGTGAATATTTAATGCAAATATCATGCCACCAAAAATATCTTTCATCATCATCAGATCTAATGCATCCGCCAACTGTGCACTTGGCTTTAAGGTCTTGAGATGTAGCATATTAACAATCATAAGCATCTATCTGAATTACCATTTTCTATTTCTTAGGTTGCTTCCTCTTACGGCTGGCCTGTGTCAACTACACATTGTATTGTTGGGGCCATGGTTGGTTTTGGGCTAGTATATGGAGGGGTCAATGCGGTTTTCTGGAGCTCCTTGGCTAGAGTATCTTCATCCTGGGTCATTTCTCCTTTGATGGGTGCTGCAGTCTCATTTCTTGTTTACAAGTGCATCCGCAGGGTAAGTACTAGACTAACTTTACTTGCAACATGCTAAATGAGAAAACAAGACATCTTCACTTATAGTTAGGCAGACATCTTAGTTAGCACATAGCATATAAATTAAAACATCATAAACAGAAGACATAAACACTGTCCCAGAAAAGATGAAAAGGTCTTCTTCTTTTTTCTACTAACCATGTTTCACTTCAGTTTGTATACAGCGCGCCAAATCCAGGCCAGGCTGCAGCTGCTGCTGCACCAATTGCAGTTTTTACTGGTGTCACTGCAATCTCATTTGCTGCTTTCCCGCTCAGCAAGATCTTTTCCATTGCTGTGCTGCAAGCATTAGCTTGCGGGGCAATAGGAGCCATCTTCGTTAGCAAGGCAATAAAAAAACAGCTTGGTGATCTACTGTCTTCAGAAGCAGAAAAGATAGCATCTGCTGACAATACAAGTGGTCAGCAAGGTGGATTCCTTTCTGACATCGCTGGCCCTACAGGAGCTCAATTGCAGATTGTCTACGGCGTATTTGGCTACATGCAGGTCCTGTCAGCATGCTTCATGTCATTCGCTCATGGAGGCAATGATGTCTCCAATGCCATAGGACCCCTGGCTGCAGCTTTGTCCCTTCTCCAAGGTGTAGCAAGCAGCGCTGAGATAGTCATACCGACTGAAGTCCTTGCATGGGGTGGTTTTGGAATTGTTGCAGGGCTTACAATGTGGGGTTACAGAGTGATAGCAACAATTGGCAAGAAAATCACAGAACTAACACCCACAAGGGGGTTTGCGGCAGAGTTTGCAGCGGCTTCTGTGGTCTTGTTTGCATCTAAGCTTGGGTTGCCAATATCTGCTACACATACACTTGTTGGTGCAGTGATGGGTGTGGGATTTGCAAGAGGGCTCAACAGAGTCAGAGCAGAGACAGTGCGTGAAATTGTGGTCTCCTGGGTGGTCACAATCCCAGTTGGTGCTTTGCTATCAGTCTTCTATACATTGATCTTGACCAGGATTCTGAAATACTTTATGTGAGATTGTGAGTGCTTTGTAAAATATAATTACTATTTTGAGAGGTACAGCCCATTGTCACTTCACAAAAATTTTGATCATCGCAATTTTTTTTGCAACAGTGAAGAGATAAGCCGACTCCAAAAGTTTCCAGCAGAAAACTTCACAAGATTTGCCAGAGAAAATAATCATTTTCTTGGCAACAAAGCACATGATTAGGAAAAAACCTTTACGGTAAATAAGCATGTTACATACTCCGAGCTTCTCTGCCTTTCGGTCTCTAATGTATTACCTTATTTTTTTTCCATCACAAGTTGGAATATCATAATTTCTTGTAGAGCTATGATTAATTGATTATAGATAATAGACACAGATTGGTTCCACTATCCTTGTAATTATGCCACAGTGACGATACAGTTCTTTCAGAGCCACTACAAAATAAGAATCTTTTTTTTTCTTTTCTCTAGCCAAAAGAGAAGAATCACATCATAAAAACTAAAATGCTAGTTCAGCATTGGCAGGAATGAAGAATTATAGAAGGTCAAATAACTATTCAACTAAGGGATTAAACATAGTAACAAACTAAACAAAGCGTAATTTGCTAAGAAACACTAGAAATATTGGTAATTTCAATTTTCAACTACACTACACTGGTTGTACAGCTTGGAGAAACAAAGAAACTTTGCATGTTGTCATTCAATAATCCAATTGATAATTTACATATATGGAGCTTCAGAAAAAGGAACACAGGGGACATATTAGACATCACATCTTCCTAGCTTTCAAACATACATACCCAATATCATTGTAAAGAAACTTGGCCAGGTTCGTACGATGGTAGAGCACTAGTTGTTAAAACCAGTTTTAGTCAAATCAGCATTTTCGCAGGTACTTCAACACTAGATGGTAGCCACTTCATAATAAATATTTTTTACCAGGACAGCCATCTAGTGTGCAATAGGATTTTCTTTTAATGAATCCTTCATGAGCCCATACATGTTAATGGCTACCTACTGCCAGTTCATGTATTATTATGCCACCTCTACATTACTTGATTACTTCATTGTCCTTCTATCAGTTCTATGTTCCTTTTGGGTTACAGAAAACGTTGTAACTAGCTAAGAATACCACAAAACAATGAAGGTAAGTTAAGCCTAAACAACACAACGGCAACAAGCAAGAGGCAGTCAGGCACTCATATAGAGTGATGAAACTAAACTCTGTATTTCGATAAAGGCGTAACAGCGTTATCAAGTTAATCCCATACATCTAATCCAAGGATTGGGAATCCCTGGAATCCTCAAAACACCGAGTAGCACATTAAAGTAGGATAACTGAACACATCGATCTAGTAATAAGGGATAATTGGGGATCTCGAGCTGCAACAAGCGTACAGATTGGGACGTATAAACGGCAACGTCCCAGGACACACCGCGTCGAGCGGTGGAACCCGGGCCGGCTCAGCCGGTTTCCTGGTCGAAGTCATCTCCGTCGGACTCCTCGACATTGTCGGCGTCGTCCTCCTCCGCCTCGGCGTCGTACTCCTCCTTGACGTCGCTGGTGGGCTTGCCTATGATCACCAGGTTGCTGTTGGTCTTGCGGATCTCGTTCAGCTGAGAGGCAAGAGCAAGCAAGCGCAGAGGACGAATGAAGGCATTAGCACCGCCGGGGCGTAGTGGGAAGGGGAAGGAGGAGTCGCCCAGGAAAGGGAAGGAGAGCAGTCGTACCTTGTCCTCGAGGTCGGACTCGGCCATGGCGAGGAGGAGCTCGTCCTCCTGGGTGGTGGCAGGCACGGGGAGGAGAGTGGACGCCGGGATCAGCGGCGGCGACGGCCACTGCCGCATCAACGCCGGGAACTGCAGCATCGCCGCTTCGGCCGCCGCTAGTTTGGTTCGGCGAGAGAGGGCTCGACTCCGAATTGAAATGCGGTCGACCGCGACGGCGTGATGGTTTTTCTCCCTCCGTTCCGTTCGGACGGGGTGGGCTGGGAGTTAGTGGGCCATCATCGGTAGGCTCGGTTCGGCTCGGCTAACATTCTGGGCCGATCCATCTCGCGCAGTTACCTAGTACCAAGTATCAACATGACGAGGGGATTCACGAAATCTAGCCACCGGTCAGTCCGGGCATAAAAACCGCAAAATCGAAACCGAAACCGAAACCGAAACTAAAACAAAAAAAAATCAAATTTACTCTAATTTCGGTTAACCGAAATAATTTCGGTTACCACTTTTGAAAAACCGAAATTAATTATGTGAAATCGGTTTTAGTCCTCGGTTAACCGAATAAACCAAATTTTCATGGATATGTTATTATTTTGGTGGATATGTTAAAGAAATAAACCGGTTAACTAAAAAAATCAAATTTTCGTGGACATTTTAACCAAATAAACCGATATATGTTAAAGTTTATTGTTGGCTGTTGTCTCATCTATCTCGGTTTTAAACCCAAAAAACCAAAAAAACCGAGACCGGTTAGAAGATGTTACATGACATAAGCCGGTTCATCTATATTTCGGTTTAAATCGAAAACTGAAATTGAATTTTCGGTTTACAACATTGCACAACATATTTTGGTTTTCATTTTTTAAAAACCGAAATCTTCAAAAACCGAAAAAACCGAAACTGAATTTTCAGTTAAACTGAATGCCCAGGCTGAGCCACCGGCCGCTACCTTCCCTATTCGGTCGCCAGTCCCTCTTCTCTCATGTCCATCAAACTCACAGGTGTTAAGTAGGTAGAAGACCTGATATGGCTTATGCAGAAAACATGACGATTTCTTCCTTCTTCAGTGGTTCCATTGGTGATTCCAAGACGACACTGGAAGTGATCTCGCAAGTGTTGAAGATGAAGGCCATTAGGGTCATTGTTTTGTCTTTTCTTTCTGGGCTTTGGTTTAAGTTGTGTTCACCCGTTTCCTTACTAATTATAATGTAGATCTTCCCTTTTAAAATAAAATCTAGTTTTTTTCTTTGCTATATTTTATTTATAGATCAAACAAATCGGCTTAAAAATATTATAATTTAAAAAAAATATAATTATCAAAATGCTGCCAAACTGGGCGGAGCTTACCAAAACAATAAGAAAATTAAAAGTTAAAACAGTGAAGTCCATACCAGTGACATTTATTCTAGGGAGTAGATTGCCATTTTCCAAGACAACGTCTTTAAAAAGAAGATGACACTCATACATCGGTGTTGCCGGATCCAATCAGTAAAGGCCAGATCGAAGGTTTTCACCCTAGAGAGCAATCATACACCTGTTGCCGGATCCAATCAGTAAATGCCAGATCAAGGGTTTTCACCTCGAAGAGCATGGATCGGTGCTCAAAAACCCCTGAATATCCTTGTGCTAGATCCAACCAATAAGGGTTAGACCACCATCCACAAGCCAAGCCTCCCAGACTACCACCAAAGCCATCCGGAACTCCTCCTAAGTGTGCACACACCAACCCGTGTGCAAGTCGCGCTGACTCAGCCAAGATCAACTACCTGTGGGTGTTGGAACTGACAGGGTCGATAGTCCTCCACCTCACCAAACAAGCCTTAGCTCGTCGATGGAAGAAAGGGGTAGGAAACACCATGAGCCACCGCTAGAATCCACCAGATCCGGCCACGCTCGTGAGCACACCGTCAGCGTGGCACAAGGCCATCGGGACCAGCTACCCCCACGATGGGACCGCCAACGAAAGAGAATGCCACTAGCGCGACACACCAGGTGAGCCCATTGGGAAGGCCCTCCCACGACGGGCTGCCTCACGCCGCCGCCAATGGGCGAGATGCGAAGACGGAGAAGGTAGGAAAGGAGCGTGCAGAAAAGATTGAGACGAAAGGAAAGACCCTGCAGCTGGCCATCGATGCCGATAGCGAGAAGGAGAGGAGCCGTGGTGACACCTCGTGACGACTAGGGTTTTGCCCCCGGTGTTGCCCGAGAGCAACAGGGGATGTGATGCATGCGAGGTGTATCGCCTTGCCCCAGTGTCTCGCCTCCTCCTGGATGACGTGGTGTCAACGGCTGCGCATGCCTGTCGACGTTTGTACTCGTGGCTACAATGTAAAATGTCATCTGGTAGCTTCCCCACGTTTGCACAAGGCTAAGCGATGCGGGCGCATTTTAATTGGTTAAGACAAGACTTTGATCAATAATTACTCTACTAATATGTGATTTATGTGATACAAAATTATAAGCAAAAGTAAGTACTTTTGAATACGAATCTAATGATATCAATTTTATGTCACATAAATCATATATTAATAGAGTAATTATTGGTTAAAGCCTTGTCTTAACAATTCAAAATAGATTACATTTCTGACGAAGAAAGTAATTAATATTTGAGAACTAATTAATTAATCAATACATAAAATAGTTAACCTGTAGCAAATATAATACTTTATGGTTGCATTCCACGTCAAATATGCTCCCTAAAGAAATATATGCACGAATACTATTGAACACATTCTATAATATACTTTCTCAGTGAAAAAAAATGTAAATGTAGGCTGTGATGGGACTCTTTCGGCCAACCTTTTGAAACTTTGGCCACCTATATAGATCTATTTTAAGGTCCGCACATTGAATTTATCAAAATAATGCCACGTGATTTTCTTCTCATAATCTTTCATAATAAGTTTTATTACAAAGTTTGTATAACATATTATGATTAAAAATTATAGTCAAAATTTTGCATTGGAAACTATAAACAGTAAAAATGACCGGAGTTTGTGGACAGTGAAAGCACTATACTACTAGCATACAGTGATTTGTGAATTCTTTGAATGGGCGGTTGGTACATTATGAGTGACGAGGACATTGTATTACATGTTTTATGTGGAATTTTACTGATATCAAGTATCGACTACTTATCCATCCTTTGCAATTTATCAAAAGAGTAAATTGCAATATGTGTACAATTACTTGTGAGGTTTTTTTTTGAGTGTCAATTACTTGTGAGGTTGGTGCAGCTAATTCACAGAACTTCATAATTGCTTGTTTTAATCACATAACTTGATTATTGGGTCCAATCCGGGTCAATTAATGTTAGACGATTAAGCCTAGCGACTGTAAGTGGCATGCTTAGGCTCCCAAAATTTCGCACTCAAGGGAACGCACGTCGATCAGCTTTTTGTCGAAGCTGACACACGCAAGTGACGGTAATAGATAGGTGCGCAACGTAGCAAGTTTAACACATATAATAAGTTACGAACACAAAGATCCTGAAAAGAATATAGAGGGCATACATATGTGATGAAAGCTATAAAGCTGTATGCACAATTAGATCTTATGTGCATATGTGCATGGCACTTTGCTTCTATAAGTGAACTTTACATCATGAGCTTTTTGTAGGGTGGGTGCACACAGTTTCGTAGTCACGATGTATCTAAGAAAAACCAAAAGTCATATATTATTTTTTACAATGTTTCCTTTATTTATTTTTTGATGGATTTTAGATCTGTATATTTCCTTTTTGCTTGCTGTTGGGCGACCTCAAAGGTGACATCGTGATGCTTGGCGTGTAGTGCGGCACGTCACGTTGTTGGGCTTATATAGGCCTTGTTGTGGACGTCCTGGAGGAAGGCATGGCGGTCGGTGATTAAGTGTGCTCCACAGCCGGCACACACGAGTCGCCAGCTTAATAAGCACGCAATGCTGGTGGGTTGCGGCCATAGACGAGGTGAAACGGTGTCGCGTAGCACCGTATGAAAAAAGGTGTTGCAGCAGTACTCCGCCCATGGTAGCCACTTGACCCAATGCTTAGGACGATCACCAGTGAGACAACGGAGATACATAACAATGACCTTGTTAACTACTTTAGTTTGGTCGTCAGAATGAGGATGGAAGGCCATCCTCAAGAGCAAGTGAACACCTACCAAGCGGAAGAGCTCCGTCCAAAAGGTGCCGGTGAGCGTGGCGTTGCGATCGGACGCGATCAATTGTGGGATGCCATGAAGTCAAACTATGTCGGTGAAGAAAGCGCACCGCCTAGGTGGTGTAGGGGTGCACCAATGGAATAAAATGTGCATATTTGGAGAAGCGGTCGACGACTATCAGGATGACGGTCTTGCCGTGCAAACGAGGTAACACCTCGACAAAGTCCATGGAGATGTCTGCCTAAATCTGCCAAGGAACTTCGAGCAATTGTAGCAAAACTCTCAACTGCAATTGCTCGTACTTGTTGCACTAGCAAGTGATGTAGGCACGCATGGAGTCAACCACATAGTAAACCTTGGGTATGTTCACGTCACAAGCGGTCAACAATCTTTTGAATGCCCCCGTGTCGTGGGTAGCCTCCAAAATAGTTGGCATGGACGGTGAAGAAGGTGGGATATACACCTGACCCTTGTAGGTTAGGAGGCCATCCATGACGGCCCATTGGTCGCTTAGCTTGCCCGCGGCTAGTTGCTCATGCATAGTCACCAAGGCCGGGTCCATGGTCTCCTCCTCACGAAGGTCATCAAAGATGGTGAAGCGGGGGACGAAGAGCACTATGAGGGTGCCCTAGTCCTCATCACGGCAAGACAACGGATCTGCCACCATGTTGAAGAGTCCCGGATGAAACTCCACCTCAAAGTCGTACCCAAGCAACTTGCTAACCCAGTGGTGTTGAGGTATGGTGGACAACCTTTGGTCCAGCAAGTACTTGAGGTTGTATTGGTCAGTGCGAACATGGAAGCGACGTCACCACAAGTATGGCCACCAATTGCGGACCACATGCGCCAACCCAATGAGCTCACGCTCATAGGCTGCAAGCTTGGCATGGCGAGGAGCGATGCGTTGCTGTAGAAGGTGATAGCGCATGTCCCTTGGTGCAACACCGCACTGAGGCTGGACCCAGAGGCGTCACACTCTACGGTGAAGAGCTTGGTGAGGTCGAGTAGCTGTAGCACCGGCTCGACGGTAAGGACGTGCTTGAGCGTGGTGAAGGCGAGCTCCGCCTCCTCGGACCAGCAGAACCCTTCGCGCTTGAGGAGCTTCATGAGGGGCTTAGTGACACTACTGAAGTCTTTGATGAACTTCCAGTAGTAGCCTGCGAGGCTGAGGAAGCCGCGAAGTGGACGGACCGACCGAGGCGCTAGCCAATCCACCACTCCTTGGACCTTCTTGAGGTCCATGGCGACATCAACAGCGCTGATGACATGGCCCAGGTATGCCGCTTGTTCCTCCCCAAAGAGGCACTTGGTGCACTTGAGTGGGAGGCCATGCTTCTGTAGGAGCTAGAAGATTGCATGAACGTGGCACAAGTGATCCGCTTAGGAGCTATAAATCAAAATATCGTCAAAGAATACAAGAATAAATTGACAAAGATGTGGGTGCAATATCTCATTTATCAAAGCCTAGAAGGTAGCCGGCACGTTGATCAAGCCAAAGGGCATGACCACAACCACATTATTATATGATAAGTCTCTTATTTGTTTCTTTGTTATCGAACACATATCTAAAATAAAACAAGGAAGAAAATGAAAAGCTAGAAACATAATGGTGGCGTACAACCTATGACACACAGAGTCACACACATAGCCCAATATAGAAAAGTAAGCTCTCCTTGGAAGATCAACCCGTCCAAACAAAAAGTGTAAAACGCCTACTTTTAATATCACATTACTGGTTTACTTTAACTTACACTTGCATATAATCCTTATTGACCTCTTTCCAGTTAGCATTTTTGGGCGAAGCAAAGATGAAAGCATGAGAAGCTACACATGCGTGTACACCTAGTGCTGGCTTAGGCTATTAAACACATTTAGGCTACAGAGTGTTATAGATTTATTAGAGTGTACATCCACTACCTCAGAATAGGCCTTTCCTGAACGCAATTACTGACGGGCACAATACGAACCGTCAGTGATAAATACATCACTGACAGGTGGATAAATGTGACCGTCAGTGGAGACTACAGCTATGCTAATTTTAGAATACCACTGACGGGCAGGGAACTCTACCCGTCAGTGGTGCTGTTCTACCACTGACCGTCAGTGGAGACTACAGCTATGCTAATTTTAGGGGGGGGGCGGGGAAATACCACTGACGGGCAGGGAACTCTACCCGTCAGTGGTGCTGTTCTACCACTGACGGGCGAGAAAATGGGCCCATCAGTGGATCTTTTGGCCCGCTAAACCCCACCCCGAGCTCGTAATCCTTTCGTGTATAAATCCCCAGCCCCGCCCCCTAACCCGCACGAACGATCCCTAGCCCCGCACCAACCCCCCTCCCCCCGATCTCTCTTCTCTCCCCCAGCCCCGTAGGCCTCTCCACTCCCTCCCCTAGCCCCACAGGCCCCGCTCCCCTCTCTCCCCCTCGCCTCCGGCCTCCCCTCCCCCGCTCCCTCTCTCCCTCTCGCCGGCGTCGGCCTCTCCGCTCCCCTCCCACTCGCCCCGCCGCTCCCTCTCTCCCCCAGCCCCGCCGCTTCCTCTCTCTCCCTCGCCTCCGGCCTCCCCTCCCCAGATCCAGCGGCCTCCCCTCCGACGGCGGGAGAAGCTGCGGCGGCGGCTGCGCGCGGAGCTCACGTGGCGGCGGCTCGCGTGTGGTGCTCGCGCATTGGCGGCTCCGGTGCGGCTCGCACAGCGCAGGGGGTAGGGTGCTCCGGCGGAATGGTGCGGCTCCGGTGCGGCTCGCACAGCGCAACGGGGGATAGGGTGCTCCGGAGGGGGCTGGCTCTGATTCGACGCGCCCGCTCGTGCTCCGGTGGCTTCGGCGTGGACGGCTCCTCGACTCCACGCACGGCGACGACGACCAGAGGTCTACAGTGGCAGAGGCGATGCGCGGTGGCGCCGGCGTCATCCACGGGCCTGGCGGGCTAGGGTTGGGCCCTGATTTTTTTTGCTTGTTTAGTGTATCTCCACTGACGGGCGTGGTCGCCCGTCAGTGCCTTTTTTATTACCATTGACGGGAGCTTACTGACGGGCGCAAAACCCGTCAGTGAAGGCAGTTTTGCGCCCGTCAGTGGAAATGTTATGTGAGGTAGTGATCAATTCTCTCTGTCAGAACCATATTTCTGTACTTTATTACGACATTTTCACATGGAGAGAGGGGAGGATGGCTTCGGCGCAAAAGACTAAGGGTGTGCCTTTGTCCTAAGCTATGACACCAAGGGCTTAGGATATACTCTCTCTGTCTAGGTATATAAGACGTATTTGATTGGTTAAGACAAGACTTTGACCACAGTTACTCTACTAGACTATATATATTTTGATTGGTTAAGATAAGACTTTGGACCAACAATTATTCCATCGATATATAATTTATGTGACATAAAATTAATATCATTATATTCGTATTTAAAAATAATTTTATTTATAATTATAATTTTATATTATTTAAACAAAGGGACTATTTGGTTGTCGCCCATACGAACCCTGCTAAGATTTCGGCTGTCCATACGTGGGGTTCGGTCAAAACGATGGGCATCCGTGCGTTGCGACTTGCGACGGACGCGCACCAAATAGTTATCCACATTCGTCCGAACCCAGGGACTGCCATTTCCACCTCCACGTCGCCCACCGAGTATAAGTACCTCTGCCTCCTGGTCCTGGCGTGATCTTCTCTTCCTCCCCGCTCCCCTCTCGATCCGTCCTACTCCGTCGCCCTCCAATCGAAACCGCCATTTCACCGTCGTCATGGATCCGACGCCGAACTCGCACCCGATCCTCGCCTACGTGCTTTCCCGCCTCCCCTCGATTAAGACCAGGTTGCCGGGGTCCCCGTCGGCGCGCGACCTCGAGCAGCCGCCGCCGTCCCCGTCCCCGCGCGCCCCGTCGGGCCCCGCGGAGTTCGAGCTGGTGGGGCGCATGCCAGGCCTCCGCCACCCGTCCGTCCTCGCCTCCCTGACGCGCGCCGTCGCCGACGTCTCCTCCGCGCGCGACGCGCTCCGCCTCCTCGGCCCCCGCCCCGACCACGAGCTCGTCGACTCCTCCCGCGCCTTCCTCCTCTCGCACTCATCGGGGAAGGAGGGGGAGGAGGAGGACGAAGCCATCAAGGAGAAGGTGGCGGCGAGCCAGGAGGTGGTGAGGCTGGACGAGGCGCACGAGGCGTACGGGGCCCTGCTGCGGGAGGCGGAGGAGAAGCTGGAACGGGTGTACCGGCTGGCGATGCACGGGAGGGACGTGGTGGCAGGGAGCGGCGATAAGGGTGGGGATCAGGAGGAGGGATCGGGTGCTGTGGACGAGGAGGTGGTGCGGGTGCTCAGGGAGGCGGAGGAGGGGAAGGTGGTGGAGCGGGTGCTCCTCGCCGACCGGCAGCTGCGCCACCTGCCCGAGCCCATCGGCCGGATCCGCGGCCTCCTCGCGCTCGAGGTCTCGCGCAACCAGCTCCAGGTTAGGAATCACTCAAGCCCCTGTCTCTCCGTGGTTGTCGTCAGCCTGCGTTGTACATTTACCGTTAGCGAAAAGTTCAGATCGATCGATTGGAGACCGGAATCGTTCGTTCGATCCGGGAAACTCGGGTGATATAGCGCGATATGTTGATTTTGAGGTTATAATGCCCTAGGCACAAGAAAAATTGGATTGTTTTCGTGATCCGGAATCGCAGATCGTACTACAGTATATGTTACGTGCAGGGCGCAAAATACAATGCTGGTTAAATTTTTTGTACTGAACAGTACTACACAGACTATCTATCCGTACGTCTCTTCTTCTGGTCGCATTAAGTGAGTTGTTTGGGCATGGTTTTCTTAATTTGTTGGAACTTTGAGAGATGTAGAGGAATATAAGATAAATTGTAAGACAGCAGGATCGTGAGCATAATTAGTATAAATATGTTCTTGTGGTTAGAAACTTGGATAGAATGCGATCTATTCTTAACCAGCGACTGCCTACCGCTCCTCCCCCCTTTCCTCCATCCACCTCTCTGGCTCTCCCTCCGTCTCCATCTCCACCTGCTTCGGCTCACCGGTATCCTGACCATATCATTCTTCTAAGCCCAAGGACACCAATGTTACTCGTTCGGCCAGTAGTTAGTCTCTGGATACTTGCCGTCACCGTCGAGTTGTTGCCGTCTTCATCCTCTCTTTCTTCCTCCTTCCCCCTCTTCTTGCTCCTCCTCTTCATAGCATTGAACGGTTGACAACTAGTCTCCGTGTAAGACCAGCGGGCAACCGGTCAGGAAATACATTTTTCGTTCTAAGTATTGCCGGTTTATAGCCATTGGATTTGGTATATATAAGGTGGGATAATTAGAGAACATTGTAAAGCTAGGATTTCATACTGATCGAAATGCATTTGTTTCCCATGCATCTTCTTCGAGATTGCAAAAATGCAATATGCTACTCCTCTTTTCCCTTATTCATCCCTGACTCAGCCCTACGTTCTCTGTAGTTTGTACACAAGTTGATGCTTGTTCCTCAACAAGGTTAGGCTAGACGCATGCCTTGGAACTACCTAGGCTTGTCCTGTATTACTCTTCCGATTAATGGTTGGCTTCGAGATTTCTCGTGGGCATAGACATCACAAGTAATTCATTTTTTTTAATAGAGGCAAAAGATTTGTCACGGATAAAGTTGGAGCAAAAGAAAAAAAACATGCCAACAACACATTTGACAACGCAACAGACGCTATAAAAGGACGCACTACCAAAACACCTATAACCAAACAAACAACCGAAGAGCACCGAAGCCTAAAAACCCCACTGTCCATTAAGGACAAACCCCGCCACACCAAGATGGACTTGCACCCCGTCGAGTAGGCTAGATCCGATGTGACCCGCGCAACATGGGCATAGGGGACCCCACAGGCTCAAAAGAGCACGAGAGTCGTCTCGCTGGCCACATCGAGAAGAAGCTCTTGTCATTCGAACACTGGCATACAACAATCACCACCGTTGCCTCTAGGAGAGAGAAACTCGATCCACTATGGGAAGAGTAGACCTGAGCCACTCTAGCTTTGATGAGGTGATCACCTACCACCAATCCCAATGCCTTCCACCATGCCGAAACCGTCACCAGCCTGCTTGCCGCCACCCCAGCATCTGCCCAATTGCCACATCTAGCGCAGACCGCCTTCACCACCTCCCGAGGCTGCCCAAGCTACACATGAGCACCACCTGCAAACCACGACCACCACTCCAAAAGCCCTGGGCCGCCGCCCCAACATCCACACCCAGGCGAGGCCTCTCACCACATCGCTTGGATGCCCGGAGCCCCAAATATCAGCCATTTATGAGGTGCCAGCAAGAGGGACGCCTCGCCGACCGGGTCGATAGCTCCACAGCAGAGGGCTACCACCCTCACAACATTCAGCCGTATCCACCTCTAGAAGCTACAACCTCGCCGCTCTCTAGGGCTGCTGCCTCGGCTTCCTATGAAACCATACGAGGCAGCCACTCCGGCATCCACCATCTAGCATCACCAGGGGCATTAGATCCAAGCTTCGCAATGACACTCCAATGAGGAAAATGATGCCCACAAGCGTTGCTGTCATTGGTACCAACAAAAGCCGACATAGAGCTTTCGCCCGAAACACCGCACCTCGCCATCTATATATGGGCTTTTTTTCTTAGGTGCTCATTTTATCTGGGCCTTCAGTTTAATGTTTTTATTCAGCAGCTGTAGCCGTGGTTAATAACAAATTAAAAGTTGCGTCTACTATGGTTTTCGTTGAATTTGCAGACTATCCCAGATGCCATAGGGGGGCTTGAACAGCTGGAAGAACTCCGCCTCGCATCCAACGCCTTGGTTTCCTTGCCGGATTCGATCGGGCTCCTCTCCAACCTGAAGATCCTAGACGTCTCCGGCAACAAGTTGAGGTCTCTGCCCGACAGCATCTCAAAATGCAGGTAACCGACCAGCCATCTTCCCATGATGGGCATGATGCATCTTCTTAATTGACCTCTCCTTTCGGTTGCACTATACAAGGAACGGTAATATTCACTGGAAGTCGAAACTGCAGGTCACTGGTAGAGCTGGACGCGAGCTACAACGTCCTGGCGTACCTCCCGACGGGCATCGGCTATGAGCTGGTGAACCTGCAGAAGCTGTTTGTGCACCTCAACAAGCTGCGGTCGCTGCCGTCGTCCGTCTGCGAGATGCGGTCGCTGCGCCTCCTGGACGCGCACTTCAACGAGCTCCGTGGCCTGCCCGCCGCCATCGGCAAGTTGGCGGCGCTCGAGTCGCTCAACCTGAGCAGCAACTTCAGCGACATGCGGGACCTTCCGGCGTCGTTCGGCGACCTGCTCGGCCTGCGCGAGCTCGACCTCAGCAACAACCAGATACACGCGCTGCCGGACTGCTTCGGCCGGCTTGACCGGCTGGAGCGGCTCTGCCTGGACCAGAACCCGCTCGCCGTGCCGCCCAGGGAGGTGGTGGCCAAGGGCGTGGGCGCGGTGAAGGAGTACATGGCCAAGAGGCTGCAGGCCGAGGAGGAGCGGCGGAGGAACGCCTCCGCGGCGGCGGAGAGCCCCAAGGCGGCGTCGCCGATGGCGTGGTTGTCCCGCAGCGTGTCGTCGCTGAGCACCTGGGTGTCAGACGTCACCGGGCAGGACAAGGCGGCGGACGAGGACGCGTTCCTCGAGCAGGAGCTTTGAGCCAGAGCCTCTCCACTCATCTCCTCTCGCTGCTCGATCGATGTACACACACGTCCGGCTGCATGCGGTAGGAACCAGCTTGTGCAGCTGACTGAAATGCGCCTGCCTGACCGAAATAACCGGACAACCATGTGTGTGACGCTCTTTCTCTCTCTCTCTCTCGGCCATTTTTCTTTCATATCTTCCTTTATTGGTTCTTTTTCCAAGATTATTGCAGGAATGTTGTTCATTTGATAGCTTCAGTTGGCATATTGATTTGTTGTCCAATAATGGAACTTTGTAGGCCAGTTGGGTGTGTTGAGACTCTTGTAGAAATAACATGTTCTTTGCTTTCTTCTTTGAAACGGACTTGATATCAATGTTTCTCCTGAAAATTTCATCTCTCACGTTAGTTCAAGACTTCCAGTTTTCTGTTTGGTTTATGGTACTTCCTGAAACGGGATCACTCGTATATCCCTTTCCAGTGAAGGTGGTAACGGGGCCCGTTCCCGATCCCCGCCCGTCGGATATCATGGGGCGGGGACGTTCCGCTGCTCTCAATACTTGTTACCCGTGGGGCCTCGTAAAGTATGTGAAACGTGGATTCATAATAATATACATAACGAGTACTTATTTCTACGGACAGAGAATAATTATTTCTAAATTGACAGTTTAAGACATTGATTCTTTGATAATTAGGTAATTGTATTTAAAAAAATTATGTGCAACTTTAGATCTAAAGATATGCAACTGGACAGTTACATATTCTAAACCTAAAGTTGTAAAAGATAAAGTTATACAACTATAAATGTGATAATGTACAATTCAATCCACCAAAAAATACCAAATTCTCGCGGAACCGAAAAATAACAAATTCGATATAAATAAAGAAGTAGCTAAACTAAATGGTCAAACTCCCTACCCGGCCACCCATCACCGGACAAAAGCAACCACCGCTGCCCCTGTTCCCCCAAGCAGTGATAGATCTGGCTACCCGGCCGCCTCAGAGCCTCAGCGATCCTACCTCCGTCACCGCCGATAGCAATCTCCAGCCGCTCCTCACCTCCGCCGCCTGGCCCGCATCGCCCCTAGCGACCACCTCCTCCACCCTATGTTAGAACACATGATTAACTCTAACAAGCGTCTCCCACAAAATAATGGTCGGACAACCAGCTTGAACAGCAGACCACACAGCAGAGAAAATACCTCATAAGCAGAGAACCTTCATTTAAAAAATGCTCAGAGCAAGATAAAATAAATACTCAGATCAGAGCACAGGCGGTAACGCCATAGTACAAACGTGGGACACATATAACCATCTAGCCCCAGGTAAAGGAATACAACACAGATATAGGTAAACTTAGATCCACAGGTTATTAATGAAGCGACTCTGCACACCACTACATGGTGTAGTGTGCTAATCTTTGACATAATATAACAAAATTCCATCTCATTATATTACATCCATCAGAATGTACAATAGAAGCATCACTAGTACAGAAATCCATATCCGAGGCGGTTAAAATACCACATCCGAGGCGGTTATAGCACCCGCCTCGACGGAGTGGTTGCGGATATGGCGCACACATCGGAGGCGGTTATGCAAACGCCTCGGATAAGGGCATATCGGAGGCGGTTAAAACTCATTAACCGCCTCCGATATGCATTTATCCGAGGCGCTTAAGTTAAGTTAACCGCCTCCTATATTCTATTATCCGAGGCGCTTAAGTTAAGTTAACCGCCTCCTATATTCTATTATCCGAGGCGCTTAGGTAAAGTTAACCGCCTCCTATATTCTATTATCCGAGGCGCTTAGATAAAGGTAACCGCCTCCGATATGTTGTTCACCAGGCATTATTTTCCCTGATTTAGTAGCATCCCTGAAAAAACAAAATATATATATCACAGCAGCACAACCAGCACAGCACACTTCAAACATTCATTCGTTCTCGGATCGACCACAAAACATTACATGTAAAGTATCACATACATACGCATACGAATTAATAAATATTACAAAAGTTTTTCACTTGAGTCATATCCTCAATTGACAGTCAGGATATTGATCAAATTAAACAAAAAGTAGACCTCTCTAGCTTCAATTCTTGACATGAATAGAACACGCGCCGAAGCCTCCATACACCATATCTGTTGATAAAGAAGCATCATATGTAATAAAGTTTAAACTAGACACAATATGTGGAAATATTGAAAAGCATTTTGTGGTGCAGTACATCAAATAGGAATAGGACAATGTAATTTGGCATCAAACACTTCTTTTGAGATTTACTTCAGTCCATCCCAAAATTCCAGTGACATCTAGGCTATACAGCTTCTTTGATCAATAGGAGATATATCGAATTAGTTGAGAGAAAGCAAAAGGGGGTAATAAGGGGCTAACCGTCTGCTTGCGGTTCGACGAGGAGGCGCCCGGTCGTTGGGGAGGAGGAGGCGGCCGGCGGTGCTCGTCGGACGTCTAGGGTGCGGCCTGCGGTGGTCCTCGGTCGGGGAGGAGGCGGCCGGCGGTGCTCCTCGGTCGGGGACGAGGCGGCGGTCCTCGGGGAGGAGGCCACCGGTTGGGGGCGCTCGGCAAGGGGCGCCGGTCGTCGGGGAGGCCGGGGATGGGGAAGGAGACGGCGGCCGGCGGCGAGGACTTGAGCTCTGGGAGGCGGCGCTGAATGTGGGGGGCGGCGGCGCTTGTCGGGGCGGCGGGAAGGACAAGACAAGAGCAAGCAGTTCTGCGCGCGGTGATGGGAGTTTGATTTATATACGAGAGATAAAGGAGGCGGTTAGATCGATCTAACCGCCTCGGATTAGCATAAAGGAGGCGGTTAAAATGATCTAACCGCCTCCAATATGTGGTATATCGGAGGCAGTTGGACAGATCTAACCGCCTCGGATAAGGGAATAAAGGAGGCGGTTAATTTTTTATGACCGCCTCCAATTAGGAATAAAGGAGGCGGTTAGACGTGTCCAACCGCCTCCTTTATATTTTTTCCAGCAGTGCACAACCTGTTTTCTAAAGTCTCATTGGACAGAATTTAACACATACACATAAACATTTATCTCATTGCATCTCCATTCGTAATATATATAAACACATATACATAAACATCACATATACATAAACATCACATATATACACACAACCATCACATCTCTTATTGCATCTCCATTCATATATCAACATCAATATGTATATACACCACATATATATGAAGAGAAGCATCTAACATAGAGATCAAGAGAAGCATTTATATGAAGAGAAGCATTTATATGAAGAGAAGCATCTAACATATATAATTACTTCTTTCATGCATGTTTCAACCATGTGTCATCACCACTTCTCAATTTATATCATTGCCTCCGCTTCCTCCTCCTTTTCTTCTTGCTAGGCATTTCCTCGTCGAACTCTAGCCCTTCTTGATGATCTTCACGCACGTAGACTGGTTCATTAGGTTCATCGGCCGTCACGTCTCTAATGCTATGTTGCATCGGAGGTGTATCTTCAAAGATCTTGTACTCATCCTCATCCACCACACCCTGAACTCCGACAATCTTCCTTTTACCTTGTAGTGCAATATGAAGATTCTTCTTCGCCGGATCGGTCACGTAAAACACCTGGTGAGCTTGATTGGCTAGGATGAATGGGTCATCTTTGAATCCAACACGTTCAAGGTCAACCGTTATGAAGCCGTGGAGATCGACCTTCGTAGATTGCAGATTGACCCAACGGCACCGGAATAATGGGAACTTGAAGTACACGTAGTCCAGCTCCCAAATATCCTCGATGAACCCGTAGTACCAGCTCCGTTTCCCGCTCAAATCAGAAGCCTCTATGCGGACCCCACTATTTTGATATGTGCTTTTCTTATCTTGTTCTCTCGTGTAGAACGTGTATCCATTAATGTCGTATCCTTGCCAAGTGACGACTTCGAATGTTGGGCCCTTCGCATACAAGGTAAGCATGTCGCTAGAGGAACCTAGACGAAGACGCTCCTTGAACCACTTGTTGAATTCTTTGTTATGCTCTCTCGTCCTCCACGCATCGGTTCTATTTGGATGCTCTTGCCTTAACTTTGCCCGGTGCTCGTCCATGTAGGGGGCAACGGCGGTCGTGTGTTGTAGCACGGTGAAATGGGCCAGAGCGTGTCCTGCTTGGTCCGCCGTTATATATTTCTTTCCGATAGTCCCAACACCATCGAGCCTGCCTTCATGCCGAGAACATGGCACGCCAATCGGTTGGTTCGACTCCATGTAGTCAACACAGAACTCGACAACCTCTTCTGCAGCATAACCTTCGACAATACTTCCCTCCGGTCGATACCTGTTTCTCACGTAGTGCTTCAAGATTCCCATGAATCTTTCGAACGGGTACATGCTCCGAAGGAAGACTGGGCCACACATCTTGATTTCGTGCACAATGTGGACGATGAGATGCACCATTATATCGAAGAAAGACGGGGGGAAATACATCTCTAGCTGACATACAGTCTCCGCCGCCGCTAACTCCAGATCATCTAGCTCGAAGACGTCCATCACCTTCTGAGAAATCTTGTTGAAGAAGAAGCACAGCTTGGTGATTGATTCCCGGACGTTCGGAGGGAGGATATTCCTGATTGCAATTGGGAGCATCTGTGTCATCATAACATGGCAGTCATGAGACTTCATGCCGATGAGTTTCAGGTCCTGCATCGAGACGAGCCTCTTGATGTTGGCTGAGTAGCCGGACGGAACTTTCACGCCATGCAAGAACTTGCAAAGCTCGGTTCTCTCTGCCTTCGATAAAGTGTAACAGGCAGGGGGGATGTACGTCTTCCCGTTAGGCAGAAGTACAGGCGCCAGCTCTGGCCTGATTCCCATATCAACCATGTCGAGTCGGGCCTTGACGCCATCCTTCGTCTTGTCCTTCATGTTTAGCAGTAGACCCAACACGCTGTCACAAACATTCTTCTCTATGTGCATCACGTCGATGCAGTGCCGGACTTCTAGGTCCTTCCAGTAAGGTAGGTCCCATAACACGGATCGCTTCTTCCAGTATGACGACTCATCAGCGGCCTTCTTTTTCCGACCCTTTCCGAGCACGACATCCACGTCGTTAACCTTCTCGAATATCTCTGCACCGCTTAATGGCCTTGGTTTCGCACCGTTCTCCGTTCTCCCGTTGAACTGTGATTTCCACCTCCGGTAACGGTGCCTTATAGGCAGGAACCGCCGGTGACCCATGTACACGACTTTCCCGTAATTCTTGAGACTTAGGCTAACGGTATTCTCCATGCATACGACACAGCCTTTGTGACCTTTCACCGTCTGACCAGAGGTGTTGCCGAGAGCGGGAAAGTCTTGGATTGTGCAGAACAGCATGGCCCGCAGAGTGAAGTATTCTCTTTTGTCCGCATCCCATACCTGCACTCCTGTGTTCCACAGTGTTTGTAGCTCATCCATCAACGGTTGGAGGTACACGTCGATGTCGTTACCAGGTTGCTTAGGCCCTTCGATAAGTGTAGACATCATAATGTACTTCCGTTTCATACAAAGCCAGGGAGGTAGGTTGTACATACTGAGAAGAACGGGCCAGGTGCTGTGTCGGCTGCTCATGTTGCCAAATGGATTCATTCCGTCCGTACTGAGCGCGAACCTTACGTTCCTAGTTTCCGCACCGAATTGGGGATACTTCCTATCGATGTTCCTCCACTGGATTGCATCGGCAGGGTGTCTCAGCTTTCCATCGGTTGTCTTCCGCTCGTCTGCATGCCAGCGAAAGAGTTTTGCTTCCTTCGGGTTTGCAAACAAACGCTTGAGGCGCGGGATTACAGGCAGGTACCAAGCAACCTTTGCGGGAGTCCCCTTCGTCACCTCGACGAATTCCTCAGCTCCTTCTACTCCAATTTTACCCTTGTACCGAGAAGCCTTGCACACAGGGCACGAATGTAGCTTCGCAAACTCTTTCCGGTATAGCATACAGTCGTTCCGACATGCATGTATCTTTTCAACTTCCAGTCCTAAGGGACAAAGCAACTTCTTGGCTCTGTACGTGTTGATGGGTAACTCATTCCCCTCCGGAAGCATGTCACTTAGAAGGCCCAACAACTCGTTGAAGCTCTTGTCGGACCAGCTGTTGCTCGCCTTCAGCTTCAATAGTTCAAGCACGGCATATAACAAAGTGAACTTAGCCTTGCATCCTGCGAAAAGCGGTTTCTCCGATGCCCCCATCAAGCCTACGAATTGCTGGTACTCTCTGTCGGTTTCGTGCCCTTCGAAATCACGCAACATCTGTTCCAGCTCAGGCATCGACTCCGGATCATCGGACATCTCATGTTCTGAATCACAAGGGATATCAGTTGGGATATCGGTTGCTATATCATCGGGGAAAATATCATCATCCGATACTACGGCTTCATCTTCACCGTGCTTGGTCCAAGTTGAATACCCTTCCGTAAAACCTCTCTTGAAGATGTGGTACTCAATATGATGGAGCTCAAAAATCCTTATGTTACCACAGTCTAGGCATGGACAGTACGTGTCACCTCTACCCTGTCTCAACATGTCCGCCTCGGCAGCTTCCATAAATGATCTCACTCCATCTCTGTACGCCTCTGTGTTGCGAGCTCCGTACATCCACGATCGATCCATCTGAGCCGTGCATATGGAAAGTTCAAATTTTAGTTCAAAATATGAAGTGCGTCGACTTCGTGACATGACTTTAACATTTCTTAAATTACTAACCTAACTGAATTGTAAAAAGAATCACTAACCTAGCTAATTAACTAATATAATTAACTAACTGTACTACTTGACTAATCTAACTATCCTTAATTTATTAAGTGCACCGACTTCGTGATCAAGATGAGTTTAACACATTAATTAGTGACATAATCGAATTGTACAAATAATTACTAACATAACTAACTACTATAACTAAATGGCCATACTAATTGCTAATATAACTAACATATACGCGTCGACTCTCTTCATTTACTAACGTATAACTAACATATTACTACTTTTTGTTCCGTATACAAATTAAATACGCCAAAAAAATTATCCATCATTTTTTTTCCTTTTTTACTCACAAATTATAGAATAGTTTCATAATTTGCATACCTTACCAACAAATTTAAATGCATTCAAACATACACATAACTCAAACATCTCAATCCATCAAATTATTATCATATAATTGAATCTTCTCAACTAATATTCAAGAAAAGAGCACAATCAACAAAAATTATTGGATGAAATTACTCAAAAACTAAACACCAACCTTTCTTAATCAACAAGGAAGTTCTCCTCCAACTTCTCTACAAAATGTTGCTTCTCCACTGCAGAATCCACAGCAAATCGCCCAAAAAATCGCCAGCACTTCGACACATTTAAGGAATGGTGGTATGTCTGCTCGCGCAGTGCAATAAATACTGAGATTCATATTGGAGGCGGTTAAATCCAAACAACCGCCTCAGATATCTAATAAATCGAGGCGGTTATATATTGTAAACCGCCTCCGATATGTACTCGATTATCCGAGGCGGTTTCCAATATATAACCGCCTCCGATAACGTCCATATCCGAGGCGGTCATAAATAATTAACCGCCTCGGATCATATTGGAGGCGGTTGTTTATTTATAACCGCCTCCGATGTGGTCCTTATCCGTGGCGGTTACTCCCGGAATCGTTATCGGAGGCGGATTTTTCGTGCTAACCGCCTCCGACATAGGTTATTCGTGGCACTTTTAGTAAACCGCCTCGGATATGGCGCCACGGATAGTCCATTCTGTAGTAGTGCATTGATGGTCCAACAACTATATTATTACAAACTCCAATATACAAAAGTTTACAACTCAACTGAAATACAATAAGATACGTCCGATTGAAAGTAACAACTGAAATATAGAACTGAAATTAAAGGCAGAAAACTGTATGAACAAAGTTTTATTTTTAATACGATTAGTTCTATACTACACTATTCTTACTCTATTTCTATCACTTCTTGTTCCCCGTAGTTGATGTAGTAGTCGACTCCTTCGATTCCTCCAGTCAGGTCCGGCTCCTCTTTTCTTTCCTGAATTTCGACTTCCTCATATTCGACCTCTAACGGTTCAGAGTCTAACAAAGGAGAGTTTATGTAGGGGATGAGTACAGAAGGTACTCAACAAGTTCATGAATAGCAAAAGATGTTTGAATGATTATTTCTACTAGGACAACAGTTCTCAGAGGATATGCATTTTTCCAATAATATTTCTGGACAAAAGTTAAGTTTTAATTTTTCTATGTTCAGATGGCTTCACGGGTCGTTAGAACCTCCGATGGTTCCTTTCCCGCCACGATCGCAGTTCATACCCAGAACAGAGAGTGATAATGCCACACTTCAATACACTCTGCAGATGTGCGCTACTTTACCCACAAATGTTACTTAGCCTTTACGCCGGGTACAAGACCCATCACACTCCCATTGGTGCGTGTCCAGGTCTAAGGTTTCGAGTCTTTTCACCCTTTCCTTGGGCAATATCTCCCCTTACATAGTCGGTCTGGTACCGACTACCCACCTCGTCATTATAGTATACTTCTCTGAAGAATTCTGGGGACATAATGCCTCCCCAAGCGTAAGTTCAGGGTTTATCGCTCCTCTGGGCGAGGGACATAACGCTTCCCCAGGTGTTACGATACATACGTTCCTGGGAGATATGGACTAAGAAGGTGTTACTTGACTCGCCTGTCCCATAACAGGTCTTGCAGTTAACGCTATCTATACGGCGTGAGAATGTCAACTGACATTTGTTATTAACCTTATGGTGATACCATATGCAATGAAACCCTGATCACCCCAACAAGTTCCATACCGGGGTTCCACTGCCCACCAATATATGATTCATCGAATCATAATGCAGTCCATTTATTAATTATCACAAGCCAGGTGATAAGAAGAAATGAATTTTGCATATACGTTGGTAGAAATAAATTCTCAAACATGGACAAGAAAATGAACTTGCCTTGAGATGGATAAGAAGTGTAGTAAGAGGTCTCTTCGGACGAAATCGACAGAAGTTCAGGATCTGAAGTTTGAATAATAGTCCGATAAGGACTAATGGCAAATAAATTGCAAATACATACTAACGAAGATGATGCATATGATTGTGATAATTATTTTTCCTTTTACAATAATAATAATAATAATGAATTATTGATCTAAAATTCATGTAAATTTGGAATTAATTATTCATTTATCTTTTTGAGTGGCAATAAAATTTTAAGGCTATAGTAGTTCTAAAAATTCTCAATTTAATGCACATATATATATGCACATGCAATCATGCAAAATAATTATTGTGTTTACTAAATTCCAATTATATGTTATAATTTAATGCATTTATTATAAAAATCACAAAAATAGTTAAGATGATTTTGCTGCTATATATATTTTTATTTTGATCAAATTCTTAGTTTCCATATTTTTGTTTAATTTTTTTTGAAACGGAGGCAAAAGATTTGCCTCATCCATTAATTAAGAAGGAGTTGGACAAGAGTTTAACAAAAAGAAAAGGACCAATTATTACAAGGTCAGTACTCTATCAGCATGATTTGACCCAAATATTTCGCACCCGCAATGGCCCAAAGTCTCGCCTCTTTCTTGATGGCGTCAAGGAGGATGAATGGAGGGGCGGAATGGTTCCGAAAGACACGCGCGTTCCTCTCGCCCCAAATGGTCCAACTAACAAGCATGGTGAGTGAAGGCATTGCCCTTTTGTGGATCCTTGGGGCGGAAGCCATGTCAACCCACCAATCTTTAATGCTCCTTGATGTCGCCCAAACGGAAGTATCGGCACTCACAAGATGGAGCCAATCAATATCCATGGCCCAAAGTCTCAAAGTGTAGCGACATTTGAAGAAAAGGTGCTCAACGGATTCTTGCTCCCTCTTGCAAAGCGGGCAAAGGCCACAATTTGGCCACCCCCTCTTGGCCAACCGGTCGGCGGTCCAAACTCTATTTTGAATGGCAAGCCAAGCAAAAAATTTTACTTTCGGGGGGGCCCAAGCCTTCCAAACAACCTTGTTCATATCCGTGCGAGTGATTGTCAGGAACTGCACGCTGTAAGCGGAAGACGCCGAGTAGTCCCCATTTGTTGTATGCTTCCATAAGATGTTATCCTCCACTGCGTCAATAAGGTGGACCTCGCGCAGGCAAGTCCAAAGAGCAATGAATTGCTGAAGATGGTCAAGGGAGAAAGCGGTTGTCATGTCTATCTTGTCGATCCAAGAGTCGTCATGCAGAGCCTCCTTGACCCTCCAATTTTTTCTCTTGGAGGCCTCGAAAATCAGCGGAGCGATATCCTTTGGTTTACACCCGTTGAGCCATGGCGAGTCCCAAAAAGGAGCACGTGCACCATTGCCGATGGTGATGGTGGTTGAGGCGTAGAAAAAATCCTTGTCTGCTTCATCACACGGGTTCCCCAAGCCCACCCACATCCTCGAAGGTTCCTTCCATTCGAACCACAACCATCGCAACCGGAGGGCCCTACTAAATTTCGCAAGGTGGAGCACACCAAGCCCCCCAAGGTCCTTGGGGCAACACACGCGCTCCCAACTAACTTTGCACTTGGCACCGGTCGTCTTGTTCGAGCCCGACCAAAGGAAAGCTCTCTCAATCTTGTTAATGTTGCTTAGGGTACCGGGCGGGATGACGAGAGCGGTTGCGGGGTAGACCACTTGGGAGGTAAGGACCGATTTGACCAACACCACACGGCCCGGAGTTGTAACATAGTTCCCTTCCCAAGGCACGAGCCTAGAGGCAACCTTATCCTCAAGGTATTGGAAATCCACACGCTTGAGTTGCCGAACCGACAACGGGAGGCCCAAATACTTTAGCGGGAAAGAAGCACGCGTAGCAGGGAGCTCATGGAGTATGGTATTGAGGTCAAGATTCCCGCATCTGATGGGAACAACCGAGCTTTTGGTGAAATTGGTGCAAAGGCCGGTGACCTCACCAAAGCACTGCAAAATAGTGGCAAGGTTGGACACATCCTCCTTAATAGGCTTGACAAAGATAGCCGCATCGTCCGCATAAAGTGATGTCCAGAAGGAAGCCCCCCGGCCCCTAATCTTGTGAAGGAGCCCATGTCTAGTGGCCAAGTCCAGAATTTGCTGAAGAGGATCGATGGCAATGACAAAGAGCAATGGGGAAAGCGGGTCTCCCTGCCGGAGGCCTTGCCCATGCTTGATAGGGGGCCCCGCCACCCCGTTGAGGAGGACTCTAGAGGAGGAAGTGCGGAGAAGCGCGGTGATCCACTCCCGAAAGATGCTCGGGAACCCTCTCCGTTGAAGGAGGTCCAATAAATTGTTTCTACACAAAAAGAAAGAGAGAAAAAAATCACACATCTACGCACCTAACATGCACGTCCTAATCCATTGGTCTATTAGCACTAGCAATGTAAGTTGATTGATCCAAGGTCACAGCTAATGCACGCATGCCCCACACTAGCACATTTGCACGCACGCACACTTTACTGCTTTTTCTCCTGCGATATTTCCTCGATCCCCTTTCTGAGTCCGACGCCCAGCGCCGCATCCGCTGATTCCGCTACAAATCAACGCCCGCGCTGCCAGCAATCGGTACCAACGGTCGTGCCTCCGTGCTCTCTACCACCTGCTACGGTGGATCCTCACTACTTGGCTGTTGTTAAGAGCAAGTTATTTAGTATTTTTTTAAATGCTTAGGTCTTGCTGGATTACTACTTGAAAGCAGATCTTAGTTCCTTTTTAAAACAAAAATAGTTGTCTAATGGAGATTAGTTTAAACAGAACTTGACTTAAGGAAATTAACCTGTTGTCTTAGTTGCCTAATCAAATTTAGATGCCTAAACACTTGTTGCCTTATGTTCCATGACATGTTGCCTTAAGAATGATGACTGTTGCTTGTTAAGAATTGTTGCCTGTTGCTTAATTGAAGATTAGTTTCCAAGTCAATTTAACCTCATTTGAATCCAAAACCAGTTCTCTGGATTCATAAAACTAGCCTCCTAATACATTTCCTTTTTGGAATTGCAACATTTTAACTTTAACTAATATTTTTCTTTAGAGTCTCTTCTTTTGTCTATGTGCAGGTTAGAGAAAAGAATTGAAGACGAAAAAAGATTCAAGGAAAAGAGTGAGGATGAAGATTAGCAATTGTTAGGACTTTGTTTTTCTTGTAGCATTTATGCCTTGTAACATTTAAATCATTTGTAACTTCGTTTTTTTTTGGACATTTGTAATTGTAACAGAGTTGTTTGAATGTTCATATCTTCTTGAATTAATTTATGATACTCATATATATATATTGGAATTGTATAACTTATTACTTATATATATATATATATATGCTAAATGTTTTATCCAATGTATCAAGAATTCTAGATTCACTCAGATTTTAGATATGCATGAATGCAAAGAATTCAACTCCTAATCTTAGTGTTTAGATTTTTGAAAATACGGGTCTTCACAATTAAGGTCGCATATTCCATCCACTACGACAGTGGGTAGAGACTCACAATTAAGGTCGCATATTCCATCCACTACGACAGTGGGTAGAGCAACTAAGCCCATCACAATACGTTACACGCAGTTCACCTGCCAAGGCTACTGCTTTTCAGAGGCGCGCACGCGCACATACTGAACTCCACACCACACAAGACACCAACATACCAGGGTCGCATCAACCCCATAGTTCATAAGCAAGCTACGAGACATATACTGGAGCTGCTCGGCAACAGTACCATCGTCTCATTATTTACCCATATATATACTTAGACATAGATAACTACGAGAGCACACGATCTTCACTTGTCCTTCTCCCTGGCGATGAGTTCCATCACAGCTCGCTTGATGCTTCCTCCATTCTTCGTGAGCAGCTCCTTGTTTGTCTCCGTGTCATCAAAGCCCTGAAAAAGGAACAAGAGCTAAGTTCAGGAAAACTTCCCAAGGTTATCATGTTCGCAGCATTACCGAGACTAGTGCATGTATCTTACCATTTCGTGCAGCTCTGCGAGGAGCGAATCCCATTCATTGACACCACACAGATCATCAACAGACTGCTCCAGGTTGTACTTATTCTGCCTGAGTATCTCTTTGTTCAGACCAACCTGACTAAAGCCCATTTCCTCCAGCTCCTGAAGCAGTTTCTCCTCTGTAAGATTGTCAACGTCAAGAGGCTCAGATGCTACCGCATCCACAGGTGCGGTTGCAGGTGTGGGCACATTCACAGGAATACTTGTAAGCAAGTTTGTGGGCACATTGGCAGGTGTAGGCACATGGCTTGTAAGGAGTTCAGGTGCAGGCACATCAACACAAGGCACAAAAGCAGCAGCACTTGCACTGGACGAAGGAACATCAATGCTGGGGTGTGGACAAGCTGCTGCAGACGCTGAGGGGGATTTCTTGGGCTCAAGCAACTCCACTTTAGAGCTTTCAACATGTTCACCAAAGACTTGATCGACAGGGTCCACATTGACATCAATCAAATTACTTGCGCTTGTGCTATTGCTTTCTGGTGGTAGATTCAAGTTTATAGTGGCAGTCATGTTGTCATTGACAAAAGATGGATCTTCCACCTGCACATTAATTTAGACTTCAGATGATAAGACAAAGGCAGTGTCCATATTATACATTACATGGAGAAAAGCAATGTTAGAACAACCTGGATATGAACCCAAACCCGCTGACCAAATTTCTGACCAGAAGGTGATGCCAATCGCCAGTAAGATATATACCTCCCAGGCCTTACAGGCGCAACAAAATCAACAGCAACATCAATCTCCTGATCCACTGGGAATCCATTCGCTGGAATCTGGACAAGTATACCAACTCAGAATTGAAGATATTTTATGTCTAGAGTAATATGCAGACTAAAATACAATTCAAACCGTAAGTTGAAACAATATGCACGGTAGCTACCTCCAATGGGGCAGATATCTGGAGTGCAAATTGATCTCCACCAACCCAAATAAGCTGTGTGCCCAACGGCCATATGATAGACCCATTGTTGTGCATGCGCCAAATCTTAGTAAACGGGGTTGAAGGTGACATCAGAGTTCCATCCAGGACGGTTACATCTAAAATGAAGCGACTTTCAAGTTTATCCCGCTTTGACTTCATCACAGCACGTGAATGGATCTTTCGGCACTAGAATCAAGAAAAATATAATTAATGAATTAGAGTCAAGAAAAATTAATGATTTGTTGTTATACCACAGAAGGCGAGAGTTGCGCAATTTTTAGAGCAAAGTCAGTGGCAGATTCCATCAACCTAATAACCATTCAAGGGATTCAAGATTTGTGCAGCTTCTATTGAAGGGTTTGCACCTAGCAACTTATTTATACAAATCAAATAACTCACCAAATTAGGGTCTCGAGATAATTTGTGTGGCAAGATTGGCTTGTCTATTCTGGTGTACTCAGCATCATTGCCCACGCGACGAAAGCAGGCAGTACACAAATCATAATCTTCTTTCCTGTTGGCAAAGAGATGTCAGAGCTAAAACCAACACAAGTGGCTATGAATTATTTATCTTTTGGCAAGAAGTGGCGGTGACTTATGAAGATCTTACACATTGGACTTGTAGCGTGGCCCAACAATTGGTTGCACTCCACAAATATCACACTGAATCCATCTATGAGAAGTGCGTGCTGGTGACCTCTCACTGTTATTACCAAGATCCCCATATGGACGCCCAGAAGACAACAAGCGGCCAGGGTAAGGAAATCGTGGAGCAGGTCCATAGGCCTCGGGTGCATGGGGCACTGGTGGCGATGTGTGAGGTGCTCTATACATTGGAATACGCCATCTGGAATCACTAGCACCTTTTGTGTTAGCTTCAGGTTGCCAAATGGATCGCGGCTGGGACCATTCATCTACCCATCTTCGTGGCTGGGACCACTCATTTGTAGGTAAAATTGGAGGACTTGGATGGAAAATAGGAACAACAGGAGGTGCAAGTGGTGCAGAAGAAGTCATAACAGATTTCCCCTTACTTTGAGCATCACTCATTCCCTTGCAGGCAGATTTGTTACCACCTGAACTAGTGGTAAACAGCAATTCCTCAATGGAAGGATATAATGATGTGTGTTGGCCTTGAGAAGCTTCAGCACTGGGTGCAATAGGAGCCTCAACTAACACACTTTTGAGACCTGCCGTCTCAGATGATTCAGAGTTCCGTGCATTCAAAGGTCGTGAACCCAAACTTGCCTCATCTTTGGGCTCCCCATTAGCTTTGGGATCCACCTGTGTTTGCGGCACGCCACTGGAGGAGCCAGATGAACCATCAGCATGCCCGCCAGACAGGCTATTGGTGCTTGATGTGATCAAGTTCACAAAAGGTTTTATCAGTTCAGTTAATTGTGGTGGTGCTGCATCAAGTACTTCACGAGATAGCTTTGCAAGGGATTCAGGAACTGGCTCACTGACAGACTTCACAGCTTCATCGATAGCTGATTTCAGATCAGCTACTGGATCTTCCCTTGCAGTGGACCTCAAAGGTTTTGATGTGGGTTTCAAAGCTTCATCAATAACTGATTTTATCTGAGCAAACGGATCTTCCTGAGCAGTGGCCCTCGGAGGTGTAGGGCTTGAATCATGTAGATTGGTCTGAGATGTACCCATGTGGGTGTTCTTTAACTGAACATTAATCCTGAGAGGGTTCAGTTTCTGACGGATAGCTGCATCATGTAAGTCATCGTCGTCATCCAGCATGACAACATCCCCATCCTCATCGGTGTAAGTCAGAATGAAGTCAGCATGAGGACCAAACTTAAAAGCATTTGTAATTTTGGACCGAAGAGCAGACAAATTCAGAGTGAAGTGTGTTCCATTGGCATAACCGTTGAACCTCTTAAGTGTGTCACCATATTTGACCTGGAATATAGAAAAGGGGGGGAAAATATAACTCTTGACAACAAAAGTTGAATCAGATAACACACCAACGTAGTGAACATATCTCACCATCAGGACAAGATATAGAATTGTCACCACAGCCTTCCAAACTGTTATTTAAATTAACACAAAACTGAACTACACTAAATATTTATGCGACCTTAGTGAGTAGTATCATACCATACTGCTAACTGATCTAGCCTATGTAAGAATCAACATTTATCATAAAGAAGCTGGAGAGACATAATTCTGTCTCCAAATGGAGAGATGCCGATATTAGACATCTCTTCATGCATATTACGGAATGAACCGTAATGTGATTTTAAGTTATCCCTCCTTGTGGGGAATTTGACCTCTAGAGTCTAGTACTCAGATCTCTAAAAAATTGAGTTCAGCACACCAACCAAACAACCAATATTGAACTTGTAAATTTTAGGTCCTGATAATTGTTCATCAAGTTCTGATGTTCTGAAATATTATTAAGCATCTCTTCCTTCATATTAAGAAATGAACCATGATGTGATTTTAGGTTAGCCCTCCCTGTGTGCTATTTGACCTCCAGAGTCTAAATCCTGAATCTAAATCCTGTGACCTCTAAAAAATTAAATTTAGCTCACCAACCAAACAACCAATATTGAAGTTGTAAATTTTGGGTTCTAATATTTGTTCATCGTGTTCTGAAGTTCTGAAACATTCAGAAGGATATATGCAAGAGTGCACAATCAATAAGTAACTTAGATTGACTGTACAGATTATACAGAAACATAATAAGGAATACAAAGAAGTATGATTATGATTGAAGGAGAACACATGAATAAATGATACATTACACCCCACAATCATATTTACCACTAGTTCTCAAATTATATCTATACTAATATAGAAAGCACGAGTTGGTTATTTGCTACATCTACCGCACTTCTGTATCCTACATAATTAACCCACTGATAAACAGAATCCAATGGCTCATGTTTCATGTTGGTCCAACCATCAAAATTATTTTGAAGTACAACCATGGTCTTTAATGTTATTATCTCCATCTTTTAGTTGGTTATTTGCTACATCTACCACACTGCTGTATTCTACATAATTAACCCACAGATAAACAGAATCCAATGGCTCAGGTGTCATGTTGGTCCAGCCATCAAAGTTATTTTGAAGTACAACCATGGTCTTTGATGTTATTATCTTCATATTTTTATGGTGACATAGAAGCCACGTATACAGTGACTAGAAGCTAGTGAATTATGTATACTGCACCTCCCCATTATTTGTAGAAGATTCCAATGTTTACCTAGTGTGGATTTTGTGCACACGGAGGCATGTGCACCCATTAAAAAATTCCAAAAGCACACTTGGAAGTTTTGAAAATATCTGGAAAAAATTTCAAGCATGAAGATTACGGTATGAAGTATACACCTACAGATTTTGGTTAGAAAATATGACTTTGCAACCTGTGAGAAAACACAAGGAAGGATAATGTACGATAGTGAAAACATAAGGAAGGATAATGTACGATAGTGAATACTAGCGTCCAAAAAAGAGCATTCGAAAAAGAATGACCGTATTTTTTAACCAAAATTTACAGGCACATAATTCATCCCATGTCTACATATGTGATTTTTTCAAAACTTCTAGACGTGGCTGGAAGTGTGCAAACTCTAATGGGTGCATATGCCCGCATGTGCACCTTGGTGTTTTCCATGTTTACACCTGACAGATGCTAATTTTTTCATCTTGTTCTAACACGCATGCATCCATAACTAACTCAAACTAAAGGAGGACAGGAAGCAACTGTAGTATCATACATTTAGAAAGTGATAAATCTGCAAAATTTATTTAAAATAGGATGTGTTTATCCTTTCTTCTTCCTAAAACCCAATAACCCATCAAAAAATACTTAAAAAAAGATTATGCAACCACACGGCACTACAAGTTGTAAATTGAACTCTTGTATGATCAAAACCCTAAAAACAAAGACATCTTATTGGAACAAGAGAATCAAACTATAACAAGTGTCTAATCTGTAGTAACTTGTCCAAAAGATACACTTTGGTGGTATATCCTCATTAAGGTCCAAAAAACCCTTATGGCCACAGCCCTCTGTCCATTCCATAAAACAACATATTCCAAACAAACAGTGTTTGTGATAACACTCGACAGGTGCATATTTTATCAGCAATCATAGGCAACACCAAAATCATCTTGATCAGGACTGCAGACCTCTAACCCAACAAATATATCTAACATCTCAACTGATAAGCCACACCATGAGCACAGAACCTATATTTCCACTTCCCCAAACACATATACGATCGGTTGCTAAAAAAAAACATACACGATCGAAAACAGCACAACCGCTAAAATACTTTCTTTACCTCCTAAACTTTTTTAGATAATGGAAATTGCCCTCCGAACTCGGCATCCATAGGATGCACACAGCCAACTTTACCTCCAAAATTGATCCCGGAAGAGGAAAACATACACGAAGAAAAATATGAGCGTCTTAACTGCTAAGCCCATCATGCATGCGCACAACGTAT
Organism: Stipa capillata; assembly: GCA_019208055.1. NCBI lineage: Eukaryota > Viridiplantae > Streptophyta > Magnoliopsida > Poales > Poaceae > Stipa > Stipa capillata. The sequence continues at coordinate 197,849 of JAGXJF010002575.1, forward strand.
GTCCCCATTACCTAAGAACACGTTCGATTATAATAACAAAAACTAAGTAAACAGAAACCCATTTTTAGGACAGAAGTAAAAAAAAATCTTTTAACTTCTCAAATTGCTCCTAGAAAACAAAGACCTACACAGAGTAACTACAAACTCTTAACACGATAAATTCCTCTGTTGGGCGATCAAACCCCAACCCCACACATAATCCACGCCCAATCAACACGCAGAACTCCCATGAACCACCCCAATCAACCCCCACTCCACCCACCCACACATCTCCTCTCGATCGCGAAACAAAACCAAAGTTCGAGACCAAAAAAGCCTCACCTTGACGACGACGTCCCACTCGTCAGGCCGCGGCGCGAGCGCGTCGAACGGCGGGGAGCTCCGGCCGGACATCGCGGCGGGGGACACCGAGGAGGACAAGGCGGCGATCGTGCGGAGCGAACCCGTAGAAAATCCTAGATGAAGTTAGCGGCCGGAAACCGTGGGGAGCAACGGCGAGCGAGCTGCGTAGCCGTGAGCCGCAGCGGCGGTGGTGGTGGGGGGCTGGTGGCGGCGGCGTGCGGAGAGTATGGTGTGGTGCGGCCAAGGCTCGGGAACCGAAGCCCCCCTTTATCACGCACCCGTTTCCTTCGATGCGAAGGATGGGGTCACACCGTTGGGCAATTAAGCCTCGGGGCCCCACGCGCCAGCGACGTGAGGGCCTCGCACCGTTTATGCGGGTAGAGGGAGGGGGCTGAGTGTGAAATTGATTGGGGTGTTCTTGGACTTGTAGGTTTGTGGAGGGGGAGAATGCAGTTTGTGCGTGACCTGTGTTGTCTCGTCTTGTGGGCTCCGCCTGTGGGACCGACCTGTATGGATGAGGTTCTGGAATTGTTATGTGTTTTTTAATCCTTCCATCTTCTTTGTCCGCAAGACGAGAGAACCTCTCTCCTGCTCGTCACTGACACGTGGGCCTCGTTGAGATCAGTTTCTTCATATCATATTGGCGGTTGTCGGTTGACAACATTCATTCGAGTGGGCGAGCCGGATGATGGTTCGGAGTCAGACGGTCCTCTCTTCTTGTCGTGTAACTTGGGCTAAATATGTGTAATACACGTCTCAACTATTTATAATCATAAAAAATTATAAATTATACTTCTTCCGTCTATCAATATAAGACGTATTTCTCTCACGCTCTGTACGCACGAGACGTTCTAAAATACTTTATTAACTGTGCTCATAACATGAATAATCTCGATTAGCATGCGCCGCAGTCAGCCGTGATTGCCAATGGAAAAAAGCATGCATATATGACAAATGAAATTGCATGGCGATTTGCATGCAAATCTGACGCATGAGAGAAGACATATTTTTTTGCTGCAAAAATAGACACGCAAATAGCCAAAATTTTCCTTCTAAATCTGACACACGATTAGCGATAATTTTTCTTCCAAATCTGACACGTGATTAGCGAAAAGCAAATACCGAAACACTCAACCCATTCTTCAGTCTTTTTCTTCGCGGCAGCCTCCTCGTCGCCTTCATCTTCAACCAAGGAATCCATGAACTCGCCGTCGCCGTGATCCGTGAACTCGCCATCGCTGTGCTCCGCGAACTCGCCATCTAGTGAGTCAACATCGTCGTCACCGAAGTCCACGGTGTCGTCGCCGTGCTGCGATGTCGTCGCTGTGCTCCGCAAAGCCATCCAGCGAGTCCATGATGCCGTTGCCGCGCTCTATGAACTCGCTGTTGCTGTGCTCCACAGACTCGTCGTGGCGGAGCTCCTCGGCGGTGGTCGAATTCATCTAATGCTAAGCGCAGATTTCCCCCTGCACTCTTCCATCTGCATATTAGAAATGTAATTAATTCCCCATAACCTGAAGCGACTGTGTGTATGCTTGCCTCTATCGATCAATGTGAGGGGAGGGCAAGAGAAGGGGGCGAAATGCAACGTACGTCTCGACTGCATGCATTTTTTTATTAAAAAGGGTCATGTAAATAATGTTGTCGTCTTTTACTAATGAAGACGTGCGTTGCACGTGCACGCTTATAAAAATTATAATTATAAAATTTTAAATCGAGATGTTCATAGTACAATTTCGTTAATTTTTGTAAAAGATAATAGTAATCAAGTACACACAATGCAATCGTATTGCTCAATGTTTACCACGCTAAATATGAACTCCTTTCTAAATTATAAAGTTGTATCTACTCTGATATAATCTTAAAAACTTTTGGAATTATCTTCGGATGAACATATTTGTTTGAAAATAGTACGCGGACAAATATTTTCAGCCACCGCTGAGATAAAGCTTACATAATGCCATATTTTTTTAATCATCCTCAATAATTCTGAGTCCAATTAGAGTAATAGCATTTCCAAACTTGTTTGAGTCTTTTCCACGTAACGTCTGGAAAACCTATTGTGCTCCTTAGTTAAGCAGACGTCTCAACTAACTATAACTAAAAGAATTGTAAATTATATTAATCATAGTGTCATTTCATTAGAATTTTAACTATGGTTCAATTACATCAATATCAAACACTTTTATAAAAAATTATAAGATATTTATTTTGGTCTTCATGTTTTATTTTGCAAACATAATATAATATAGATTAATCAAACAAATATAATCACGACTCATCCTTTCTTATTTCTCTCACTCACTTTCCCCTTTCACTCTCATTTCTCACCGATTTCACCCATTCCTCTCACTCTCCTATTAACCGTCGATGCATGTCGGTGTTTATATCCGGCAATAATGAATATGGGGCAGCGTGAGCACAGTAGATCTAGATGGGTGTACACAGGAGACAAAGTTTAGACAGGTTCAGACCCTCAAGAGGAGGTAATACCCTACGTCCTGTGTTTGGTGTATGAAATTGCTTGTATCCCGAGTGCCGCAAAGCCTCGAGAACAGATGTCTAGGTTGGTAAGGCGATATGCGTATGAGAGCATGGGAAATTATCGATCAGGGGGATCCCTACCTGGCCTTATATAGACGACCGGGGTAGGGTTACAAAAGTCCCTATCGGCTTACAGATTGGTTTCCTAATTAGTTACAACAGAATCCGAGATTGCGGGGTAAGTGTTTGTCCCTGTCTTGTACTCTAAGTTGATGAGGCGCCCCTGTGTAGAAGTTGGACTCTGAGTTATCAACCCAGCCCACCCTATGTCCAAAGGGCCGGCTTTGTCCTCCTTGACGATACCCGGGTGCCATGCCATCGTTAGTAGCTCTTGAGTCCCTCACGATCTGACTGCAACTTGCCGTCGTAATGTCCAAGCCGAGTACCTTTGCCTTCTTCCTGAGTGGCAGCCGCCTGAGCGCGACCTGTGGTGGTCTGCGGGAAGATTGTGAAGGACTTATAGAACTCCTGTAGAGTAAAGGTAATAAGCCGAGTGCCATTCACCCGTAAGGCAGGAATATCATGACAGTTGAGTTAATAGCGGGTAAGTCCTGGTGGTATCTGATCTATCCTGAGGGACAGAGACCGGCTGATAGCCCAGCGTGGGATATACCATAAATCCAGACTGAATTCCCGAATAGCACCTGGTTTCCCGAGTGGCTCGGGTCCAGCTAGCGTCCCTTTGAAGGAGTGCCTCGAAATCCGTGTCAGAACCAGAACACAAGTTACGGCGTATAGGTTCCCGAGTGACGAAGCCTGATACCCGGACATTCCACTGAATCTGGAAATTCCGGATCCCGAAAATCCCAGAGCGAAGCTTCACGGGAAGTTCGGGTGAAGAAACCGGTGGCTCCGAGTTGCTTGGTGTCCGACTCGCGGCCTGCTGAAGGTGCGCCTTAACTGCCCTTCACTCAGGTGTATTCAAGTGATTGCGTTCCTGCTGGAGGCCAATCCTTGAAACCCTTCAACAACTGTAACGTTCGATTCCAAATAATTCGGCAACCGACTAGCGACCAGTTATAGGTATGTTACCGTTGCTCTTTATGTGAGGTGTACTCCAAATGGCTATTTAACCTCAGAAGGCTAACCGTTGGATCCCTTTTGGTAAATGGCGCAAACCGTGGCGATGCCGCCCTGTGGGTGCTAAGGAGTCGCGACGTGGGCCGTTACTCCGCGTAGTGGAATCTGAAGAGGCACATCGTGGGCGCGAAAAAATCGCGCGCGTGGAAGCGGAAGAATCGCGCCGCCCAAACCATTCCTCTTTATAAGACCGGGAAAACAGTGGGGTCCACTCACGCCTTCCAGTGCACGCTTCGTCTCCTTTGCGCCCAAATCCCCTTGGTCTTCCTTGTGCCCGGCCGATTTGAGAGTGCCGCTGCAAACCAAAACCCCAGTTCTGCCCCGCCGGCATTGGATGCAAGCCCCCGGGTGGGAAGCAGATCCGATGGAAGCGGAGGAGGACGCATTGGTGTGGAAACTATTGAGCGAGAAGAACTCCCCCGTTGATCCGATGGCTCCATGGGTGAAATCAACGGCGACGGAGATTCGGCTGAGAACTCTGGTGAGGTCGGGAGTGCTGCCACCGAAAGAGCTGGTCGAGGGGCACGCTGCTGCAGGGGAGGGATTTCCCTCCCCGAACACGGGCAAGATAGTCATCCATGGTTCTTTTTTCCAGCGGGGCTTTTCTGTGCCCGTCCACCCCTTCTTGCGAGGGCTGCTCTACTATTACGGGTTAGAGCTCCACAACCTCAACCCCAACAGTCTGCTCCACGTCTCATGCTTCATCACGCTATGCGAGTGCTTCCTCGGCATCGAGCCGCACTTCGCACTGTGGAAGCACCTCTTCGTCGTGAAGCCGCAGCCGAGCAGGGACAGCCCGGCCGTGGTGAAAAGCGTCGGGTTCCAATTGAGGCCCGGAGTGGCGAAGCACTACCTAAACCTGCCGTTGCAGACTTCTAACAAGGGATGACACGCGAATTGGTTCTACTGTGCCAATCCTGCGCCGTCGCTCCCGGCGCTCATAGGTCAGCCCCGGAGGTCAAACCGAGCTGGTCCGAGCCGCCGCTGGACCGGGAGCAGGACGGAATAGCGGTAATCATGTCGCAGCTTGTCGAGGTGATCAAAGCCAGGGTTACCGGGGTCGTCGTTGTCTCCATCTTCATCCGGTGGCGAGTGCAGCCCCCGAAGCTAAGGGCTCACCCGATGTTCGAATACGCCGGCGAGCAGGACGCTACCCGAGAATCCACCGAGGAGCTCTCGGAGGAGGATGTCCAACGTCGAGTCGAGAAGCTCATGGCTCAGGGGACAAATCTAGATCTCTCCGGGCGGCCGCCGCCCTTCAACAGATCGAATCCCCCGAGCCGAGTAAGCAATCAATCTCCTGACTCTTCTTATTTGTCATGCCACCGAGTCTGACTCGGGTTATATCTATATTTTCTGACCTTGCAGGTTCTCTTCAGCTTCAGTTCCGATGCTCCCCTTCCGGAGAAGGAGATTTGGAACCAGCCGCAGTACGCCGATGTCCCCAGCAGCGGGACACCATCGCAGGGGACGGCTGGCGCATCTTCCTCTGGGGCCGGGTCTTCAAAGGGGAAAGCGTCCCGCTTATCTGGCGAAGGAGGCGGGGGCCGTCCGCTGTTGCCACTTCGGGGGGACAGGGCAGCTCGCCTGCCCGTCCTGACCCGGTGGCGCCGGCCGCCGTCCCTGAAGGGGTTCCTCCAGCGGCTGGGGACGAAATCCCTCCCAGCCGGGGGGAAAAAAGGACTGCACGGCATCGCCGACCCCGGCGGCCGATGCGCCGAAGCAGCGGGCCCCGGGGTCCAGGAGCGTATTCATGTTCCTCGATCTTCCAAGGAAGCCATTTTGGTGAATGTCACTTTGCTTGTTTTGTCCTCTGAACTTGACGTGTCCGGGCTTTTTTAGTAGGACACAGAGGACGGGAGATGTCCCAAAGGCATCGTCGACTGCCTCCGGGTCCCACTCAGGCCGGGACCAACCGGGGTCAGATACCCGGCCTTCGTCTCCTCCGAGGACGGCTGCGACTCCATCCCCCTGGCCTTCTCTCGGGCGAGACGGCGCGTCCTATCTCGCCTTCTGCTCCTCAGTCGGAGGAATCCCCCGCTGGAGCACCGGCCCCAGCTACGTCAGGGGATGCGGGTCCGAGTTCGGGGGGCGCCGGGGGAAGCGGGCTCGAGTCCGGCAGGGACCTCCCCACCGAACGGCAGGGGCGGTCTCAAACTGCCATCCACGATGGAGGAGATTGACCGTGCTCCGCCTCCCCTGCCGGGCTCCGAGCTAGCGATCTAGCCGCTCCGGATCCGACACACGGACCCCGCCCAGCTGAGCCTAATCATCCGGGAGATCGACGACGTCCGGGAGGAAGAGGAATGGAACGATGCGACGGATGTCGTCACCCAACTCGGAGAGATGCTCCCGGCTCTGATGAAGATGGTGAAAGAAGGTGCCAACCTGCTGAATGGCAGGTCGCGTCCGCTGATGCAGGTAAGATATTCGCCCTTGCGTTTCCGCTTTTATTTTTTGCCTGCGGGTGTATCACTGGTACACCCACTGGGGAGTAGCCCCCGAGCCTCCGGCCGACTGGAACAGTCGGGCGGAGGATCCCTTGTGCATTTGTAGATTTTGCTCTGGGTACACGATCAGTGCACCCAGAGGGTGTAGCCCCCGAGCCTTCGGTCGACTAGAGTAGTCGGGCGGATGGTCTTTTACTTATTTTGTAGATTTCAATCTGGGTGCACAGTCAGTGCACCCAGAGGGTGTAGCCCCCAAGCCTCCGCTGGGTCCAAGGGATCGAGTGGAGGGTCTTGACAATTCTTCCCGGGTGGCTAACTTTTTCTGTTACTTCTTTGCAGAAGCTAAACCGTCGGTCCCAGGACAAAACCGTCTTCCTTCAGGAGCAGCCGTCGGTTTTTGACCGACTCGTTCGTCGCAAGGCCAAGTGGGATAAACTGACGGGGAGCCTCCAGGCGGCAGAGGACGTGGCCCGCAAGCGAGGGGCTGAAATCACCGCCCTGAGGAGGGGCCTCTCCCAGGAAGCTGCGCGAGCCGGAGGTAAGGAAGCTGAGTCTCTTTGGTTGCTTTTTGTTTCTTGCCGTGCTGACTTGTCTTCTGTAGCCGCTGAAAGTGAGGCCTCTAAGCTCAAGGTAGAGCTTGAGGCAATGAAGGCCCGCGTCCGAGAACTTGATTCCGTCGAAGACAGGGCCTCCAAGCTTCAGGAGATGCTCGGGGCGGAGAAGGCTCGTGTGGAGTGCCTGGAGAGTGAGGCGGCCATCATGGACGACAGCCTGAGGCGAGCTCTGGAGGCTGTCGAGGCGGCGAACAAGAGGGCCGCTGACTCTCTGGAGGCTGTTGAGGCGGCGAACAAGTGGGCTGCAGACTCCAATGACTCGGATGCTAGTCAGTCAGGGTCCGCTGATCATTTTGCTTACGCCCCTGTTCTGCCTCTGTAGCCTTCCAAAGTCGTCTCAGGAGCGAGTCGGCTGAGTCCTTGCAAGCGGCGGGTCGCATGGCTTGCAACGCCCTGTGGGAGGACAACCCAGTCCCAGACCGCGCGGACATGGTGGCGGAGCGTCTTCGGCAGGTGCCGGACGAGGCGAAGCATCTACTGTCAGATGCGACGCGATCCAGGGCTGTGCTGTCGCTTGCGGTGGCGAAGTCCCATTACCCGCTGCTTGACATGGAAGCAATCGGGAGGGATATGCCACCGACGTTCCCGACAAAGACGTCCTGGAGCTGATGACAGCGGTTGAAGCGACAATGAACTCCCTCGTTGACCGTGCCAGTCTGTAGAAAAAGACATGTAAAATATGTAGGTCAGGTGCTTGGGGAGCCCGAGTGGATACTTGTTACGTATGTTTTACAATTGATTTGACTTTTAAGTTTGTCAATTTTCTTCGAACAAAGATTCATTCATGTGTATGTTGGTCCTTTGTGTGTGCTCTTGCCGACCTGTTATAGCCTCCCTTGTGTAGATATTTGCCGTGGGCTGTTTCCCGTGTAGCATAGTGTTGTGGCGTAAATCGGCGATCGACAGTAAAGAGTTAACGCCGGATTGTATACACAGTACTAGAATAGTGTGTTCAAATGAAAAAACCTGAGTGCGACTGGTCGCACCCGGAGGGTGTAACCGCCGAGTGCCCGCCGAATGGCTGTGAGCACGCATAGCGGGGCAATCGGGAACTCCAAGAGTTGTTTCGAGGAGACGAGAAAAATATTTATTCACATGTCTGTAGTATTGAGACACAAGATTTAGGCATAGAAGCGACGTAGCTGTTCAATGTTCCATGCGTTGGTGATGATGTTGCCGTCGTTGTCCTGTAGTCGGTAAGCCCCCGGGTGCTGTACTTCAGCGACCACGTACGGACCCTCCCATGGTGGAGAGAGTTTGTGCTTGTCTTTGTTGGACTGGACTTGGTGTAGAACCAAATCGCCAACGTTGAATGCACGCCCACATACGTTGCGGCTGTGATAGCTTCCTCCGACTAAGCCTCCTCATAGGTACGAACGCGGGGGGATTCGTAGTCCAGATCAGTCGGGAGTACGGCCTTGGCTCCATATACCATGAAGAAGGGGGTGTAAGCGGTAGACCGGTTGGGACTGGTCCGGAGCCTCCAAAGTACCGAAGGTAGCTCTGCTGCCCATTTGCCTGCGAACTGCTGTAGATGCTAGAAGATCCGAGGTTTAATGCCATGCATGATAAGACCATTGGAACGCTCGACCTGCCCGTTCGTGCGTGGGTGTGCCATCGCTGCGAAGTTGAGGCTGATGTTGTAGTCGTCGCAGAATCGGAGGAAGACGCCGCCGGTGAACTGAGTGCCATTGTCTGTAATGATGCTGTTGGGGACACCAAAATGATAAACGATATCCAAGAAGAACTCGACGGCCCGATCAGCAGTGATGGTGGCAACTGGTTTGGCTTAAATCCACTTGGTAAATTTGTCGACGGCGACGAAAAGGTGTGTATAGCCCCCGGGAGCCTTTTTGAGGGGACCAACCATGTCCAGACCCCAGACGGTGAAGGGCCATAATTGGAATGATTTGCAGGACCTGAGCCAGCAAATGTGTCTGCCGGGCGAAGTATTGGCATCCCACATAGGTGCGTACGATATGCTCGGCGTCTGAGACGGCAGTCGGCCAGTAGAAATCTTGTCGAAAGACTTTCCTGACTAGCGACTTTGGCGCCGCGTGGTGACCGCAGACGCCCGAGTGAAAGTCGTGCAGCAGCAGCTTCCCTTGTTCTGGAGAGATGCACCGCTAGAGAATTCCAGATGTGCTTTTCTTGTAAAGCTAGCCTTCGAGGACGACATAGACCTTGGCACGTCGGGCAAGACGTCGCCCCTCGGTCTGATCCTGTGGGAGTACGTCCCGTAGTATGTAGTCGAGAAAAGGCATTGTCCAGTCGGGAGTGATAACCATGACTTCTTGCTCAGTTGGTTGAATATCATCTGTTTTGTTGATTTGAGGCTCATCGATCTCGGATGTGGACTCCGCTTTGATTGAAGGTATGTGTAATTCCTGGAGAAAAACTCCAGTCAGAACGACGTCCCGGCTGGACCCCAGTTTGGCAAGTGCATCGGCCGCTTTGTTGTCTCGGCGGAGAACGTGCGTGACCTCGAGTCCGTCAAATTTGGCTTCAAGCTTGCGCACCTCTTGGCAGTTGGCTTCCATGGTGGGGTCTCTGCATGACCACTCCTTCATGACCTGCCGAACCACCAGTTCAGAATCTCCCCGAGCGAGGAGTCGGTGAATCCCGAGTGACGTGGCAATGCGCAGGCCGTGTAACAAAGCTTCGTACTCGGCGACGTTGTTGGACGCCGGGAAGTGGATTTGGAGCGTGTACTTGAAGCGTTCCCCTTTTGGAGAGATGAGCACGATGCCAGCCCCCGCGCCTTGAAGCATCAGTGAACCGTCGAAGAAGAGAGTCCAGTGTTCGAGGTTGATGACAGAGGGTGGGGACTGTACTTCGGTCCACTCGGCCACAAAGTCAGCAAGAGCCTAGGACTTGATGGCCGTGCCGGAGGTATAAATTACGTCGAATGCCAGCAATTCCATTGCCCACTTGGCGATCCATCCTGTGGCGTCCCGATTGTTGATGACATCGGCTATCGGGAAAGATCTAGCCACCGAGATTGGATGCCCTTGAAAGTAGTGAACCAGCTTCCGGGACGTGACGAACACCGCATAGATAATCTTTTGAATCTGCGGGTAACGCACCTTGGACTCGGAAAGCACTTCACTAATGAAATAAACTGGTCGCTGAACCTTCTGGACATGGCCCGGCTCGGGTCGTTCAACAACCAGGACCGTACTGACCACCTGAGTGGTTGCCGTGATGTAAAGGATCAGCGGCTCATTAGGCATTGGCGGGGCCAGCACCGGGGAGGTGGTCAGCAGTTTTTTCAAACCATCGAGGGCGTCTTGAGCCTCAGGGGTCCAGGTGAAGTTGTCCGACTTCTTCATGAGCTTGTAGAGGGGCAGGACCCTTTCGCTGAGTCAAGAGATGAACCGGCTAAGAGCTGCCACGCACTCGGTGAGTCTTTGGATGTCTTTGAGGCTTTTTGGCGGCCCAATTTTGATGATGGCATCGATCTTCTCTAGGTTAGCCTCGATTCCCTGCTCGAAAACGATGAACTCGAGTAGCTTTCCCGAAGGGACCCCGAAGACACATTTCTCCGGGTTAAGTTCCATGCTGAATCGCCTGAGGCTGGCGAAGGTTTCTGCCAGGTCGGTCAGGAGATCCTCTTTTTTTCCGACTTGACCACCACGTCATCAACATAGGCCTGCACGTTCCTGCAGATCTGTCCCTGGAGGCAGCACTGTATGCACCGTTGGTACGTAGCGCCGGCGTTTTTCAAACCGAACGGCATGGAGACGTAGCAGAAGGCCCCGAACGACGTGATGAATGAAGTCTTGATTTGGCCCTCCTCTTTCATCTTGATCTGATGGTAGCTCGAGTAGGCATCGAGGAAGCATAAAATTTCACAGCCGGCCATGGAGTCAATCACTTGGTCGATGCGAGGCAGTGTGAAAGGATCTTTGGGACATGCCTTGTTGAGGCTTGTGTAATCAACGCACATCCTCCATTTTTCATTCTTTTTGCGAACAAGGACTGGGTTTGCTAACCAGTCAGGATGATACACTTCTTTTATAAAGCTAGCTGATAAGAGCTTGGCTATCTCTTCTCCTATTGCTACATGCCTATCCTCCGCAAAACGACGTAGATGTTGTTTGACCGGCTTGGCATCCGATCGGACGTTTAGAGAGTGCTCGGCAGCCTCCCGTGGAATTCCGGGCATGTCAGAGGATGTCCATGCGAAGATGTCCTGGTTGTCATGGAGAAAGCTGACGAGCGCGCTTTCCTATTTGTCGCTGAGGGCAGCCTCGATCTGCGTCGTCTTGGAGGAGTCTTCCCGGTCGAGCTGAATCGACTTGGTGTCCCGCCCCGATTGAAAGGATGTTTCTACTGAAGCTTTTTTAGTCGAAGGCGCTTCCTCGACCATGCCCGACTTGAGGTTGTCAAGCTCGGCTGCAGCGATTTGGTCCGCGGCAAGGTTACAGTTTTCCAGGTCGCATGCATAAGCATGCTGAAAACTGCTTTGCACTGTTATTATCCCGTGGGGACTCGGCATTTTAAGCTTCAGGTAGACATAACTCGGGACAGGCATGAACTTGGCGTAGCAAGGGCATCCCAAGATGGCGTGATACGAGCCCGAGAAGTTGACGACCTCGAAGGTGAGGGTCTCGGTCCGGAAGTTGTCAGGAGTACCAAAAGTGACGGGCAGGTTGATTTGCCCGAGTGGACTTGCCATCTTGCCGAGTACAACCCCGTGGAAGGGTGCCCCGGTGGGCTTGATGTCCGAGCATGGGATCTTCATGCCGTCAAGGGTTTTGACGTAAAGAATGTTCAGACCACTCCCTCCATCCATGAGGACCTTGGTGAGGCGAACGCCGCAGACAATTGGGTCCACCACCAAGGGGAACCTACCCGGGTGTGGTATGTAGTCGGGGTGGTCCGAGCGGCCAAAAGAGATTATGGACTTGGACCATCGGAGGTACTGAGGTACAGCAGGCTCGGCCGCGTTAACCTCTCGGTTCATGATCTTCTGGCGGCGTTTGGATTCATAACCGTTAGGGCTACCGAAGATCATCAGACAAGCGGTTTCCTTTGGGAACTCGTCACCTTCGTCCGGAGTGGAGTCTTTCTTGTTCCGATTATGGACGAAAGGATTGTTCAAGTTCTTCGGGAGATTGCAGTCGCGCGTGACGTGGTTGGATTTCGGCCCATGAAAATGACATGGCCGACTCATCATCTCCTCAAAAGTTGTGTTGCCGCGCTGAGGATGCCGTTGCGGGGCGCGCTCGGCTGCGGCGACGAAGTATTCGCCCTTGCACTTCCTTTGTTTCTTCCTGGATGACTCGGGACGGTCTTTTCCCCTAGGGGACTCGGCAGCTTTGCCTTTACCCTTATCGTCCTTGTTCGTGCTACAAACGGCTCTTCACTAGTGGCGAAGTTGTTGGCAATGTCTAAGAGTTCGCGCGTAGTTTGAGGGTTTTTACGCGCAATTTTGTGGATGAGATCGGTGCTGCGAACACCTTTGAAGAAGGCAGTGATGACGTCACCTTCTTGGACTTCAGGCAGAGAGTTCTTCTTTTTGGAGAAGCGTTGAATATACTTCCTAAGGGTTTCGCCCTGCTCTTGGGTACAACTGTGGAGGTCCCACGCGTTCCGAGGCCTATTGTAAGTGCCCTAGAAGTTGTTGACGAAGAGGGTCTCAAGGTTGGTCCACGATTGGATGCAACCTTGAGGCAAGCTGGTGAGTCAGGCTTGAGCCGAGTCAGCTAGAAACAAAGGCAGGTAGTGGATCACAACGTAGTCGTTGCCGCCATTGGTCCTGCATGCTGTGTGGTAGTCGGCCAGCCAGATGTCTGGCCGAGTCTCGCCCGTATACTTGTCGATTCCGGTAACTCGGAATCGTGATAGGAAGATGGCATTGCGGATGTGGGATCCGAACGCCTTAGGGCCTACATTGGCCACGTCGGAAGGAGCTGGAGAGCTGCGCCGGCTTGTAGCGCTGCGGTCGCTACTGTCACCGTAGCGACTGCTGCGGTTGTCCCTTCCCACGTCTCGGTGGGCGTCGCGTCTGTCATTAAGGATGTCCCGCTCGTCGTGGTCTAGCCCGAGTTGATCGCGTGCCGATCCGGCAGGGTGGGCGTTTTTGTCTGCACCTTGTCGAGCGCGGTTTCTTGCGAGAATAGTCCCCCGTGCGTCATGATTTGGTCCGAGTCGGTTATGAACCGACCCGGCAGGGTGACGACGCTCCGCGGCTTGTGGGTTTCTCGGAGGGGAAGCACGTCGGCTCCTAGCACTCGCCAATGAACCCGCACGGTTCTCAGAAATCTCGGCTTGCTGGAGGGCTGCTTCTTCTACCAGGATCTGGAGCCACCGAAGTTCGTCGTGGCCTGGGGTGCCTTCAGGGATGTTGATGGCACGCGCCGCCACCGAGGCCGCGACGATGTTGTGACTGAGAAGCGGGAAAATCGGGACGCCGTCCCTCTCACGCATGCGGAGCGCATTGTGAACCTGACGCCCGCGATCCCACATGTCGTCGTAGCATTCTTTCTCTTCGCGCTGGCAGGTCAGCGTGGTTTGCTGCTCGGCCAAGGCCGTCTCCTGCGTGCGAAGGCAGAGCCGAGTGGCTGTTAGTTGCTGAGGAGTCTGGTCCTCGATGGGAATGGGCTGATCATCGCTGTTGATCAACGATCCCGGGTTTGCCATAAAGACCTCCCGAGAGGGGTGATGGCTTCCCGAGCTCTCAAAGTTGTCCGAGTCATACTCAAGGACGTGTAGAAGAGACTTGATCGCCCCAACCAGTCAGGATCCCTACTCGACGTGTGGGAACTCATGTTCGAGCAGCAGATCCGACTTCGGCGTAACCTCATCCCTGGGGATAGGATCCGAAGGTGCGGACTCAAGGGCGAGTCCAAGTGAAAATGTCGATGACGCCTCCGATGATCGGCAGGAGGCCGAGTCGTAGAGGTGAAGCTTACCGATCTGATCGGCAACGAAGTCCAGCTTTCCAAATTGGAAAAGCTAGCCTGGATCAGGGACAGCGTTCAGGGAAGCAAATCGCACGGTGCTGCCCGGAACGAAACTGCCGTTGTTGACGAAAAAACCCATCTGGATCTGGTAGATGAATTTATGCGCATGCCCCTACCTGGCGTGCCAACTGTCGGTGTTTATATCCAGCAATAATAAATATGGGGCAACGTGAGCACAGTAGATCTAGATGGGTGCACACGAGAAATAAAGTTTAGACAGGTTCAGGCCCTCATCAGGAGGTAATACCCTACGTCCTGTGTTTAGTGTATGAAATTGCTTGTATCCCGAGTGCCGCAAAGCCTCGAGAGCAGATCTCTAGGTTGCTAAGGCGATATGCGTATGAGAGCATGGGAACTTATCGATCAGGGGATCCCTACCTGGCCTTATATAGACGACCGGGGTAGGGTTACAAGAGTCCTGATCGGCTTACAGATTGGTTTCCTAATTAGTTACAACAGAATCCGGGATTGTCGGGTAAGTGTTTGTCCCTGTCTTGTAGTCCAAGTTGATGAAGCGCCCCCGTGTAGAAGTCGGACTCCGAGTTGTCGGCCCAGCCCACTCTATGTCCAAAGGACCGGCTTTGTCTTCCTTGACGATACCCGGGTGCCTTGCCATCGTCAATGCACCTGTCGAACCTCGTCACGGGGTACCTCACCGACGCAACCCACCACGTCGATGGCACCACCAAGAACCTCCCCGCCGTCGTCGAGCCCCTCGACGTCTCCCGCTGCTTCCTCGCTGGGGACAGCGCCGATGCCAACATCGCCCACGGCTGGCATCGACTCGCCGGTGTTCCCGTCGGTCGTGGTGGTGGTTGGCGGGTAGGATCCGCTACGCTGTGGCCCTTCCACTCCTCGACGCCATCCTCCACCGGAGGCTCCATCGGCGCTGCCAGGTAAGGCTTGGTTTCTCTTCTTTTTTTTGAATCCTTCATGTTCTGTTGCATGATTTGTTCATCCCTTGAAAACCTAGGTTCAAGGATTAAGGAAGATCGAGGCAGATGGTACAGAGAAGAGGCGCCTCTGTACAGACCTGTGCTGAAGAGAATAAGGCAAGGCATTTAGGTCATTCCGGCCGAGCGTCCATGGCAGCGGCAGCTGCAGTGCAGGAGGCTGAGGCGCCCTGCCTACAGAGCTTCGAGCTCTGCGAGACTGAGTTGGTAAGGCCTACCTCCCACGTCCTTCTCCGAGTGCACTTGTTCAAATCGTGCTTTTTTTGTTGCGCTACCGAATCATCTCATTCGGGTGAGGCGAGAGATTTCCATAGTTACTGTAGACCTTCGTGTTGTTTGCTTTGGTAATTAGCTGCTTGGATCAATCGTGAATCACCATTTTTCATCGTTCCGTGCCAAGAGATTTTCGAAGTCAATCAATTCGTGGCATAGCTTTGCTGCTAAACTATGGTATTAGTTAGATTCTAGCCTTAAGCTTCTCCTTTCGCAGATTAATTCAATACGTGATTTCCCATGTGTGGTCTGGGTGCATGATTCTCGAAATGGTGTTCGGAAGAATGTTCGTAATGGTTGTGAGGTGAATTGGGAGAACCCTCTATACTTTGGGGCTGTGGGTGGCTTCTTTTTTGTGGTTTGCGTGGGAGCAAAATTGCGAGCTTTGTTTGAGAATCGAGATGATTTTCTAACTATTGGTGTTTGCACGCTTAAGAACATACTCTGATTGTTTACTTTCTAAATGTACAAATGTGTCATTTTATTTTGGGATTATTTTTGACTCTCCTCTCTTCCCTTGTTGTTCATTTGGGTGCGCATTGCCAATTAGTCTAATTTTGCAGGAAAATTCCAATCATTCAAGGGCCGTACTGAACCAAGTGTCGCAAACTCGCCAAGTCATTATGTAATGTCTGAAGCCTGAGCAGCCATTAATCTTTTGTCCAGGTTTGGATTCGCTTATAGTGTTTCTGGTTATGTGTTTGAGCTACTTTTGAATCTTTTGTCCAGGTTTGGATTCGCTTATATGTTTGAGCTACTTTTGTTGTAGATATTTAGAACACTTGGCACACCTAATGAGAAGATATGGCCTGGTTATGCCAAATTACCAGGTGCCAGAGTCAGTTTTGTCAAACAACCGTAAGTATCTCCATTTATACCTGATTTTGTTGTTTCTTTGTCTAATGTGTAAATACTTGTTCTGCATAAATTACATAGAAGTTTCGAAGTCTCACCTTTTTTCCCCAAGAGAACCACCCACCGATAAGCAAGTAAACTCATCTTATTATTTTAAAAGGCCATAAGTAAGTAGGACCTCACCTTTTTATTTAATAAGGCCATTGAAAGATCTATCAGAATCATAGGTGTATCCATAGCCTTAGCTTATTAACCGAGAATCCATTGAACCACAAGCTTTTACGTACAATAAGGGTTCACTCTACTTCAGCTGTAAAACATGATCTAGAATTTCTGTCACGGTGCCATCTGCCATATAGAAATGAAACAATAGTGAACCTATCCAAGTTCATACGACTCTAATAAGATGATCTAGGAAATAAGAAACAAAATAACATTGCAAAAGAAAATAAATCTACTTTGAGTATCTTATCATGTAGTATGGTCCATTAAAAATCAAACTCACACTGAAATATAAGTCCAAAAAAAGAGCTATTAAGCTTGGACGTATTTATCTCTTTGACAACTATCTATTTGTTGATGCGCTTAAGAAACTCCTGTACAACGTGAGGGATGTTGTCTCCACACTCGTTCCCATCGTACTTCAATAAGTGTACCAAAAACTGCTTCCTCAGCTCATAACCATCCTGCATGCACATTACATATCATTATTGTGAAGAGCTCGTGTATTTATAGAGTATAGTAATGTGTTCGACAATACTCACTTTGCAAACGGGTTTTTGTAGTGATTCACCATTCCACGAGCGCATGAAATAGAAAATGAAATAACTAGACACATCACTGTACATGAATGAATCGTGAGCTAGGAAGTTTAGAGCACAAAATTAAAATAAATGGTGGTAGTGCGGATCAAAGCAATTCACCTATCTGGATTTGTCAGAACATCGAGTGGTATTATACGATGCCATAGAAAAGTATCATCATTCTAGCTAGGATTTGCTACTTCTAGGGCACGCTTAAGATTATTGCCAATCTTTTGAATTTTAAATATATATCTCATGATAGGGTCATCTTTAAACTGCGCCGGCATAGGAAGCGAATCCAATATAGAGATAGTTCTAGCATCCTGGTCGAAGACAAAAAGCATGAAGTGCCCGAGGAAAGCATGTGGCAAAAGAATCTGCAAACGATAGGCGTTAGATATTGAAGTAAATCACAACACCAACTAAGAGAAGGGGACAAATCTTACCAATTTGCAAGATGAGATATTGTAGTCTATCCCAGGCCAACTATCAAACAATTTTGCCAATCGCTGAATGTCAAGCCTTGTACGATGCCTTGGATCTCGTTCGAAATCAGACATCCTCTGAGATAAAAACAAAGTCTTAGAAACATGATCCAAAGAGTGGCTATGTTATTGTAATAACTTACACAAAACGTTAGGTCTATGTAGTGAACTTGGGTCTCTCTCAACATCTGGAGCTCGTCACATGCGAGGATCCGTACATCCATGTTGAAACAATCGATGTCCATAGGGTGGTCCATCTTTAGTGTGCCCTGTAACTCTTTGAGACTTAAACCAATATGGTAAGGCTTGGAGTTTAGCACCCACTATTTCCTATCAAACAACCAGTTGCGTTAGGCATAATGACACAAGAATATGGTATATTAACACTACACATTTAATAAAAATTGCTTACTCCAAAGACTAAGCATGATCAATAGACAATATATACTTGCAAAGTGCTTCTACTAATTCATGTGTGTTCTGCGGCATCATGCTAGTGGGAACGACACATTCTGATGACCGGTATTCAATTTCATCACCCGAGTTTATAACAACTTCAAAGATTTTTCCTTTTCCATCGGTTTGGTTATACTTTAGATTCCCTTTGGCCTTGTTTAGTTCCGAGTGGACCAAAATGACAGCCAACTTCTGCCTCCAATTTGTAATATCCTCCTGCAAAGCAATAATCATAATTAAGATTTATAAAATGTGTTAACATGCACGTAAAAAAATTTGTGATCCTAAAACATTACCTGTGTAACATGGTCAGATAACATATCTCATGTCCAGCATTCCATGTATTTTAGCATGAATAACCCGCAAGATGATCTAAAAGTTTTAAAAATCTTGTTGAAGATATATTTTTGATGTAATCAATGAAAAGAAGCAATTTTAATAGGCAATGTTCAATGTACCCATCTGTCTGAATTGGCTCTAGTAACTGTTCTATGACTGGCCATGTTGTAACATAGATGTCCTGCCACTTATGGCATTTAAAATCTTCCCGTTGTGATGCAATGTTGAGGTGATTCTCCAGTCCCTATAGCTATTAAATGACAAAAAAGATTGCATAGATAGATAAAACAAGGAAAACTCTTAATCAAACTGTATGCAAAGAGTAAGTTCTCACCGTAGTAGTGAGGTCGTTGCGGGCCAATGTAATACCAAATGAGTCAAGGACCTGGATTTCATGTTTTTTGGCATTGATAACTGCTAGTACCAATGACAATCTTTAATGTTAATTGGAAGGAAGACCTGAAGCAAGCAGAACGTTAGTTGTAGCCACACACATATGTGTGTGTGTGTGTGTGTGTAAATCTAAAGAATTTAAAGGTACGGAGTTAAAGTATAACCATGTCGTGGTCCAGGTAATTATACACCCTTTTTATGATGCTAGCACGTTCATGCTGATCTGTGGAGCTTATCTGAATGGTTCCATCTCGTTTTATTAGGCTATAGATGATTGAACTCTCTAGGTATACCTTTCCACATGTTCTATACCCTAGATGCTCTTGAGCCCTTAGACAATAGATGTATGCACATATAACCTACATTTGAAGTAAAAATTGTAGTTAGTTTAGACACTCATGTTTAAATGAGACTATCTGTATATAATTGTACTTACACCGTCGTGCAAATATATGTTATCATGTATAAGACATTGTAAATCTCCGACAGATAAAAAGGCATCATCGATGTCCACCAATATTTCTTTTTCTGGTGACCTTCGGATATATTCAATGACTTTCGTTGTTTGCACCTCTTCTATCTCATCCTCAGGGATTATGTCGGTGTAACATTCCTTAACCTTGAAAGAATTCATATGTGTCATACATATAGTAAGCAAAATTGAACACATATTGAAGTAGGTATAATTATGAATGTATGCAACAACTTTCCTTTTTGTGATTGTGCCATACTTCGTTGGCTTAAATACTGTAAGGGTTTGTGGACTTACATTGAACCATGTTGATTGTTTGTCATGCTGTTTATCAACAGTAAGATTTTTAGTTTCTATAAAATAGAGTTGAAACATCCAAAGCAAACTCAGTAGGAAAACAAAAGCTGATACAAAGAAGTGTTCATGCGACAACAGTTAATACAATAAAAGCATGCTAATGTCTCGATTTCTAAGGTTAGGAAACACAACCCCATGAACAAAGCAAGCTACATGTGGCTGCCTAAGCAAAGCTTGCACAACTGGCGAGCTGATCAACCAACGACTGATTTGATTTGACTTCAAGAATTTCAATTGCACCAACATGCATCATTGTTCAGAAGTATAAATCTAACAAGCTATATATGCAGTCATCATTTTATGTTCCTCTACAAACTAACATCACCCTCTACCCAGAAATTCACCAAAAAAATTGCATAAAGTAGGGCTGGTATCAACAATTGAAGAAAGCAGGGCAACTGATACGATGCCTGATTGCCGGTACGTTGGGAGTGTTTAACATGTGCAAGTGTCTTTGCTTGTTGACCTGTGTGCATTGTATTTCGTACAAATATACTCTGTGCCTTAGAGATTTTGCCAATAGTTATTTTCTAATCAAGACAAGACTTATCCACATTATCTGTTTGAGATGCATACCCCCCTTGCACTTTATGGTATAAGAATATATTAGAGTGGACATTTTGGTGTATTCTCTGTGAGGAACACTGGAGCTAGGGGTTCAATTAACAAGTCCTTTTTATTCTTGTTTTGGTATAACTTTTGTGAAGGGGGTGAACTTTGCTCACAATGACCACGTGAAAAAAAAATTTCTATGCATCCTTTGAACATCTCTTTGCTGAAAAGGACAAATGTTTTGTGCCTTTTTCGTTTGTGATTCCTTTGAGTATTGTTTGCTTAAGAAGATAATTTGGAAGACTTTCAAGTTGAGTATCTTGACATCTTAGCAAATTGAAGTAGATAGTGCATCTGCAATAACTTGAGAAACTTCAATGTAACAAAATCAATTGTTGATTCTATTGCATATCTTAATAGCCATCCCTTGTAATAAAAGCGGAAAGTTTATGCTTTGTCATGAGTTGTGCTCAATTTCAGTGTCCATCTCAGTAAGGAGCTTGAGCAGTCATCATAGTGCAAAGCTTCATTGCTGTTCACTTGGTTCAGAAGTATATATCTAACAAGCTACATATGCAATCCTCATTTTATCTTCCTCTACAAACTAACATCACCCTCTACCCAGAAATTCACCAAATTTTTTTTGCATAAAGTAGTGCTGGTATCAACAATTGCAGAAAGTAGGGCTAGTATCAACAATTGCAAAAAGTAGGGCTGGTACAAAAATTGCATAAAGTAGGGCTGATATCAACAATTGCAGAAAGTAGGGCTGGTACAAAAATTGCAGAAAGTAGGGTAGGTACTTCTCACCAAATACAAACAAGGGGGAGCAGGGGGTGAAACACAGATAGAAGTAGGGAGAAATAGAAAAGGAGGGCATGGTGCTAACCTTCGTTGGAGCAGGGGAGTAAAAGATAGATTGGATTAGGGGGAAAGAGAGAAGGGTGGCACCAACAATGGGGGCGGCTATAGCAGGAAAAGGGCAGGGAAGTAATGCCTAGGGCAAGGGAATTACCTCCTAGTGATTTTCATTTTATGGCCAGGGGGGCTCACGGGTAGATGGGTTTTGTGGGCAGGGGGGCGGCTGTAGCAGGAAAAGGGCAGGGAAGTAATGCCTAGGGCAAGGGAATTACCTCCCAGTGATTTTCATTTTATGGCCAGGGGGGCTCACAGGTAGATGGGTTTTGTGGGCAGGGTGTGGGTTAGGTTTAGGGTTTTGTGGGCAGGGTTTTGTTCATATTGAGGTTGTGTTTTATTGCAAGATCTTAGATGTCCTTTTGACGTGCAGTATTTCAGTTATTTTGTTTCACTAAGATTATTACTTAGTTCTGTATGAGATTAAATGCCAAACATTGATGCAGGTGACTTCAATTATTGAATAGTGGAACTAAGAAAACTATTGACTCCATGAATAGTGGAACTAAGAAAACTATTGACTCCATGATTGGTATCCTATATTGCAGGGCAATGATCCATCATGTTTGCGTGAGTTCCTTGTACCAATTCTAAGCCAAAATTCTCCATCTGGGAATATTGGTATGCAAGTAAGGATCTATATTTATGGTAATTTATCCACATCATTTCTTAAAGCTATCTGACATTGTGGTTTATTAACTCTTACTGTTCCTTAGATGCTCGATAGGCACTGGGGTGCTGGTTGGAATCTCTTGGCCTTATTGCTGGCAACAAAACCTGACAACAGGATAAGGTAAGATTAATCATTGTCGTTCGTAATTCTATAAGCAAAAAATTGCTAAAATTGGAACAGCGTTGCTATTTTCATTAGAGAATCGAAATTCTTACTTTCTTGTGTCAACTTAATCTACAGTTGTCTCGACGCACTGCGGCACCCCTTCCTTTGTGGACCTAAATGGCGTATAAATCCATCAGTGAATGTCATTCGTGGGGGCTTGGGATCTATTGCTGTCCGCCTGGCTAAAGATTATATCTATGGACATCATCAGGTATTGATTTCCTGACACATGGATGACTGAAGCTGCATCTCCATCCCAAATGTTCACAAGAGGCTTGAGTTTCAACCCAAAGTGAAACTGCGAACATTGTAGTGAAAGCTATCATTTGGTTCTTGTTCAAAGAACTGTAATGGAACCCCAATGAACTTACAAAGCTTCCTTTACCATGTTTACAGCGTAGACGGTTAGCTTATTTCATTGAGTTGATGTGAACTTTGTTCTAAGCTAATTATCTGGCTGAGCCTAATTTCTACTTTTGAGATAAGCCGTTATAGTTTCTTGATTACAATAACTGTTAGGGTGTATATGTGATGAGTTCACTTGATGTATTCTTTACATGCTGTCATGTGTCCTTATGAGGAAGTGAAGAGAGATCATTTTGTATTCCATATGTTGTTTTGCTGAAGGATAGATGGTTCTCATTATCAATCTATTTTCAGATTATTTTCTTTTTCTCCTTTATTCCAAATCATCCTTTAGAAAAAAAAACATATATGACATATAAAGTTCATAGCCAAGCACCGATTATACATTGTGCTCTCGCTACATTCTGCAATTATTAAAAAATCTCCACCATTTTATACAAGCTGCATTTCTAAAACTTCTCCTTGAAATCACTCACTGAGAGCTGCTTTCGCTGTTGTAGAAGCTATATTGTTTCGTTTGCAACAATCTCCTTCAAAGGCACAAACTCACGTGTCTCCTCTGGGTCAATAATTTGATTGTTTGACCCAATCCTGTTTTTTGGAAAATGGCCATTGGGGATTCAGATGATACCATATCAAGTGCCTCCTTCTGCATGCCTTCTCCAGAGTGGTATTCTGATAAAAATAAAGAACAAGATTATATTCTAAGTGGTTGGTATGCTGTGTAAAGTTGTAATGTTAGTAGCTATAGGCTGTATAGAACAAGGCACAGCTAAGCTAATAATATAATATGCTTAACCAGGAAGCAAATTGCACCCAACCAAGTACCTAGCTCACACAGAATAAGTCGAGAAACAACATAACTCCCTACACCCCTCCCACAATAGCTGCCTGTAGAAACACTTTCAAAATAGATGCAGAGGGAGAGAGGTGTAGTTCAACTCTGGCTCCACTACAGTGGTTAACCTTGATATCTGGTGTCAAGGACTAATAATGTTCTATACATAGTTCCAAAACAAAATCAAACTAAAAACTATCAGATGCCACAGCTCTTAATTCATCCACCAGAATAAGAATAAAAGAGAGCCTACTGTTGCAAAAACATACAAGTGTAGCAGAGGGATAGCACAAATATTCATAGGGAAAAAATTCACGTTTCAAGTCAACAATAACCGGCAGAAAGTAATTTTCCTTTATATGGGCTCTGTAATAGATCAAATGTTTTGGTGAGAACTTCCCGAACTACTTCAGCTCCCTGCTTAACAATTACTGCAGAACCATACACATCACGGGTAGGATTGAGTGGCTGTGTAAGAATCAATTACCAAAATTCAGATTTATGTTTACAATTACCTTAATGCCTGTGAACTGGCATACTAATAACTCTGTTGGGCTCACATGCCTCCTGAGAAATTTTCATGAACCTGAATACTCCTTATGATGGTTTTTAGAAGGAAGACCAAGCTAGATGCAAATTCCAAGTCTGCTTCATGTAAAGAAATGCAAGCTCATCTAATAATGTTGATGTCAAAAATGTATATGCAGCTAAGTTTATTAATACAGACTACTACAATATTTATTAACTTACAAATTGAATGTTAATTTCTTAAATTTTGAATCATGATACACAAAAGGGTAGGAAACAACAAAGCCTCATAGACTGTCCATGCCAATCTTTTTCATACTCAGGGAACATAATTACATAATGAAGTTCCTAATTAATAGAAAATTAATGCTTTTCCAGTAGATTTAGAATAACATATCCGAACATTTAACTACTCAAACCACTATTTTCTTCTTCTAATTATTATACTACTTAAACCAAAGATATAATACTCCAATAGGCATTAAATGGTCGCATTAATACCTCATCTGTCCTCTCGATCTGACCATTAAGCAAATAAATATCATAGCTTCTAGTTTCATATATTGCTCCTGAAATGAAGGCATAGAAGAGTATTAAAGTATTAAGAACTTGAGACAAAAAACTACTAATTATAAGACAGTACTCACATTATGCAGTGCCTAACATAAGGCATCTTTGTACACAATGTTCTTGGTGCTTTTTCCCATATGATCTATATTTTTGTTTGGCTTAGCTAAAATCTGAGTCGTCTGTCTTGACATACCCCTGGACAATGCAACATATAACTAGCCATGCGAGAACACAGGCTCAGGAAGGTAAATCCCAACAGTAGGGATGGTTTGACCTTGACCTTGTTTATGGTCATTGCAAAACTCAGTCGGATGAGGAATTGTTTTCTCTTGAACTTGAAAGGAAGTGATATGTCCTCCGATAGTGACAATGGTATCCTCGGTATCCACCAACAATCTCAGAGTCAATTGCATTAGCTTGGAACGCTCTAACCATCAGCCTAGTTCCATTACACAGGCCATTGTGAGGATCTAGATTACGTAGCAGAATGATAGGGCAGTGTACTTTGACTTTCAGAATGTGTGGGGGCAAGCCGTTCGGCGTGAGCGAGTTTAGAAAGTCAATCGGGTAGTTATTGTGCACATCATCATCTATTGAGTCAAAGCTATGGTATACCTTTTCTTGTCCTGGGAATTTCTCAATCATCTTTGCATTCAGGGCATCCACGTGCTCATTCTTGGTCGAAAGAATAGCACGTGTGCTCATGTACTCTCTTGATCTAGCATTGTGATGGAGTGATGGGAACACATCTTTGATTAGTTTGTTAATTGATTCTTCAGTATCAGTGTAACCAATCACAATGTCACCAGGAAGACGTACATAATCACCACCAATAGTTTCTTCAGTTTCATTACCAATTCTTAGGAGGTATTCGGAGAACCAAGGGTCAGTTCGTGCCCTCATATTGCGTGTGAGGTGTATCTTCCTAATCTTCTCCCATAGATAAGACCTCTGCAGTTTAGCATCAGTGATCTGTGCTCTTGTCCCACGCGTCACCACGGGAAGGACCTGTCTAAAATCTCCACCAAACACCAAAACCTTACCCCCAAACGGCTAAGCACATCCCATAATATCTTGTAGTGACCTATCAAGTGCCTCAACTGTTTGACGCTTTGTCATAGCAATTTCGTCCCAGATTATCAAGGATGCCCTATGAAGCAACTCAGCGGTACCACTCTGCTTGGAGAAATTGCACATGCTACTGTCAGTGAGCTTGATTAGAATTTTAAATCTAGAGTGGGCGGTACGTCCACCGGGCATGATCGACGTTGCTATACCAGATGTTGCAGTTGCAATGGCTAATAGGCCCATCGAACGTACCTTGGCAAGCAATGCCTTGTACAGGTATGTCTTCCCAGTGCCTCCTGGCCCATCGACAAAGAAGATTTGGCTCCTCTTGTTCATTACATGATCCATGATCACATCAAACCCAGCCAACTGCTCAGTGTTCAGAGTGGTAAACAAGTCTACATGATCTTGGTCAACAACGATTGAAAGCTCCTCTCTAACCTCTCTCACGTCGTCGCCAGGACAATCACCTTCCTCGTTGATCTCTGGAAGTCCATAGCTTTTAATATCCTTCCCCATAGAATGTACCAAATCCCTAATGTCTCTCAGCACCATTTGCTCAAGTACTGCTGTGTTGGGTTGAGTACGACGGTAATCTTCAGACATTGATTCCAAATGCTTCTTAAAGAAATCTCTGATGTTGGTCACCTCGCAGAATACCACAATCATCGCGAACAACCTTCTGGAAAGTCGCAGCCTCAGTCATGGCTTCATCATGAGATCTGTCCTTCTCTATGAGTCCTCTTTGCTCGCATTCTTCTCGGAACTTCAAGCATGGATTCCCATGGACACATCTCAAATCCTCAAAAGAAGTTGCACCCCTGACATGATTTAGGAGCGCCCTCAAGAAGTACCTCTCCCCTTCAGAAGGGTGAGCATACACAATTCTTCCAATCTGTCCCCTCTGTTTTCTTCTCTGCCAATGTTTCTTGCCCCTAATCCAAGTAAAGGATTCTGAAAACTCTTTGTATAAAAATTTTCGTGCACAAATATCCTGCTGGTTCATCTTGAAATACTCTGTAAGCATGGTCCTTGAAGAAGACGGCCTACTGACAACATCCTCCAAGTTTTCAGATCCTTTGAATGCGATACTATGCATATTGGGCAAATGAAGCTGGAGTTGTAGAACAGCCGGAGAGACACCAAACATATGAAAACCAAAAATCCTATAGCCTTTGGGGGTGACACATACTGAGCATCCCTATACTGGCGAATCTCATTGATTATTGCACCTTCATTGATTTCTGCTGATTCGACTGAGAAACATGTACGGTCATGACCTTTATAGATGTACTTAAACAAGTACTTTACTGCCTTAATGCTGGAGCACGCTTCGACGTTGATATGGCAGTTATACCGCATCAGCAGACCGGGGTTAAACGGGACCACCCATCTATTATCCAACTCAGCACCCCTGACCTTCACTCGACACCCATCATCCCTCCTCCTATAGGTAGGATATGAGTCCTTTCCTTGTTGTGTCACGTCGCAGAACTGTCGAGGATAGCGAAAACGACATTATCCATCTATCATGCAAGGACAATTTTTCCTAAGAGAATCGCAGGGTCCGTGCAGCATGTGCTTGATGACCAGAGCATGCAATATAGGGTACCTGTCCTTGTTAGGAATCTCTGCAGATATCACTGTCGGCGGAATGGGGCCCAGGGTATCCCTAACCGCCGGCGGAGGCCAACCAAATGCCGCAGATGGTGACACGTGGCGCTCCGGTCGCTGGGGCCTTGGGTCCCACCCGGATCGCCGTGCGGAACCCGTGGCCATTCCTAAGGAATAAGGGGTCTCCTCCAGAGGCCGCGTCCGCAAACCAGAAGGGGTCTTGGGCCTCCGGGAGTCCACGGCCCACGCGCTGAGCGAGCACTCGGGGTCCGTCCCCGAGCGCTCGGCGTCCCAGAGGGCGAAGGGCGCGCTCGGGGTCCCTTCCCGAGCGCTCTCCCTCGGGCTCCCCCCTTCAAGGCGCCCCGAGCGGACCCCCTGCGAGTGCTCCCCGAGCGCTCGGGATTGCTCGGGGGCATCCGGAAGACAGCTGGCGCCCTCTCCTAGCGAAGGAAGATGCTCGGGACCGAGTGCTCGGGGGACGACGTGTCCTCTGATGGGACCCTCGCCCATCTACGTCGGCCAGCGCCCAGCTTCTCCAGTAAGCTTCCGCTCTGGCGGAGGCATTTAATGCCTGTCATTTCGACGAGGAACCCCAAGCCCTATGAGGGCATGATGACGGTCAGCCCGGGTCCCACTGGTGCAGGTGATAAGCTCTGACAGCTATCCCTCTCTCTCTCTGAAGGGTGGGCCCGGGCTGACAGATTCTTTGACCAACCAAGCGCGCCGCCCTGCACGCCCTGTCACTGTCACCCTTTCTACCCCATGGGGGACGCCGCCGCGCAACTCATTGCGCGGGTTGAGGGGCTGACCCATGGGACCCGCGAGTGGGTATTCTACCGACCCAGTCAGAAGAGGCCAATAAGTCTTCATCCACGGGGCCCGCCGAAGGTAAAGATGTCAGAACCCCTGTTCCGACATACGGTGAAGCGACGTCCCGGCCGAAAGTATGCGGTTCGCATTGAATAGAGGTGTGGGCGCTTCCAGTTGCACCCACGTCGCCCACAGTATCATTCCAACTCATTTTCCTTTGCCGACCTATGTGGCATTCCCCCAAGTATATAAGGGGAGAGCCTGGTCCATGCAAGGGGAGAGCTTTTTTCCTAGTTCGATTTTCCTTAGGTTAAATCCTTGCCGAAGAAGCACCGTTTTTCCTCTGGGCTAGAACAAGAAGAAGAACAGTGCGCACCTTTGTAACTCATCATACTTGCCGTATACACACATATATACAAAAACAAGCAGGACGTAGGGTATTACGCCTTCCGGGGTGGCCCGAACCTGGGTAAATCCTTGCGTCATTACATCCTTAGTCACCGGGTTTACTCGCTAAACTCTAATCCACACCAAGGCTCGTAAGAAACTCACCACTCCCCTGGGCCGAATTCCAAAGGGGGTCCCTCCGGACCACCGCTAGAGGCGTATCTACGCCGACAATCACCCTGTCATAATCGTCTGGGCTTGTTAACTTACTTCCTGAGTGCATGATCAATAGGAAGTGCTCATGTGGGAGGCCCCTCTTCTGAAACTTAGTGACATGGACAAAAGCTGCAACCTCACCAAAGTATTTTTTTTCTTGATCAAAAGATCCTGCATATCTTGCAACTTAGCCCTGAATACTCTTGCCACAAGGTCTGGCCGGTCTTGCGGTGTTTGCCCGGGCGCAAGATTTGATGTTATCTCCTCCGGGTTGCAAGTCATGGTGATGAAGTAATCTGGCTTCCCAAACCACTGTACTATTGCCATTGCATCAAGGAATCTTCATTGTATGTCTCGATCACCTCCAGGAAAAGATCGCGGGAGCACGATTCTTTTGCCCACCTGAGAACCACGCATCTCGCCAGCAGAAATGACGTCAACAACACCCTACAAAATAAATGAATCAAGACATGTGTATATGTTTATAGTATAATAAATGAATCAACACATGTGTACAATCAACTTCATGAATCAAGCTATTCAATTTTTCATTTCATAACGAATGCAGATCTAGTTCATTTATTTACAGCTGGCTTTTTTTGCTATCATTCACATTTTGCTGGCATTTTGCTATTCAATAACATTCTTTCTTGATACATGAAACAATGAAAATTGAATTAAACAATGAAATCAAGGTCAAAGCCAATATTACCTGATAAAGTTTAGCACATATGAGTTTCTGATTCTCCGGCTTGGAGAAGAAATCGAGCCTCATAGATTCTATCTTAATGTACATGTCAACAGCCCACTGCTAAAAAGGCACCCGCCAAACAAAACGATGTTAAATAATGATCTCTTGACTTGTAGCTTGAAGCAGTAATACTCCCTTGCACTGACGTATTTTCTAGATTCGTGTGCATCGGCGGTCATACTGATAAATTCATTGTCATGGTGGTCGTTGTAGTTGTCATCTGGAAGATAGTTTATTCGCATAACTTTATCAATAACAAAATATAAAAGTACAATAAAATTACAATGATGGATATTCATACCTGGGACATGGAAAGGATCAGCCTGTCTGTCATCATGGTTTGCACTAACGACAGAAGGTGATCCATCATACGGCATCCAATGATTCCATCCCTTCTCCCCACCAGGGAAATATAAAGGATACGCCAAAGGATCATAGCACCCATGATATGCTCTGATAAATAGCGGACGATCTCCTCTGCCATACACAATAACACTTCTATCAAAACATTTATGTGGGTCACTCCCTTCCACCCAGATAGCAGCCACCTGAGAAGCCGTGGGTGCATTGTACCTTCGCTGGTCCAGTTTTATATTTGTGTTTAGAGAGATTCTATATTCATCTAGATTCGGAATAGAACCAATGCTCTTAAAAGTCTGCACATAAGGGGTTGGCCTCTAGTATACCTAGAATAATCCTTATGAGATCAATGTCAAGATCTGGAGACCTCTGAACTCTATGTGCCAAGGTTTCATCAGTGTCAAAAATATAGAGCTGTAAATGACGAGGTCCATTATCACTAGGCACCAGCTGGTCTAGACAGTGATACAACTGACCATGTGCACGGAATGTGTATACACCAGTTTTGGCTGCAGTACTGACTTGATGGTCAAGGGTCACCCCAAGACTCGTGAAGGAGAAGTGTGAGTTGAAATACCGTATATGTTGCCTAAAATATTTTGCATCCTCATCATCCTAGCTTGTAAACAACCGGCATAACTCTTTAGGAACTTTTGGAATAAATATCTTCACCTTTCCATTACGGCAACAGAATGCGGGTCCCTCATACTGGAACCTAATTGCTCCACAATGTCTGCAATCTCTCACCGGACGCAAAAGAGCGTGGCTATTTGGCAGGTTGTGGTAAATAATGTCGTAAGGATCATGAGTATGGATTCCATCGCTAGTAGCATCTGCCAATCGATATGTTTCAAACTCAACACCTGTCATCATTTAAACAACAATAAATTAAGTGAGTAACTCAAATAGTACAACACTCTTCGTACAACATTGCACAGGGTTTGTAACCTTGTGCACTGAAGATGCATTGAATCAAACATAGCCGATAGGCATTTATAAAAATATTAGTGCAAAAATAATTGTAGTAATACCTTTCTCGTGGGATGGTTGTTCCACGGGCTCAATATTCCAAATATATCGGGTGGCTAATCGATGTCATCTGTGAAGAAGTAGATTAGTTTTTATCACATATAAATGATAGGTACAAATGAAATTATACAATTTCAATATATCCAAATACCATCATGATTGAATATGCGGTTGTCAACTTGGCGTTCAATAGAATGATGATGAATGGGAGGTGTAATTGGTGCCTTGCATACATAATCGACAGTGGTTTCGCAATCACACCCAGGCTGCCTTCCCTTTTCCACTGATCCCATAGTCGATGCAATGACTGATGGAGTGATACAATCACCTGGTTCTCCACTATAGAAAATTGGGCTTAGAGTAGATGGCACTGGAATCTTTTGCATTCGGTACGCATCATTTCTATCAAGCCAACCTACACCCTCAAGAGGCTGAATATCCCTCTTTGCATTTGTAGAAGCACCACAAGAGGTCCCTAGATACAAAGAATAATAATTTTAGTCAACGCATAGTTTGAGTAGCTGTAGACTAAAAATATAAATAATATTCACTGTTTTGGAAGTGGCACCTTTTGCAATTGGTGTGTGTTGTACTTGAGTGATGGCGGATGGTGCTTCACCCATACACGAAATGTGTAAACCTACAGAAAATCCATGTCATACACAATGATTCATGATAGCTGCTCAATTAAATCAATGCTCATACCAACCAATATCGAGCTAGTCCTCAATGATGGAGTGTGAAGGATATTGTCACGCAAGGCTACAGTTTGCTTTATTGACGTGCTTCACGTCACTGTTTTAGCAAATCGTCCTTCTGCTGTCCAGATAGTTGTGCAATCCGATCTCTCTCCCTGTGCCTCTTTCATTCCCTAGGATCACTTGAAATGCTTGTATTCGTTAGGTCTGTAAACGGAATGCGGCCCACCTTTTCCTTTGAAGACCCCTTCTGCGTTGCGGGAAAACCTACCAAAAGTCCATGTTACACATGATGCTTTATGATAGCTGCCCAAATAAATCAATGCCCGTACCAGCCGATATTGAGGTTGTTGTCGATGATGGAGTGTGAAGGATATTTTCATGCAAGGCTCCATATTGCTTTTGTTGACGTGCTTCACGCTGCCTTTTCAGCAAATCATCCTTCTGCTGGTCAGATAGTTGTGCGCTCCGATCTTTCTCCCTTTGCCTCTTTCGTTCCTTAGGATCACTTGAAATGCTTGTATTCGTTAGGTCCGTAAACGGAGTGCGACCCATCTCTTGCTTTGAATACTGCAAGTAAGGCAGTTAAATCTGAATCTGAATCAAATCTGCAAGTAAAGCGTTTTGTTATTCAAATCTGCAAGTAATTTGCTCAAATTCAAATCTGCAAGTATGGCGTATTGTTATTCAAATCTGCAAGTAATTTGCTGAGAATCAAATCTGCAAGTAAGGCATTTTGTTATTCAAATATGCAAGTAAGGTGTTTTGTTATTCAAATCTGCAAGTAATTTGCTCATTTTGTTATTCTTCTTATCTAAGTTTGTAGCTACTGGCCTCATTGGTATTGGTGGAGTTAGAAAAGAAAAAATCCCCCTTTTATCCATGTTAGCATTAGCATGAGCACCAGAAAATTATATATGACTATATAATTGCATTCAGTCCTTGCCAGAATTACAATACTTCTATGTAATTTATTCTCTCCTGTATTTTCATGACTTTAGATTTCTTTACTTTATTCAAGAAAATAAGTAGCAAAATAATATTTGAGGAAAAAAATTACTCAACCATGAATATGGCTTCTCTTTTGTGCAAGACTAAATTGATAGGTTTGGGTTTGGTTGATCCATGTTTGCTCCCTGACATGGGCACATACTCTTGATCAGAGTTCTTTAATGTGTTTGGTGATGGTTCACCTTTACATTTGTAGCTCTATTGCTGTACAGAGTTCAATCCTAAACACATGTCTGAGATTGTCACAGTCACACTATTGCCCTTTAAGTACTGAAGCTGATACACCAGAGAGTATTTTTTCTGAAAGTTTTGCTAGGTCATTAGAAAAATCAGTAGGGGGTTGCTTTCTGTAATGGGGTATCTTAAGATTTAGTTATTTTCATCTGGATTTTATAATTTATAAAAATGAATTCATGATTCAGAGTACATACGTTCTCTACCTATTCAGGGTACATGATGTTTACTGGTGGCTTGATCTAAACTTGAGCAGATGCCTTTTATGTGCCTTTTTCGTTTGTGATTCCTTTGAGTATTGTTTGCTTAAGAAGATAATTTGGAAGACTTTCAAGTTGAATATCTTGACATCTTAGCAAATTGAAGTAGATAGTGCATTTGCAATAACCTGCTAAAATTGGAACAGTGTTGCTATTTTCATTAGAGAATCGGAAATTCTTGTCTTGTGTCAACTTAATCTGCAGTTGTCTCGACGCACTGCGGCACCCCCTCCTTTGTGGACCTAAATGGCGTATAAATCCATCAGTGAATGTCATTCGTTGGGGCTTGGGATCTACTGCTGTCCACTTGGCTGAAGATTATATCTATGGACATCATCAGGTATTGATTTCCTGACACATGGATGACTTAAGCTGCATCTCCATCCCAAATGTTCACAAGAGGCTTGAGTTTCAACCCAAAGTGAAACTGCGAACATTGTAGTGAAAGAACTATTATCAGTTTGTTACAAGCCTATTTCTTTAATTGCGAAAACCAAGCTACAGATGCAATCAAATTCAGCAAAATTTTACTGCGTTGCACCTTATGTTCCAGCAGATCCAATTGCGGGCGGGATCGACGGCACCAGCAGCGATGCGACGGCTTGCTGACTGCCAAAGAAAGGGTGGGTGAGTTGTATATAGCGGCAGCTTGCACACACACGTCAACTGCACGGAAGAAAAATGATTTTTACTACCTGGCAAACGAATAGGACATGCATGAAAAGAACTAATATCAGTTTGTTACAAGCCTGTTTCTTTAATTGCGAAAACCCAGCTACAGATGCAATCAAATTCTTGAAGCAAACTTCAGCAAAATCTTATGCGCTGCACCTTATGTTCCTGCAGATCCAATTGTGGGTGGGATCAACGGCGCTGGCAGTGATGCGACGGCTTACTGACTGCCAAAGAAAATCACCGTGGATTAGTAGATTGCTTCATCATGTTTGAGCAGATCCAATTGCAGGCAGGATCGCCGGCGCCGGCGTGGCTTGCTGACTGCCGAAGACAATCACCGTGGATTAATAGATTGCATCATCAGTTCTATGCCTGGCTGCCATCCGTGAATGCACCCTGATGGATGATGTATGAACTCTCGGCTCGATTGATGGCCAGGCCGCCATGCGTCAATGCATGAAGTGTAATTAGGACTTGTCAATGCATGAAGTGTAATGATCTGTCAATGCATCAAATTAGGGCTTGTCAATGCATGAAGTGTAATGATCTGTCAATGCGTCAATGATCTATGAATGTTCTGCCATTGGATGGTTTAGGCAGACCATCAAATCTATACGAGACGTTGGATAGACAGACCATCTAATCTATATGAGACGTTGGATGTGTGCGTGATGGATGATTCAGAGTAATTGGGGTATAATGAGATGGAGTTAGAGAAAAAAAAATTTATAGGGTAGTATAGATGGATG
Organism: Stipa capillata; assembly: GCA_019208055.1. Classification (NCBI taxonomy): domain Eukaryota; kingdom Viridiplantae; phylum Streptophyta; class Magnoliopsida; order Poales; family Poaceae; genus Stipa; species Stipa capillata. Next base: position 231,705 of record JAGXJF010002575.1, read on the forward strand.
AATGAACGAGGGAAGCAATTGACCGTGGGAAGCTTTTTCTTTCTCGTCGAGAAACGCGTACCACAACTCGCTGATGTACAAAACAAAAACTCGCAGATGTTTATAGAAGAAAAAAACTCGTAGATCGTACAGACACGCACGCCGCAACTTACCTGCATACAAAGATCTGAGAAAAAAATAACACTTTGGATTTATTTTAGTTCACATATAAATTATGAAAAAAAGTATTATAACATTGAGTTATTGATAGTGCACGTATGCTAGTAATTACTCAATAGCAACCAAGCATATCCATCTTATATATACATTTTAGCATTTAGTCTGTATCAATCTATAATATGGGAGTTGGTGGTGGTGGTTCATCCACACCTCCTCCTCTTCTTTTTTAGTCTTATTTAAAAATCTCTAACAATAAAAGTAACTAACTAGTTGATCTCTAATAAACTCCTAACAAACCATATCTTATCCAACAAACATTATCTCTTAACTAAACTACAACATTGTTAAATCTCTTCTCCGTAACCGCATCATCCGCGTCCAACGGCCTCACTCCTATATAAAATGCATTGCCATCCTCCTTGCGCTCCCTTTTCACGCCGCCACCTCCTACCTTAGCCCCTCGCAATGCTCAAGCACCGTTCCCGCGAGCTCCGAAAAAAATAAAGTCCACCCCAACCTATGTACTCTCTCTCTCCTCTTATCTTAGCCCCCTTCCAAGCCGCTGCCACTTCTTGCCGCGCCACCACCACCATGGATCGTCGCCGGTCACCGCCGTCTCCCCTCCTAGCTGCGCTGCCCTAGCCGCCCTTCAAGGAAATAAAGATGAGCTTGATTGGGGGAATGAGAAGAGAGGGAAAGGGAAGGAGGGGAATGAGGAAGGAGAAGGAAGAAGAGAAGAGGGAAAAAGAAGAAGAAGAAGAATTTTGAAATTTTGATCAATTCTAGGTTCATGCTGTAAAGGTAGTCTCTATTTAGTCCCTATATGAGAATTGATGGACGACATTGCAAAAAATCGTGATAGGTATTGAATATAGGGTTTGAAAATTCAAAACGATGAGATAAATTTGAAAACTACGACCAAACTGTGCCAAATTTCAAATTGACACAACTGAAGAAGTTATAGACTTCTACATAAGCTTTTCAATGGCCTTTTGAAGGATAATATCATAGTAATTTTAAATAAGATATATTATTACATAACTTGAGAAACAAAATGACCATCATAGTTTATTTTTATGATGCTATCCTTCTTTCTAAATCTATATCCGTTGTAAAGCACGGGTACTCTACTAGTAGTTATTAACATGGAAGTAACACATCGTCATAAGAATGTGCCTGTTTTTAAAAGAAAAGGACATCGTGATGACAATGATCGTCGTGGATGAAAAAAGGTGTAATAGATGGATGTCGTTGATGAAGCGGAAGTCGGAGAATCAGCGACCAGTCACGTATACTCCCCAAAAGTCTTGTTCGCCGTCGCTCGATACAAACTCCTAGTAACGATTGGTTTCAAAGGGCTTGCTCTTTCGTCGAACGACGCATGTTGAAAGACACATAGTTTTGGGCCGCAATCATCTAAACTCATGCGGACCTCACAATGAGGGTACGGGCCTGGAGGAGTTAGGCCGACGACGAATCTGTCCCTGCCTGCTTCCGCGCAACGCTCGTAGCAGCAGAGCAGCCGCATGTAGGAAATCCCGAAACCCCCAAGACCACGCGCTGCCGCCCCGACAGTCCGACACCAGCCGCCGCCGGCCCGCCATCCTCCATGGAACCTCCGCAAGAGTCTGCCGCCGGCGGCCGCAAGCGGCGCCGTCGAGGAGGAGTCGGTAAACGCCGGAAGCCTTCCTCTTCCTCACAGCAGGCGCCGCCGCCCTCACCCTCCAGCAGCCGCGCTCTCCCCCCCGGAGAAGCGTCGGCGCAAGGCCGGCGTGGCGGCTGCCGCACCCAACGGGAGCAAGCACACGAGCCTGCTCGACAAGGTAACCGTCTATAGGGGTAGAGATTACTCGAGCTGTATGGGTAGGATGAGGAGTGTTCGGTAGTGGACGCTTCGTCTCGTTTGCTAACTTAAAACTGTTGAACTGTTATTGGTATGAATTCAACATTGGCTTGAGACGATAGAGCGGATTTGGTGCGCCGCTACTCATATGCACCCCTCGTGGGTTTGAGTACTTGTGCATTTCACTAAAATTCCAAAGATCATGCAAAAATTTGTACCAAATTATGATAATATGTGCACTGTACAAAAACGATACAAAGTAGTAGACTTACATTACAAAAAATGAGTATAATCTTTGCCTTTTTTGAACGGTGCACATATGATCATATTTTTGCAAAAGAATTGCGTATACACATGTTCTAATATGTTATATGTTCTGCCACTGGCGGCCGCTTTCTGTTGGTGCCGAGCGAACCAAGCCTGGCCTGCTGCTGCTGCATTCTCTCATCCGTGCGTGGGCATGGATCTTGGCGGCGATCTCTCGGTGGCAGCGGTCGTGGGTGGTGGCGGCTCTGGCTGGTCTTCGGCGGCCCCGGGGCATGGTGGAGGCTCCTCTCTGGTGACCCCAGGCAGCGTGGACATTTGGATCTGTAGCGCCCGTTTGCCTCCAGATCTGGCCGGCTTGTGTCCGGCTGCTAGCTAGTGTGGCCTGCGGGTCCTCTGGCCACGAGTTGGTGATGTGGCGGTCTCTGCAAGAAGGCGGCACTGGTGGATCTGAGCAGCAGCGTGGTGGCTCAAGCAGACGGACGGTTCCCGGCGCAGGTGGCCAGGGTGGCGACCACTATGGTACCGCGACCTTGGGGGCTCGCGGGCCGGCGCACCCCAAGGTGGGGGCACGGTAGATCTGGTGTCTCCCGGCGCGTGGAGGTAGCGCTCCGGGGATGACGTCGTGGTGGATCGTATGGTGCGGCGTTGTGGCGTGCGTCCGGTGGCCGGTAGGCTGCAAGGTGCCGGCGTTCAGCTGGTAGTGCGTATGGAGGTCGGGGCATCGCAGCGGGGATCTGATGGAGCTATGGTGGTCAGGGTTTGCCATTGGACGCCGAGGCAGCAGCCCCAGTGGTTTCGTGGTGGCCAACGGATCTGGTGGGGGCGATGGACACCGGGGCGGTGGCCCCGGAAAGTGGTAGCGGCTTTAGGAGGCGGGGTTGTGGCTTAGTGCTGTTTTGGACCTTGGTCTTGTACTGCGGGTGCGGCGGGGCTATCGGCTCGGTCGACTGAGTCAGTGGGGTCGGCTTGATGAGGACGTCGGCCCTAGATTCTGGTGTTGGTGTGGTGGCTGTGGTTTGTAGGCGGTGCTCTCCGGCAACTAGGGTTGTGGGTCGCCCGGCTATGCGGCATCATGGCCTGGCAGTGAACGTCGGGGCGCGGCCTCGAGAGGCGGTGGCGATGGACTGCTCAGGATGCAGCGGCTTGGGGACGGACGCTAGATCGGTGGACCCGGATTCTCCACGACACCATTGGACATTGTGCCGGCGTGTGTGGTGGTCTAAGGTCGTGTGTACGATGGGACCACCGGCTGGTAGACGGCAAGGACGACGTTGTGGACAGCACGGGTTTCGTGGGTCCACTCCTCTCATAGCGGATCCTAGTTTCTCTCTCTCCTAACGACGATGCCGGGGACTGCTAAGCGGCAGATCGGCTTTCGGGCAGCTCGAGGCCCTCCCTCTTGGCGCTGCTGGCGGGTTGCCTTCCGTGCTCCGCTGTGGTCTATCAAGGTTTCCTGCACCCTTGTCAGCAGGTCACACCGAATCTGGCTTGCTCGGCGGGGTGCGGGGCATCCTCAACGTGGCGGGGGTGAGCTCTAGTGACGTGTAGAGGCTGTGGGCTTTGGTGCCTCCTCAGGAGTCTGTCAGGAGTGGGTGTTTTGGTGGTATGTTGTTTCAGTAGCATCGGTGGTTTTGCTCTCTTGCGGGGCCCTTGGTTTTTGCTAGTCGAGGCCCCTTGTATCTGGTTTTCGGCCCGGTTTTTCCTTAATAAACTGGGCACTCTATTCTACTTAATTGAAAGGCAACGCTCCTCCCGGTTTCTCGAAAAAAATGTACTATGTCCTGCAATTCTAGTACTATGAAACTTTGGGAGTATTTTGAAATGTACATGTACTCAAACCCATAAGGGGTGCATATGAGTAGGGTGCATGAGGTCATATTTTGATGAGGTGATCGGTGAATTGGGTTTTGGGTAGGATTAGCAAGTGTGGTCTTGTGTTGGTGATGTCAACATATAAGCTAGAGATCCCGATATGCTTCGATGCATGGATGAACTTAATAGGTGGCTCCACTACATAAAAAACATACATTTAGTATAAGTTTGTTTCTCCTTAACAAATCCAGCAACTTATGTGAGGTTTGGATGGCTGGAGTTCTATAATATGATTGGCATCTATATGTGTGTTTTAGAGGGTTAACCTTCTATTTCTTTCTTTAACCCTTTTTCGTGAATTAAGTTGATGTGTTGTTGTCTTGTTACATCCATTTCTAGATGCGTGCGAGGTTATCTGGAGGCCATTTCAGAATGTTAAACGAGAAGCTGTACACCTGCAGGTTCAAATTCTTTCCACAGATCACTTTTGTTTATATTGATGTGTTGGTAGGCCAGAACTCTTTACTTTGTCGAATTGCATAGGACAGCTTTGGCCAATAATTAAGTATAAGAACATGTTAATACTTTTATTTCATATTTTGAAATACCACATGGTGCTGCGAGTTGCAACTAATTAGCTCTGATTTTGTAAAAATATTTGCTAAGTATTGATCATGATAGGTGATAAAAGTTGGAGTTAATTTCGCAAAATGCCACATTTGTTGTGCAAACTATCACAAAACTCCACATTTAAGAGATAGTCTCAAAAGCTCCACATTTAAGGATAATGTATCACAAAACTCCACATTTTAGATTCTGCCATAAGTATGACTAGTATGGTCCACCTGTGGGTAGCTTGTTGCTCTCATGCAAGTGCAGAGAGACACGGCCGCCGTCACCTCATCATCTAGGATTAGCCATCCATAAGTATGTTTATTAACTTCTTTATGCTCTTGCATAACAATATTCTAGTCATACTTCTATATGCATGATCAACACCATCCAAGTATTGTTTTAGGTTTTGACCTCTGAAACCACGTCGAATGTTGAGGTGGCAGATTACGCTTGGAAGAGATCAATGAGACATCGACAGGCAAACCGTACTAGTCAGACTAACGGCAAAACCTAAAATGTGGAGTTTTGCGATACACTGTGTCTTTAAATGTGGAGTACGGCGAAACTGTTTCTTAAATGTGGAGCTTTGTGATAGTTTGTACAACATACATGGAGTTTTGTGAGATTAACTCTAAAAGTTGTAAACAACAATTGTTGACCTTAATACTGGCAATGTTCTTCATGCTTTGTTTGACCTGGTACTGGTAGTTACCCTCATATCAACTGGTTGTGCCTGAGAAAAAGGGAAGAAAGCATGCTGTTCTGACTTGGGGTACTTAGTGTGCCTTTACTCTTATGAGCGGAACACTGGAACCCATGGAAACCAGAGCTTCAGTTTTTGCATGATTCACAGTTCCACTCATGTGCTTTTATCATTTTCAGTGGACAGGATGCATTTGACTACTTCAAAAATGAGCCGGAACTTTTGATGTGGTATGCTATCAATTTTTTCTACTGTCTTGTTAATGGCTATTGGCACAAATTTTAGGATCTGGGTGAGGTGAGGTGTTGCATATTTGACCCCGTCAAAACCCATAAATTCAGTGCCCATTGTTTGACTTTCTTGTGCTTCCATCTGTACTAGCCTCATTGTAATAGTTTGTTGTTTCTTTCTTTTGATTTTTGAATATGACTTTGTTCGCATATTTCATCTGAAGAAAATGCCTTGTAGTGATTGAGATGCAGAAAGCTTCTTGCATAGCTGAAGTCAGGGCAATAATTGACCTTGAAGCAACTCCATATTCACCTGATACATAGTTGCAATTTCACTCTGTTCTCTTTTAGTATCATGCAGGATATCAAGAGCAGATGTCACGTTGGCCAGAGCAGCCTGTAAATGTAATAATCAATTGGTTAAAGAGTCATAGTAAATCATGGACTGTTGCTGATTTTGGCTGTGGTAAGAATGCTGAAAAGTTACTGTCTCGAAGCTGACACCTGCTTGCAATTTTTCTCTCTTTTTATTTCCCTGCACAAGCATGATACTACCATTCACACTGTATTCAGGCAGTGCAGCAGTTGCTAAAAACGTGAAGAACAAGGTGTTCTCCATTGATCTTGTTTCAGACGACCCTTCGGTGATCGCTTGCGATATGGCTCATGTAAGCACTGACCACTAGTATTTCTTTGGTGTTTTACCCTTTTAACATTCTGTTTTCTATGGGCTAGGATATGCTCTTTTGGTTAACTTTCATTTTAACTCCAGAAATGTTTTTGCAAATATTCTCTATTAGTTCCTTGTCATCTTTGTTGTGGTCTTCATCATGACTGTTGATAAGCTTGAGAACATCATTGCGGGATATTGGAGAATGACCTAAGTCTAATACTATGAATATAATCTTGTGCAATACCTTGGCATTTTCGGCTAGACTATTTTCCTAGCTACCTGCAGTCACACAATTTATCTGCCATGATTTCAAGTTTTTACATGATTGAATCCTCGTGTCACAATCTCCCACCCTCTCGAAGCCAACTTTCCCTGGCACTGCTACTAGAGAGCAGTCTATTATTTAGTGTGTAACATTCACATTCTTTTTTTTTATTATTTTTTTGCAATCTTATGCAGTGTTCCTTTTGAAAACAGAAATTAGACCTCATAGTGTTTTAGAACCAAATGTATAAAATAAAACCATAACGCCTCTTGTGGTAACTGAGTTGTTACTTCAACTAAATGTCTACTCATGTATGCAGACCCCGTTGGAGCCATCCTCTGTAGATGTGGCAATTTTTTGTCTCTCTTTGATGGGAACCAACTTTCCAAGTTACTTGCAGGAAGCGAATAGAGTCCTCAAGCCAAGGTTTGTTTAATGATTAACTGCTAATCTGCTATACTCTTACTACAAATGGTCTGTGGCTCTTTTTTCAGTATTGACACATTTGTTTATGCAGTGGTTGGCTTCTTATTGCTGAAGTGAGGAGTAGGCTAGACCCAAACACTGGAGGTGCTGATCCTGATAAGTTTTCTGAAGCCATCAGCCAGCTTGGCTTTGTCCTTGTTTCAAAGGTTTGTATTTACTATTATTAACGATTTCCTCTGCTGGGTTCTCAACTGAATTTAACTATGACGAGGTAATCCTATATAGTGAGTGCCTAGGAGGATTATAACATAATACAGTCTAGGCTGCTCGCTAGCTTCCGTACATACCCTAACTAGTCTAAACTCCAGAAGTGTATATGTAAGAAAAAAAGATCATATGCTCTATTTATGAGCTGATGAAATAGCAACTTAATACTACCCATGAATTTCTTTGGTGCATTGACTAATCATGGATGATGACTTTTAGATATGGAGGTCATAGCTTTAAACATTGCATCCTTAGAATGTGCTTCAGAAACTAATATGTTCTTTGTGCCCAGGAGTGGAGCTAGTATGCAATTGTGGTTTAGGAAATGTTTCCATTGATGCATCATTTTTGTGTTCCATATTTGAAAGTCCATATGATGGGTTTTCACTTTCGTTGGACTTGGATACTTTGATGTATGATACCTTTCATAACTTATACATATACAGTTTGTTTTGTGTTGACACGATGACACGAGCATACTATATACTGTGTGAAAAGAGAAGAGTGCTTTTATGCTTTCTAATTGCTTATTGGCTCCTTTCTACAGGATGTGGAAAACAAAATGTTCATCCTGTTTTATTTCAGGAAAAAGGTCAGTCACATTATTTCCTACCTTAACTACCCCTGACAATTAACAATTGGATCATTGACATAGTTTGAGCTCTATTTTTGACACTGAATGCCGTGGTTTGACTTGTCTCCACAGGAAAAGATCAAGGTGGTGAAAAACATTGATTGGCCCCAGTTGAAACCTTGCTTATACAAACGACGATAGCTATATCGCACTAGACCTCTTCCAAAGTTTAGTTAATTAATTTATCTTCTGTACTAAATTAGGTTTCTGTACGCCAGGCTTTTCTGCTCCTAGTTCTTTTACCTTCTCTGCAGCTGTATGTCTTTTTTTGTATAAGACCTCGCAAGACAAGACCTAGTGGCTTGCAGTAAGCGCTGTGGTCACGAAGCAGTTTAATCGTTTATATAATTCTGAATCTGCTTCCTATCTTGCGTGAACCATGTGAACAAACTTGTGGATAAGATCAACAATTATATACATTCGCACTTTTTTCCCACTATTGATTATATTTGGTAATTTCGCTCCAGTTCACAATGTGGTTGTCTCTGTATCTAAGATAGCTATGCTACTGGGACATTTCCTGCCTTTTTTGACTTGAAGGACTGGGATTAACATCAGTATCATGAGTGAGTGAGTGACCATCGCTGCCATTTGGATCACGCTTGCGACTGATTGCCTGCCTGCCTGCCACTCCCTGATAGAAATTTGCTCCTCTTTCCTGGGTCCAATTCGCCTTTTTACTTCATATCTGGATGGGCTTGTCATCACCAGTTATAGCATCTAGCGAATGGTGATGGAGGTGTGGGGGCAAGAACTTGATTCCATCAATCTAGTGAACATGCTTGAGAAGTAAGCAAAACATTGGTTTTGCTAAGACCCACTGTACTTTGGCTGGTCTCAAGTAGTCTTTCGTCTTCTATTGAACCACCATTGATGCACACGCGGCATGTGATAGGGAATCTATTTTTTCCAAAACCGAAAAGATGGTCCTGTAGGACTCTTAAATGTTTAATCGATATTGCAATCGTTCTAAAAACGATACTCTGGTTTGACCTTATTTGTTTATTGCATGGTCAGTAGCAGAGTAGTTCTTCCTCAGTACGAAAGACATACAAAAATACGTACTGATAAACTAATGCCCCACGGGTGACGCCCTAATCCAAGATCCAAGTAGCTTCTTAATTAATTATTTTGTATATTTTTTTCCGAAGGATTACTTAATTATTATGTACAGTGGTTAACGTCCGGCTAATGGAGGATTGAGCTAGATCTGACAAGTGCCCATGGAGGATTGAGCTAGATCTGGTAAGTGCCCCTGTCGATCGAGAGAGAGAGATAAGCAGCATAGTAGTAGTATACTCTCGTCTCAATAAACTTTTGGATACTCCATAATTAACTAAGCTAAAACATAATTTACATACAGAGAGCTCTCCCGCTCCTTCTTGCGACCTTCTCACTCATGTGTCCGTTTACTATCTACCCATCCATCGCTATCACGATGGCCACACGCTCTCATTGGCCGGATGCCCGGATCCCAATCATGGATTGCTCCAAATGGGTTAGCATGAGCATTGTTTAGTGCTACTTCACTTGCCTAGTGTTTAGCTCCTGTGTCAAGGAGTTTTCAGGTAGGTGGCCGGCTTCAGCAGCCGCAGAGCAGTCGTGTCACTATCGTTTCTGTCTGTTGTATGATTAATCGGTGCGTGTGTGGTGGCGACATATGCTTATGCAATCTCCCTTTGTGGTGCACTTACGCAACAATTTTATAAAAATAATTGTAAAATCTCGGAGAAACTTGACAGCGTAGTCTATAATGTGTTATATCACTTTTTTACGCGAGGGGCACACTTCATATTTTTTACTACAAATTCAAAATATATTACATGAAATCAAAAAGTACATTTTGCTGCCATAATTGCTAGTAGATGAAAACAATAGTAGTAATGATGATGACCAATGATGATAATAGCACATCAGAAAGCAATTTCAACGAAAGAATGGAGAAGATAAAGGGACTATAAATTTTGATCCAAAAATAATTTGAGTTGTCTGTGGGGTAATATCCTCTACAATCACTATTCACTTATGGTTTGAGTACCGGGCCATCGTAAAATTTCATTTCAAATTCCAGTTTATTCTGTGCTGCCGAAACTCTAATCCAAGAATTACGCTCTGCAAGAACCACCCAGTGATAGGACAGTAGAGTCATGGGAGTATGACTTCAACTTTAGAATTTAAATTCGGATACTTGTAATTTATATGCATACGGTTAGGTTTAGTAGAAATCTAATAGATTCTAGCATGTGATTACGTGCTCTCGTAATTGAAAAAGGAGAAAAAGAATTACTCTCTCCGACGAGCAGTATAAAAGGCACACAGTGTTTGAAACATTGTTGATAAACGTAAGGCGTGACGACGTTTTCCCTACATGCCCCTATTTTTCTTGAACTTGTACATATCCCTCTCTTCCTCTGCCGCATGTATTTATTCATTACTACCTTAATTACAACCTAATTCACCAACGGTGGATACCGAATTAGCAGCCACCTTTACGAGATACTACCACGAACAATCGCTACCTACCTCAGTACTAATCACTGAAGGCCTCACGCCGCGCACTGATACAAGTTTCCGTCTCGTCATTAGTAGCACGTGGTTAAGTGATACTTATTATAAATAAAAAAACACTCCCTCCCTTTCGGTATGTTAACGCGTGAGGGCCAAATCTCCGATACCAAGGAGAAAAAGCGCGCGGCATAACCCCCCTTAATTCTCTGTTAAACTGTGCCCGCTTAACTCGCTCGCACCCCTCGATCTCCCGGTTCAGTTAATGCATGCACGCGTGGCGAACGTCCCCGCGCGCTGGCGCTCCTTCTCCCTCGCACGAACGTCCCCGCACGCTGAACTGACCCGCGCGCTCGCTCTCCTACTTCCTCGCGCCAAACAAATCGCGCATGCATGGGCATGCATGTCCAATCAAAACGAGAGGGGCCATGCGTGCATGGCTAAACTATTTTGCTCCATGCAAACTTGACAAAGCTGAGTTCGCAAATTTTTTACAGAGATGGAGGGAAGGAAGGACGGAATTTAAACGAAATTTTTTCCTATCAATCGTGCCGCGCCATTTTTATCGTTTTCACAGAGCACCATCAAATCAAAATTTGAATCTCTGTCTTTAAAACCTCTCTGTAGTCGAAGCATTGCCTCAGCATTCTTCTCCTCCTCCTTCATCTTCTCCCTAGATATGGTTCTGCTCGATCTGAATGAGGCACCAATCGGCCACGCCATGCTCGAACGCAGCCACGCAGGACGCGGCTTCGAGGGCCGCAGCGACGGCGGGCGCAGCAACGTGGGACGCGGGGGGTCGAGGGCCGCGGGCGCGCCAGACTTGGGCTCACCGGCCGCGGGCACGCCGCAGTCTGGCACGCTGGGCACGGTGACTCCCCGGTAGGATGAGACGGCCGCAGTCTGGGGCTTACCGGTCGTGGACGAGCCATGCTGGAGCCTGTGGCCGGAGGGAGCCAGTTCGTCGGCGGAGGAGGTCATGGGCACGGTCGGCTAGGGCTGACAGGTTGCGGCTTCGCCGGACTCGGCCACGATAATAGCAACAGCAGCGGTGGCGGAGGAGGTACGTCGGGCGAGGCCGGCAACGGTGGCGGAGGAGTTACTCATGATGTTGGCAACTTCAGCGGCAACGGCAACGATGCCGGCAACTTCAGCGACAGCGACAACGGCAACGGCACCATCAGCGGCAGCGGCAACGGCACTGACAACGGCAGCGACACCGAGTTGGATTTAAGTAAGCCCAACATTTCTCTTTATTTTTCTGTTGTCGAAGTTGTATACTCTCAAATTGTTGCATGTTTACTTCTTGTTTTAGAAACTCTATGCCGCGAGAAAGTGTTTTTCTTGATCTATCATTTTCCACACTAAAATTGTTTCGCATATATGATGGCCAACATTACAAGGAGAACTCAATACACGGATGATGAAAAACGTGTTATATACAACTTGGTTTTACAAAGAAATGGTCGTGGGCCGTTGAAACGTGGAGTCAGTGCTGCAGTGTCACATGTAACGGGTATGCCGCAGAGGTGTGTGCAGCGGATATGGCAAAACGGAAGACGAGGTGGTGGAGTCAATGTTGTAATTAACAAGAGGGCGAAGAACTGTGGCAGAAAATGGATCGAGCTAGACACCGCCGCGATGAGTGCGTTGCAGTTGGATGAACGGACTACCCTCGCTGATCTATCCGTGGCAATGCACATGTCTGTGACCACTCTTCATCGGCGTTTGAAGGAGGGCAAATTTCGGTGCCACACGAACGACATCAAGCCTACCATCACAGAAGAGAACAAGAAAGCTAGGGTCCGATACTGCCTTTCTATGTTAGAGCCTGCAAGCATGCCGGAGATTGCCACCTTCAAGTCTGCATTCAATATGGTTCATATTGATGAGAAATGGTTCTACCGCTCCCGCAAGAACTAGAAATTTTATTTGGCAAATGAAGAGCCAAACCCAGAGAGGAACACCAAGAACAAGGGTTGGATTGAGAAGGTGATGTTTCTCGCGGCTATAGCTAGACCGAGATTCGATAGCCATGGGAATTGTACCTTTGACGGGAAGATTGGAGTATGACCGTTTGTTGACTATAAGCCTGCCCAGAGGCGTAGTGTGAACAGGCCACGGGGAACTATAGAGATGAAGCCAAGTGCATTTGTCACTATGGAGAAGAGCCGAGAATACCTCATCACCAGGGTCTTGCCAGCGATCTAGGAGAAATGGCTAGATCGTGGTACTCCTATTTACATCTAGCAAGACAACGCGAAGATGGGTCAATGACTTGGAGGTCGTTCAGGCAGCGCAGGAAGGTGGTTGGGACATTAGGTTAATGTGCCAGCCACCGAACTCTCCAGATACAAACATTCTCGATCTTGGTTATTTCGTGGGCATTCAGTCATTGTTTCAAAAGAAGATGCCGAAGAAAATTGAAGACATTGTTACAAAAGTGCATGAAGCTTATGCGGAGTATCCAGTTCAGCGGGCCAACAGGATTTTTCTATCTCATATGGCATGCATGAGAGAGATAATCCGGCATAAAGGATCCATCAACTACAAGATTCCGCACTTGAAGAAACGTTCACTCCAGAGGAACGGTGTTCTCCCGATTCAGTTAACTTGTGAGCCGGAGTTTGTGGCGGATGCGGATGCATTTGTGAACGCAGATGAGTAGTTCATTTCATATGTCATTTTAAATTTGGGAAAATGTAATGGAACCTCCATCTAATATAATCTCTCTCGTATAATCTCTCCATGGCGCTTTCTATGGGAAGCGCGTCGTCACGAGTCGAGTCAAATGGCAGCAATTCATCGTCCTCCTTTCCGGTGACTTCATGGTCGCTAGCGCCGTCGGAGGATGGATCCATGGATAGAAGCCGAATCCTGAAGCGACGTCTTTCTCGTTTTATTTTCCTCACGTAACGGCTAGCAAGCATGGGGCATGCATGCAGCTTCATTAACACGCCCGAATCCTGAAGCGACGTCGCGCGCATGGGCCGAGTAGAGTTCAGCGTGCGAGCTGGGTTTAAATGCGAGCATACGCGTCGTGACTAACGAAACGAAAAAACGGCAATTTGCTTAGCTGCCTAACATACCGAAAGGGAGGGAGTAATTATAGAAAAAGTTCTTACCGTGGATCGATATGTACGCATATGACTGTACACATTGTGAATAATAATTATAGAAAAAAAAATCTTACCGTGGATCCATATGTACGCATATGACACTAATCAAGTTTTAAATATATTTACTGTATGCTTTAATTTCTCATATCGAGCAAATGGACATAAAAGCCGTCTCTGATTTATGGACCCTTATTTCAAACTTTCGTTCACGATTTTATATGATATACTTTTATTTAGCTATTTTCTCCGAAATTTAAAGTATCAAACAGACATTGCACCATCGAAAATATTTATAATTTATTTGAAAGATGTTATATAAAAAATACAAAAATTTCCTCAATTCAGTTTTGAATATTGATTTGAATTGGATTTGGAGTGTTTGAGGAAATTTGTATTCAAGTAAAAAATAATCATTCTTATATGAAAATCTTATGCATAGGCCCAGCCGGCTAAACCGGCCTAGTCAGCCCAAGCCAACTAGGGTTAACCCTAGGCGGCACCACCCCCTCTCTCTCACCTCCCTCTCTTCCTCACACTGGCTACACCCCTATTCACTTCCATGCCCCAAAATCATCGCCGCCTCGCCGCCAATTTTGGCCATCACTGCCGGTAGACGACATCGTCAGCTGCACCGCCATCCTTCCCTCCCTTAGCAGCTCCGAACCTGCACCAGCGTGGCGCCACACCTGTCAGGTTGCTGCCGTGGCCACAAACCCTAGAAGCAGGAGAGTGAGTGAGTCAATGGATGCCAAGGAGGATGGAATGATGGAGACGCGAGGGTGGTGGTGGTTGTCGTGGAGGGTGCCAGCCGTCTCCGTGGCGGCGGCGTGCTTATTCTTGCAAGTGGTGGTGCGCGTGTTGGTCGCACTGTGGTGGAGGTCGCGGCGACTGGAGGCATACTTCGCACAGTAGGGGTGCGTGGCCTGCCATATCGGTTCCTCATCGACTGCGTCCAGTTGATCGTGGCGCTCATGACAGATGTCACCGCTAAGCCCATGTCACCAACGAACTCACACAACACGCCCCTAGGGGTGCTCAAGATGGCGGCATCCTCCTCAAGAGGAAGGTCGTCTTTAGTAGTGCCCTCCAGAGCTGCGTCATCCTCGGCGGCACCAAGGTAGACCGGGCTTTGCCTCACGAGCACACAACCTCTGCGGTGACAGCGGCGATGACCGTTATACAACAATGATGGACTCGAGATGCCATTATGCACTACCTGCTACGCAGATAGTCAAGGAGCACCTGACCTTGGAGCGCGTGGAGCTCAGGGGCACGCGCGGGCAGGGCACATTGTGAATGGAGCGGCTGCAACTGAGGAGTTCAAATGATGCGAGATGTGCGGGTCCTGCTTTTTTTGCCCGAGCCTTTTCTTCTCTCCTATAGCAGGGTCAACGACCACCGTGGTCGTTGCAATGAATTTGAGTTTGTTCCTTCATTTCATTGCCCTCTGTCACAAATTATTGCTGCAAATTTTTTAGGAAACATGTGTGTTCTTGCATAAATGAGGATGAGACTTTCGTTCGTGGAGAGTTAAACCATATTGGTTTGTAAATTGAATGCAGTATTTCATAATCTGGAAACATATAAATTGATATTAGGTTGCTTTTGCTCATAGTTCATACTCTCTTCTTTCTGATCTTGTTTGCCATATTGCATTAGCTTCTTGCAACTGCTAAGACTTCCTTTCTTGGTGCTCACATGAATTTCTTGCATCTCAATTTTTCACCGGTACTAATAGGTTGCCCGTGCGTTGCTACGGAACAATATAAAGTTGTATATAGATATTAAGTAAATGTCATTTTATTCAGTGAACACATGCATCAAGTGTTGTTTCTAATCAAGATGCGACAAATACCGGCCTTTTTCTCACGCTTTGCCCCTCTCCATAGACTATGCACATCTCTCATATTTCCTTCATCCCCGCCGCACATCTCCTTGTCCACTCCACCCCATAAGAAGATAACACAATGTCTTTCTTATCCCTTCCTCTCTACTGTCAGTCCCTCAACTCTACCTGTAACTCCATCGATGATGCGATGTGACCTAGCTCCACTCCTTATCAATTTGCCGTCGTGCACTATTATTTTCTTCAACTTTGATGAATCTCCACGTGGTTATTGTCACCTTTGGCGAGAGATTTTGGCACATGGGCATCACCTTAATATGGATAATGAAGTAAGGGACGGACGATTATGTCAATATTCATCCCCTGCATTCGGCGATGGTGGCATTGACCTTATTAGCTGACTTTGCCCCGGCTCCGCTTCACTTCTAATGGTGTGATGGTTTCACCACTGCTGTGCCTTCGCCCTCATTCGACTCTGTGTCGCTTCATGTCACTCCGCCTTCACGTACTACCGTCTTCCCATTTTAGAGTATCAAGGAGATCACTCCCCAGTTTCATTACTTGAATGAAACCTGGTCCAAAGCACAAATAACATCCTATCAAAATAAACAGTAAACAACGCAAGCAATGCAAGACACTTTTTCTAACAGATTATCACTCCACGCAGAGCCATGCTTTCCTACAGATTAGAAATATATTTAACATGCTCTAAAACCACTTCGAACATATGTTTTGCATCTTAGCATGACATGGTTTTCATTCATTAAATTCTAAATTTACAACCTGGTAGCTCATGTGAGACTCAAGTGTCATATCAAGTCGCAATCTTCATCACTGGGCTTAGCCAATGCTACCTGATATGTTGCCACACCCAACCAAGCTTCGCCCAGCCCGCTTCGCTCATTTCTCATGGAGGACCGTCGCGGTGTGCTGCAGCTACCCGTGCTCGCCTACTTCCACGGCATTGGCTCTTGAGCCTGGCCCAACTTCCACGCTGGCTGCCTCTGCCATGCCGCGGAGCTCCCCATGGTCATGCTCTCCTTCGACTACCGCCTCGCGTTGGAACACCACCTCCTGGCTGCCATGAGGATGCTGTTGTGGCTCTCCTCTAACGAGTATACGAATAGATGCGTATATGGCCACGCGCACACTGCTACGCACACGGCTCCACACCGCAACCCATCGTCACCCATGCGCGCGCATACAGGCAATGGCATCCTCGGCTCATCTAAAGCCGCAGCCAGACGTCGTGGAGGACTGCCATGGTGTGCTGCAGCTGCTCAGCAATAACATGGCCGTGCGCTCCGCGGGGCCGCCCTTCACAGTAGGATATTCTACATTGGCCCCTCCGCCTGTCCCAACTTCCACGCCAGCCACCTCCCTCCTCTGGCTCCTCGACCAGCTCACATTGGATTCGTAGCTCGTCACCGCGGCCGACTCACGCTAGGTGTTCGTCTCCGGCGAGTCGGCCGGTGGCAACCTCGTGTACCATCTGGCCCTCCAGTTAGGCACTGCAGGGCTTGACCCGGTGAAGATTGTCAGGTACATCATGCTCATGCCGGTATTCATCACATCATCAACACCATTTTGTTAGAGATTTTTTAGGGTGGTGGTTAAGTGAAGGGATAATTGCCAGAATACCACTAGTGAAACCATGAATTGTTAGATGTGACAATGACAAGTGGGGTCTTGACCGACCTGTCATTGACACACTCAGTGGTATTTTGGCAAACTGCTGATTTCACTAGTGGTATGAGGGCAAATCTCTCTTAAGTGAATTTATTAAAAGTATTTATTATATTTAAGTTAGTTTGTTTGTAATTTTATTAGAGATTTTTTAGGAATGTGGTTAGTAGAGTTAGAGATTTTTTAGGAATGTAGGTAGTGGAGTTAGAGATTTTTTTAGGAATATGGTTAGTGGAGTTAGATATTTTTTTAGGAATGTGGTTAGTGGAGTTAGAGACTTTTTAGGAATGTGGTTAGTGGAGTTAGAGATTTTTTAGAAATGTGGTTAGTGGAGAAGAGAGTTAATATGGAAAGTGAAAGTGGCCTTGCGCTTGGAGCCGCTCGCGACGACGCCTCCGACAAACACGCACGTGCCGCTCGAAGAGGAGGACACGAGTAGAAGGGAGAAGACAGACTTGAGAGGCGGCGATGGATTTGAAGAAAGAATTCGAGAGAAGGAGAAGGAGAGAAAATCTAAAATTTTGTTTGTTTGTTTGTTAGAGATTTTTAGGAAGACTTGTTTGGTTGTTAGAGATTTTTAGGATGGTTTGTTTGTTTTAGTTGGATAATGGAGGTGGCGGTGGCAGTTTTTTTCGTAAATAATATAAATTTTAAGACCAGTTTAAATGACGTACCATTATTATCAACTCAAATATAATAGATAGTAATAGATTTTAATTAAGGAAGCTGCTACCTATTTCTCTACCTTATGACAGGTTGCTTGGCTTGCGGATACGAAGCTTGCGGTTGAAGATGTGTTTCTTTTTCTCAGTTTTTTTGTTTTCTTGGTTGTTTAGTTAAGTTTATGTTGTCCGTTTTGCAAATCGCTGCATCTGTGGATTGTGCTCGCGGTGGCTACGTTGTCGATGTATGGTGTCTTTGACCTAGACGAGCAGCAGAGGTGGGGCGGCATGCAGTGTCTTTGACCTGGCCTAGCAGCAGAGGAGGGGCGGCAGCGAGCAAGCAGGTGAAACCGGTGGGCAACCAGTGCCCACGGAGGAGCTACCGGATGGAGAATGTGCCCACCGTGAGGGCCAGGTCACAAGCACCGAGGGAAAATGGCCCGTAAGGCTCTGAAACCGAGTTTTTAGGGTCCTCCGAGGGTTCTATCAAAATCAGTTCAGGACCCGAAGACGTGTGTAGTCAGGAGAAGTCCGGGTAGACCTGTCACGTCATATGTTACCGTGGAGTCATATGTTATCGTGGGAAATTCATGTACGTTTCAGCCTATATAGCTTCTCCTTTTGATTTCTTTGCAGCCACACCCCAAAGATGCCAAGGATAATAATTTATCCCCCTGTATCACGGCCCCAATGATATAACGTTTTAGACAAAGCCAATTTGTCTGACTTGATCCATGCCGTGTTTCGACTTTCTGGACACCTTTCATTTTCCACCCCTTGGTTTTGCACACCGAAGTACTATTTCCACCTACCGAAATTTTCCTCGTGTTCCTCGAGTATCTCTTGATTTTTCTGCGAGCGGAACCTCCTGTATAGCTAATTATAGTGTCATGGTATATTTTTAATATAGCAGCTCATGTGCATAAAAGGCTGCAGCTTAAGCATAGTGACAATGATTAATACCATTTATTCCGTGCAGCGATTCAAGCTTTTGGGGCAACACGTTATATGGCAGTGCCCTTCAATATACTCCCGCAACTAGAAGAAAATTCTAGGGAAGCAGTGGGGAAGACTTGAGACTTCCTTAATTACTCCATGCAACAATGATAAATATTATTTTTGTTTCTTTAGAACAGGTCCGTTTGGAACGTGTGTGCGGACCTGTTGTAAAGAATTCACACTGAGAGATCGTTAGTTCTTACGAAATTCCTGCATTCTAAATAGGGCTTTATTCCTTCACATATGAAATTAAGATATAAGTATAATTTGTGTATAAGTCCGTGACCTTGTGTGCTCCATTAAGAATGTAGAAATTTTTCCTCAATCTCACGAGAATTGAGCTTCTTCCTATGAAATTTCTGCGTTCCAAATGATGCCTTGTTCCTTCATATATAAAATTAAGATAGAGGTGCAACTCGTGGATAAGTTCACAACGTTGTAGGTCCACTCTTACATCTAAGAGAGTCCTTAACAGGGGATCAATATTCAAGAACTCTTATGCACACTAAGTCAGCGAAAAAAAGAGAGGAAAATAGCAACACCTGACTCCCCTCCTCCCCTCAAATCTCTCCTACTTGAAAGTAAACCGGCAAGCCAAATCTGGCCAGTGGGCATCACTACGACTAAGGATAGAGAGAGAAAGACAAGGACTAGAGAGAGGAGGAGGCTAAACGGAGGAGGGAGGGGGGGGAGAGAGAGAGGGAGAGAGAGAGAGAATAGTACACTGAAATCTCTCGATCTCACCCATCGTTTTACCCCTCCCCCCTCCCCCTCACACGGGCTGCACGCTGCCTCGCTCCGACCGACCGCCACGCCCTCACAGGCTCCCCCTCTCTCTCTCCGCGTTGCTCTGCCTCTGCCACCGCTTCGCCCGCGGCCGGGCTCCTCCGAGCTAGCTAGCTCGCTCCTCCCCCCTTGATGCGGCGCCCGGCGCCGAGCTGCCGCCACCGCTGCTCGTCGTACCCCAGAGGCGCCGGAGCCGAGCTCCCCCGACGCCTCCTCGCCTAGCCTCCTCGCGCGCCTACCGGAGGGAGATCCGGGGTCTCTAGGTAAGCTCTGCTCCCGCACTCTCCTAATTCCGCACCAATCCGCCTGATCCCGCCCGATTCCGGCTCCTGCGCGCGCGCGCTCGCGGTAGATTGGCGCTCGCCACGAGCTCGCTCTGCCGCTGCCTAGCTCTTACTGTGTAGACTGGAGTCCACGCACTGTCGGATTGCGCCGCCGTTTGCGGTTTCTCGGTTCCATCTCTCTCCCGCTCCCCCCCGGGCCGCCGCTTTTGGCGGAGAAAAGCTTCGCGGCAAGGCGTGGACTGAAATGGCCTTTGAGGATGGTGCTTAACTGTAGGCGTGGTGGCGGCGCTGTGCTTGCGCTTATGTTAGAAGCCTCCATTAAAGGTGGCTCTTTATTTTTGGCAGGATCGTGCTGGCTGGGGCTCAGCTCAAGCCGCGCCGCGCCAAGCTGGTCAGGCGAGTAGTTACAAGATGGTGATCTCGTCATGATGCAATGCGGCGTCTATTTCTTTTAGTAGGAGTTGGTAGCGATGACGAATCGTGCCTTGGTTTTTAACTTGCTGTGGTTTTGTGCCGCACTGCATTCAAGCGACTCACTGAGTCAGTTTTGGTACTCACGCATTTTCAATGCATAAGGAATATCCATTTATTAGACTTTTCTTACTGCATGCATTTTTTTTCCCTTGCTGTGAACAAGGAAATAGTTGGTGCTGTTTGCTGTGAACATAGAGGAAGCCATGGTGGCATGTGAACCTTGCTTACAAATTGTCGAATGCAATGGGTCCTAATTTACATATTTCCGGTGAGGTGGTCCACGCATGTTCGTAAAAATACTTTCTTACAAACTCCCAAATACTTCCATGAAGCAGAATTGTCGAATACACGAGATCCGTCTAGTTTCTACCTATATCGAGTGAAGTGAGGTGCTCTAAGCGTGTCTACTATGATATACTTCTCTACCAACTTGCAAATACTTTCCTTTTTGTAAAGCAACGTGCGAATACTTTCTAAAAGTAGAATTTGTCGAATACATGTCTATGTTCTGTGACGTTCTGTACAACATGCTCATGATACACTTTTCTACCAATTTCGAGTACCTTCTAAAAGTTAATCTTTTATTAAAGTGTTTTAGTGGGGTCGTGTGACCCCACGGGACACAAAGTGGATCCACTCCGGCGGGAATGGAGTCGGGGAGCGCATTCTATGCGGGTGAAGGTCTCCACATTGATCCCAACTGGCTTATCGACCCTAAGCTTCTTTTTGTTGGGCCACGCATCGGTGAGGGTGGGCATGCAAAGGTCTATGAGGGGAAGTAAGGCTCATCCTTTTGCACTATCGTCTACAATTTTCTGATTTGCATGAATTATTTGCATCTAGTTTATCTCTTGATTGATACTGGGTTTGGTAGGTACAAGAACCAAAACGTTGCCATCAAGATTGTGCACAAGGGGGACACCCCTGAGGAGGTGGTCAAGAGACAGGGGAGGTTCTTGAGAGAGGTGACCATGCTGTCAAGGGTGCAGCACAAGAACCTTGTCAAGGTCTGTTTCTTTGCTGATTATTACTGTTCTTTCCTTGGGCTGGAAGTGAACTATACCTGCTTGTTGTTCAGTTTATTGGGGCTTGCCTAGAACCTGTCATGGTGGTGGTGACTGAGCTATTAGTGGGAGGCTCTTTGCGAAAGTATTTGGTCAGTTTACGGCCTAGGAACCTGGATCCTCGTGTAGCGGTGGGGTTTGCATTGGACATTGCCCGAGCCATGGAATGTTTGCATGCACACGGGATCATTCATCGTGATCTTAAGCCTGGTAAGATTGTCCACTCTGCAACTAGGTTACGTCATGCTGTCTGTTTTGTACTTTGAATACTAGGCGAATTTCTGCAAACTGGGGATAATAACTTTCCTTCTGTCCATATGTGCCCTGAGGTGGGATCGTAGTAGGGACTTTATTTTGTGTTTGTGTTTGGGTTTTGGGGGTCTGGGCCACTACCCTCTTCCCTTACTAAATCAATTTATGCAGTATGCTACATGTATCACTTAAACACCCATGATATTGCACATCAAGTTTCATATTGCATAAGCCATGTGTATTTGCATGCGTATATTTGAACTGTTGTGCTACTATTTTTACATTTGGCATTATTTTTCAGCAATATATTGCGCTCTATTCAAGTTCGTGTTGAGTTCTGCCATCAGAAACTAAGTTAAGGAGATGTTCGGAAGTTAATAAAAAAGTGAGCAGTGGTGGATGACTTTCTTGTTCCCATTTGCCCGTGCTCTGCTGTGTTGGCAAGTGCTGCTATCACGAGCTAGTCTAATTATGGGTACCATGCACCTAGAAATTTTGCACAAACATCATCAGTTGTGGGTGCAATGGAACACAAGCGTGGGGAAGCATGGAATGTACACTCATCTGGGTGATATACCTATTCAAGAATATTGTTTATGGTTGCTAAAGTAAGCAGAATTGTCCATATATTTTGAGATAGGTTCCTCAATTATTACATGTACAATGCAACAAGTACCAAGATGCATAATGATTATTTTCTTTGAAAAACTAGCAGGAATTCTTCCACTCAATTAAGAAGAGTAGCAATAATATACAATAGCCAAGTTTTTAATGGAAAACTGGCGAAGAAACCTATCTTGAAATGATTACTGAAGTAGCTTATCCTCATTCGATGAATAGTAAGGATTTTGTGTATCAATGCTCAAAGTACACACGTAATAAATGTGGTAGGAACATCTGAAGCCACATTAACTAAAGCAAGTTCCATAATCCTGAAGTCTCTCTTAAGAAAAAGAGGTCTTAAATATTTGGGCTATGAAGTAGGATGGAATAGTAACACTAACATTTATGTCTATGTAATTTATTATACACTGCTCGACATGATCTGATTCCACGTCTTATTAGTATGATTTCTATGCAAATGTATAGGCTATCTTAAAGTAAGAAATTAAGAACATACTAAAGAGCGTGTCATTTACAAATATAAGCAGGAAGCTGTGGCTCTCAGCACCAGTGTTACTTGGACGCGGGCGTCGGGATCCGACTCGGATTCGGGTGTTCTATTCGGCAAAAATAAAAGGCACAGCACATATTACTCTGACATGGATTCGGGTGTCCGGACACTTTTCTATGGGCTTTCTTCCTGCCTGTTGGATACATAAAGATCAGATGAAATAGCCAGTTACCTCATTAATGCGAAATATAATGCACATCTAACCACTTTAGTGTTTATATTACTAGTCTAGATGTGTGGCTACAAGTGGTAGGTAGGTTAGACACTAAACTCCGCAGTACATGATAACGAACTAGAAATGAAGATAAATGACTCATGTTGGTTTAGAAGTTAGAATTAAGCATGGCAGCAGTTTTAGTCTTGTTCCTTCAGTGGTTTGTCCAATCAGATAATAAATCAATTCAGCAAACTTTTACGGGCATGACGAACTAAATTTCGATGAAATTGGCTTGACTCGCGATCTTGCTTGTTATTCCCTAGTATAGCATGGTTTAGCTATGCAATGGACAATTTATCAAGATGTTAATTATCAAAAACGAAGTTTTAAAGAATTATGGTCAAGATATATCCAATAGCAGCTTTGAAGGTTTTCTTGGTAGGTCTTATATAGGTGAAAGCAAGTATGAGCTCATTCACTCCTATATTCTAGACGAATTGTATTGTGGAAACCCAAGTATGAGTCATCATTTGATTCCTTAAGAGAGAGTTATAAAAGTTTAGGAAGCTTCAGTTTGGAGAGGTGATTCCCCCAAATAGAAGATTGTTTTCAGTTCAAGATATAATAGAAGCATTATGCATGTAACAAACATAGAGAAAACTTACATATAAAGCAGATAATTGATGGTTATGGATATAGTCTCGACAGATGAACTTGTTGATACTTCAAGATGGTGGAGGAGAGCAAGATAATGAGGTGCATTAGATAGAGGAAGAGGAGTCAATAAGGTTGTTCAGTAGAAGGTGTCTTTGTGCCGTATTATTTTGCACTTGTTAGCATGTCTGAGGTTCACAGTTAGCTACAGCTTACTCACCGTTATGCATGTGTCGTTTTAATGTATAATGTATCAAGTAGCAGAACTTGCAGGACATGGAGTGCAATCAATTACAATGAAAAGACTTGGTTTCCTCTTTCAAGATGGCACCACTCTCTAGGAAATATAAGTGAGCTGAATAAAGATACGCCGAGAGATAGCTAAGTCTGAAATGTGTTTTTGGGTGTAGATGTAGTCCTGTTCATCAATGGACTCTACTACTGATTCTGTTCAGACCAGATCTGTTATTTCAGCAAGGGTAACATCTGGTTTTACTGTTAGTTCATCTATCATTTTCTTGGTTTGTTACTCTGTATTAATCTTCTGGAAGCTAATCTTTTCTCAAATCAATCTCCAATGATCTGCCTGAGATGTTTATTCAAATGAAGTTGATCCTAAGTCCATAGATTTTGCCCTTCCATTTGTACAGAGAACCTGCTGCTGACTGCAGACCAGAGAACAGTTAAACTAGTTGACCTTGGTTTAGCAAGAGAAGAGACGTTAACAGAGATGATGACTGCAGAAACAGGAACATACCGTTGGATGGCTCCAGAGGTTTCTGCTACTGCAATTTCATATCTTTCAGTTATTGAATCCTTCCATTTTTGTGCTATTATTTGACTAATCCCGAAACATCTCAACAGTTGTACAGCACAGTAACATTGAGGCATGGAGAAAAGAAGCACTACAACCATAAAGTAGATGTTTACAGCTTTGCAATCGTGTTATGGGAACTCCTCCACAATAGACTGCCCTTTGAGGGCATGTCTAATCTGCAAGCTGCATATGCTGCCGCTTTCAAGGTAACATTAGATTTTTAGAATTTAGTCTTACACTTTTGGAGTTTCGTGGACTTTCTTGAACCTATTTATGTTGCAGGGAGTTCTGATTGTTCTTAATATGTTTTATCACTTGTATTATTACTTAATGCATACACCGGTATCACCTATTTGTAATTTGACCTTCTGAAATGTAATCTTCTGCAGAACATCAGACCAAGTGCAGATAATTTGCCAGACGAGCTGTCAGAAATCCTAACATCCTGCTGGAAGGAAGATCCAAACGACAGACCGAACTTCACCCAGATAGTGCAAATGCTTCTCCATTACCTCTCTACCCTTTCGCCACCACAACATTTGGCCCCGGCTCGTACATTCAGTTCAGAGAACGCAATTCTACCTCCCGAATCCCCTGGGACAAGCTCACTAATGGCTTCTCGAGGCGATATCACGCCTAAGGGCAATATAGAAGACAAGCCTAGGGGCTTCTTTTTCTGCTTCAGCCAGTGCTATTAGCCGCACAGATCAAGCGAGGGAAATCCCAAGCGGATGCAGAACATCAAAACATCACCACCAAATGCGCTGTGACTCGGATTGCAATCGAGTCTCAGCACACAAATAGTCCATACCCAAAGAATGGCAGAAGTTCTTGTAGAACTGTTGTTTCTGCTAATCAGGCCACCCCTGCGTCCCTAAGATGTTTGAACATATAGGCAGGGTAAATCTGAGTAACCTTTTGACTCCTGCTATTAATGGTGAAAATAGCTTTACCGTACATTTTCGTTGAACCGTGGACCATCAGGTTATTCCATGTCTAAAATGCCCGCCCATCGTATAGTAATAATTGGCATTAATCAGTTTGTCTCTTGGAATGGATACTGCAGGCTGTGTTCGTTCTATATAGGTCTGGTTTACTTGCATTGTTAATGCTGTTATGCTGAGTATGTATTGGTGCTAGAATTAAGGTGATTGCTACGTACAGGGTCCCACTTCTGGGCCGGCTTAATGAGAATTAAACAGATTTTTTTGAGTTTAGATACCTACTGGCTCAAATCCGCTTTTTAGATAGACACTTGATTAGGCAATTCTCCTATGTCTGCTCAATACCTACGGCTATTTATTCTTGCTCGTCAAAAACAGGCCACGGTGCCCCAAATCCTGACTTCGACTTTGTTAATTTTTTCCTTTCGACCAGTATCGTGGGACGGAATTTGATTGATCTCCTTGAGCTCACAATGAGAATAGCCCAAGTACACCTCGAATAAAGACGATAGCTTCATCCGGAGTCTTCACAATGGTGATTTCTCGACTTATTCTCTATACACTTGACTTGAAAAATATTCTAATAAGGAATAGACAACTCTAGAAATTGGAAATTCCGTTAAAAATAAAAATATTCTTTGGTACCCATGAGGGAAGTAGTTCTCATGAAAGATGTTTTGCATGGCTAGCCATACAAGTGGGTTTTGGTTTGACTCCTCCAACTGTTATAGCCAATCTTTTTGACTTTTGGCTCAGGGGGTTAGATAAGAAACTACGCTAAATAATTCTAGTGGGAGCCGCCACTTTGTGTTGATCGATTTGACTATGTAGAAATGATGTTGTCTTTGATAAGCATAAATTCTATAATCCTCTGTAGGTTATTTACAGCTGTACGCATTGGCTGATCGACTCTGTGACGTCTAGACAACTGGGAGCTTATATCAACAGCTTGTCGCTCACTTGAGACCGTTGTGAGGGAACTCTTTACTATGCACAAGTGGGGGTTTAGCCACCGGCTAGGGGAGCCATAACGGCGGGCTACCTGTGACGATCTACAAGATTATAATAATGCTTTGTGCTTTTTGTTTAGACTTGTGTTTATTTCACTTGTAAAGTTGGTGTTCGGCTACAACCTTTTTTGTTTTCTTTTATTGTAGATGTGTGTACATGTTGTGTAGAGGCTAGAAGATATTTTGCTTTGTATCACCTCCATACGGTCTCCCATTGTCTAAAAAAAATGCCTACAAAGGATTAGTCGATCCATGTTCACCTTGATCTGCATGATTATGCGTACAAATTATAAGCTTTGAGGCTTACGGGACACCAAATCGTTCGATTCTTGTAGGAACCGAGGAAAATTTATGTGTTCCAAACGGACCTTATTAGCAACAGAGACCATGTAATAAACAATGTCAACCCGTTGAACCTCGCAATACATAACACCGAACATTCACAGGCGATCTGAATGACAGACCAGTTGAGCTAGCCATTGGCTTCAAATCTTGTTTCTTTTTTCTCTTGATAAGAGCAGCATGTCTCAATTGCACAGTGCCTACAGTAATAAAGGAAACATCAAGTCGTCACTCCCTTGCATGCCCGTCTGCCCCGCCCCGGCCGGAAAATGCCAGCTTGCCAAGTAGTAGTACACTCGTGCAGCTACTAGCACAGGGGAACATCAGTTCTGTTCGCCATTTGCTTCGCCCCCTGATGCAGCAATACCATGCGATACTCGGGTGATCTCTGAACAGTCGCTGTGATTTGATCAAGGTTCGAGGCCCAGAAAAAGAAGAGGAAATTCTCGGCGGTACACTAGTACCGTGGCTTGATGAGGGGGACAGGAAACAGGATGGACATGAAGCCGTCAAGTCCTTGGCATCACAGTCTACACCTGCAAAATCTTGCGAGTAATTGCCAAGATTCTCACTCCCGTTTGCGCCTTTTTTCTTCTCCGGGCTTGCCTGTCCATCGCCTTCCTTGCGTGCTGCCACGATCAGTTGACATGGCCTTCCTTGCCTGTCAATTCTTGCCCAGTTGGTTGAATCGAGGCAACGTTTGGAACGCGGCTCCAACAAGAATTGAGCTGGTTTTCCTTGTACTCCATTTCGATTAGTACTACCAGTAGTATTTGAATCCAGAACAAACTTAGACCTGCCTTCCCCCAGCCACCCAAAAAGCAAGATTGGTAAGATGGAGATCGATGGAGACGGAATACGCAACCGTATCGTCATCAATCGACAGGAAGGCACCATCCATGGTCCATAAATTCTATAACTTGAGCTGAGCGGAGAGCCCATAGAACACTGCCAATAAAAAACAGAAACAACACACTAAATCGGACGAGACAGCAACTGAAGGGCATGCAGGGCGACCAGCAACAATGGCGCAGGAGGAGGAGACAGCGACCGGGCGCTTTTTGGCAGGGGTTTCCTCGTGTCCGGTGGGCTCAGAGAACCCTACCGACATATATCGGGTCTAATCAGATTCACAGCCGCACGGACGGACAGGCCGCGTCGCCGCGCGCTGCCACTGTGGAGGCGTGGAGCTAGCCGGAGCCATCGAGCCATGCACGTACAGCGCGCGCGCGTGTCGCGTCCCGGTACGTGTCCAGTCCGGCACCCCGCGCGCGCCGCGATCGCGTCGCCGGATCCGTTGGGCTGCCGGCCTGATCCTGCCTCCTCCTCTCCCTCGCGGTTGCGTCTGCGCGGCCGTGGTACGTGTCCGCGCGCACGCCGGAGATGAGGGGCAGGCACGTCTCGTCACGGCCTGGCAGGTTGCTCAATGGTTGTGTCCCTTCTCCCGACGTTGTCACGTACGGTTTTTTCTAAAAAAAATAAACCGTCAAGTACGTAGTACATACGACTGTACGAGCAAAAGAGAGCCAAAAGGTCCAAAAGTATATATATATATATATACAAGGCCGTGCTAAAAAAGACATTGGCTAAAATTCTCAAAATATAAAATAAAATATTCGGCAATTAATCTAATAGATCCAATTTTTATCGATAATCATGTCATAGTAATTGATCGTCGTAACTATATTTAAACAGATCACAATCGATATATCATAATTGTACCTAAGTAAATCATAACCGATAAATCTTCATAACTTTATCTAAACAAATCATAGTTGATAAACTATCATAATTACACCCAAATATCACCTAGCCATTGATCTAGTAGACCTTTATTATTAATGGAAAGCAATCGATAAATTTTCATAACTGTATCTAAACAGTATCTATCCATTAATGGTCCATGACCGATAGATATTTATAATTTTACACCTCATGCAAAAGTTCATGAGCTTTTAGTTCTACATAGCGATATAATATCAACGAGCGGTGATTTGAACCTTAACATCACATACTGATCTAATAGCACATACAAACGATCAGTTAGATCGTGATCCAGACATTAATTCCGTGTGATCTAATATCATGTACAAACAACCTACCGGCTCGATAGAACGACCGGCCGGCCGGTCGGCTCGCTATCCGATCTTAAATTCTACCTAGGGATAAGACCGAGGTCCTTCAAGACAAGCTTCCCGCCTTCGATCGACTCGGTCAGTGCAAGGTCGAGTGGGATAACCTGAAAGGCACCCTCCGCGCGACACAGGAGCAAGTGATCGCGCGGGAGGCCGAGGTTGCGTCTTTGAAGCAGGATGTCTGCAGCGAGGCTGCCCGAGCTCAAGGTAATGAACTCGAACTTCTTTGGTCGCTTCTGCTTTT
This sequence comes from Stipa capillata, assembly GCA_019208055.1. Classification (NCBI taxonomy): domain Eukaryota; kingdom Viridiplantae; phylum Streptophyta; class Magnoliopsida; order Poales; family Poaceae; genus Stipa; species Stipa capillata. The sequence continues at coordinate 260,753 of JAGXJF010002575.1, forward strand.
GCTGTACTGACTGTTTCTAACATCTTCTGTAGCCGCTGAAGACGAGGCCTCCAAGCTCAAGGAAGAACTTGAGGCGATGAGGGCTCATGTTCGGCAACTTGAGGAGGAAAAGGCCGCCACCGAGTCCTCTCTGAAGGGAGCTCAGGATGTCGCCACTGGTAAGCCCCTGACTCATGTCCGACCAGCCGGAGCCTGCCGAGTACCTTGCTGACGTAACCTTGTTGCCTTTTAAGTGCTTCAGACGCGTCTTAAAAAAGTGCATCTAATGGCCGGGTCCTTGAAGGCGGCTGCTCGAACGGCCTGCGACACCCTCTGGGAGGCCAACCTGACTCCGGACCACGCGGAGGCGGTCGTGGAGCGCCTTCAGCGAGTGTCTGATTAGGCGAAGACTCTGCTGAAGGAATCTACCCGGGTCGGAACCCAATTGGCGCTCGCAGTGGCGAAGTCCCATTATCCATCGCTCGACATGGGAGCGGTCGGGGAAGGACTTTCCACCGACACCGCTGATGAAGAGGTCCCAGCGCTGATGGAGGAGGTCCAGCTTGCGGTGAACACCCTCGCTGACTGCGTTGTCCTGTAGAAATAGGAATAAAATGAGTGAACCATTTCGTATACATTTGAAGTACTCGGGAAGGCCGAGGGTAACTTGCTTAGGCACGTTTTTGTTTACTCGTTTTGTGTTTACTAATCTCTTCTTTCGTAAAAATTCGTTCATGTGTAAGGTAGCCCTTTGTGTGTGCTTTTGCCGACCCGTCATAGCCCCCATTGCGTAGAGATTAGCCGTAGCGCAAGGTTGTGGCGTAGACCGGCGATCGAAGATGAAGAGTTAACGCCGAGCTTTTTACACCGTACTAAAATAATTGTTGAAGGAGGAGAGCCCGAGTGCTCTTGGATGCACCAAGTGTGGTGTAGCCCCCGAGTGTCTACTATGCGTAGCCGTGAGCGTACATAGCAGGCCAGTCGGAAACCCCAAGAGTTGCTCAGATGGAAGCAAAGAAAAATTTATTCATTTATCCATACTTAAAATATGGAAGTACAAAGCTTAAGCATAGAAGCGACGTAGCTATTCAATGTTCCAGGCGTTGGTGATGAGGTTGCCGTCCTTATCCTTCAGTCGGTAAGCCCCCGGGCGTGCTACTTCAGCGACCACGTACGGGCCTTCCCACTGTGGTGAGAGCTTGTGTTTGCCCTTATTGGACTGGACTCGGCGCAGGACCAAGTCACCAATGTTAAACACGTGTCCGCGTATGTGCCGGCTGTGATAGCGCCGTAAGCCCTGTAGGTATTTGGCCGACCTAAGGAAAACGACTTCTCGTGCTTCCTCCGACTGGTCCCCAGCGTAAGCACGGATGCGCGGGGATCCGTGGTCCAGATCAGTAGGCAGTACGACCTTGGCTCCATATACCATGAAGAAAGTGGTGTAATTGGTTGACCGGTTGGGTGTGGTTCGCAGGCTCCAGAGCACCAAGGGTAACTCTGCTGCCCATTTGCCCGCAAACTTCTTTGGGCGCTGGAAGATCCGAGGTTTGATACCTTGCATAATCAGACCATTGGCACGCTCAACCTGCCCATTTGTGCGTGGGTGTACCACTGCGGCGGAGCTGAGACCAATGTTGTAGTCATCACAGAATCGGAGGAAGGCGTCACCGGTGAACTGAGTGCCGTTGTCCATGATGATGCTATTGGGGACGCCGAACCGGTACATGATGTCTAGGAAGAACTCGACAGCCCGCTCTGCAGTGTTCATCGCAACTGGCTTGGCTTCAATCCACTTGGTGAACTTGTCAACGGTGACGAAGAGATGTGTTAGCCCCCGGGAGCCGTCTTGAGGGGACCTACCATGTCCAGACTCCAAACAGCAAAGGGCCACGTGATCGGGATAGTTTGGAGTGCCTGAGCCGGTAAGTGTGTCTGCTGGGCGAAGTATTGGCATCCCTCGCAGATGCGCACAATGTGCTCGGCATCTGAGACAGCGGTCGGCCAGTAGAAACTTGTCGAAAGGCTTTCCTGACTAGCAACTTTGGCGCCGCGTGGTGTCCGCAGACTCCGAATGAATGTCGTGCAGTAGCTGCTTCCCCTGGTTTTGAGATATGCACCGCTGGAGAATTCCGAAGGTGCTCTTCTTATAAAGGTGTAACGTCCCTGTTTTTATTAACCGTGTAATGTGCATCTCATGCATGAATTTACGAAGCTAAAAATGCGTAAGTTTTTGAATTTTTGAATTGCTCGACAAAACCCTAAATCGATTAAGTGAGTGAAATCTTAAAGCTCAATTTGCTCTAACAAGTCTTGGTATAGAAGGTTGTTTCGTAAGGAAATCAAAATCTGAAAATCGTCATTTAAAACTTAAACTATTTGGATTGGATTCTATTTTTGGGGTTTGAATGAAATTCTTAGCAGCAAAAGAAATCAAGAAGTAAAAAGGAAATAAAACCCTATTCTAAAAATATCCCCCTGGTTGCTTCTTTCCTAAGCTAACCCCCCCTCTCCATCTCTATCCCTCATCCGGTGCTCTCTCTCCCTTATCTCTTCTCCAACCCGCCGCCCTCTCTCATCCACGCGCCGGCCACCTCCTGTTGCGTGCTCGCTAGCACCTCCCATCGCCGGCCTCCCTCCCTTCCCGCCGCACTGCGCCACCCCCAAGTCCTACCGCCGCTCGCCATCCCTCCCTTAAGCGCCGCGCCTCAGCCACCCTCGCCGCGCCGCCCCTTGCCTTGCCCAGATCCCGAGCCCGCCGCTCACCAGCCGAAGCTCTCCCCGCCGCCAGCTTTCAAGCCTCCCCGCCGCATAGCTCGGGGTCGAGCTCCTCGCCGCTCCGCCCCTTCAACCCGGCGCCCGAGCGCCCCCGCCCGTCGGGAGCACCCCGCACCGCCGGCCGCCGCCTCACCACGCCCCGGAGCTCCTCTCTCACCACGCGCCGCCCCGGATCCGAAGAGCCCGGCGCCGCCTCTGCTCGCTCCGGTGCCGCTCCCCGTCGCCGTCCAAGGCCACCTCGCCGCCTTCCTTTCGCTGGTCGCCGGAGTTGCCATCTCCGGGTAAGCCGCCGTTCGTCGTCGCTTTGCTCGCCGCCGGCCGCGTTGCACCGGGAGCCACCGACCGGACCAAGCCGAGCTACCGGGCTCCGGTCGGCTGAAGCATCCCGACAGCCTAAAGGGGTTGTTAATGGCCTCCTTTAGGGTTAAGCCCATTTAATCCAGTCATTAACGGTTAACTAACCTATCTAATGAGTTTCATTATTTACTAAAAGTGGTTGTAACGAATGAGTGCTATTAATGTTAATCATGAGATAACTAATCAGTGAAGTTAATGCTCTGCTATTAACGCTCCTCATGAATGTTAATGTTTTCGGTTCTAACAGTTTAATGAGGATGGTTAATATTAATTATTGATTAACTAATGCTAACTAACTATTAATGGCATAACTAATAACTAAACAGTGTGATTAATGAGTTTAATGAAGTTGTTTCAATGACATATGGGTCCCACATGTAAGAATTTAAGAAAAGGAATAAAAGAAAATGAATTTATATGACAGTGGGCCCCACTGTCAATGACCCAGTCAAAGTTGGTCGATGTTGACCAGTAGGGCCCACCTGTCAGCCTCTGGTGCTTTTGAATTAAATTAAATATTATTTTTACTGAGAAAAATACAACAAAGGGTGAAAATGGATTAAATCTTGTAAAATTCACAGAAAATCCATTTTTAGTCAGAAAAATGCAAATAATATATCAAAATGTTCAGAAAAAGAAGATCTATTCAAAAACATCATTTTCATCCATGTTTGCATGCTAGGAATAATACAATTTGCTAAAAACTCAAATTAGGGTTTCCGATTAGCCGGAGGATTTTCGGATCGCGACATTTTATGCGTCCGGACTCCGATTAAATTGATTCCTCTTGCATTAGTCTTTATTTTGCATCCTCTACGTCATGGCATGCATTGCATCTCATGCTGATGTTGTGCATTTTGATATTTACGATTATGCCCTTGTTTCCGGTGTTTCCGTTTTTCCTCGATAGAGCCGGAGGATTCACAGGGCGATAGTCTCGAGCAAGAGCAGGGTGTCGTTGCAGAGCAACCAGGCAAGCAGCCCCTTTGGTCACGTTGCAAATCTCCTATTATTTGCAAAGTATTAGTTGTTTTTAAATCATTATCATATGCGTTCAACTGCTATTTTTTTCGCTAAGAAAAGCCCTAGTCCGATGAATAAGACTCGCCTTGTCACCTAAGCCGCTCCACTCCTAACCTAACCTATCTAGCATAGTCTAGTATCCACTGTTCGAATTCTATTATGCTATTTATGCTTAGACATGCTTAGACTTGTAGAAGTCGTAATTCCTGGGATAGCAGATGAATCAACACTGGGAATGGGTTACGTGATAGGTGGGTGTTTACCGGGAATGTTTAATGAACTTGACTAATAATCTATCTGGGCTAGACGAGAGGCCATGGCTGGGAGCATGGTGGGTTGTCTCGTTTTCCCGCAAGGACCGGTTCCCGGTGTCCTTTCGAACCAAGATTTGCGTACTTCTACACGGGTAGGATAATGGACCATCCACGACTAACTAATTTGCTTAGATCTAGTGTATGAGCTGCATTAGTTTGCCGTTTCCATTTGCCGGGTGCGTGAAAAAGGAATGTGGTGTGAGGTCTCATATAAGGGTGGGGTGGACACACGGTCTGGGAGACCGGGGATGTACCTCGATTCACAACGTAGGGGACCGTGTCTCTGTGCCGTCGGACAGATGTACATGGACTAGCCCATACGGGTGGCTCATACTTAGGTCGAAGGCATTGTAAAGGTCGTGTTCGATCACCCTCTGCCAGCACACCTCGTGAAGTGTGTATCGTATGGCATTAAGAGTCGATCGATACGTGTAGGTAAAGATGTACACCCCTGCAGGGTTAGAACTGTTTGAACAGCCGTGTCCGCGGTTATGGACAGCTTGGTAAGAATCCGCATCGAATTAGACAACTATAACCAACTCTAAAACTTGCCAACTCTAAGGACGTGGTTAGCGACAGCTTCCTCCCAGGGTGGTCGAGGATGGGTCGAAGGGTTTTTCAGGTGTGGTGATCTGCAGTAAGGAATGTTCGCGAAGTGTTCGACTCGTCCCCTTTGAAAAGGTATTCTAGTAGTCGACTTTCAATCTACTTATTGTTATTGAAAAGGTAAACTTTGCTTTCTGCAAAATAGTCCACAATTACCCTTTTGTTGATACCTGGCACAATCACTTCTACTTCCGCACTGTAAGTCTTGCGGAGTACAATTCTGTACTCACCCTGCTATTGTTGTTGTTTTCGTTGCAGAGGGAGCTACCCCTTCAGAGGGTGGTTTCTATTTAGAGCTCGACACCGACGACGCCTAGACGCTGGGAATCCCAGGCAGTGATCCTGCCTCTGGGGTTGGTATTTTGGTTTGTTTTCGTTGCCATATCTGGCTCTACTGTTTGGCTTAGTAGCCACTAATACTCTTCCGCTGGGTGTATATATGTTGTTAAGTTTCAAACTCATAATATTGCAGTTTGTGTCGTAGAGTCACTGCTATGAGATCTGGTTGTTTTTCGCCCACTCATGTGCCGTGCGTGTGTGTGATGAAGCGCATGTTGTGGGTAGGACTTTAGAGTTTATATCATAGAGTCATTAAGTTGAATCACCCCTGTGAAGCGACTCTACTACTGAGAGGTTGGGACTATATCACCCTACTCCAGTCGTGCATTAATTTGCCGGGATGAGTTCGGGATTGACGTTCCGGCTCGGTAGGTCAAGAGTGAGGAGACTATATCGCCCTACTACTCTGTGCTCTCGCCGGAGTAAGCTTTGGGGTTGACGTCTCGGGCTATTCGGAGCCATATCACTCCACTCCTCTTGGAATTGACACCCAGGAGTTGAGGTCGGGGTTGACGTTTCGACTTAGCGGGTGGTTTCTCTTAAGCCTCTCTGTTATGAATTCTGGGGTTCGACAAAAGGTCACCTTCGATTACGACGTAGGGCTTGGCATGCCTCGCAAGGCGCCGTGCCTCGGTCTGATCCTGTGGGAGCGTGTCCCATAGGATGTAGTCGAGGAAGGGCGTCGTCTAGTCGGGATTGATGACCAAGACCTCTTGCGCAGTCTGTTGAATGTTACCAGATCCCTCGGGATGTGGTTCTTCGGTCTCGGACACTGTCTCCACCTTGATGGAGGGCGCATGCAACTCCTAGAGAAAAACTCCGGCCGGGACGACATCCCGACTGGACCCCAGCTTGGCGAGTGCGTCTACAGCCTCGTTGTCTCGGCGGAGGACGTGCGTGAGCTCGAGGCCATCGAACTTGACTTCACGCTTGCGCACCTCTTGACAGTAGGCTTCCATGACGAGGTCTCTGCGCGACCATGCCTTCATGACCTGCCTGACCACCAGTTTAGAATCTCCACGGGCGAAGAGCCGGTGAATTCCGAGTGAGGTCGCAATGCATAGGCCATGTAGTAAGGCTTCATACTCGGCGACGTTGTTGGACGCTGGGAAGTGGATCTGTAGCATGTACTTGAAGCGTTCTCCTTTCGGAGAGATGAGCACGATGCCAGCCCCCGCACCCTGAAGCATCAGTGAACCGTCGAAGTAGAGCATCCAATGTTCGAGGTCGATCATAGAGGGCGAGGATTGGACTTCCGTCCACTCGGCCATGAAGTCAGCAAGAGCTTGGAACTTGACGACCGTGCGGGGGGCATAAACTATGCTGAATGCTGTTAGTTGCATTGCCCACTTAGCAATCCTTCCAGTGGCATCGCGATTGTTGATGACGTCGGCGATCGGGAAGGAACTGACCAGCGAAATCGGGTGCCCTTGAAAGTAGTGGACTAGCTTCCGAGACGTTATGAACACCGCATAGATAATCTTCTGTATCTGTGGGTACCGCGCCTTGGACTCGGAAAGCACTTCACTAATGAAGTAGACTGGCCGCTGAACCTTCTGGATGTGGCCCGGCTCGGAGCGCTCAATGACCAAGACGGTGCTAGCCACCTGGGTAGTCGCTGCGATGTAGAAAAGCAGCGGTTCATTGGCAATCGGGGAAACCAACACCGGGGACATGGTCAGGAGCTTCTTCAACCCGTCGAGGGCGTCTTGGGCCTCAGATGTCCAGGTGAAGGTGTCTGACTTCTTCAGGAGCTTGTAGAGGGGCATGACCTTTTTGCCGAGTCGAGAGATAAATCGACTGAGGGCCGCCATGCACCTGGTTAGCCTTTGGACATCCTTGAGGCTTTATGGTGGCCCCATCTTCATGATGGCATCGATCTTCTCTGGGTTAGCCTCGATTCCTCGCTTGGAAACAATGAAGCCGAGTAGCTCCCCGAAGGAACTCCGAAAACGCATTTCTCCGGATTGAGCTTCATGTTGAATCACCTAAGGTTGGAGAGTGTTTCCCCCAAGTCTGTCAGAAGATTCTCTTTCTTCTCGGACTTGACCATCATGTCGTCGATGTAAGCCTGCACGTTCCTGCCAATCTGCCCCTGGAGGCAGCGCTGTATACATTGTTGGTACGTAGCACCGACGTTCTTCAAACCGAAAGGCATGGAGACCTAGCAGAAGGCCCCAAATGGAGTGATGAATGACATCTTGATCTCGTCGTCCTTCTTCATCTTGATCTGATGGTAGCCTGAGTAGGCGTTGAGAAAACACAAAATTTCGCAGCCGGCAGTAGAGTCAATCACTTGGTCGATGCGAGGTAGTGTGAAGGGATCTTTGGGACCTGCTTTGTTGAGGCTCGTGTAGTCAATGCACATCCTCCATTTTCTATTCTTTTTGTGAACGAGAACTGGGTTTGCTAACTAGTCGGGATGGTACACTTCTTTGATAAAGTCATCTGACAGAAGCTTGGCTATCTCCTCTCCTATTGCTCTGCGTCAATCCTCAGCAAAGCGGCGCAGGCGCTGCTTGACCGGTTTGGCGTCCGGTCGAATGTTCAGAGAGTGCTCAGCAGCCTCCCTCTGGACTCCAGGCATGTCAGAGGATGTCCATGCAAAGATGTCCCGATTGTCGCGGAGGAAGCTGACGAGCGTGCTTTCCTATTTGTCGCTGAGCGTAGTCCCGATCTGTGCCATCTTGGAGGGGTCTTCCGGATCGATCTAGACCATCTTGGTGTCCCGCCCCGACTGGAATGACGTCGATGCTGAAGTTTTTTTAGCCGGGGGTGCTTCCACGACCACAACAGACTTGTACTGGAAGTTGCAGTTTTTCAGGTCACATGCGTAAGCGTACTGGAAGTTGCTTTGCACCATTATTATCTCATGGGGACCCGGCATCTTGGACTTCAGGTAGACATAGCTGGGAACCGCCATGAATCTGACATAGCAGGGACGCCCCAGGATAGCGTGATACGAGCCTGGGAAGTCGACGACCTCGAAAGTGAGGGTCTCGGTCCGGAAGTTGTCGGGTGTACCGAAGGTGACTACCAAAACGATCTGCCCGAATGGTCTTGCATGCTTGCCGGGCACAACCCCGTAGAAGGGTGCGCCGGTGGGCTTGATCTCTGAGTGGGGGATCTTCATGTCGTCCACGGTCTTGATGTAGAGGATGTTCAAGCCGCTCCCTCCATCCATGAGGACCTTGGTGAGGCAGACGCCGCAGACGATTGGGTCCACCACCAAGGAGAACCTTCCGGGGTGAGATATGTAGTTGGGGTGATCCGAGCGGTCGAAGGAGATTACGGATTCGGACCATCGGAGGTACCGGAGCACAGCCGGCTCGACCGTTTTGACCTCGCGGTCCGTGAGCTTCTGGCGACGCTTGGACTCGTAACCACTCGGACCGCCGAAGATCATGAGGCACGCAATCTCCTTTGGGAACTCGGCGCCCGTATCCGGAGGAGGCTCCTTCTTGCTCTGGCTAGGAGCATAAGGTTTATTCAGCTTCTTTAGGAGATTGCAGTCGTGCATGAGGTGGTTTGACTTCGGCCCATGGAAGTGACACAGCTGGCCCATCATCTCCTCGAAAGTGGCATTACCGCGCTGAGGACGGCGCTGCGGAGCACGCTCGACAGCGGCAACGAGGTCTCCACCCTTGCACTTCTGGTGTTTCTTCTTGGATGACTCGAGAAGATCCTTCGTTTTAGGGGACTCGGAGGCCTTGCCGTTCCCCTTGTCGTCCTTGGTCGCACTGCGAACGGCTTCCTCGCCGAAGAGCTCACGCGTAGTCTGGGGACTCTTGCGTGCGATCTTGTGGATGAGGTCCGTGCTCCGAACGCCTTTAGAAAAACGGTGATGACGTCGCCCTCCCGGACTTCCGGCAGAGAGTTCTTCTTTTTGGAGAAGCGTTGGATGTACTCTCTGAGGGTCTCGCCTGTCTCCTGGGTACAACTGTGGAGATCCCACGCGTTCCCAGGCCTGTTGTAGGTGCCCTGAAAATTGTTCACAAAGAGGGTCTCAAGGTCGGTCCAGGATTGGATGCTGCCCTGAGGCAGGCTGGTGAGCCAAGCTCGGGCCGAGTCGGCAAAGAACAAGGGCAAGTAGTGGATCACGGCATAATCGTTGCCTCCATTGGTCCTGCACGCCGTGTGGTAATCGGCTAACCAGATGTCTGGCCGAGTCTCGCCTGTGTACTTGTTGATGCGGTGACTCGGAATCGTGTGGGGAAGACGACGTTGCGGATGCGAGGGCCGAACGCCTTCGGGCCTGTGTAGGCCGTGCCGGGAGGAGTCAGAGAGCGGCGCTGGCTAGTAACGCGGCAACCGTCACTGTCGCCGTGGTGACCATCACGGTCATCTCTCTCCGTGCCGCGACGAGCGTAGTGTCTTGCCTCGAGGGTGTTTCGCACGTCGCGGTCTGGTCCGAGTCGGCTATGTACCGACCCGGTGGGGCTATCGTCTTTCCCCGTGCCGCGCTGAGCACGGTGTCTTGCCTCGAGAGTGTCTCGTACATTGCGATCAGGTCTGAGTCGGCTACGAACCGACCCAGCGGGGCGATGAAGCTCTAGGCTGGTGCGGCGACCTTCTGTGGTGCGTGGATTCTCTAGCGGGGAAGAGCGCTGGCTCCTGTGCTCGCAGGAGAAGCTGCACGGACCTTAGAGATCTCAGCCTGCTAGAGAGCTGCCTCTTCCATCAGGATTCGGAGCCGTCGGGAATCGTCGTAACCCGGGGTGCCCTCGGGGATGTTGATGGCGCGTGTCGCCACCGTGGCGGCGAAGAGGTTGTGGCTGGGAAGCGCAGATTTCTGGACACCGTCCCTCTCGTGCATGCGGAGTGCGTTGTTGACCTGGTGCCCTCGGTCCCACAAGTCCTCGTTACGCTGTCGTTCCTCGCACTGGCGAGCGAGCACGGTCTGCTGCTTGGCCAATCTCTCCTCCTTGGAAATAAGACGGAGCCGGGTGGCTTCGAGCTGATCGGGGGTCTGATCCACGATGGAGATTGACTGGTCATTGTTGTTTGCCAGCGCATCCGAGTCAGCCATGAAGACCTTCCGAGAAGGATGGTGGCTTCCCGAACTCTCGAAGCCATCCGAGTTGTAGTCGAGGACGGGTAAGAGGAACTCGATCGTGCTAACCAGTCGGGATCCCTACTCGACCGGTAAAAACCCGTGTTCAAGCAGTTGATCCAACTTTCGTGTAACCTCGTCCTCGGAGATGGCCGCCAAAGTCATCGACTTGGAGGAGAGTCCCAGTGGGGAAGGCGGTGAAGCCTCCGCCGACCGACTGGAAGCCGAATCGCAGAGGTGAAGTTTACCGAGCTTGTCGGCGATGAAGTCCAGTTTTCCGAATCGAAAAACCTATCCTGGGTCAGCGACAGAGTCCAGGGGGCCAAAACTCATGATTCGGCTTGGAGCGAAGTCGCCGTTGTCATTTGAGAAACCCATCTGGATCTGTTCAGATGGATCTATGCGCACCGTCCCTATCTGGCGCGCCAACTGTTGGTGTTTTGATCTGGCAATAATGAACATGGGGCGGCGTACGCGTAGCAGATCTAGATGGGTGCACACGGGACACAGAGTTTATACAGGTTCAGGCCCTCGGGAAGAGGTAATACCCTACGTCCTGTGTTTGGTGGATTGTATTGCTTGTGTACCGTATGCAGCAAGACCTCGAGAGGAGCTCTCTAGGTTGCTAGGGTATGTATGCGTATCTAAATCTCTCTGTAGCGTCTCGCGTGTTCACGTATGTGTAGCGCTTAACGCCTACCGATCGGGGGATCCCTGCCCTGCCTTATATAGGCTGCAGGGGCAGAGTTACATGAGCCCGGATCGGTTTACAACTAGATCTTCTAATCGGTTACAACTAGAACCCGAGATATCGGGTAGGTACATGTTTATGTCTTGTACTCCAAGTTGATGATGCGTCCCCGTGTAGAAGTCGGACTCCGAGCAGTCGGCCCGGCCCACTCTATGTTCAGAGGGCCGGCTTTGTTCTCCTTGATAATACCTAGGTGCTATGTCATCGTCAAATAGATTCCTGTATGAAGGTTCGACTCATCTCCTTTAAAAGCAATCCAGTAGTCGATTTCAGTCTACTTAAAAAGTATTGTCAAATGGATAATCAGCTTTCTGCAAAATAGTCCACAATTACCCCCTTATTGAAACTTGTTGCATCTATTACTAATTTCCCTTGTAAGTCTTCCGGAGTATAATTTTTGTACTCACCTTACAGCTATTGATAATTTTGTGCAGAGGAAATCATCCCGTCAACGGATGGTTTCTATATAGAGATCGACGCCCACGACGACTAGTTGCTGGGAATCCCAAGCAGTGGTCCTGCTCAGGGTTCGGCAACTTGGTTTGTTTTGCTGCCATCTTTTGGCCCTACCTTTTTGGCTTCTTAGCCATGTTTAATCTTCCGCTGTGTAATCAACTCTTTGTGTGAATTATGTTGTTAAGTTTTAAAGAACAACTAGTATTATTGCAGTTTTAGTCGTAGAGTTACTGTTGTGATACTTGTTTGTTCTCACCTACCTTATGTGCCTTGCGTGTATGTTATTGAAACACATGGTAGGGGTAGGGTTTCAGAGTCTATATCATAGAATTGTTAGGTTTAATCACCCTTGTGAAGTGACTCTTGCACTGGGAGTTTAGGAACTATATCATTCTACTCCAGCCAAGCATTCATTAGCCGGGACGAGTTTGGGATTGATGTTCTGGCTCAGTGAGAAAAAAGTGAAAAGACCATATCACCCTACTTAATCTGTGCATTAGTTTGCCGGAGTAAGTTCGGGGTTGACGTCTCGGGCTATTCGAAGCCATATCACTCCACTCCTCTTGGAATTGATACCCAAGGGTTGAGGTCAGGGTTGACGTTTCGACTTAGCGGGTGATTTCACTTAAGATTCTCTGTTATGGATTTGGGTCCCGACACCCGACTACCAGCCGCTCCGAATGAAGAAGATGCCAAGGACTTTAACGTTGCCGGCCGATGGCGGCACTTGGTTTGATGGTAATCAGAGCTTCTGGTGCATGCCAAGGAAAAAGGGAGGTGCAATGAGCTAGAGGGGATGGAGGAGAAGCCAACAAGAGCATCAGCGGTTGCTAGAACTCACTAGAGCTAAGTCAGTAGCTCGCGGCGGATCTCCACTCGAGTTGAAGACGAAGATGCAGATCTCCTCGATTCCTGCTCCAACAAGCAAGGTGATGAGGAAAATGAGATCATGAGGAGTAGCGGAGCTAGAAGGCATGGTCCATGGGCAATTCTCACTGTCGGACATGAAGAACCGAGGTGATGCCGAAGGCAGCACGCTCGTTGGAGCTGCAAGGCTGCTCCAAGCAATAGGCTCGACGGTAGACTCTCATATCTGCTCGGGGAGATGCGAAGAGAGGCAAGGAGCACGATGTCGACTTCAGATTAGAGAATGAGGGAGAGGTTACGAGAAGGGGAAAAAGGAGCATGTCGGTCGGTGTTGGACTGTGATGTCCGAACGTACGCTGTCGGCTCCAACGACTCGGTGACGAGGACGCTGACAACATGGCAGAGCGGAGAAGCATGTCGTGTTCGCTGCAGCAATGGAGAAGGGCGACGAGAAGCTCACAGGGTAGCTGACCGTTGAGCTCGCCTGTGTCCGGGCGCAGCGGCGGGCTGTGCATAGGACATCCATGTGGAGGACAAGCCCTAACCAGCGGGTGCGCTGGTCAGTGGCAAAGAGAACGGGGGCATGCGGGGTGGAACTGATGGTGGGCTTGGCCCTTGGCATGTGAGGAAATGGGCCGGTCGGCCGGCCTATAAGGTAAGGTTTCCCTTTTCCTTTTTATTTTATATTTTTATTCTATTTTAGGTTTTGAACTAGCGGAGGATTGAAAATTCACTTTTTAAATTTTTAAAAATTTACAAAGGGTCCTTAGGGTATTTATAACCTTCAAGAATTTTATCATATTAAAATAATTTAATTTTGAATAGCATTTAAATATGAATGCAAATTTGTTCAAACTTAGGTTTGAATTGTAGGTTAGCTGTATACTGCTCAAATACTTTTAATTTTTTATATTTGGATTAAGGAAGGTAACTAAAGCATAGATATTAATTTTTATAAATTTTGAATAAGGGGATATTCCATTAATTAAGATTTTACTTATGTTCATTTGAAAATAATTTGAATCTTTTATTTAACTTTGCAAATCAATTTCAAATGACTTGAAAATTTTCAGAGAGCTTCTTTGAGATGGTTAGGACTTACAAAAATTATTTGAATGAAAATTTTGCTGATTTTGGTTTTACAAATTTTATTTAGGTTGATTCTAGGTCAAACATTGGAACGTTTTTTATTTGAGTCATTTTAATTAATCTATATGCTGCAATGAGTGAGAAAAGCCACCGCTTTATTAAATGTTGGTCCTCAAGGACCTCATTTGCATGATATTGCAAAAGGGGTCATTACAGACACCGCCAAATTAGTGTAAATCTTAGTACGTGATCTCTCATATGACGGTGACGTTTGAGTATCAAATTCGTTAATTCTCGGTCTCATATTTTTTTCTCCTTCGTATCAATTTGGCGACTATATTTCTAGATATCTTTTTTTTTAACTACTCACTTAATGGGAAAAAGATACTCCCTCCGTCCCAAAATATAAGGCCTCTTTGTTTTGTCCTAAGTCAATGTGTTTTAAGTTTGACCAAGTTTATATTAAAAAATATTAACATCCACAACACCAAATTAGTGTCATTATATTTATCATGAAATATGTTTTCATAGTGTATTTATTTGATAGTGTAGATGTTGATATTTTTTAATATAAACTTGGTCAAACTTAAAACACATTGACTTAAGACAAAACAAAGAGGCCTTATATTTTGGGACGGAGGGAGTAGCTCACATAATATAAGGGCCCGACTGCTATAAGGGGACGACTACTGTATAGTTGCTCGAAAAACACGTGGACTTCCTTTAAATGTAGGATTTTTATAAAAAATTTGTAGCATTTTAATCATCAGGAAATTTTCCTATAAATATCCTTTAGATGAAGGAATGGCGCTATATATATCAAAATCCTATGGATTGCTTTTCTATGTCTTAATTTCTTAGGAATTTTAATATCTACTCCAACCTTTTTTTATACTCATTCGCATAGGATGGAGATGTTTTTCATGTGTTCTGTCCAAATGACTATTTCTATGTTTTACAATCCTCTATTTTACATTTGTACTTTTCTCAAATTTTGATATTTCTACGTTTTTTATTCCTACAATGCAAAGAGGCCCTTAACTATCACAACAATGGGAACTTCATCAAACCATATTTCGCTGGTACTTCAAAGTTAATAGTGGGCCTCAACTCCTCAAACCTGCGCCCCATACTATATCCCGTGCACCGCCACATACACACTGGCAAGTTAAGCCAACCTCTGGCTCGACGATGCTTTTCCGATCTTCCTATGGTCATGCATTTTTTTTCCAACTCTAGATTCCTTTCTACTCCAGCTCCCACGCGATTGCCATCACCATCGGTGATGGATGGCGACACATTAAACACCTTACCACCACCACCCTACTCCCTGCATTCGGCAATGTGGTGTTCAGTCAGACGTGCTCATTGGAGAGGAGGAAAAGGTAAGAAAAAATTGAGTCACACATACACTATCAAAACTGTAGTATATACAAAGGTTGAAAATCTGATTGAAATCTCCGAATTTCCATGCGAAAGATGTATAACAGGGTTGATTTTCGTTTTCTTAAGAGCATCTCCAACAGGTTGCATGTTACTTATTAATAAAAATTGTACTATGCTTGTTACTATATGGTGAGAGAATAATCATATATACTCATTAACACTAACAAGCTTCCCGATAGCTTGTTACTAAATCTTATTACTAAGATGTAAGAAATATATATATTGACGTGAGAAAGTAGGCCCCACTAAGCATTTATTTTAGTAATAATCACGTTTTATTTTCTCTCCCTCTTTTGTCTACGTTGTCCAAAATTCTATGCGATATAATTTTATAATCGTTGGAGATGCTCTAATTACCTTTTCTACGGTAACGTATCACATGCCATGCACGCATTTGCGGAAATACAGGTTACACGGATGGATCACACTTGCAACGAATAGAACACACTTACACACTACTCTGGGTGGCAAAGTAGGACAACAAAATACCTCCAAATACTGCACCACTCTGCATGCACGTACGTACACGGACCTACTCCTAAGTGGATGCATGTCCGCGTGCAGTCGCAGATCATGTCGTGTACGCATGCATTCATGCATGCACGCACGCACAAGATATATATATATATATGTGTGACTTGGGACATATATCTTAGGTTCCCAGGTCAACCCTAGATGCCTTGCAATGCATACATGCATGCATGCATGGCCGCATGCACACCAGGCCAGGCCAGCACGACGAGTACTGTAACGCAAAGTAGCAGTACACGTCGAACCGTAGAGGCTACGACGGCTACGGCTAATACTAGTGCTCTACCCGATCGTAGCGGCATGCAGAGCGCAGCGGCCGACCCACGCACGCACGCAGCGCGCATGCACGGGATTGAAGCCCTCCTCGATCCTGTGCATGTGGGCTCTTGTCTCCGCTCATAAATGTTGGGTTTGGACTTTGGAGCCTTCTCCTTGTTGTTACATGCATGGGGATGCATGCAGCGCACGCTGGAGGCTCACTGGAGAGAGCACGCTCTCGCTACCCCCCCTCTCTCTCTCTCTCTCTCTCTCTCTCTCTCTCTCTCTCTCTCTCTCTCGTCTATCTCTCTCTGCGTCGCCGCCGTGCGCAGGGAAGTGCGACGGGGAGACAAGAAGATCGGGCCTTTGTCCCCATGCACGATCCAAAGGCTGAATAAGTGTTGTGATCATTTCTGGCAAAACGCTCTCTAGTTTTGTTTCTGCCTACCTACCGTGACTACACCAGATCCGTACTCACCCAAGAGAAAATAGAATGCCCACCCCGAATATCAGCTCCTCCTTCGGCTGGTGATAGTCGCCGCCCGTATTTGGATAGTACTAAAGACACTGTCAACTTTATGGAAAAACAGAATCCAAACAAATATATTATCTCGTTTGAAAATAGGTGATATTTTTAAAAGTATAATAATTTTTTTTAATTTTAACTAGTGCTCTCTACATTTCAAAATAGAAGTCCTTTAAATCTTGGACATAAAAACTAAGAGTGATGATGAAATGATAATATTACCTTCAATTATTTCTTTGTTCTCCTATTTTTCTTCCCAAATGCAATTACTTCACCATATTGGAGCATGCAATATTTATTGCTAAAGTGATATTGATGAAAAACAAACTAAGAAGCTCATGGCTAAAATGTATTGGAAGTGCAGAAGGACCTATATTTTGAGTAAAGTTTGAGAGACTAAAAAGACCTTTATTTTAAAATGGATGGAGTAACATAGACAAATTTATTCAGATTGATGAGTTGACTGACAATAACGGCGTTCGGTTTTTCATAAAAATATTTCCATAATATCGCATAACTCTTGAATTTTTTACTAACCGCGGGAGAGGATTGTGATTCGATTCTTGCAACGAGCGTGAACGGCCGCAGATCAGGCCTTCCAGAGGAATGGAAGACGGTGTCGTAGCAAACTCCACTTGGGGTCCCCAACGTCGAACATGTAGCTGCTAGGCTCGGGTGTGGTGTGCGGGGGACGGACGGTGGGAGGGGGAAAGTTAATCAATGGAGGCATGCGTGCATGCATGCATGCAGTGGCCGGGAGAGCGAAGCTAATGATGAGGTGATTAATACCCACGCACGCAGCTAAACAACCTGGCCTGCCGCGCGTCGATTGGCCATCCCATAAGCGGCTGGGCGGCTACCACTGCAGCTCCATCCATCCATCCATCCATCCATCCATCCATCCATCGCGCCCGGTATTCATAGCCCCCATGGATAATAATTACAGTAACAGACCAACCAATTCACTTCCCTTCCACTAACCACCGTGCTCGGTATTTACTGTACGCTGTAGCGTCGCAGCAGCTTGTTCCCCTTCCTTATGGAAAGAGTAGTTCCTCCATTGTTTACATGGACAGCTGGACTAGGACATCTCAGCAAGTATAGTACTCCTACTCTGCCTAGTTTTTTGCGGTGGTGATTTTCTTTAGGGAACCGCTACAAATCGGCATGCCTATTTGTGCAAGCCGATCGGCACAGTACACAGCCGTCGGATTAGACGGTAAGATTAGCAATAAACATGATTAGCTAAATTTACGGGAAACATTTTTAGTGACTATAGGAAACAATTGTAGTGATAATATGAAACATCGTGGGCTCCTTCTGTTAATGTAATATGGAAACATTTGTATAGCAAAAGGGAAACACTCCACTAAACCTTGCGCAACAAAATTTTCGAATCAATGCAACAATGGAAACACATGTTGTAGATCCGATTTTTAAGGAAACTGATCCCGAAATTTTCGGGAACAAACTGTGAAATTAATTGGTTTAATTGTCGATTGAATTGGCCAAACTGTGAAACATTGCGTGGAAACATTGTTGCCGTGATACAGAAACATATAGTTAAAACACAGGCAACAAAATTATTGAACCAATGCAACACACGTCGTAGATCCAATTTTACAGAAACAAAATTGGTTTAATTGGTTTCTTTCATCTATGTTTTTTTGTCTCCTATATAACAAAAAAATGATTTCTATACAACAACAAAATGTTTCATCTACATGTTCTCGGTATTTTATAGAAACTTGTTCATCCAGATATTTTGTTTCCTATACAATAAAAAAATGTTTCATATATAACAATAATTTGTTTCATTTCTCTTGGTCCTCGCCGCGGCCACGTTCGTTGGGACCGTGTTCTTCGTCTTCCGCCCCCGCGCGCCGGCCTTCTCCGTCGCCTCCCTCTCCATCCTGGTCACCGATCTCGTAGAGCACCAGCGCCCGCCCAACCCGTGCGTACTCCGACAGCGCCAGGTCCTTGTACCTGCTCACCACCGCCGTGAAGGACGCCAGCGCCTTCGGGAACTAGGCGCGCGCCTGCAGCTCCCGCCCGAGGTCCAGCAGACGGACGGCCGCCGGCGGACACGAGGAGCTGCCTCCTCGTTTGGGATGGTGATGAGGAGGACGAGGAGATGGTACTGGGTGGCCGTGGAAGCGGGGTCGCGGTGGAGATGGAGCTCGCCAGCGTCACGGGCGGGGTGGCCGTGGAAGCGGGGTCGCGGTGGAGATGGAGCTCGCCGACGTGATGAGGAGGACGAGGAGATGGTACTGGGTGGCCGTGGAAGCGGGGGTCGCGGTGGAGATGGAGCTCGCCGGCATCACGAGCGGCTGCATGGGAGGCAGCGAAAACAGGAGATGGGGAGCCATTGGCCGGTGAGCCGCCGCAGGTGGGAAAAAATAGGAGAGAGGAAAACCTAATTAGCAATTAGGGGATTATATAGGTTAAGTAAATACCGTTGGATAATTAGTTCAGATCGGACGGCTCCGCGCTAGCCCGAGCATAGCTTCGAATCGGTATGCCGGGCTGTAGCATTTCCCTTTTCTTTACGGGAAGTTAATTAACTTTGTTTTGAGTTTTCGCGTAAGATTTGATCAACTCATCGTGTGCCTCTTGTGAAATGGCTGTGTGCACAACAACTGTCCGTAAATTCAGATAGAGGGAAAAAGAGAGAAAATTTTGACCAAACTCGACACCCTCCTGTCAAAATGGAGCGGAAGCCCATTAGCCCTTCCCCTTCCTCCCCGTGTACCTCTATATAAGCAGCACGCTCGCGCCTCACCATCCCCGCACACTCCAAACCCCGCAATCACAAGCACGAGCTCGTACACTGCCACGCAGGAGCAGAGCCACCCCGCAGCCATCAGCATGGACGAGGCGGCCGCCAACGCGCAGCTCTACGGCCACGCGCACGCGCACCACCACCACCGGACCAAGCGCCCTTCGTCGGCGGCCGGTGACGGCTCCCCCGCCGGCACGCACTACCGCGGGGTGCGGCGCCGGCCATGGGGCCGGTTCGCTGCGGAGATCCGGGACCCCATGTCCAAGGAGCGCCGCTGGCTCGGCACGTTCGACACCGCCGAGCAGGCCGCCTGCGCCTACGACGTCGCCGCGCGCGTCATGCGCGGCGCCAAGGCGCGCACCAACTTCCCCAACCCCACCGACGCCTCCGCCGCGGGCTGCTGGCCGTGGGGCCCGCCGGCGCAGGTCGCGGCGCACCAGCCGCCGCCGCTCAACACCTTCCTCCTCCATAACCTCCTCATGAGCTCCTCCCCCCACGGCTGCCTCCTGCTCCACCACGCCGGCCACGGCCACGGCCACGGCCAGGCGAATCCCGCTCCACACCCCACCCCTAACACACCGCCACCGCCTCCTCCTCCCGTCTCTTCGGCCGCCACCACCATCGCCACGCCAGAGCCAGACACCACCGCTGCCTCAGCGTCGTGTGCTGCTTGGGCGGAAGACGACTACGACTGGAGCGGCCTCCTACAGCGGGAGCCGCCGGAGTCTGGGCTGCTGCAGGACGTGCTACACGGGTTCTACCCGAGCAGGCGGCCGCGCGACGACGCCCGTGGCGCCGAGACGGCGCCGGCCGTGCCGGTGACGCAGGAGAGGCACGAGGTGTTTGACGTGGCCTCATGCGGCGGCGTGGACCGCTACGAGGATGATGGCGAGTTCCCAATGCTGCCTCAGGGGCTCCTCCAGGACGTAATCCAGTACCCGGCGTTCCTGCAGGTTGTGGCGGCGCCGTCCGCCATGGGCCGCAACCGCAGGGGCTGATGTCTTCTGCTCATCGAGCTCGTGCATGCATGCGACGCGCGCTCATGCAAGCATTGGAGAATTTCGTGCTTTTGGCTTCAAGATTGCTCGCCTCTATATCTAATCATGTTGTGGGTGTGGTGGCGGTGTACTGTGTACTAGCTCAACTTTGGGGTTTAATGTTTGGGCCTGAACCCAGCAGTTGCATGGAATTAAGCTTTACTCAAACTTGATCTAGTTTTATCAACTATGTGATCATGGTGATGTATGTGTCATTCTGTGTCCTGTCTGTTTACCCTTTATGTCTTCTAATTTTTTGCAAGCTCTATAGCCTTTTTACCCCGCAAATTCGGTGTACTAAATCTTTTCAAGTTTAATCCAGCTATATGCTTGGTCATCTCATGCGACGGTCGGTGGTTCTTTCGATTCACATCTGGATTATGCATGCATGCATATAGCTGCTTGCGCGGTGAATGGAAATGCATGTCCAGTTCTCTGTTATTGGGTGCTCGCGCCCAATGCATCTCCTTGTTTTCACGAGACCCACCCGGCCCAGGCGTCGTTGTCTCCAGCGGCACCGGTCACGGCGGCGGCGGCGGCGGCCCCACCGGCCTGGTAATGCAAGGCGGAGCAGGACGCATGCGCGACACGGCGCGCGAGAGCATCGCTGGTTCACGGCGTCCGACGCCGCGCGCGTACGTTGCCCCCGAAGCCGCAAGTTCCCTGCAAGAATGCATCAAATGCCGCCATGCATGCGCATGCGCGATGTTCATCAGCATGCATGTAGGTAGTACAAATCAAATCGTCCACTCCAGTACTGACGAGTAACGAACAGGTATCGAATCGATGCGGCGTGGCTGCTCTCGGATCGAAAATCATTTCTGATTGGCACGTACGCGTTAATTGCTCTCCAGAAACAGCCAGTTTTTCCTCTCCCATTGAAAACGCTTTTGCGCTCAGCTCTTTAATGCCGGGAGAAGTTGATGGCTTTAACCTGTTTGACATGCACATCCTGATGCTGAGCTCGAGCAGGTAAGTTTCGATCACGTTATGCTCCAATTATGACGAAATTATTGTGTATGTTTATGCATTTCGATCTCAAAAAGCAGCTGAGCATAATACTGTGTCTTTTGGCTATATCTGATGAACTGATACATTTATTGTGGTGTATTGTGAAACAGTCCTGCTCCAGTGGAAACAAGCTGATACAGTTGGGAGGAACTGCTATGCAATTTAGGTTTTAAGTGCAA
The DNA here is from genome assembly GCA_019208055.1 of Stipa capillata. Taxonomy (NCBI): domain Eukaryota; kingdom Viridiplantae; phylum Streptophyta; class Magnoliopsida; order Poales; family Poaceae; genus Stipa; species Stipa capillata. The sequence goes on from JAGXJF010002575.1 coordinate 282,132, forward strand.
TCTGTGCAACCTGTTGATCTGGAGACCAAATAATCAATTAAAAATTCGGAAAAATTGACAAGACAGAAGATGTACATATCTATAATGCCACAAAATCAGAAGTCCACATTCAATCAACCTATCGAGAAATAGAAGAGATAAATTCTGATTCGTTAGTTCTACTATACACAGCAGAATTTGTGTTTTTGCTTTTCGATGTATGGATTAACTTTGGACTTCAATTCTTGCGGCACAATAGATGCATATTATATTAACATTTTAAAAATATTTGATTTTTTATTGTTTTTATCTCGAACCGACGGTTGATTGCACTTATATATCTAAACCCCAGATTGCATTGCAGTTACTCCCGATATATTTTAGTTGCTTCCTATGGTGAACGGTGAAAGTCTCCTGTGCGTGTTTCATGTGGTGTGCTAGGACCTCTTCGATTCGTAAAATTCAAAAAATATAGGAACACAAAAAATGTAGAAGTACAATGTCATTTTTTATTTACTCATATAGGATTAGAAGCGGTAAAAACTTCCACCAAAGTGTGTCTGGTTACATCATAGTATAAACGTAGGAATTTTCCTAAAATGTGTGAGTAAATGGAAAATTACGTATGAAAGAGCACACGGAGATCCTTAGAGAAAAAAAAATCTAAGCACTAAATTCTAAAAACCCAATCAGACAAATACATATAATGTTTTTCATGAGGATTAGAATATTCAAAAAATTCTTTAATCAAAGAGAACATTAAAATCTAATGAACCTGTAGTCGAATGCCTACCGCAGTGTGTATAAACTAAAGACACGAGGCAGTTTTGGCTTTCCAACACATGCTAGCTACTGCAGCGCACTGATCCTAAATCATTACAGCATCTCCGACGAGCTACTATTTGTTAGATCTATAAAACGTATTTTAATTAGTTAAAGAAAAATTTTAAATAATAATTACTTTATTAATATATGATACAAATCACAAGTAAGCATTCTTAATACAAATTTAATAACATCAATTTTATGTCACATAAATTACAAACCCAATCAAAATACACCTTATATACCTAGACGGAGAAAGTAACTAAGAGGAGAGAGAGATCAGAACTTCACACCAATAAACAACACTCCAATAAGTCAGTTCTTCACCTTGTGAATCGTACCTGGCTTAACGTATAATACGTCGTCAAAGACCGAGCAACCGCTTAACGTGAATACACGTTACCTCGCGTGTATACACCGTTAAGGGTCCGACACCGAACCAGCACTGCATACGAACACCACCTGACCACCTAGTCATATGTCTCACTGCTGGTCCAGCCGGTCAGAAACGGATATCATTCAGTAAGCCAAACATGATTCCGAAACCCTGTAGCGGGTTAACACTTGGCTTCCGCGACGAGAATCACAATCACAAGACGAGCCCAACGTCCATGTCCCACACCCTAACCCAATCGGCTGTAGCACAGATTGGTGGGTCACCCGAACGCCCGACACTAACGTCCACACCCTGCCCAGCCGGCAGTCGCATCGCAGCTGGCGGGATCACTCAACTCGTGATCACGAATCTCGTACAGAAAATTCGTATTAACTCCCTACCGCCTCTTCATACACTTCAACCATACACGCACTGTGTACGAAGAGTCGTGGTAAACAACTTCGCATATCATTGCACAAACTCTACAGGGAGGATTACCAGATAGATAGTACACATCTCTTACATTTGGGCAATTACTTAATTTACAAACAGTTGACCCGAAGGCCTTAAGTACGAGAAGTAAACAGAAGAAACATGCAGTTTTACCCTGAGATACAAGCTAGTATCTCAAAAGACCCAAAATACCCTACATGAGTCCACAAGTACGTAAAGCTGAAGAGGTAACCGATCAGGAAAATAGTCGCCAAGGGAGGGTTCACCTGTTCCTAAGCATGCAATAACAACTACCAATGAGTACAAATATACTCGCAAGTCTTAATAGTGCTTGGACATGAAGTTAATATGGCATTAACAGGAATAAGAGCATCGATCCTACCATACTAGTAAACATCATCATTTAACCAGAATGCATGAGATGAATGAGTGGATCAACATCAATTAATCAACAGGGACTCATGAGCTGACCGAGTAGATCAACATCATCTAATCGACAATAGTGTATGAGATGACCGAGTAGATCAACATCAATTAATCAACAGCAGTATATTAGATGACCGGGTAGATCAACATCAAATAGTTCAATTTCACTCAAGAGACCTTGGTTGACAGCTGACCCCACAGAGATTCCTTGGTCACCTCTCATGAGGATAGCTAGTCCACCATGAGCTGGTACCAACACAGACATGTCTGTGGTCCCCTGCACAACACAGACATGTCTGTGGTCCCCTGCACAACCAACTGCCTCGCGGCTTATCAGAGAGCATCAAGTGAGGGTTACTGCTGTGCCTCCAATAAACTCGATATCGGGCTCGAGCAACCACAACATTGTACAGCCGCCCTCCCGACCATGCTCCCTCGTCTCTCATCTCACTTATCAAGGGTTCAAATTAATACGATGACAAGTTAGACCTTAGCACGATGGTATCATCATAAAGCATTCAACAGAGACAAGTAATGCATAAGCATGGCATACGATAATAACAGTAGTAGCAATAAAGTAGCATGGCAATGTCGCAAGCTCAGCTTGCCTGGACTGGGGAATTATTCGGATTCCTGGAAATCAGATTGCTGAGACTCCACTCCCTCGCCGTCGGTTTCTAGGGTTCTGCAAGTACGACGACGAAAAGAACGAAAATAATCAGATAAGAATTCAATATGACATTACATGAATTTTATATGAAATGCACAGCAATAGCTAATCATTTAGGGTTGGGAATATGTGCAAGTGATTTCAGGTCCTTTGGAATTGAGTTTCGAAAGCTAGGGCTTTTAACAATTACCATCGACCGATTAATCATTAATTGACTATTCTTCTTAATTACTTGATTCTCGGACACAAAATATTATGGGATTATTTTAAGTGTTATTATATGATTTATTGGTCATGTTGGTAAAATTTCATAATTTTTGGGTAAGAATTGAATTTATAGCGATTTATACAAGGTTTAATGCATTTTAATTAATCCTAGAAATTTCTAGCACAATTACATAGCCAAAATTATTTTTAGTAGATACTCCATGTTGCACTGATTCCAAATATAAAATTTTTATAATTTTCTGAGTCAATATGAATTTTTGGTGAATTTTATAAGCTTTCAGCCATTTTAAATGATTTCTATATTTTTATAAATACAAAAATAATTTAAATATTTTTTTCATACCTAGGCTAATCTAGCCCAAGTCACTGACCAGTGGGTCCCTGGGTTTTATTTTTATTTTCTTTATTTTCTTTTTCTTTTTTCTTTTTCCTTTTTCTTTTATTTTCTCTTTTTCTTTTCTCTGTTTTTTTTTGTTCTGACCCGGAGGGTCTGACCCCGAACCAGAGGGTCCGGACCAGACCGAGGCGGGTAGCGGGCCGGCGGGCTCCGCGCGCCGGGGGAGGGGCTCAGCCACGGGCCCCTTGGGCCACGGGGGAAGGGGAAGAGGCAGCGGGGCTCACTGGCACGGGCGGTGGGGTTGGCAGCGGCGGCGGTGAGGTCGGCAATGGCGGCCGCGGGGCCGGAGGTGGGGGCAACGAGCGGGGACGGCGCCGGGGAAGGTGGGGGGAGGCGGCGACGGCGTCGGGCAGTGGGGTCGGGGGCTCCGGCGGCGGCGGGTTGCCGGAGGCCGGGAAGGAGGCGAGGCGGCGACCGGAGCGGCTGCCGGGGACGCGCGCGGGCGCCCCGGGCTCTGGCGTCGACGGGGGCGCGGCGGAGCGGTGTGGCGGCGGGGTGGGAAGCGGAGGAGGCAGGCGTGGAGAGGGAGGAGAAGAGACAGGGAGAGAGAGGTGGGCGGGTCGCGGCGGGAAAAGGGGCGGGGCGCAGCCAGCCGGTATGGGCGCCGGCACGTGGCGGGGTAGGGCGGCCGGGCCCCCCGGCGGGGGTCGGTCGGAGGTGGAGCGGGTGGGCGACGCGTGGCGGCTGGCGTCAGCGGGTGGGCCCCCGCTGACGTCAACGGAGAGAAAAAATTTTTTAAAAAAATTTCAGGCTGTTACACAATCTCTCCAATACTAAATTTTTAGTGAATCACACTTTAACAAACAACCATAGCCTCCAACAATTAAAATGCTTATTTTTAGCTTCTAGCTATTAGCAAGAAGGTCATGTCTTGTTTAACAAATGACTTATTTCTCCCTCTTTCTGTTCTCTACTCCACATCGTTAAAAGGCTGATGTGGCACCACTTAAAAAATGACTTAGATTATTTTTTAGCATCTCCAACAGTTCACCTTAGCTGTTACTAAAAGCATGCCACATCAATATTTGGGTGATGTGAAAAAGAAAAGGTGAGGAGAGAGAGTTAGATTGTTACTCCTTGGAGAAACAATCTCAGATCTTGTACCAAGACACCTGTAACAAACATATGGTATATTATAGTGATCCTTGTTACTGAAATGCACATCTTATGTGCTCCACCTCTCACACCAATATTTATTTATTTATTGTCTTAGTAATGGCTTTATATAACAAGCTGTTGGAGATGCTTGAAGTGAAAAAAGAAAAGAAAACCCTCTCGATTTGCAAACCACATATGACTCTCATGAGATATTGGTTTATTGGTGACAAAGAAGGGTGTAGACTAAGAGAAGTTTCAATAATCCACCTCAACTGTTAGTGAAAGCATGCCACAATATTTAGGTGACGTGGAAAAGAAAATGTGAGGAGAGAGAGTGAGGTTGTTACTCCATAGAGAAACGGCTTAGCTCTTATACCAAGACATTAGTAATAAGCAAAGGAACCATTGTTGCTAAAAAGCTCATCTTGTGTGCTTCATCCTCTCACACTAACATTTAGTAAAAAAAAATTTGTCTTTGTAACGACCTATTGGAGGGATTGCTACTATTAATGAGTTTGGATGTTATCTATTCTATTAGTAATGAACTTAGTAACAACCTGTTTGAGATGCTTTGAGAGTGACCATTTTGTGCTTCAGAGAGGATCATATATATAGGCTCCTCAAAGTTTTAAGAAATAGCTCAGAAGAGGCATTTGCGTATTTTGAAATATTTTCTTTTCTCCAAATGTACATGTTGGGATAACTTGTGTACTTGTATTTTTCTTTTGAAAGGATGTCCATTTCTGTGGTATACAAAGGTACAACGGTGAAGGGTGTAATGTACCAATTATATGTGTAACATCTTTTTATACAACATGCAAATGAACATGTTCATGAAAAATGGCAAGTGCACATTGTATTCTAGCATTGCATGTAGGAATTTCTATTTATTTGTTTAAAAGCGTGCCACATTATTATTTTGCCCAAGAGCACGTACTCCCGGAAGCACTTATGCATTTTCCGTGGAGGTGTGCATGTAATAGCGGAGGTGGCGAAGTGTTTTTTTTCTCATTTTTCCCCATAGACGTTTATGTGCGAGAAAAAAGACCCGGGATAAGATCGATCGTTTCGGTGACTCCAATCAAACCGGACAGATAAGAGTTCGAATCCTATATATGATCATCCCTCTAGCTCTACATATGGTGGAACGTACCCAAGCGTGCCGCGGTTACGTCCATCGTAGCTGGTGTCTATGGGTGGTCTACGGTGTATCCGGTGCGTGCCAGCGTCGTCTGCGAAGTTCCAACGGCTTCTTTGCAAGATCCAATCATTTTGGATCCTCTTAGATAACTGAAGGTTCTAATTCCCTCTGACGCCTCATGCATTTGGAAGCGCTGAAACCATCACACAAAAATTAAACTGTTCACATAAAATTTGTGTAAATCTGATGTAATAAGAAAACATCTTGGGATATTTTTTATTAGTGGATCTATATGTAAGTTGGCCCACAAATTAAGTGATCAATCAAACTTGCTTCTTTTAGACACAAACATCTAATCTTGATAAGCGTGAACTCCTGATAATAATCAATTGAATCACTTCCAAGGGGCACTCCTAGGCAGAACTTGTGATGACTGTAATTTCAAGAACGATTAGTCTGTATTTGACCGATATCGATATTATCGCCTATGCGTATTGCATATTAATGGAGAAGAGACAATCCAATGAAATAATGACAGAAGCCCTTAAAATCCTGCTGCTATGGTAGCAGGGGTTATCTATTCCATAGGAGAGGGGCAGGGAGAAGCAAGCTAAACTTCTGATTGACCTAGACATGTCAAAAATTCTACGTGTCAAGAGAAAGACGAGATTCAGCAAGTAATTCATATATAGGGACCATACACTATTTTATATTTTGTGATGAGTTAGAATAAAACGGTGACACATAAAGTTTACTTATCAATATGGGGAGCTGAAACAGGGCACCATCAGTTTACCTATATCGCATTAGTAATTGAAAATACACGGTTTGTCTGTTGCTTTTGAAGACCATACCACAGCTACCGTTGGGCATCCAACTTTTGGTCATGGTTTCAGTCTCCGGTACGTTTTTACATATTTATTTTTTTTGTGAGGATATTCAGTTTATTATAATTTATGCAATGTTCTAATTATTATATAGATATATGATTAGATCAGGTTTAGATCCAATAAAATCCAACAAAACATGCGCTGAAAATCTCGACGGAGGACCAGAGCTTCCGGTTCATTCCTTGCGCGTGCGCGCGCGCACAGGGACAGAGCAGGGCACGCAGGCTCGCAGGCTGTGGTGATAAATTTCTTGTTCCCCTTGTGCTCTGGCCGCGGCCGGCACGGATTCCAGAGTTGGTGCTTCGCTAGAAAAGAGTCCAGCAGCCAAATCTCGCGACGCCAGTGGCAGAATTAAACAAGTGATTCTTTGCCTGTCGCAAGAAAGAAGCATGCATGGTTAACAGCCTCTATCATGAACTCATGGCGTAGGCCCGCATATATGGTCGCGGCGGCGAGGCAGTGATGTGGAGGCAAGGCCAGTTCTGTTCTGTTCTCTGTGGGAGTGAAAGCGAAAGGCCTTTCGACGATCTTCTGTGGCGTGGAGTTTTGTGACCGTTGACTAAGTTTCTTCTTTAGAAAATCATGTTGATGGAGTCAAGAGCGATTTTCATTGGCTTTCCGCATCACCTTACCACCCTAATCCTGTCAAAATCTTTAGTGATCTAAGCTGATGAATGTATGGCAAAAGATCATTTGCCAGTTCAAAAAAGAGAGAATTGTAGTTCCACCATATAATTTGATCTCGGTTGCTTGAAATGCTGGGGGGTTTTGCATTTCTTACACGTACCGCTGGGAACTTTTCTACGGGTTACACTTCGCATCGGGTTTTTAGCCTGAACCGCGACTCCAATAGGCCGCACCATGTATGGGGCGGAAGCATGCACGTGTTGGTGATCTCCGTTCAGCCTAACCTCTCATCGTAGGTGGATTAGAAAACCGATGCAAACCGTAGCATATTAGCTCCGATCTAAAATGTAATTAAGTAGCTTTAAATATTAACTTAGTCTTTAAAGTGACATTTAACAATTAATTTGTTTTAATATATATTACTTTAAATAAAACTAATATATATCCAAAGTATAGTCCATGATGTATCTAGTAGTATCAATTTATTGTTGCCGGTGCTGATAAATTTTCTATGTTAATGGTTAAATTTTAAAATATTTGACGATCCGAAATTTTAAAAATATTTATATTTTTGACGATCCGAATTTTAAAAATATTTATATTTTTAATCAAAGAGAGTATTAATCAAATTAGCTATTGTCACCTGTAAAAAATTCGGAACTAAAGTATTTCACGTCATAGAGATCAAATTAGATGGTGAAAAAGTTTGCAATGCACCCTTGACTAACAGTTGGTTGGGCAGGAGACAGTGCTCGACCCATTTCTGCTGTGACCCGTGAATAGTATCTAGTAGTAGTACTGCCGATACGTTAGCACTGTGGCAATGGAAGAAAGGTGCCATTGATTCATGGTGGCGGTTCGTCTCCCCCGTGCCACGCGCGTGAGGCCGGGCAGCTTCGACTGTGCGCACAGGCAGTAAGCGTCGTCTGCTGTCTGGCTGTACGAGAACCAGCATGCGATGGCACTGTCTCTGACGTGAAAAAGGCTGCGTTGTCGGGCTCGCTCCACGCACCACGTCCTGCTGCGACGAGCAGGCCGGTTGGACAGACGAAAAGTGGAGGAGGAGAGATTCCGGGCGAGCGCACATTCCGACGTGCCTGCGCGGGTGCGCGCACGCTCGTGCCGGCCGCGGCCGGCCAGTATCGCACGGATATGGGCTTGCAGAATTATTTTGGCCGTCTGATTACGATGTCACAGATCTCAAGGCATAGAGAGAGAGAGACACGCAGAGAGAGAGAGAGAGAGAGAGAGAGAGGGAGTGCCTGATTTCGGAGATACTCATGTATCCGAGGATCGATTGACCCCAGAATTTGTTGACATCAGCTAGACGGTTATCGATCGGATGCCTGCATTAGCCATCGGTTCTAGGGCGAACTCCATCAAAGCTATCGATCCCTGTCTCCAAATGTCACCTCATTGCATGTGCGTTAGAAACGGTTTCGTCTTACAGCTAGGGTGCGTTTGGGTAGTAAGCAAGTCTAGCAGTAACCTTGTTTTGTAGTAGAAAATATATTTTTTCTCCACACGCTTCTCAAAGATTCGGCGAAATGTGATTATCAGTCAAACATGATAAAAACTATGTACGGTTTACGTTTGAGCCTATCTCGCTAAAACTTTGGGTAGTCAAGTATGTTGCTAATTAAGTTTTGTTTACCCATGTTTTGACCAATATTGACAAGAAAAATAAACTAGAATAAACAAAGGCACATGAGCGTGTCAAAAATTTAGCAACTATCTAAACAAGAATAATTTTTTAATCATAATCAAAAATTGGTATAGTAGATTTTGATCTGATACCGGACAGTCCAATGCCAAGGAGCTCCCAACCTGTGCTATGTGGACATTCAACCGTTTCACCAATGTACAAAACAGGCAGAGAACAGCGTAGGACAAATATACTAATCGGCCTCAAGGAATAGAAGCTGGTCTAGGCCTGTGTGGCAGGAGATGCAGAATGATTTACAGCACTGGCAGCAACCAGAAGATGTCCCCCTCTGCCCTCGGAAGAAGGCTGGTGCGCCTTCAATGTCCATGCCTGGCTCCAGTAACCACCCCTGATTGCCTCATTGGCCAAAGATTTCTTCACTGTCACCGGAGAGAGAAGGAGAGTGGGGGAAGGCATGGGTGTGACTGTGCTGGAGTTTATGAGCGAACACAAGACATTCAATTCCCTGCAGCGCAGGGGTTTAGGGTTTGGAAACCAAGGGCTTTTGTCACATGGACTTGTCCCTTCCCTCCTCCTCTCATCTGATCTGCCTACGGTCTAACTCCTGACCCTGGTAGGATGGGCATGCTGCTCCTGCGCGCTCGTACGTACTCCACCAGTGTGTGTGTGCGCGCACACAGAATTGCAGATGTGTGTGTGCATGTGTCAGTGTCTCTAGTGTAGCTGTGGACGCAATTTATGCATCTGGGACGAGGTGCAGTACGTATTGGTGTACCTCCCCGGTACATTTGTCGTATTCCAGTTGACATGTTTCTGCTGAGACATTGAACTTTGTAGGCAGGCATACATGCATGCATGCACGGACAGGCAGATGTGTGTTGCGCGAGATGTAGCTGGTCTTTTATTGGGTTCAAAGATGATGGGACAGAAAAGAGTTTTTGCATGGTGATGTATACATGCGGGTTCCCTGCAACTCGTGGTAAAGAAAGAGATAGACACCAGTAATCACCCGCTCACACAAATTTAATTTTTTATTTTTACGATTCTTGTCGTGTTTCATGCCTCTGGCGACGTATTCGTAGGCATCGTAACGGGATTAATCTGCACCAGGACGTGATGTCAGATTCGCACTGCAGACGACTTCCTTATTTCCATGATTTCATCCCTATCTGTATAAGTCATCAGGGAAAAAAAGTTCCCACGGGTCGCCGGATACCTTGGAGATGCCTATGCACAGCCAGGAGATACCAGCGAGTACTAGTATCGCTCACTGGATGGCAATATTTTTGCGGGGAATTCCCTCCCCAAACTGTAGGTTTAACTCACTTTGCTGTTGTACTGTTTCTGTGTTCATTTAGCTTTTCAACTGGATTGGAAGCACTTTACTGTGATCTGCTTTCAGAAGGACAAAATCTAAAAAAATTTATACATATAAGTTGTGGGGTAAGGTATATACTTGTAAGTTTTGATCAAATAATATAACCATTTACGACCTATACATAATTATTAATGTATGAATTTATTTATTTTTATAGGTCACAAATTATCATAATTTGAACCAAAATTACATATATATACTTCACCCCACGACTTGTATGTACGAATTTTTTTTAGATTTTTAAAAAAATTCTATGTGTTTATCTATCTAGAAACCGGCTAGGTGGTAAAAGTGATCCTAATTCAAATAATTTAGGAGTTAACTGAACCAAAATAGTTCAGATGTAAAGTGAACAAAACCTATAGTTCTGAGAGGGAAAATGAATTTTCTCCTTTTTACGGGACGATTACCCTAATAATAAGTAACCAAAATCATTATTGGCCTCATAGTCATAGGTCCTAGATGGGGAGCAACTTTAGTAGTGCGAGCTGGACTGATCAGCCTAGGTATCACCAGCGGCAAACAACTCGCGGAGCCTACTGGTGATGTACCGGAGTTCGTAGCCTACCGTTGATGGTTGTTAGGTCAGGCTCTAAACTGACGCAAAAGAAACGAACGGTATAATTCACCAGAAGGATCGGGGTTGGTCCAACTTGAGGCCCAGCCAAGGGAGGAGCTTGACCGTGTCTCCGGGCCAGGTGTAGAAGAAACCACGGAATCGACGCTCGCGTTTCTGCTGCAGCGCATGGCATGGTGCCCAGCGCAAGAGGTGTTGGGGATGCGCAGAGGCCCGTGGCCTCTCGTGTTGGGGCCTAACGCACGTTGCCTCTGCAGCGGTTGTACTACCACCGGGCCTTTTTTTTTGAGAAACAACCGGGCCTTTTCCATCACGTACGCAAATGTCACGCAGGCTGCAGCCGTGTGTTTTCTCAGCTGCAGGCCGCAGTGCTAATTCAGGATTCAGATACTCGACGCGAGGTTAATTTGAAGCACAACATGCTCAGATCTTCCTCGCAGCCACTGTGGCTGTTGCTTCAGGTCATGGAAACATTAGATATGTCCTTATGCATAGTGGAAAGAAGTAGCATTACGCCTTCTGAGTAGAAACATAAGTTGAGCTACCACATTATTTTGGTGGCGAGATGGCCTGTGATTATACATGGTGAGTACTTCTGTGGTATATCTCCTGCTACTTTCGAAAATCCGAATTGAAATTTCACAGTCCTATTTGAAAGTTGAAAATCAGTTGATTTTTTTTTCTTCCAAAACATCTAGCTGAAAGTTCAATTTTTTTTCTTGGGTTGTAATGCTAGTTGAATCGAGGAAGGGGAGGAAGCTTCTCTTACTAGCAGTACTTGACTCGATCCCTCGCACTACAAAATTAAACAGGCATACTATAACTTAGGCTAGCATGTCGAATTTCATGATGACACATTATAGACTAACGTGGGGACCTAAATTTAGAAGATCGTGGAAAACGGATGGAATGGGGTTGCACAAAGCTCGAACCAAAAAGAAAGGGCCAATAAGAAGAGGAGAATAGGGGGAGCCCCTGACTTTGCAGATTGCAATGATGGGCTCTTGGGCTCCAAAGCATGATTTCAGGTGCTATGCTAATGCTACCTTTTCATAAACAAAAGTAGAGATCTCTTGAGCTAAAGTGTAGGGAATCAATAGCCAGACGACCCGAGAGATGCCCCTCCAGCCACAATATCATTGATAACTCCATAGTTTAAGAGCAATGACAAACTTCAGGCATATAGCTAGAAGTAACTGTGCTATTTTATTAGTACTAAAATTACCCATTCTTGACAGCCTTCCATGATCTTCGTGCTTGCCCACCAGTGTTACAGACAAAATCTGCGGCTTATTATAAACTATGCTGTTCGTCTCATTAACCGATGAGATGGTCGATTACTGCATAACTGGGTGATTGACTCGGTATCAACGTTCTGAGCCTTTGAACAGCTCGGTCAAACCCTGGGACTAGTAGAATCCAAACCATAGTGCCTCATAATACTGGACATAGACATTTTCATCAGTCATGGGAATGTGAGCTCTGAATTTCCTGAAATGGGAGATCTTTTTTCCCTCTGTTAAAATGAGGGAAGTACCCAGTGGCAGGCTCTTGATCCTATACATAGGTTGTCAAAAGAAACAGGTAGCCTGATTCATGAGGAGAGATAAGTAAATCTGGGATCATGATTTAGTTTAAGCTGCGGTTTCGCGGGTTTTACACCGACGAAAAGAGCAGGGTTTAGAACTCTTTGTCTTTTACCGAGGGAAGATCAGCAGTTAAGTTCGTTCAGCAAACCATTCAGCCAATCAAACACCATCTTATTGTACTGGATTTGATATGTTCGAATAAATGCGCTACACAAGTAATGTGTACTTTTAACTTTTATCATGAGTTTATACGTGATCTGATGCCCAGGACTTAAGACTTAATTTACCCTACTTCTCTTGAAAGGTTTTAAACCAACAAAGACTGAAGGTTCAGACATCTCCATTCTTCGGTAGTTATACAGGCCACTAGCAGATTTGATCTGATGCAGTCAACCCAATGGCACCTATTTTGCACTATGCAGTTTCGTGCTAATTCCGATCTGTTTGAACAAAATGCGCCATGCAAGTGCAGAGCTTCACTTGTTCTAGGTTTAAGGAAACTTTTACATTTGGCTTAAACTCTGAACCTTTCTGGCCGCAGACGATGAGCATACCTGATTGACGGGACGGTGCAACCTTTTCTCTTTCTTTTTCTGGACCACTGTTTGATTTCCTATTGCCGCGTCTCTAATTAAGTGGCGACATGAATGAATTGGATCAATGGTGCTCCATCTCCACTCCATTTATTTAACAAGCAAGCACACCGCTCTACATAGCCCGGCTTACCATAGCCGCTAACGAAAAGACGACCAGAACGCAAGTGCAACTAATTAGACTAATGGGCTATGTATGTGCGTAAAGGATCCAATCCATCACCTAATCTTGAGAGCAGAAATTCCTTGTGGCCAAACATTAAGCCCAGCTTTTCTTTCCCAGACAACTTTTGATCCACCGCAATGTTCACCTACCCTAATAAGGTACAGATAACAAGGGTAAATTCGGTCATTAGCCATTTTATGACAAGAACATGCATTAACCAGTGAGCCAATCCAACCCCTGCAGCTAGGAGCCCATCCTGCTCATCTGATCCCCAGCGAAAACCTGCAAGATCCTACTCATTTCTGAGCCCATCCATCTTGACTTCTGCATGCCACTCTGGTCCCTGTTTCACATGTCCCCTTCAAATCCTAATTCCAATCCCAATCCCAAATTAAGGGTGTTGCAAGCACTGAAAGTTCATCAATGACACATATGTGAGGCATAGTTGCACTGCATATTCCCCTCACCCCTGATCAAATCTGAGGCCACCTCAAATTAGGATACCAAATCTGAGGAAACTTCACCTTTCTCTCTCCTCCCCCTAACCACTTGGGCATGATATAAGTAGAGCCACCAAGAGCTAGCCATTTCCAAGGACTCACACAAAGTTAGGACTTGTGGTTATAACCAACCTCCCAGTGAAGGTTTCAGACCTCCCCGGTTTAGCGAAGTGCCCGGGGACTCGGCCAAGATGAAGTTTATGAAACTTGGCACACGGCCTGACACCTTCTTCACCTCCGAGTCCGCGAGGTGATGATCCTGATTGCGATCTCGTTAGTTTTCTTATCAAGATTTGTGCCTGTCGAGGTGTTGGCTGATCGTGTGGTTTCTGCTCCAGGTCTGTCTCTACAGAGGTGGCCACTGACCTGCGGATCCTGGTGGATAACTGCTTGTATCATCTTCACAAGGTAATGGAAAAGAATCAAAGCTTCCTCTTTCCGCACTTATTTATGATCACGGATTGAATTTCTTGGGGAAGTTTGTTGAAATCAGCTGTTGTTGTAGCTGTTTCTGTAACCTTGCAATGTCATGCAAGAATTTCTTTGCTTTTGTTCATTGCTACGATCGTTTCTTATCGAGATTTTTGATTTCTTTGTCCATGAACGCTGCAGTTTCCTCTGCTCTCGAAATGCCTGCTTCTGCAAGCGCTCTGCGCCGAGCCCGGCTGCGGCGGCGACGGCGACGTCATCGAGCTCCCGGCCTTCCCGGGCGGCGCGGAGGCGTTCGAGGCCTGCGCCAAGTTCTGCTACGGCATCACCATCACGGTGAGCGCGCGCAACCTCGTCCCGCTCCGCTGCGCCGCCGCTCACCTCGGCATGTCGGAGGCCGCCGACCGGGGCAACCTCGCCGCCAAGCTCGACTCGTTCCTCGCCTCCTGCCTCCTCCGCCGCTGGAAGGACGCGCTCGCCGTGCTCCACTCCACGCGCCACTACGCGCCGCTCTGCGAGGACCTCGGCCTCACCTCCCGCTGCGTGGACGCCGTCGCCGACCTCATCGCCAACCCCGCCGCCGCCGCCATGCCGACCAAGTCGACGTCCGCGTCGCCGTGGTGGGCGCACGACGTCGCCGAGCTCGGCGTCGACATGTTCTGGCGCATCATGGTGGCCGTCAAATCGACGGGAACCGTCCACGAGAAGACCGTCGGCGACGCGCTCAAGGCGTACGCGCGCCGGTGGCTTCCGAACGTCGCCAAGGACGGGCTCTCCGCGGAGCAGCCGTTCGATGACGCCGCCGGCGGCAACGCAGACGACACTGGTGCCACCGTGAAGCAGATCACGATGAGGCACCGCCTCCTGCTCGAGAAGATCGTGAGCCTTCTGCCGGCGGACAAGGACGCCGTCTCCTGCGCGTTCCTCCTCAAGCTCCTCAAGGCGGCCAACATCCTGAGCGCGTCCGCCGCGTCCAAGGCGGAGCTGGTGAGGAGGATCGCGTGGCAGCTCGAGGAGGCCAGCGTCGGCGACTTGCTGGTCCCCTCGTTGTCCTGCGTCAGCGACACGCTGTACGACGTGGACGCCGTGGCCGCCATCCTCGACGAGTTCGCGCTGCGGCACGCGGCGGCGACCGCGCCGGCGCCGGCTCCGGCGGGGAGCCCCGACGACAGCCCGGCGCGGTCCGGCGGGCACCGGCGGTCCAGGTCGGACGAGAGCGTCGGGTTCGACGGCGCGCGGCGGTCGTCGTCGGCCGCGCCGGTGTCGCGGTACGCGCTGGTGAGGGTGGGCAAGCTAGTGGACGCGTTCCTGATCGAGGCAGCCAAGGACCCCAACCTGCCGGTGGAGAAGCTGCTCGCCATTGCCGAGGCCGTGCCGGACAGCGCCCGCCCGGAACACGACGGCCTCTACAAAGTCGTCGACACGTACCTCAAGGTGATTTAGTAACTAACCTGGAAGTTGAGTACGTGCGAAGTACAACAATTTTGTTTCTGGAGAAAAGCAAATGTACATGTACATGTGGGTACATGAGTTAAGAATTTAGTTCAATTCTTATATTTTTGCATCTTAAAAAATTCTCTAAAAATTCATAAATATTCATCATGTTATATTGTACAAACCCATAAATTTAATGCAAAAATATAATCAAGAGTGCCCTACACAAAAAAGACAAAAAATTGTTGCTACATTGTTGAATTTTTTGTCTTTTTTGTGTAGGACACTCTTGATTATATTTTTGCATGAAATTTTATGGGTTTGTACATTATAACATGATGAACATCTATGAATTTTTGGAAAAATTTTTGAGATGCATAAATATGAGAATTGACCTAAATTCTTAACTCATGTACCCACATGTACATGTACAAAATCCACTCTCTTTGTTTCTGTCATAAAAATCTTACCTTGATATGTAAACTTCTCTTTAATTAAACAAACATTGATCTAATCTATCCCCCTAAAAGAAAAAAAATTGATCTAATCTATTAAACTCGTTCTGGCTTTGTTTAGTACTACATCAGAATCTCAAGTTTTTTTTTCTTGGCAGGCGCATCCGGAGATGAGCAAGAACGCAAGAAAGCGGCTGTGCCGGGTGCTCAACTGCCGGAAGCTGTCGGAGAAGGCGTGCTCCCACGCGGCGCAGAACGAGCTCCTCCCGCTCCGCGTCATCGTGCAGGTGCTCTTCTTCGAGCACGCGCGCGCTGCGGCGCTGTCGGGCGGGCCGCCCGTCGCCGCCGGCGAGCTGCCGAGCAACATTAAGGCGCTGCTGTCGGCCAAGTCTGGTTCGTCGGAAGCGGACGACGACGCTGACCGGGTCGACGAGCAGCGGATCCGCGCCCTGGCCTCCGGCGCGTCCCCGGGCGACGACTGGAGCGTGGAGGGGCTCCGGCGCGCGGCGTCCAAGATCGCCACGCTGCGGATGAAGCTGGAGGAGGAGGACGACGACGAGGAGTTCGTGCGCAAGGCCGGGCTCTCCCGCAGCACGTCCCTGCGGTTCAGGGCCTTCTGCGCCATCCCGGCGGGGAACCCGAAGCGGATGCTCAGCAAGCTGTGGCCGCTGGCAAGAGGCGTCACCACCGAGCGGCATTAGTAACCACTAGTAGCAGCCATTAGGTTTTGTAATCACTTCTTCTTCTTCTGTTCCTTCTTCTACTTGCCCAAGGCCTAAGGTTGATTTGTTTCTCGATCTCTTCTACTACTTCTTCTTCCTCCTCATCAGTTACAGTTTTAAGGCCAAGTGTACCTTCCATATAGCTGTAATCTTAATTGTTAAAATAAATAGGAACTGCACAGGTTACTTCTACGCAAGGTGAATTAACGGGCTTCAACTCGAGTGGCAACGATTAATTAACAAATTATTGCTTGCCATCTCTCTTTCTCTCTCTGAAGATGATGATATCAGTATCAGTATCAGAATTACTTTCATAGTACTACAAAGAGGAGGCCGTCCATCACCAAGCACTATCTTGCTTTCTTAGTGTGAGCATCCTATGATTGCCATCCACTTGGCAAAGAATTGCATCTAGAAGATCGAGTTAGAAAAAAAGACGGATGGAGAGATGGAAATTCCACGAGGGAATCAAATAGACCGCGGATAATAATATTTCATCTCCTTTTTACCTGAAAGATCCTCTTTGTTAGGTCGTGTGGGGAGGATATATCCGCACGGCATGATGATGGGATGATGAGACCTCACCTCAGCTCCAAATGTTGGGTCAGCAACCACTGAGCAAGAACAGGTCAGCATGGGCTGCCTTTTCCTAGCCTCCTATGATGATCTTTAGCTTCTTGCTCATCACTAGCATGGGGGCAGGCTCATCCACCCCAGGCCCCAGTGTTGCTTCAGATTCCAGAGGATATGTCGTGTCCTCGAGAAATTTTTTCGCTAGGGTACACCCAGACCAACATGTCGTACGATGCTATCGTTGGTCTTTTAGTCATTCTTGATTTTCTTTCCCCACAAATCTCTACTCTTATCCCATCTTTATCATTTAGCACGGCGATATGAACACACCCGATTCGTAAATACTTGTCACTTCCGATAACTTTATTTGTTCACACATGCATGCGAGTTAATTACATGGGTGCATATGAGCCCTTCTGACTTGTCCTTGTGCACACACCACAAATACATCATATTTTGGTTTGAAAATCACGGGTTCACACTCTATGCCACAATGTACATATATCATTTTTTTCATATTTGTTTCAACAATTTTAAGTGTGATTGTTGAATGTTGTAAAATACCTGGCAGCGGATGCACCCGGGATCGATCAGATCTTCGATGCCCACCTGTGCGCACTCCTCGTAGTTCAACCGCGACAAAATGAGTCATCTCCTTGCCGTGTTATAAAAGTAGAGCTTAATTCCAGTCATTTTCTTAACCTTCGAATCAAGATTTAACCGCTCACACCACCCACTCACTTCTTATATAGACCCATTCTCTTCACTATAGACCAAAAACTGAAGTTGAGAATTATTATGACATAGACAATGTTGGGGGAAAGGTCCCCACGCTACCCCGAACCAACGGACTTCTCCTTGACTACGTCAAGGTCCCCCTCCCCGAATCGACATGTTTCGCCTGGCATCGACAGGCTCCGCGGGCATCACCGACAACGTCGAGACAACGTTCCGTCCCGGCGAATGCCAAGGCCGACACTTCTTCCCACGGATGTTGAGGCGACGCTCCGCCCTGACGGGGTCGTGGCACAACGAGGTTGCGTCACGAACGTCAAGGCCAACATGTCGTCGTAGCAGCGTGTACTAGAATACTAGAGTGTTAGACTATCCTCCGAGATTCCTTGTAAAAGACAAAAATACCCCTCTTAGCGTGTTGTAACTTGAGGGGTAGAGTTGTAATTTCTCATCCCCATTCTCATTATCTATAAATAGGACCCCAAGGGTAGAGAGGGGGGGATTTTCTGAGATGTAAAACCATAAACTCTGAAATATATACGAGAGTTTTCACTTCATCTCAACACGAGGGTTTCTATTTTCCCCCAACCGGAGTGTTTCACATTCCGTCCCGTCGGACACCGCTCCCGCGCGCTCCTCCTCGACGGACACTATACTTGCTCGTACTCCTCTGGTACTCCCGGAGATCGATATAACCAATCGGGGGTGTCTAAAATACACTGCCTAGTCCCGTAGCTACGACAGACAATAATAAATTTAAGTTGGGTGAACCCTAACAAATACAAAACCAAAACAGAATTCTAGCTTAGGAATAAATAGTGTAAATTAGGTAGATCGTTCAAAATACATAAACAAATGGAAATAAAAACTGCAGTAAATATACGCCAGGATTGCATACTATTTAACGCTGTAATTATTAGCTGGGTTGAGAGAAGAAAATTACAAGCGACAAAGGATATAGCAAAACCATAGACCCGGTAGTTCTATACTCAATACGTACGTAGTACCTCCCCTAATTTATGCGCTATCTAAAAAGAAAAAAACTGACAGTTCCCAAGGCCTTGCATGACAACGCCTGAGTAAATGAGATCAACATCCAACAAGAGCTTTCTGTTCTGCACATCCTTGAGTTCGCGGGGTTCAGAATTCGATTAGATGGAAGTTCACCACCCATGGTACCTCCACTGTAGATTTGGCCTATAGGGCTCAGTTTGCAGGATCCACAACGACTCGTATGCATGTCTCTACGTTCTTCTAAATGTAAAATTTTCACCTGGCTTGCCATCAAGAATAGAATTTGGATGGCCGACCGTCTTGCATCTCATGGGTGGCCAAACTGTGGGTTATGTCTGTTTTGCAAAAGCGAGCTTGAAACAATGGCTTGCCTTCTTTTCCGGTGTCGATTCACGATTAGGGTTTGGAACATGGTAGCGCTTTGGCTTGGCCTTACGAACCTCCACCCAACCTCTGGACAGGTGCGACCTCGGTGAATGATTAGTGGTTCGGGGTGGTCCAAGATCCAAGCCGGTAAAGAAAGGCTCTAAAATCTTTAATCATGCTTGTCGCCTGGCAAATCTATATTGAGATAAACGCTTAGGGCCTTTGGCCAAACTTTTTCGACCCCTCCGATTGTGTTTCGACGGATTAAAGATCATGCCAACCTTTGGTTTCTCGCGGGAGGAGAGCATTTGGGAAGTGTAATTTCAGGAGATTACCTCTCTCTCTTTTTTTTTGGCTGTCTTGGACATCTTGTAACAAACTTCTTAAATAATGAAAAGGGCAAAGCTTTTCCTCTCGTTTTTTTAAATTTAAAATTCACACTTCAACCATGTTTCCAGGGCAAACCATTCAGCTGAGACCTCGAGTTCCTGGGGAGTTCGGGGTGGTGGAGTACAGCGTAAGTATAGGTGGGGGATCGAGGACGTCCTTCGGTTCGATCCCCACCTACGCAGATGCAGGCGAAAAAGAGACAATCCTTTTCAAACAAGAAGCCACGCACACGGTTGACGGTTCCGTGGGCGAGCGATCGAAGCCTCGACAGCAGGATCAGCAGCGATGGCACAGATATGATCGCACACGGACGCTCGCTACAAGACGCCCAGATCGACGAGGACGGACGCCAGAAGCAGGGACAGGACAGCCATCGATCACACGCTAATTAATCAGAGCACGGCTCTTTTCCCCTTTATCCTGTTCTCTAGCTCATGGCTGCTCGATGACGATGCATGCTCCGGCCTCCGGGTCCAGGTGATGGTATACGTGCGTCGCACAGTGTCTTTTTCCCGACTCGTTTAGCTGTGGGGAATCAATGTGGTTTAGGACCACAGGGCATGCAGCATCTGTGTTAATTAAGTTGCATCAGGCATTCACTTGTTGTACGTGCTGTCAATGGGGGCATATGGACAGCGTACGGGGATTAAATTAGACCTGCTCTGTAAGGCAGATCCGTAGCATGGCATGAGTTAAGCTCTTAACGGTTTGTGCTTTGGTGGCCAGCTATTGCTGGCAGTCGACCTTAATTAGACAGTGGCAATGCGATCAGATCGATGCATGGCCCGATTGGATTGGCATATCTTGTTGTTTGCCTGGCGGAATGTCTGGGATCAAACTCCCACCAAACGAGCCGATCGAGCTAGGTTACATGGTTACATGTTCTTATATGTTTGGTTTCATCCTGAGAAAATAAGCTCAATACCAGCTCATACAATTATGGATCGCGAAACGCCATTGCCAATGCTGTCCTGGGCCACATGTTAGTGGTTTATTTCTTGCTCCCCGCGTGATCTTTGCGATGATACTAACTAAGCACATGCATTCCTCTCGCAATGCTGCTAGCACTAGAGCTATACTCCCTCGTCTTATAATATAAGATGTATTTTAGTTGATTAAAATAAAAATTTGACCAACAATTACTCTACAGTATGTGATTTATATGACATAAAATTGATTGGATTCGTATTCAAAAGTACTTACTTATGATTGTGTCTTTGTATCACATAAATCACATATTAATAAAGTAAGTGATGATTAAATTAAGTCTTATCTTAACCAATAAAAATGCGTCTTACATTATAGAGCAAAAATATTACTATATCATATCACTTTTTCCTTTTCTGCTTTGATCGAAAAAAATCAGATACTCGAGATTTTGTGTTAAAACTTGAAATAAACATACCAAGAAAAGAAAAAAGAACGGTAGAGGTCCAGGGAAGAACTTCACCGAAGTCGAGACTACGCATGTGGCTGAGAATTTTGTTACTCCCAGATGATGGCATTAATCAGGATCGATCCAGGCCGACAAATAACGTGGAGGCCGATGCACAAATTAATCACCCCACCATCGATCATCACCGAAGCAACTGGAAATAATCAAATGACCTCAGAATTTGTCCTGCCTAGCTGCACACGGAACACACGCTGCATATGCATCCACCACTGTCACAGTGTCGCAGTCACACGCCAGGGAGAAGAGGTGCACATCGACAAGGAACCGATGCAAAAACAAACCAACCAGGAAGCCATCGCTACAATCTGATCGATCTCCCTGTGATGCATCGTCGTTGCAAGAAGAAATCTCCAGAATTTGGCTCAGGACCACACAAACGTACAATTTAATCGGCATCGTTGAGTCTCATGATTTTCGTATGGATTTTTTTGCGATTAATTATTCTGGAGATGTATGCGAGATCCTTGGCAGAACCCAACATGCTTGTTAGAATTAATGGACTAGGTCCAAACTAGTTCTGCATTTAATTCTAGATAAATTCTAAAGGCTCACTCACGCATGGCAAGGGCTAGTGGTTTTAATCACATATTGTTAGTGAAAGTGGAGAGAGACCACCTTATAAGGGTTGGTGCTCCACACCTCTCCAAAGTAATGTGAGGTAAGAAAGGAAAATACCACGCGCTCGCTCGCCTCGCCGGGCGGGGCGCGACATGCGCGTGAATGGTCTGGCGAATTCGGGCTCCCCACTGGGTGCACTACGTCGATCTCTTCTCGGCATCGATTTCCTCGCTGCATCAAGTCACGCTGTATCGATCTCTTCGTTGCGGTAAGTTTGGAGAAAGGAAAATAATGTACAGCTATATATAGCCAACTTTGCAAGGTATACAGCAGCAGCAACATGGTGGTCCATATATGTCTTGCAAGCATTAATATGTGTCGAGTTTTATGTACACGGACTAGTTTACGTAACCAAAATCTTACAATTTGAGTGGGACCGGCGTACTATAATCAAGTAGCATCATTGAGCTTTCCTTTGCTTTGTGAGGTTAATTATTGTGGTCTTGCAAGGAAGATCCTAGGCAAAACCCAACACATAACCTTGGCCACAGGTTGTTTTCCTGGCTTGTAGCTAGTAGGGCTTAATTCTATCGGTGGAAAGAGCAAAGTGCAAGTGTATGCATGTGCACCAAAAGGCAAGCAATCTGGTGTACGTGCAACTAGACATGACCTTTCGTTATTAAGTTAGTTTAAGATTCAGATATGCTTTCCATGGTTTATACAGTATATGACCTACGGTGGTAATGCAACCCACAAGTTTTCTAGAGTCTCGATCACAAGGACAAGGTGACGTGTCAAAAAATGCTCTAATATCCGTCCTCTAAAATAGGTGCCAGGGTGTTTACACCATTCATGCAAAACTCCAGCATACGCATGCAAAGGTGCAGTGTGCAATAAAAATACTCCACGACTATAATTTTACCTTTCAAATTATAGTACGTCCTACTATTTGGTGGTGATACTCCTCTATTTATATGTTGTGGTACAGATTACACGTCTCCTATTAATTTGATGGTACCGTAAAAGAACTAAAATAAAATGACTAAAGGATCTGGATCCGATCGTGCGTACGCCCAATTCCATCCAAGCTCGTTGCCTATCCCTTTATTGGCTCCTCTCCCTCTGCGCTCCAATCCAAAGCTAGTCTTAATTTGGTTGCATCCGGGTGCACACACACCACACGGACACACCCATACCCACCTGCATCTGCACTCCCCGATATGCATATGATGTGATGATTCACATCTCACCAGCTCCATCGATCCACCGTCGCCTAGCTTCTACCCCTGTTAATCCGCACCGTTTGTTTCTTGCTGTTGCTGCTGTTTGTGTTGCGTATTACTAGTGTGTGTTTGGATCGACCTATTCGATGCATGCTATGGTGATGTCATTTGATTTGATCCCGGACGGCGTCGAGTTCTGTCGTGGTTTTGTTATGGTGATGTCGCGATGGTTTTGATGCAGCGATCGTGGAGATTACCGTACTGCTAGGTTACATCACAGTCACCACGGATGGCGGCTTTGCAGATTAATTTGTTCTTTTTACTTAGAAAAGCACCAGACAAAGCTCAAGTACGAAGAATTTTTTTCCTGGATGCGTAAAAGCACTCCCACTAATTAGTATGACAATCTGGATTGGATTGAAGATAACTTAATTAAACTACTAGGCATACCTTTGAGGCTTTGAGGTTGCTTAGATCAGCCGCATTTGTGATGGCAGCAGAGTTGTCCAATTTGTAGAAAGAGATGACGGTTTTGCTCTTAAACAACTGTAGTCCCTAGTTTGTTCTATTATGCTCAGGAGGTTGATCCCTGAGGTTGTTCAACTCACATGGAACACTATCAACTTTGCCTCCATTTCAACTACCTCATTTCCTAGGATTCTTGGCAACAGAAACATGTTGAAGTTTTGTCCAGATCAACCTGTAACTACCACATGAGCATCAAGAGTTCTCCAAACCTAACGACTGGTCTGGTGTGCATGGGTGATCCTTGCAGCTTGAGAAATAGAAAGAGATTAATATTTTAATTAAGAGTGCCACTTGGACTCTGAGAAATGGTTGTGTTTTAGCCCTAAGATGGGTGGGTGTGGGCCAGGGGCCTGCCGGGCGGCCTCCCCTGTGGGCAGCAGGGACAGCGACGTCCAAACTACTAGTGCCTAGTGGGAACATAACTTTTGCAGCATCTCTTTGACATCGGATGCATGGCAGAAAATATATTTGATGGCAGCTCGTTCGTCTCAGACTTTTGAGTTGAGCATGATGCAGGGCCTGACACTTCGCATACACTACATGTATTTGACATGAGGTGTGCGCGATACTCTTGCCCATGGACGTAGTCCACCACCAGGCTGTGCACCGGTCAGCTGATTTGTGGGAAAAAGAAATCACGATGAAGTTCTTTTCTTTTTGTTCCTTCAAAAAAAAAGTTATTTTCTTTTGGCGTCAACAATTTAACTCTTCGATTCATGATGACCTCTTAGATGGATGCTTTAACTGTTGGTAGTTAAACATACACGTACGGACTAACGTTTGGTATCCATCGATCTTTTCGCAAACACGAGTAGTGTTAGTGAAACTTTACGAGATCGTGAATTTATTATTGATCACTGTCAATTCTACGTTGTTGACATTATCGTGTGAATTTCACGTGCTTCAAACATGCTTTGCGCCTAATTCTTCTACCCTCCCGTTTGGTCTACATGATGAACCCCCTGGGACTCTAGACAATACTTACATGATAGCACCATTACTATTAAACAACAATCAGCCTAGTGATTAGCAGATTCCTTTTCTAAGTTTGTGGTCACCCCTGCAGGTAGATGGATCAAAAGTACAAAGTTACTCCATTAACAGCTCACTTTAATTGGCGAGATTAGCAGGGCTAGCTAGCGTGGTGCAATCTGGATCGTATCGACCTTGGTGAACACATACCTGACACGATCAAAATAATCGCATTATTTATTCCCCATAAACTGGTACAATGATCTCCTTGCCGAGGAAAGCTTGGGCAAAGCGGCAGGAATTAAAGCCGCAACGTGATGCTGCTTATGTAATGTTGACAAAATTTGTATCCCAGGAAATCATTTTTATATACAGCCCTGGGAGTTTTATAATCTGAGATTATTATTATTTCATAGTTGGCAAATAGGTGTACATGCACGCTGATCGTTCAGAACATTTTGATTTGATTGTCCTTTTGAGAGAGCTGGCAGGCTGCAACAACTTGCAAAACTTCTCTCCAAAATCAAGGCAGGACTCGTCTGGATTTGTTCGTGGTTGTTTAGTGTCGAATCATTCGGGATTAGATAGATTCAGATCGTTTGGTTTCTCTCCTAGTTGCACCTTTAAAGTCTTTTCCCGACCTCCAATATTGTCTTAGAGCAGGTGTCTTGCACATGTTGTCTCCCCCTCCCCCTTGGGACAAACACTTGTTCCCAACGTTGTTTTAAGTCTCTAAGTAGTATTTGTTTGATAAGTATATGCATTTGCAGCTCGGTAGCGTGCCTCTACGAGATTTATTTAACATATTTGCTAATTATCAGTTGTTTAAAATTTTCATAAATCTCAGTCATCTAAAATTACACATTACCTAGTATAAAATTACAATACTAAAAATATGCAATTTTAATTAAAAATTGCTGTAATTTTCAGTTTGTAGGTTATATACAGAGTGAGGTGAAGATAGTATGATAGGATGTTCATCCAAAGGCTTAAAAAGTGACTGAAATATAATTTTTTTTAATTCAGGTCATTTATAGATAGACATTCCTTTTATTTAATTATGTAAAGTCATTTTACTATTTCTTTTTGCAAGGAAGTATGAAGTCAGTTTCTTGACGTTAATGGATTTCTTAGCTTCTTCCTGTAGATGTTTTTATTTCTAGTTTGTTCCGAGGTGTCGTTTTACATCTGCATTCTTGCCATCGCCTCTCCTCTCGTGGCGCGTGGCTATGCCTTGGGCGAAAAGAATAGGGCATTTACCAGTCGCGGGGTCATTTTGTGGTGACAACACCCACCGGCTTTGCCTGTAGCCGATTGGCTTTCCTAGAATGTTGTTTGTGGCGTATACGGCCAAACGAAAAGGGTTAACTAGTTATTTTTTCTCTAATGTTATCTAACTAGTTATTATTAGCGGAATAGCATTTCGCTAAGTTATGCGTATTAAATTTTAAAAGTCACTTGGTCAATGTTTTAGGGAGAAGGAGAAACAAAAAGAGTTCATTAATTTTCTTAGGAAGAGAGAGGGCGTTCGATTGAACAATAGTGAATCCTTTCAAAAAAAAAGGTTGAACAATTGTGCTTAATGGATATATACCGGCAGCCGAAATTTAGCTGGAAAGTCTCAATTGAACAAAATTTAACAGCAAAGGGATCTGTAATTCAATTTTCCCGAAGTATGTGGGTACTTACCTACGTGTGTAGGTGTACATGTCCAAAATAGGTACCCAAGAAATTGTCGGAGACAAAATACAATAATCTGATGGCGCCATTTAACTCCATAGACTCATGGGGTCCCAATCTCAATTGGTCCAAACTCCGAATGTCCAATCTGTACTGACAATGTGGACGAAAAATGAGTAAGTAGCACGAAGTTTCTCGGCCGAAGTCTACGAAACTTGGCCCAGTGGGCCGCAAAGTCCTGACACTGTTGTAACCTAATTAATCCCAATCCCACACAAGAAAAAAATAAACATGTACACAACACAAGTCAATGCTGACAAAACTCTCAGAGGCAGCGTGCTTTGCCATTGATTGTCGCATGCAGGTGTCTGGATTTTGGGACTTCGGTGAATAGCTAGCTGCTGATCACAACTCTGACAGAGTCACGTACGTGCAGGCAGCCATGGTCCATGGCAGTATGGCACAAAGCTTCTTCCACCGCGCGCATCGCCCTAGCTAGCTACACGGCCGCGCTGCCGCTGCGATAATCGTCCTGCACTGCCACACACTGCCGTGTCCTTGCTCGGCATCTTCTCGCCTGCAGCCTGTGCCGCATGCATGCGTTGGCGCCGTGTGCCATACCGCGCGCGACGGCGCGAGCGTACGTACGTGTCTCTGCTCCGTGCATACCCAGCACCGCGGCAGATCGACAGCGACGCACGTCGGCGGCACGGCACGGCGCCGAAGCTTCCTCGCTCCGGAAACGTGTGCCATGCATGCAACGTATGTAGGTCGTGATGGCGAGTGATCCATTAGTTTGATCAGTGGTTCATAATTGTCTCACGCGAGAGCGCGAGCGCGCACGCACGGCACATCGTGTGCATGGGCGTGGCCGTGTCGCTCCATCGCGGCGATCGATCGAAGTATGATGCATGAGTCCGGCCGGCCGGCCGGCCGGCAACACTTCGTTTTCATGTTTTGTCACATGCTGCCACTGATTAAATCCTGTCTTTGTCTGCATGTTAACAGGTAGTAATCGAGCCAGATGCATGGTTTGCGCCATTTCTTTTGGACGAACCGGCCGGCACCACTCATTTCTTCGTGTAATTTTACTCCATGAATGACATTTGTTTGGCATCTTTAAATGGAAGAAACGTTAGCTAGAAAATAAGTTTGCCAAACCTGCTTCGATCATATCTTATTCGTACGGGGTTTGTCTGCGTTCGCCGGTACCCTGTTTGAAGTTACCAAATCTTTGACGCTGAGTTGCTGACTAATGTCTATTTGGTTGGTCGAAGGGTTAAATAGCATGGATTAACCATAGCATGCTACACACGAGTGACTCCACGTGCAGAAACATCACGTACGTACGTACGTACGATCGGTGTGGTGCAATGAGACAACTCTCCGGCCAACATGCATGTCAGCGTCAGGATGGAACCCACCCAACACCATCTTATGGGCACTTCAGCGTTCCGCCCAACCAAGCCATCGATCTTATCTAACCTAGCTGATGGATGATGAGCCACTGTCTCGAACTTTCCAGGAAAATGATGGAGAACAACTCGTACGCGAAGCTATAACATTACATTACTGAAAATGTATGATAACCATATATATCTAGCAATAAGCCATCTAAACAAACAAAGACAGCTCTATCTATCTATCTATCTATATCTATATCTATGTATATATAAAATAGAGTTCGAGTAGATTGGCTGGCCGATGGTCCCAGGAAAGCAAAGGATGGAAGGAGCGAAGGAGTGAACAGGAGCTCACAATCATGAGGGTTACGGCCGGACCGTACATGTGCGGCGATTTTGGGCGCATGTACGTGCACGGCAGCGTGCGCCTGCGCTTGCACGTAGGGTCTCAGGGCGCAGCACACCGAAGCTGCTCGAGCTCCGGTACCATCTCTCGGTGTCGACCCGGATCGGAGTGGTCGCCGTCATGCCGGAGACCGGTTCTGCGTGGTGCCCCGAGATCTCTCGATCGTGCAGCTGCAGGAGTACGACATGGCCGTTCGGCCGGCGAGGTGTGCTCGATAGTCGTTGCCTGAAAAAGTTTCACCAAGATTTGCAGGGTGTATTAGTTAGAACTGGAAACCAGATCGAGCTGCAACAGTTGCCATGCGTGGGCACCAACTGTGCTGACCAATCCACCGCCGACCTGATGAAGTCGTACACATCGCTCACAGTTTTCTGCGTGCGACGGGATGTGATCCGATGCTAGAATCAATGATTGGAGGTACGACACTACGAGCACCATCGGTGCAGCAGCAATAATTTCCTCGCGATCGCGGCCAGGAAAACGAGAGGAGCGCGGAGGAGGAGGAACAACGCCGCAATCATGGAAGCAAGCAAGCCCACCTCAAGTCCACACACCACACATGCGTGCCATGTCCCCATGTTCTGGATTAGCCGGCTGCTCAATCCTCGTGTGCTTTCGGAGTTTCAGCGATACGGCTGCGCCGGCCTACACGCTCCGCCGTGCCACGCGCGCGCTGCAGTGCAGCATCGGCATCGTAGGCCCGGTCACCAGCGAAGATTGCCGGAGCTGGCCGACGGCCACGGCCTGACATCTAGGTTCAAGGCTCGAGATTCTGCCCTAGATTTGTCCCGGTTTTGCCCCAATTCAGGATCTGTGCTACTGTTGATTTGTGAATATTATGATTGCTTACTGCAGCTTGAATTGAAGTCTCGGAGGCAAAGAGTTCAATGCACCTATTGCGGGCATATGAGATTGATTTGCTTCAGTATTTGATTTTCTATTCTAGGACATTAATCAAGCATCTAGCAGATTCTAACTCATACATCTCGAGCATGGTACTACCGTAAGCAACGAAAGGATGATCAAAACTTTATTACTAGTATCAAACAAAAGCCTCATTTACTTTCTTGATTTGCTCTAACTTGTATGAAGAGCTCTGAACAACTATTTGGAGGGAGACAGGCCGGCCAGGACACAGCGAGGCTCTCAGCGGCGCGCCGGCCAGGCATTGGCCAAACACTAATCCCGTTAAAACAGTCGGTTTTCCATTATAATAGGACACGCAGCATTTAGCCGCAAGTGCAACTTACATTAATCACATCAGATATGGTTCAACTAAGGTACTGTCTTCCATGGCTTCTCGTAACCATCTCTCTGGAGGCACAACAAAAAATTTAAGTTGCGAGTTGCGACAGTAGGTCCAAGTAAGAAACCCCTACACTTATATCCATTGCAGACATAAAGAGCTAAGCTTACTCCAGGTTTCCATCACACATGGCTCAAAGAACCTAGCGATTACATGTTTTCTTCAGTTATCGGGGAGCAAAAGTGGTGTTCAGGTGTTCCTGCGACTGTTGAATGGCCCAAAACATCACTGATCTGAACGTGCAACTTCGATCTTGCCAAATCAATCCGACGAAAGTTGCCGCCACGTCATGATACTCGATAAGAAAAGATGGTCTTCGATCGTGCACTTCTTGTCGCTACTTCTAACTCTAGCGATCCAGCCAGCTGCCAAGGCTTTCCTGTGAACCAAACTGCAAGTCCTGCAGCGAGACGAAAGAGAGACATCATCAGATTTGTCATAACAAACATATGGGCACCATGAAGACCAAATGAAGGCTAAACTTACAGCAAGCTGAAGATCTGGGGGTGTTCCAAGGTCGAAATTAGGGAGATCAGGTAATCCATAAAGCGCGCCTTGGGAAAGGATTGGCCAGTCAAATGGAAGCAACTTTTCATGATCGAAGGAATCGAAAACCTCATGACAATGCAGGGATTCGTCCAAGCTAGGTCCAGCCTGAGAAGCCGCCACAACAGCCTGAGATTCTACAGCACACCATGCAGGATTCTCAGCATCATCGGTCAGGCTAACAATAGGTATGTAAGGTTCTCCTTCCTGCAGTATTTGACACATTAGAAGCACAAAGTTATTACTCTGATATGGTCAACAAATAATGAAAAAAAAATTAGCCACAACAATCCTATTCTTACTTAAAAGTTCTACAAAAATTCTACTTACATGCAAAAGTGAACTGAGTGGCCAAAAAAAAAGAAATAACGGATTCCCTTAAATCATGCCTCCCACCTCTATTTCATGTCTATTGTTGCTATCCACGTCATCATGTGAGTAAAACTTTTGTAGATTTTTTTTTGTAAGTGTAGGTCTTTTTTAGCCACACACCAACAGAAATGACAAACAGATAAGCTCCTATGTATTAACTCGCTATCTCAATAAGACTAAGATACAATTTCCAGGACATTGTGATTAGTGCTTCTGTACTCCATTACAAAAAATAATTGTGCAAATTCTAAATCATCTATGGACTATGATCACTATTGATTGGGCGTGGATTCTGAAACATGGTTATGTTTCCTATCGGCCACCACTGCAACCTTCAGATAGTTTTAAATGGCAACCGGGATTCTGAACAACGGCTAGATGCAGATCAGCTTTATACTCCTCAACTGCTTAAGGCCTTGTGCTGTTGTAGTTTCCCTTTTTATAAATATACAATAATTTTCTCAATATTATTGGTCTTCCGTCGTACTCAAAAGTAGTTTACCTGGTCTACTCTGCAAATTTCATGCATGTCAGTGATTTACCTGGTCCTGCAAGATGGGATCATTCTGCTCAGTTTCACATGGACTATTATTTGGACGGCATGGCTTTGGGGTGTTTGTATTTGGAGTTTTTGGACCAACCCTCGCAGTAAATGCATCAAATTTTTCATTAGCAGTTTCTGTTTCAGACTTGTCCACCTGCTTTGTCTTCAATTGATAAAGGATTTTGGAAACAACAAGCTCGCCGACTTTTTCCTTTTCCTCTAACCCGAGATGGTACTGATGCATCACCCAGTCAGCTTTACCAGGTTTGCCACCTGTTTGCGAACTCTTGTACAGAACCAGTATTTTTTTCCAACCTTTCATAACACCATTGTCATATATGGCTTTTGATTTACCAGTCTTGTGCCATCTCACATGCTCATCAGAAGCGGTGTGTTCAGTGTTGCTGATCCTTCGACGCTTGCGCTGGCCACAACCATATGCATTTGAAACTCTATGGAAGAAATGAACACTGCTTCCATCTTTCTTCATACCTATATGGATGAATAGGACCTAGTGAGAACATGAATAAGCTAATGAATTCATAAACGCCTATACCATCTCAAGATAAGAATTACCTACCAGGAAGATTTTCAGGATGTGAATAGCAGATCCCTTCATCATTCTCTACAGTTGGAATAAATTCATCAATGAACATATGGGGCTTTGAACCTCCCAGGCCAATTTTTTGTTCTAAATGTTCGAGCAATTCCAAATCAGATGGATCAAACTTGACACCAGCAGGCAGCCCAGGCCACTGTATAGCAACCTGCAAACGATGAAATGCAGTGAATTTTTTTTCAGATGCGAAACTTTCAACTATCGAACGTGAGCTCAAATCGTTGCATTTTGCGTGCAGCTGTAGTGCTGGAGCTTATGTGAGTTAATACAGTTCAAAGCCTTCTGTTGATGTTCAGTCTCTGGAATCAAGCAAAGTAATAGCATCTCTCCACCGATTAAGATATTACTACTGCTCCATATTTCCTTATTTGTTACGATCTGCAATAGATCTATCTTAGGCATCTACTGACAAAAGAATAAATCATCTATAAACTAATCCTGTACCAGAAGCAGGTTTCCAGTAAGGATGCACTAACAAAATTAAAGAAGAGAAGTTCTCCTTACGAAATATGAACTTAAAGAAGTAGAAGGTTGTCATTAAAAAGTTTACATGTACTTACGTCACTGTTATCAATGAGATGTTCGCAGTTCGGGCACTCCCTGCATGCTTCTGCATCCAATTCACTTATCTGGCGATTAGAGCAGTGAGTCCCATTCCTTATTTTCTTGGCAACACCCCTACCAGTTACAAGCCATGACCTGCAGCAAAAGAAGTACATTGGTGCTTGGTCATAAGTACTTAGATATCAACATTTTAAGATGACCAAGATAATGCTAATTAAAATGACCGGTACACAACACAGTACTGCCACCTGGTCATAAGGATATACTAGCTACAGAACTTTCAGATAAACCATGTCAAGAATGAATAATGCAAAACTATTCACAGTTGGGATATTTCGACTGATGCCCTGTTTTCCCCGTTCTTAAAAAGGAAAACCTTGACAGGAAAAATTATGGCTAAACTGCAGTTGCACATTACTGATTGAACAATGCAACAGAACACAATGATGAGACAAACAAGCATGTGTTGCATGTTCCAAACATAGAGAGTAACCGCAGCACGGAGTCAACCTGGTCATGTGCCAGATATCCGAATCGACCAATGGAGCTAGAATATGACGAAGCATAGGAATATTTGGGGCACAAGTAATTTCAGTCTCATCACATTGCTCTGTCCTATGACTGGATGCACCCAGGCATGCCTTGCAAATGTAGAAGAAACTCCAGCTGATCACTTACTTGATAGTTGATACTACATTCCATGTTAGCAAGTCTAAATATAAGATTGGCTGCATCGGTAACCCCGTTGGAAGGTAAAATGAATTGCTGCATCAAGTTAAGGAATTATTTTTTCTGGTGGAATCGACGGTTCAGTTCCTCGGAGCCGTGTGGGAGGATGGAGACAACTGAGACAAGGAAACATAATAATACAGACCCAAAACCCAAACTAGAGAATTGAATTGTGAGTAATCAAACCCATCGAACAAGCCGTAAGCAAGTAACGGAGTAAAACAAAATGCTTGCAAATTCGCCAAAATAATTAAAAGAACGTAAAAAAAAAGGGAAAAAGGGGGATGATTACCTTGCCATGGTGGCGGCGGGGGCGGGGGCGGGGGCGCGTTCCGATCACGATCGGAGCGGCGCCACGCGGAACTGGGACGATCAGACAGCCGCAAGAAGCTGACCCCAGGCAGACCAAAGCGAGACCCGATCGCAATCGGCCGGCGGCGCCAGCTGCTCTCCCTGTTCCAGTCTCCCTCCCTCCCCGTCACTCTGCTCGGTCCGGTTTCGGGCGCGCGCGTTGCCAGGGGGTCTCTCCTCTTCTCGCGCTAGTAATGGCGGCGGGGTGGCCTAGGGTCGGAGGGAAAGCTCGCGGAAGAGACGGGGGACTGTCCCCAACGCTTCCGCTCTGCGCTTTTCGGCCTCGGAAACCCCAAAACCCCTGCTGCTTCCTTGCCGCTGCCGCAGCGGCCGTTGCGGTTTCCTTCCCCCGCAAGCCGCACGCGATCCACCCAGAGAACGCACGTTTATTGCTGGGTCTTTTACTGGGCTGCTGCCGCTGGTCTTTCTTCTTTACATGGGCCCAGCTAACCTGCCTCAGACTGCCCGCAGTTGGGCCTAGACTGATGAGAAAATGATGTCTCCGCTCTTCATCAGGAAAAGGATGGGTTCCTCGGTGGATGGACACACCCGTCGCGTGTGATCTGCTTGCAACGAAACAGATCGACTCTGATTCTGCGAATATGTTACTAATGTTTTTCTATCGCTTTTTTACATTTTATTTTTTTATGCATAGTTTTTTAATTTTCAGTTACCTAAAATTTTCGTCAATCACCTAAAACTATAAATCACTAAGCCTGAAATTGTAGTACTAAAGATGTGTAATTTTAGTAAAATATTACTGTAATTTTTGTCCGCAAGTTACATATGAAACGAGACGAGAACAATAATGATTGAATATTGATATAAAAACTTAACAAAATGACTTTGATCTAAAAATTTCAGCCAATTAAAAATAGACAATCTTTTTCTCTTGCCGTAGCTGTTTCTAACAGCGCATCTATCAATCTACCATCGCAGTGAGCTCCATTTACAAGTGACAAAAGTGACCCATCTCTCTGGTATGATTTGTATCGTGCAGGTTTGCTTTCCAACAGGCCACTTTTCCGTCATCCATCGCCCCCTTCTGCAGAGCAGGTTTGCCACGTACCTCCAGGATAAATTCTGCGAATTGATCCATGGAATCGAGTCGTTTTCGACTTATCGATCAGAGTGCAAGGTTAGAAGATTTAAGGGATCATTCATAAACTAAAGATGGCTAGGTACTTACCTCTACCTATCTTGCTCAACGAGCGCACAAGATTCTTATCAACTTTACCTCTAGCTAGCTATCTACCTCAACAGCTTTCAAAAAAAAGAAAAAAGCTATCTACCTCAACAAGCGCACGAAGATTATTCTCAACGAGCGCCACGTGCAATTGGCGCGTCACCCGACAATTGCACCCAATCCGTCACTATTTGCTCGGATGCTAAATCCGGTGTAAGTAAGGGTTTCGGGTGTAAAATGTGATGCAAAGTGGTGAACTGGTGATAGATTTAAAACGTGGCTCAACCTTTCGGTTTGCAGCAAACTCGTCCAAAACGAAATTTAGTCTAATTGAAAACCATAATCGAAGTCTTGCATCTGAATCATGAAAATTCAAAACGATTTATATGTGGGGATAGGGCGTGATAGTACTTAAGTTGCAGGTGGTGCTAAATCATAACACACCGACCAATCGTACACCTCCATTTAATTAGGACCGCACTAAAACAGGTTAACGTTACCCACAATGTCTTTACTGCAATTAATTCCGGCGTAAGCCCGCACCTATTTTAAGAGAGGGATTGCAGATTGGTATCTGATTTTAGTAATATCGTTAGACTACCACGAAAACATAATAATTCAATTATGATAACATTGTGGGTCTAACATAACACTATTCTTTAGGATGGTTTCATATGATAAATTTCATATGACGAAAACATTTTTTCGTATGATAGAAAATATTTCATTTCGTGCGACGAAAATTGATACTATACAGAATCAAACTATAGATGTATACTCCCTCCTCTAAGAATATAAGGCGTATTTTGATTGGTTAAGATAAAGTTTTAATCAATAATTATTCTATTAATATGTGATTTATGTGATATAAAATTAATATCATTAAATTTGTATTCAAAAATACTTACTTATGATTACGATTTTATATCATATAAACTGCATATCAATAAAATAATTATTAGTAAAAGTCTTATTTTAACTAATAAAAAATACGTAAAAGTAGCATTTTTCTTACCTAATCTAAGTACGCGGTGCTGTCAACGTCGTCGCAGCTGGGGCTGGGATCAGCGAGCCGAACACCCGGCCTGATAGAGGAGACGATTTCAACCAACCACATCCCACGCGTCCTGCGATAACAGCAACGCAGCATGATTTGCGTGGTAGCGTGGTAGCAGAGCGCGCGCGCGGCGAAGCCCGGTCATGCGCGCACGGGGCACCGAAGCGGTCGTGCCCCGCGAAGTGTCAACCTATCTCTGCGGCAGCAGACGACGCGGCGTGACCGTGTGACGCTGCGCCAGTGCCGCATGCACGAGTCAAGAAAACGCCGCGGCGAAGCAATCGGGACGCGCGTTTCCCCGGAGAAAAAAAAACGATCGAGGTCCATGCCCAACTAACCAGCATGGCACACGTTATCCGTTCGGAAACGGCCCTGATGGATTGTGGCCATACCATACGCCTCTACCGCTTGCCGCCAGCTCAGCTTGGCGGGAAAATCCGATAGAAAAACAGAGAATTGTCCACAGGATCTGCAGCGAGCCGCCAGCACAGGATTATTGTTCCCTCGAGTAAAAGCTGCGCGAGATCATAAGTAACGGATTTGCCAAGTTGCACGTTGTTGAATTCACGGTTACGCAAAAAATGTTTATACAATTTTAGATTTAAAAATATATAATATCTTTAAATTTAGAGTCGTATATAATTTCTAAAATAAGTGTTTATTTCTAAGGCGAATGAGAAATTGCTATTTTTAAGCCGACGATTTTAAACATTGATTCAATATTCTAATGGTTAAGTAGGTAGTTGTACATTTTAGACAGTATGTGTAATTTTAACTCTAGAGATGTGCAACTGAGCAGTTGCATATTTCTAGACTTAAAGTTGCACAATCTTTTTTGCAACTTTAGACTTGATGCTAGTGAGTATAGTCATGAGCAAACTCGAAAATTATTTGCTAAGATAATCATAGTTCATGAGTATCCATTTAGGATGGGAGAGCACACATGGTTCAACATCCTGATGAAATATTTAAATCTTTCTTATCAGTTTATTGATAGAAAATTTATAAGACGTGACTGCCTAAAGAATTTTGAATCTGAGAAAGGAATATTCATGAAGAGACTTAAAGGTGTAGACAACATAGCTTTAATCACTAATTTATGGACATCAAAACAAACACTTTGCTATATGTGTTTAATTGCATACTGTGTTAATAAAAATTAGAATATGTAATGCCGTGTGCTGAATGTTATTGAATTAAGACCCTCCACATACTGGCTATGTGATAGCTCAACCTGTGTTTGAAGTGAAATTTTATTGGAATATTATGCTGATAGAGAACTTCTTAACTATACCTGTCACTTTCGTGTCTTTAGAGTCCATTTTTAGCACCGAGGGTAGAGTTCTAGATGTCTATCGAGTTCTCTATGGCTGGTATTGGTGTGTTCTTCTAACCAGATTAGAGGTGCCCATAATTACACGAGAGTTGCTATGTCCGTGGTATGTTCATCATCAATGTTATAATTTATTTTATATTATGATTGTTATCTTTTGTTTATATTATGGATAACTCGATTAATATGACTTTGTCTAAGAAGAAGATGATGAGGATGATATCAAGCTAATTGCACTTCCAAAAAGCGTGGCGGAGAGCAACTAATAAGCGTTACAGTACTAATACTAAGTTCACATATAGAATGTCTAAAATACCAAATGCATATATTGATGTACTATTGTTTTGTTGACATGTAGGATGGATCGGTTCCAGCCCTTTGGTTTGAAGAATGAACGAGAAGAGTAGAGTTTGGTATTGATGGTGGTAGGACATGATATCATTTTGTATTTTTGAATGTTGAATTATTCATGTTAAGAGTTTGAGACTTTATATTTAATACCTTGTTGCATGTATGAATGTTGTTATGGAGACTTGTTGAAATGTTGAATGCATGCCTTTTTAATGGCATATATGCTTGTGAACTGGATAATTATTCAATATATACTTGTAAATTGTTAAACTTTTAGTAAGGATCATTCCAAAATTTTATATGCAACGAGCTTCCGAGCGTTTTTTGGCTCCGCTTAGTGAGCTTTATGAGCTAAGAAGAAGGTTTAGGCTCAGCTTATTGTGCCTACGAGTCGAATCAAGCCTGACCTAAGCCTCTCTGAGCACGAGTCAAGCCATGAGCCTCGAGCTTTTCGTTAATTTGACATGAACTTTCATGGTGCAGGAGATGTCGTCCGATTTGCTCGATGATTCGTATCATTGGGATCCACTGGTCATTAGATATGGTGTTTAGCATATTCAGTTTATGGTTATTGCGGTGACCCAATAATTATTTTATTTTTGTTGCTTTCCGTACTACCAGCTTGCACAGAGGATTTGCTTTATACTAAAGTAGAAAAACTATAATGGGACTGAAATGAGATAACGTTCACTAAGTGTTTAGCCGTATTCTCCAGGTGGCACTTGTTGGGGGCGTGCGCAGCTACCTATGACATCATATTATTTTCGATTTCTAAATATGTAATTATCTAATTAATAAAATATTAACGTCTAAAATTGTCGACCGAGAAATACGGATCGAAAGAAATAGACGCTACCTGTAAGTAGAGAAACATGCCGCGTCTTCGTGAGACTGACCAGAGAATTGACAAGCTGCTGGTAATGCTATATGCCTATATTGGTGGTTTTGGATAACGTACATAGTTTCGTGCACCGATGCACTGCCAATTTGCAATGACAATATGGCCTTCCACGAAGCACGTATCTCGCGGCAACGGAACAAATCGCGTAGGGTTGCACAGATAGGAAGGGGCTGTGTGTTTCCAGAGCTACTGCTACCAGCCAATTTGCAGCATGTTTTGTCAATCTGGCTGAGGTGGACGCCCGACAGGAACAGCCTGTTCCCATCCACTTAACCCACAAAATGCCGCGTTCACAGGTCGCTTAACAACTCGGAGCAAAAAAATTTGCAACTGCACAAGATGCAACTATACTTTTCTGAAGTTAAAGATGGGTTACCCAAATCAATCTGCCAAACTGGCAGACTGCTGTTCACCAAGGACAAAAGGACAAGATTAAATAAGTACATGCTAACACTCCGTGCAGCTCTCACCAACCTGCAACAGCCACCAAAAGGCACCATTTTTTATCCGGAAATCTGGAGTTACCGTTGGCAAAAAAATTGCAGAAATTGAGCTAGAATCGATTGCATAGTTCAATGTCTTGAGTACAACAGCAAAGGCATCAGGATTGAGACACTTGTCCAGAATACAGATGGCCACAGCCAATGGTGAGATGGAGATGATTCTAGTCAGGAGTTAGAAATGAGAATGCATATGTGAATCATCTGGTACGGAAATGTTAAGAGGACTGAGACACTTGACCAGAATACAGATTACCACTGTCAATAGTGAGATAAAGATGATTATAGTCAGGGAGTCAGAAATGAGAATGCATATGTGAATCATCTGGTAAGTAAATGACATTGTACAACAGAAAGCAATAAAAAAAATCTGGAATGTCACTCAGTTTATAATCCACAATAGTTTCTGAGTTCATATATCAACCATGGAAGTATTGAATAAACTCAGGTGGTAAGCACACACACTGCTAAGCTCCTCTGCAAAACAAGCACGCAGCGACCGAGCATGTGCTATGCTGTCAGGCCTTCCAATGTTTGAATTACACGGTACAAAATCATCAACTCAACCCAACCGCGAAGCGATCACTCAAACTAAGTCAGCCAATCGTATCAGATAAACCGCAACGGCACAGCATTCTCCAAGGGGACTTCCGCGATGTCCATGGGCATCAGGTCATGATGCAAACCTAAGTGCCTAGCCACTTTCTCTCATGCAGTTGCCAGGAAGAAGATATCTGTACTGGTCAAATTTCTCAAGCAGATAGGCAGGAAGATGGACACCAGAATATGTACTCGGAATAGGTCCCAGCTTGGCGATGATCTCTTGGAATGTATATTCTTCAGGAAGCATATCAAAAAGATCAGCACCTTGGCATATCACATGCTGAATTCTTTTGGGGTTTAGGAAGTACTTAAATCTAATCCGATCGTTGTGGCTATAAGCTTTCATTTTGAAGATAAAATCATTTATGTAACGGAAACAAAAGCTGCAGTGCCACCCTGAGTCGGCCAGAAGGTCATCTGTTTGCCGGAAATGTGCATACCTCGTCTTTCCAGCTCGGTATCTGTGTATTGAAGCCCTCCAACTCTTGTCATCAAGGAAAAATTCAAAAGAGTAGAGATAGTTCCTGAGCTGGAGATGAAGTATCTCAGGAATGTCATCACACCATCTCAATAGGTTGATCGTGTGACCACTTGGGATCTCATCAACATCAGACATGATCAACAGGTCATCATCAGTGATTCCGGCGATTTGTAGAAGCTGGTCAAGAGCAACTCTTTGATATGACTCCTCGACAAACGGGTTCTCCCCCTTCACAAACCTTCCGCCGATCATACCATAGGTCAACCGTGATTCAGCAAACTCAAACTTTTGGCGGTTTTCCTTGAAGTGGAGACTCTTATTCAAGCCAGTGAAGGTTGAGTTGGACTCAAGCAGCACAAATTCTGACACATATGGGCTAAGCTCATGCCAACGGATATCAAGAATGTCAAGCTCATTGCTGAAAAGCACAGCATCAAAAACACGCCGTGGAGCCTCCCGGACCTTCCATCCATGCAACTTGCAGAGGTTTGCCATCGAGACATTTTCTTGATAGTAGTGAGGAAGTACTGTGAAGGGCTTTGGGGGCTTTTCCCAGATTGGTCGGAGGAAATAAGTGACCTTCTGGCCATGAACGTATATGATGAAGATTATAGCCGGCACACCAATCAGCAGGAACAAAAGAGCCCTTAAATCAAACCCCCGAAGTGCGCACTTCAGCCTTGACATACTCAGAACTGCCTTTGAACCGTGCTGCAAATGAATTCAGGAAGCGAGTGAGAAATAATACAGGCAATGGAAACTAAAAGAAGCATGAATGGAACGAAAGGTAATAGGCAATATACACCGATCTTCACACAATTATAGGAACTCAGATGAATGTACAAACTACAAAGCTATGCAACAACACTAATTATATCTAACTCACGACATCACTTAGTAAAGCTTACTGAAGATGAAACATAGGAAAACAATGCAGAACATGAACTTTTGGCCAAAGAATAACATCAGAAAGTGTGTTCAGCAAAAACTGGGTTGCACTATATAAAAACAGGGAAAAATTGAAAACTCACTAAAAATGAAAAGCAACTGAAAAACCTACAATAAATCCAGGCACAAAGCTCAGAAATCAATACTGAACGATAACATAGCTCACGAAGCAAGCCGCAACAATGAGAGCACCAGGTTTCTTAACACCTACCCATGTATTTCGTGCAGCAACCAAATATACTTCTTCTGTTTAACAATGCTATTTTATTACTACTACGAGATCAAGCATGGATGGAACAAGTGATCAGCAGAATATGTGCTTATTTTGTAATAAATAAATAAATAAGTAAATAATAAATATTCATATCAATGACAGCTTAATGCAGATCCACCAATAATTAAGCAAGCAAATATTTTTTTAACAAATTCTTGTAATTTATTTCGCAGCATGACTTGTCAGCATCCACACAAGAACCAATCAGGAATTTTTGCTAAAAGCTCGATCCTTTTTACAGCCGCACATCAACCAGGAAAAGAAATATTCCAGGATTAGGCGGAACACCCAATCGGGCCAGCTCGCGAGATTCCACCAGCACCAGAAGCATCCAAACTTCGAATTTCACCTAACCCCCCCATATGTAGCACCAGAACAGATCAAAGATTCCTCGAAAGAAATTAAGCAAGCATCTCCGATCCTGGACTCGGCAAATCTCACTACTAATCAAACCAAAAATCGAGACTTCCCAAGAAACCAACCCCCGACATGAGATTGGTAGCACAGAAGGGCGAACAAGAGCAATCGGCAACCGAATTGTCAAGCAAACAGTTTTCAGACCAACCAAACGGTATAAAATAACAGGGGAAAAAAGGCAAGCACCGCCGGGAACAGGCCTTCTCGTGGACTGGGTAATCCACCGAGAAACCCAGACGCGGCGGGAGAAAGGGACAGATCTAGGGTGGGCATGGGACAGGAAAGGCTCTCACCTCGCCGTCGCAGACGCCCTCGCAGATACCGTCCGTCTTCTTGCAGTTGTAGTACCCGCCGGCCTCCATGGCGGCGAAGAAGAAGCAGCAGCAGCAGCAGCAGCAGCACGCCCAAACGCGCACGGGCCGGACGAACGAGTCTGCAGTAGGTGCCCGTGGCAGCTCACCCAGACGCGCGTAGCAGCCAACCGGGCACGAGCCGGCTCCAATGGTGCGCCGATCGGCCTCCTCCCCGGCAGCTGCGGCGGTTCGCTCGGCCCGGTGCCGGGGTGGTATTTTGCGTTCGTGCCCTCGAAGTCTCGCGGAATCACCGTGCGTGGGCTCCCTGTCGCGCGCGATGAGGGGTGGTTTGGAAATAGGGGGATGGCCTGGGGTGGGGAGAGCAAAAGGAATGGATGAGTCGAGGAGGCGAGGGGATTATGGGAATCGCCTAATTATAGCCGTTTGGGTGGTGGCCTGCTTGCGCGTGGAGATGAGGAGAAGAGCTGGTCTTTGTTTGTCCTCGTGCTACGGGCATCTATACAGAGATTAAAGGCCGGAAATCATGTCAGTGTCATGTCTTTTTTCTAATCGGTTTCGCCGATTCCTTTTTCCTGGAAAAAGTATATCAATGTCTGTATTTACTCGTGTATGATTCCCGTTTGGAACCGTGAAAGACTCAGGCAACTATTTCTATTTCTAAAAAATAAATTACGTGAAATACCCTCGTCAAAGTGCACATTTTGGCTCCTAGTTCTAGACGGAATCCAAATGTGAAACAAGAACAGCGTCTAGGAGTTTTTAGAAATTTTTACAAAAACTTTGTACATATATATTATGGGATAGTATAGTATATATATATAAATTTTGAGAGAAATATATGATCACATGTGCTTTGTGCAAAAACAAACAAGAGAGAAAGATATCAACATCTAAAAAGCAATACAAACTTGTTTCAAGTAGTTCTATTTGTCAATCAAAATTTATAAGCATATACTTCACCTTATAACATAGTTATCTGAAAAAGAATTAGAATATTTAGGAATCAAATTAGTATTTTCACTCGTAGAAATAGTTGCTAAGATGACATGCATTCGCATATACATCTATCACTAAGCATTAACACTAACGAAGTTTCCTCTTTAGCATTGAATTTTGGAGAGTAATTTACTCATGAAGATTATTGATTAAAAAGATGATACTTCTAATCGACAAACCGTGGAAAAGTAGACGATTTAGGCTATTTTACCTAGGCTCGCGGTTTTTATCCCGTTCTGTACTGGGTAAAGCAATTTCTGAACCTTATCACATAGCAAAATCTTGTCGGAGGGAAAATCTCACCTTGTAACTTTATACGGTACTAGCAACTATGGTTAAACCAAAATGCGCCTTTCTTTATGGCTTTCTCTATTAGGATAGCTAGGTGTGATCAACGACATGTTTGGCATCCAACTCACACTGATCAGCCTGCGTTGTTTGGATTTGAATAAGCTGATGGTGTTGAGGATCTGAGATGTAATGACAAAGGCATCTTGGCAAGAAGATGCTTCCTAAATGCTGGTGTAGTGACACACTTTGTATTTCTTTTTTCTCTCTTGCTTCTTTTGATGAAGACCGTGACTAAATCATATCAGAGCATGTGTAGTAGCTGTAGCCCCTTTTCTGCTCAAATGTTACTCGCCCATACTTTTGGATAAACTATTAGTCTTTCCATTTTCTAAATGAGTGTTCATCATCTACAATAATTCTCTCTTTTTTATTTTCTAACTTGGATTTATTTGTCTTTTTAGTTTTCTATCAGGGTTAGTCATCCCTTAAATTCTATGTAACATAGACTAATTATATAGTTAGAGTAAGATGAGAATGAAGATGGTCGAATATTGATAAAATGCTAGGCGATGTGAGTATGTGACTGAGATTTCAGAAATAGATTCTCCCTGGTCCCTAAGTATTAAAAAATTGGTTAACTTCTAAAAAACTAAGGTTAATTTCTAAAAGAACCTATCAATGTTGACCAGCAACCTATAGTAGCCCAACATGCATTGCTAGTACACCATTTGCAGAACAACATACGTAGCTAGGTAAACTTGATATCGTCAATTAGACAATTTGTCATGTCTCTGTGACTTAATTAATAAATCATATGAACAGAGCATATAAAAAGAACAGAATTGAACAAGTCTTTGAACTAGTCGGTCAATATATTAAATGAATAATTAAGCCTTGGCCCTTGAATATGCGTTTGCCTTTTTCGTTTCTTGAAACGGTACTCGTCAACGCTGCTAGGTTTTGATGTTTTCTTTCCATTCCTTTTACAAGCGAAAGGACAAAAGAGAACAGCAAAGTGCACCATGGACGGATGAAAAGGAAGGAGAAGCAAGCCAGTGCTTCACCAACTGAAGCCA
The DNA here is from genome assembly GCA_019208055.1 of Stipa capillata. Lineage (NCBI taxonomy): Eukaryota > Viridiplantae > Streptophyta > Magnoliopsida > Poales > Poaceae > Stipa > Stipa capillata. Next base: position 325,814 of record JAGXJF010002575.1, read on the forward strand.
AGCAACCTACTCACACTGGTGGAAACTGAGGATTTTTCACTACGATAACTCGATGTTCCCCGAAAAAGGAAGAACATTACACTTCAGCTACCACAGTGTTGCAGTACATGTCGCTTTAGGAGCCACTTGTCAGCGAGACATCAACTGAGACATCCAGTGGAACATATTCTTCGGTTACACCATAGTTGCTCCTAAGAACTAACGGTAACATGTATAGCTTGCCTCTTATGCATCAATTGATAAGTTCATAAACAGTTCCTAAATAACATTTGTACTAGCAAACTAAGCAGACAATCTGACACTTTTTTCTGGTTACTTTGCGCCGTTGCGGTGTTAAAAGACTACACTGAGCATAAACATGGGAGACAAAAATAAGCTGAGCCCAGTACTTCTATATATAAGTCTAGCGCATGGCTCCATGTCTCATGCTTTCCATGCATGTTCACTGTCACCCGAACTAGCCAAAGAATTCCGCGAAAGGGGTAGCACAAACCGCAACCCAAACTAGGCATGTTGCTAAAAGAGCTCCTTCCGGCCGGCAACGACGTCCAAACCTCGATGTGAACGTGCTGCTTCCGGCCAAACTTGCCGGAGCCAAGATATATCAGACACTGGTCGTCGGAAAAAGAGGGAACCTGATATCTTGTGTTTAATCTCATATCATAGGATTATCCCCATACCTCTGCTGCTGGCAATTGGACCGGCATTTCGGGGGAAATACGTGGTCCAATGAGCATGGTTGATACAGGTGTATGCCATCGCCGACCAAAAACGTCTTGCTTGGATTAAGCCTTGATCGTTTTCCCATATAGTTCGTCAGTTCAGACATAGTAGTTTTGACACGTGGTCTGTGGAAGCAGTCATCCGTCCTTTCTACAGCTGTTCAGGTCAACTAAACACGCAGGAACGAGGACAATGTCGCGACCGCTTGATTGATTGCTATGCTTAGCAATGGAGCTACTACACTGTATATTGTTAAGTCCGACGACTGACCTGTTAATTTGACTAGCAAGTGACCCAAGGAAACCATGGCTACAACGCGATTACGGACGCATTTGAATTCAAACGCAAGCGTGAGAAATAACCTGCATGCATGCCTTTCTCGGCACCAGGGTAAACCTAGGGGGTGTTCAGGGCAGGTCTAGACCCGCTCTAAAATTTATATTAGGTTATATGCTATAACCTAAAAAAATTATATTACGAAGTTTATTCTAAAAAAAAATTTATATCAGGTTGATCCACTCTTACTTAAAATCTTGAGTCACCGGCACCCGGTCGTCAGACACCATTCGCATGCCGTATGGCACGCAGGAATGAACGAACGATCGGCGTAGCTGAGTACATACTCTTCTTTCTTAAAAAATGGTATGATTGGGACGAGCTCGGCGTTGTCGCCTATGATCAGTGACAATAACAAGCCGTTTTCTGCACATGGACATGTACCCCCCCCCTCACATGGAGCCAGCAATTATATACTCGAGTGCATGTATATATGTATGCGCGTTTTCAATTTCCGGCTAAGTCGTCCTACCTAACCACATGACAGTGCCACGAGTGCTTAGCTACGCTTTGATTCCATAATTCATTAGACTAATTTCTTTTAGATGTATAGTTACTCTAATTGATCGGTAATAGGAAGAGGACTTCAGACTTGAGAGTCGTGGGAGAGTACAGGGACAGTGATTAATTAAGGGTGTCATTTTCTGACGCAGCAAAGCCCGGGCCCGGCTGGGTACGTGTCGCCAAGTCGGCTATTAATGGTCCTACAATGAATCACTGGGGCGTTAAGACTCGGTCCAGCATCGCCTCCAATCTGTGTGCTCACCCGGTTGATACAACTCTGCAGTTTCAAACCAACCAACATGGGCACTAGTAGTTGGTAATATGTATGGTTAATTGTCACTGTGGCATCTATCTGTATATATTGTATGAAAAAATGTATAACCATCATCCTATCAATAAGATGTAATCCCGGTCAAAATTGAGTTATAGAAGATTAATTCGATTCTGTATAGTATAGCACACTGACAGCACCATGCCATTGCAAAGGGCAATTGATCTAGCTAGTTTGCCCCCATTTCGTTTTCTCCTTATTTTTTTCTTTCTTTTTTGCCACTTCACGTCGTTCTCTTCTTCGCTGTCTTTTCCCCTAGAACTAGGAACTAAATGAATCCCAAAAGCCGGCTGGATTTGTACAGTTGTGCTAGTGGCAATATAGTAGCACACGATCTTGCCGCTTTGGATCTGGTCCTTAACCGGGCGCAGTCCAAAGAGCTTGAAAAGTCGGAGCTTTATCATATCTCCCTCCCTATCCAGATTTGCCACTTGTGTAGTTGTGTTGAACGGCATCTTGTTCCATTGCTTCCAATTTCAAATCCTCAATAATATTCTGCAGTAGGTATCTCAAAGAAAAGAGAAGAAATATGTAACGCTGATGAAATGATGTACCCAACACAACACAATCTTGCACATGTGTGCTAACTAGTCTTACGATATGAGGTGTTGATGTGCGTCGATCATGAAGTCATGAACTGATCAAAATAGATTTGAGAAAAATCAACTATGTGTATGCTACGTGTAAATAGCAAGAAAATAAAATTATTGACATCAACAAGATTCTCTTAGTTTTAAAATTTCAAAACATTTTATCTCTCAAGCTGCTTACCCAATTGACAACCAGTTCTCACCATTGGATTCGTTGCGGCGAGACATTTAAAACTAAATCTTATGTTGATATGTTTCAAATCGGATTAACAGGTTAGAAAATAGATCATTTTGTATTTTCGGAATAAAGGAAATCTTCTAATGACATCAGCTAATTCAAACTGTTATGTGTGTATTTGTATATAATCGTTGTGTACAAAACTCTTTGTGAGGGATGTTATGGATCGCTGGACCATCTAAATAAGAGGTGTACGGTTACCATGTAGTCACTCCTATAATACTCCCTCTGTCCCAAAATGTAAGGCGTATTTTGTTTGGTTACTATAAGGTTTGACCAACAATTACTCTATTAGTACGTGGCGTATGTGATATAAAATTGATGTCATGAGATTCATATTCAAACGTACTTGTTTATGATTGTGACTTTGTATCATATAAACCACATATTAATAAAGTAATTGTTGATCAAAGTCTTGTCTTAACCAAACAAGATATATCTTACATTTTGGGACAAAGGGGGTAATATATTCCTTTCCAAACGAAGCCAGAGGGATATGCCGTAGATTGATACATCCTTTGTATTCGTGTTTTAGTCATGAATTTTTCAACAATATTTCATTAATAGTTACAAAATCATAATAATAATAAAATATTTTTAAATATAAATCCAACGATATCAATTTTATGTCACACAAAATATATATTATTGGTAAATTATTGGTCAAAGTATGAACCTTAACAATCAAAACATACCTTATAGAGAATATTTTTAAATTTTTTTTCAATACATTGATCTTTTCTAAAACTCAACAAATTGATGTGTTTACAGAACAACGTACATGTAAATCTATTGGCTGTTGGGACTATTTTTGAAATACAATCCCAAAGAGTGACGTTTCTCGTAATGCCCCTCTAAAGGTTGGACTTGCCATCATAATTGTTATTACATGGTTGTTTCATCCTTTAGATGATATTTTGAGAAGTGTGATCTTTACAGTGACGTTGCGAGAAACACCACTTTCAACAGTTTTTTCTTTTCGAGGAAGGATTACAGGCCTATTTGGGGGCGAAACGTACCCGCCATACGTTACTTTCTCTTCAACGAAGAAACCACAGCATCCTTCAACGGAAGAGATAAACCTAGAAATTGAATTTATCAAACACAACAATTCAAGTGGCATGTCCAAAATGTCCTATTTTGTTGATGTCTATGAAGATCTTTCACCTTGTCAGGTCTAATGTATTCTACCGACGTATGGACTCCGTCGTGTTGATTAACCTACCAAACGTACGCGTTCGATCCATCAAGTTGAGAAGAGGCATGTGTCATACGCAACGGACATTTGACACGCACGCATGTATGCGCCAATAGTCATGAATCAGCGCTCAAAAAGTAGCAATTTCGATTGATTTGACGCGGCTGAGGTCGGTATCAGGAAGAAGAAGTAATCTGTCTATCCAACTTACAGACTCAAATAGAGGAGCAAGGGCCGAGTCGCTTGCTGACTTTTCGATCCGTATTATCGAGAGTTAATAATAAAAATAACTCATATAATAAATTATCAGCTAGGCTGACTCTACATGAAAAATTATTATTATTTATTTTTTAAAAATTATCAGTAAATATAGCAGCGTATAAAGACGGTGATGTTGGCTCTAAATCTTTAATTCTTTGTAAAATCTGACTCGTTATGAAAAGTGAGTTTTATTCTCTTTTCTCCTCCTCCTCTCTTCTCTATGTCAACAACTATTATATATATAATAGGACAAAGAGTCAGCTAAGATAGATACCCTAACATATGCACATTTAGGTGAAATGTCCTACGATAGTGTCTCCTGTATTCCATCTCTGATATACATTAACTGCGATATCCGATATCTAATTTCAGCACGTTGGAATTTTATCCTCGCTACCTATAAATATGATTAGCCGGCGATGCTCATAGATTGAAATTCAATACATGTACCTAAACTATTGAATATTTTAGTACATGCATTGCTGTTGCGAAAATGTTACTTATATTTTGACCTACTAGTACTATGAAAAAAATCTACCAGGATTGAAAGTTCTCCTCACTTCAAAAGAGACCAAGTGAAAACCTATATAAATCTGTGAGGAGGTGACCACATGAATGTAACTCAAGCAATCAAGAAACTCAACAGCAAGGTACAAGCAAGAGAGAATTAGTTGCTAGGTTTCTTTAGCATTAGATTCTTATATAGCGTAAGGATTCGAGGGTCCTAAAAGGTGTGAGAGGGTTGTGAGAAAGTGGTAATCCTTTGTACTCCTTTGACGTTCTTACAAAAGAATTCACGGCTGGCTTTTGCTGTACTTGTTCGTCATTATTATTTTGGTATTCTCTATGGGCTCATTTACTTCAGTCTTGATACCACGCACGCTGTGCTATATTCCACAAACTCTGATAAGATCTAGGGGCTGCTGCGCATCAGAAGGGGATACTAGAGTATAACAAGAGATGCTAGAGTCAATGTCAGACTAATTATATTTGCGCGAAGGTGGCAAGACTCCAGGTGGCACGTAATCAAGAGCGATATCAACGATGTGGAGTCAAGTAATGCTCTTGAAGTCAAGGTCTTCTCACAAATCTGACAAAGAAACTGCCTAAGACATTTGATGAAGGATGGAGGATGATGGAGTGGAATGCTATCAACACAATTTGTTCATGTCTCTCCGGTGAAGTACTCTTTGGTCAAGGAAATTCGTTGAAAAAATTATAGAGTGACCTAGAAAAATTGTACGTGGCAAGGTCGGTGATAAACTGGTGGGTACTAAAGCGGCAGTTGTTCGAGCTGCACACGGAGGAAGGCACTGGTAAATCTGAAATGTGTCATTATTTCCTATGAGATTTAGCATTGTTCACATTAGTATTCATCCAATAATTATGCTTTTATTGATAATTACTTGCTATATTGGAGATTCTTGGTTGTTGCACGTTTTCTATAGGATAAACATAAATTCCAAAGTTTTAGGGCCAGAATCACGTAGAAGAAGGGACTCGGAGCAACTTTCCTTTTTGGAGCAACGCCTAAATCAACTCTAGAGCACGAAGTGACTTCTGGTACGGGCTAGCTCGCGCATACCACTAGATTGTACCGTACAATGCCGCCACCCCCCCTCCCCCGTCAAACCAAGCAACATTTATAAAGGGGAAGATCCATTTGAGAAAGGGGATGACGGGAAAAACACAGATAGTGTAGAGGAGGACACCTTAAGGAAGAGGAAGACACCTTAAGGAAGAGGAAGAGCACTGGAGATCCATTCTGAAGGTCCTCCTTGCCAAGAAGAAGAAGATCGAACACCATTCCACCACATTGGGGATCACACTATGAGAGAGAGAGAGAGAGAGAGATAGAGAGAGAGAGAGAGAGAGAGAGAGAGTTTCACCATATATGAAAGATTAGAGATCCAGAGACTCATCATTTCTCGCTACTTTGTCTTCAAGGATTTGTGAACTATTTAATTGTTCCTCTTGTTGCCACTACTACTCGTTAGTAATTTAAGGATGTTTTGCTATTCACTTATCGTGCATCTTGTCATGCGTGAGTAGTTCCCCTTAGGCAGGAGACATGTAGGGGATTGGTAGATGGTAAATTTTTTTAATATTTATTTAGTGTGATTCCCTTGAGTATCTACTATGAAATTATTTGCTTTCGGTACATTTAATGCATGTTGTCTAATTTAAGGGCCTAGGAGCCATGATCTTGAAGAGACATACGAGAGTAAGTACGTGCTAGATAGTGAATCCGTGGTGACAGGTGTAGGTATCAACGATAATCTATCATAGCATGAGGAGAACGGGAAACCATGACACTCAAGGCACTAATGCGATCTATTGATCTTAAATACCAAGCCGACCACTCTAGAGGAGGGTAATGGAAGGAGGATAATAGAGTCATGCAAACCTAGGATAGGAGGAGCATGGCTACATACAGGTGACTTGCGTACTAAATCCTAGAGGGGATAAGTGTATCACACTGCTTTTGTTGCAAAAGCATTTCTAGCAGAAGCCATGAACTGAAATCTGTATCGCCTAAATTTTCCCATTTGCCGGACAAACTTTACTTTCTAGTACTTTTATTTTAAGTCTTTTGCTACTTAGTCTTAGGTCTTTTAGGGATTTCCAAAAATATTATTTGGAGTCAGCTGACGAGACGACACATTTGTGACTTGTGTCACCACAAGTGTGATAAAGAAAAAACACCATTCGCCATAGCTCCTTACGGGATCGATAGTTTGGTCTTAATACTTCTAGTGAAAAGTGCTGCAACTAGTCTTGTGCACTTGTAGGATATCATGCCCGTGGTTGGTCGACCATCTCATGCCTTCAACAAGCTTTTCATGCAATTAACTAGTGTAAATGAGAAAATTGAGAGTAACAACAAGGATGTCTTATTGGCTTCATCTCTACTAGCATCATTGGAGCAATTGGTGATGACTATTCTCGTCGGTAAAAGTACTCTTAACTTTAGTGAGGCAGTTGTATATCTATTGGAGGCGGAGTCCTTGGAAAGTCATCAGAATCTCATCCTCAGGTGATCAACCATTAGATGTCATAGATGTTGCAAGTAAAAGCAAGAGTCACAGGAAAAATAATGGCAAGTACAAGGGCATACATGTATGCTATCTATGTGACAAGAAAGGTCGTATGATAAATGAAATATTGTCCAAGTTTGAAGCAAATGAGGTGGACATGCTCAACGGTGGTAGAGAAAAATGATGCGGATGTACTTGTTAGTCAACAAGGTTCAGGTACTTCTCATGGATGTATATTGTATTTAGGTAGTTGCTTCTATATATGTTCGACGGAGAGATATTTGACGAATGAACTCTACGCCCAGTGCATGTAATTGCTCACTTAGCGGATTGTAAGGAATATGTAGTCACTGAGGTGGGAATGGTTACATTAAAGATGTATAATGGAGCACTTCACTCACTAACGGGAGTTTGGTATGTTCCAACTTGAAGAAGAATCTAACATCCTTGAGTTCTTTTGATCTCCGCGGTTGTAAGTTATCACTTTGAAGTGGAGTTAACCGAGTTACTTACCAATGGCAGGTAATCACAAAAGGTATTTAAAGCAATAGGTGGATGTAGATTGATGGGTACTCTTAAATCGTGTCGTCAATAGCTGGATACATGTGCGTACTCTTAAAGGTGGTGCAACTAATGGGAGGTCTGATATAAATTCTGGCTCGGAGAAGAAAATCGTGTCATCAATGGTAGGTACTAAGATCTCAGTTGTAGTTGTGTGTGAAACTGCATAGAGGGTTGCAAATTCTAACATATGCAATGGCGAATGTGTTAGAAATATGTTCTAGAGACAATCATAGTGTAAAGATCTTGGAAATGAACTTTGTAAATGAGGTCAGTAAATATCATCATCTATAAAGTGGCAATTTCTCATGCATGCATGTAGGCCATTGCAAAAGCATTAATATCAAAACTCTAAAAATGTTGATCTAGAACTAACCTAACTAAAAATGTGAATCCAAGTGTATTAAAACTTCAATCCAATAATTTAAGCTCTAAATATCTTAGAGTAGTTCTATAATTTTTTTAAGGAGTTGGATTACATATTTAAACAAATTATTTTCTAAATATTTATACATACACAACTGAAATATGTTAATTCAGTCATTTTCCTCTTCTCTAAATTTTATAAAATTTCACATCTAAGGTAATGGTGGGCCAGCCATGCACCCATGACACCATCAAGACACTTCCGTTCGAGGTTAGGGTGGATTTAACCATTCCTTGACTACACTTTATCCGGGATTGTGGTGGATTTAGCCCTATCCCAGAATCTCTCTCTAAGTCGATGACTTAGAGGAATAAGATGTATCATTTGTGATGTTTGATTATGCTTGAAATATGAAAATGGTTGGAACCATATCGATGAACAAGTTGTTGAAGTTTGGGGTGCTTTAACCCTACTCTGGAATTGCTTTAAGATGAATATGACTTAAAAGTGATGAATTGGAAATTTGGTATGATGGTTCTTCATACATGTTCAGATTTGAGAATGGTTTATTTATCAAGTGGTTGACTTGATTAAATTGAAATGCTATTGTCTCATGAACTAGACAACACGCTTGGTTCTCTTTATCATGATATGATCCATTATGATGAATTTCTTATGCTGTCATTTGTTACTCCATATCATGCTCATGTGACCCTAGCGTAGATGAATTTTATGATTCTGAAAATGCCAGTTCAAATGTTTAGTTGTAATGTTTGCTCGTCTTGGTCATATGGTTGCTCTTTAAAGCTTTCGAGAGATGCCATGGGCTGCCATCTCAGTGTTTTATAATGCTCCCGCTGGTCTTGTTGTTATGTTTAATATGAACGTGTGGCGTACCCGGTTTTAAGACCGGATAAACCCTTGTGTTTTCTGCATCGGTCCCATGATCAGTAGCCGGTACACGCAAGTTAACCTGTATATCAAGGTCATACACGCACTTATTAGAATATGATGTATATAGCCGATCTTCGAGATCGAAAAATTATACCTTTAGCCCAACGGCTAAAAATCTTGCAGCGGAAATCAAGCGGTGATGTGGCCCACCAGTATGCCATACCCGACAGACAACTGACTGGGGTTACGCCCTAGTTATCGCGGATACCGTCGTCGCTTTCGAACGGTCGCCCTTCTGTCTGGCCAAATCAACAAGCCAAGTGAGTACATTGAATGTACTCGCAAGCACTCCGCCAGGGAGTTTATCACGGATATGAGCATGCAAGGGAATTATCAAGAATTTGGCTCTATCCTAGGTTTCATATTGTGCGAAAAAGTAAGTTTGCATGAAATACATAAATAGATATTAAAGCGGTTTTCATAAATTGCCTCGGTACTGCGAGACCAGCATTTGTTCCATCTGTCTTCCCTGCAACAACGGGAATCATATCTGTGCTTTCCTACTCACCGGAAAGCCTGGTGATCACCCGCTTCGGTGGGGAGCCTCAGCTCACCCGATACGACGGGGATACTAGGGTTTGCCCGAGTCCACGGGGAAATCCCTTCTTCACTCTTTCCAACACAACGGGAACTTTTTAGATCACCCTGCGAACACGGCGGATCGCGTCCTTAAACCCATAACCCATTTTGACTTTGAAAGTCAGTCTACTTTAGTGTGGCCTAACCAAATTCGTCCTTGACCGCGGACACAGCTATTCGAATAGTTTTTAACCCTCTGCAGAGGTGGCACGGCTTTACCCACACGATGTCGTTCACCCTGGGTATACTGGGCCCGTATACTGACAGGGCTAGTACAACGAGACTCTTCACCAGTGTGAACCCAGCCATGAACCCGTTAGAAGGACATGTCCCAAACCTAGCTTGAGTCAGTATCATCGCTTGCAAGGAGGTTGGTGTTCCAACTTTGTGGCGACCAAGCCATCGCTTTCCCGTGGAAACTTTTCTCTACAGAGAACACAACCTCATCTGCACGCTACACACTGCCTACGGGTTCATGCTAGTTCAGGCCGGGTACTAGATCACGTCCTTCCCATAAAGGACATGTGGACGTACGGTAAGACTTGGTCAAACGGCGCTTAAGATCGGTCCTTAGGTGACCCGAGAGGGACTCCACACCACTCCCGTAAACGGGCAGCGAGAACCACGTCGGGCTTTACCTCGCTCTTTAGACAAGCTTCCTGCTTTCACCCTTCATTACCGACCCGGATCAAAATCTTCTCCATTTTCATTTTTGGTTTCACAAAACCATTTACGGTAAAACATACCAACCCATGGCTATGCTATCTTCATACACCTCCGGACACGACGGTCCGTTTCCAAGTTTTTACCACATGAAATGTGGGGTGTTCTTCCTTTTTATTTTTGAAACCCTAATTTCACTACGGCAGGGCTAAGCATACATACATACTCTACCCTAAGTTCTCAGTAACCTTTCCAGAAATATGTAGTCCTTAGGGCGACAAGGTATACAGGGTCGGACTAGGGTTTTCTAACTGTCGGACATAACTAGGCCACTTAAAATAACAGGTATAAAACATAGCATGCATGTTTTGAAATCAAAATAGCATTTCGTAAACTTGGGTTACAACATGATCAAGGGTGGAGAGCTTGCCTGGCAATATCGGCCGATTCTCGAGCTTGAGTCGATATGGCGAACACTTGAAATCCCTCACGTAAGGTCTCGCAACATCGGAACTACACGTCGAGAAAAACATCGAATCACCAACGGTGCGAGGAAGAACCATTTAAGAACCATAATACACTCAAGCAACATTTAACCCTGCATTGATCTTAGAAAGATGCTAGGGTTTTCAAAATGACGCGTTGGAATTATACCACATGGGGCAGGTGTTTCGCATATAAGAAAACCAGGGTTTTGCTGCGTAATGGTCATAATACCTTTCAACAGCTTTTAGCTACCATGCAAAGGTTGGTTCCAGAGGAAATTATTCGTGTTTCAAAAATTTAAGAAAGCTATATGAAAAGCTTTTTAGAGTAAAATTTAAAATGGTATATGTGTATATCTATAAATACATGCCTACAAGAGTTATTTGGATATCAACATGTTTATCAAATTCCCTACTGCTTTTATTAGATAAAGGTTTTGAAATTAAAGGTGCACTGAAACTACAGGACTTACTTGATTCTATGCAAAAAGGGGATTAGCCAGGTTGTACTATGATTAAGAAAGTATAACATGTTCATTATGAGTTGATTTATAATTTGAGAATTCAAATATCCTCAAAAATTATAAAACTAGTACTGATGGATAGGATTTGGATGAATTTTAGGGAAGGAACCAGCCCCCTATAATTTTCTGTCGAAGGAGGGTGGTGGTGGCTCCTTGCCGCAGCTGTCAGGGGCTTGCCGTGGCAGGGGCAAGGCAGCAGCGGCAAGGCAGCAGCGGCAGTTGAGGTGAGCTGCCGCAGTAGGAACTAGGCGACTGTGGCAGCAACCGAGGGTTGCCATGGCAGCGTAGGGTGGAGTGTGGCAGTTGCCACCGCAGGGAAAAAGGGGCAGCGGCAGTGTCTTGAGTTGTCGCGGTAGAGAAAGTAGCGGCGCGGGGCTGACGCGGTGAGGCAAGGGGCAGAGGCTGTGCCGCGAGCTGCCGTGGCAGAAAAAGAGGCCGCGGCAGGAGCTAGGCAGCAGTGGCAAGGTCTTGCCGCGGCAGGGGCTAAGTGGCAGCGGCAGCGGGAGTGGTTTGCCACGGCAAGGCAAGGGAGCAGTGGCAGTAGCTTGCCACGGCAGAAAAATGGTGGCAGCGGGGTTGCCACAGTGGGGGCTAGGCGGCAACTGCGGGGAGCGCGGCGGCGGTGCTGATGGGCTGCCACGGCGGTGCCTCAGGGCCGGAAGGGCTGCCGCGGTGGGGAAGGAGCTGCCGCGGCAGGAGTGAGGCGGCAGTGGCAGCAGCCTTGAGCTGCCACTGCAGGAATAGGGTGGCCGCGGCGGTAACCTTGGCTGCCGTGGCAGGGAAGAACGGCAGTGGTAGCGAAGGTGGCAGTGATTTGGGAGCTTGCCGAAGCTGGGGGAGACGCTGGAAACTCGTTGGCTGAGCTCGGGGCACTCGAAGCAGCTCGGGTTGGAGAAGCTGTGGCAGCTCGGTTAAGAGGGAGGGAGGAGCAGCTTGGAGAAGAAGAGTAGATAAAGGAGCTCGGGTTGAAGAGAGGTAAGAGCTCAGGTCACAGCTGGTGGGGCAACAAGAGGAAGGAACAAGAGCTTGGGCTCTCGGTTGAGCAAGGAAAGGAGAGTGAGCTCGGTGGGAGAGAAGGAGGTGGTGCGGCTTGGACCTAAGCTCGACCTAAGAACTAGAGAAGAGAAGAGGGAGGGATAAGGGAGCATCGGCTGCTATGGAGGATGGGAAAATGGTAGGGAGTGAGCTCAGGAGAGAGTAGGTGCTCTGGATAAAAGTCTTGGGCAGCTCGGGTGCAGCTTGGAAGCTTGGCAGTGGCGAGGAGTTGGTGAAGCTCGAGTGAAGACCAGGGAAGTGGGGAGCTCGAGCAAGAAATGGGGAAGGGGTAGGATGGTATGGAAATGTGAGGAGATGAGCAGCTTGGCTGCTTTGGAGAAAATGGAGAGCAGATTTATAAAGGGAGCTTGCGGGATAAAGCTAGGGAACTCGGTGGTAGATGGGAGGAAGGAGAGCTCGGTAGCTTGAGGTGGCGTGATTGGGGCAGCAAGGAGAGGAAACTAGAGCTGGAGCTCAGTTCTACAGAGGAGGAGGAGAGAGCTGGGATAGAGAAAGGGGATGAGGAGCAGCTCTGGTGGAGAGCTTGGCGTGTTGGGGAAGAAGTGCAAGAGCAGGGAATGAAGAAGGAGTTATGAGAAGTAGATGGGTAGGCGCTGGGTGCTGCTGGTCCAGCAGTGCATGTGCAGGGTAGCAAGTCAACCAGGCGGAGGAGAGAAAAAAAATGCTAGGGGCATGCGTGAGCTTGGGGAGCTTTGGGGACAAGAGAAGAAAAAGAAATGGCAGATGGGACTGGTGGTGTGACTACTGCTACAGGAAAGTCAGGTGTTGCTTGCTGTTGGAAGTGTTGAGGTGTTCGGATGCCCAACTTATTAGTGCTTTTGGCTGCAGCAGGGAAAGGAAAAGGTGAAGAAAAGAAAGGAGTTAAGGGGAGCAGGGAAAGTAGCTAGCAGGTGCTGCAGCTTGGGTTAAAGCTCGAGGAGCAGCAAGGAGCAAGAGAAGTAAAAATGAGATGGATAAAGAAAGGGGCCAGGTCCTGCGCTGTGAGTGTTAGCCTCTGTTGGATGAGAGGATGCGGCATGCGCGAAAGGATTTAGCTGGGCGCAGATGGAATGGGTTAATATTACAGGTAAGTCCACGAATATGGACACATGCGAGTTTTGCTGAACCTTCACATAGCGGAAATTGCCAAAACATTTAGGGAGTATACTAGAGGTATACTTAGGAGAGAGAAAAAGGTGGTAGGGTGTACGTGCATGCACACGCTGGGGATTTTTAGCGTACATGCGGACATTTGAGATGAAAGGAGTAGAGGAGAACACATCGAGGGAATAGGATGCGGAAACTCGTTCCGTCAAGTATATATATATGCTTCGATATTGCGAATATATGTTGCCAATTAATTTCGAATGTCGATCCAGGGCTTTGTTGATGGTGGGGAAATGGTGTCGAGAGGTTGGGTTCTCACACCCTAGGGTTCCAGATGAACGGAAAGGTGAAGGTGATATGCATGGAGTTGTGGTAGAGCCGAACGATGGATTAGGGTTTTGATCCACCACTTGGAGAGAAGGAGTTAGGGTTTGCATATATGCGTATGCAGGAAAGCAGTATATATGTGCACATACTTGCGATAGGGCGTGGCGAAGTAGATGGTAAAAGAACATGGCATTCGGAAGAGATTTAGGACGAGTATATGTTCCAATTTCACAGAAGTACCATGTGGGCACTTTGCGGCAGGTGTGGGTTTAGGTTGCACCGACTGGATAGAAGGGGAAGAAATGCTGAAGGTGTGTTCGTGGCGGGAATGCAAGGGTGAGTTAGCCACGTTTGGAGACGAAGTGTAAAGCAGGATTGGAGTGTATGTGTCCACATACACTTGAATATTTTAGCATATACGTGGTTTGAACATGGGTGGAATGGACATGCGAGGTTACGGTGAGTTGGGGTTTGATTGTTGCCACTGATATATACATATATATGCGCAGAGTAGAAGGCAAAAAGGGGAGTGCCGGGCATTAAGGTTTTGGCACAATAGGTCTGAAAAACAAGGAGGATAGAGGGAAGGAATTGAAGGGCAGGACTTCACCTCAATGGTTCCATATGGAATAAGAACAAAGTGCTCGATAGATTTGGAGCAGAATGATCAGGGTGTCCCCTGGGAGGATAGAAACTAGGAGTTCCAACGGAAGAGGAGTCGAGAGAAGATAAGAACAAAAGGTTCACCACGCGCTGATGGTGAGGATATCAAGATTGACTGAGGTGAGGTTATGGAGGTGCATCACTTTCATGATTTTTGAAACCAAGATTTAATTTAGGTTCGCCACATGTCACATTATTAGCAGAAAAAGTTTTTGTTGGCCCTAATTTTTGGGTTTCGAAAAATTAGGGTGCTACAGAATGGCTCTTGGGTCGTGTTGTAAGTAATTGCACTATGTATGAGACATGTTTACCTATCTGTAAATTCTTTTTTTAAAGTTTTATTGTGATATTCAAGTTATTTATTTGGCTTTTCATACATCATGTGTGTATGATTTGAAGTGTATGGGACAGCCGTGAAGAATTAGAGTTGTTCTCTCTGTCCGGTTAGCAGAATGATCTTCAGTTGAGTGACCTGCTAGTTGTGATGCGCTGGCCGGTTAGGCAGGGTGTGGACAATGGTATCGGGCTTTTGAACGACCCACTAGCCTTAGAGCTAGGTTAAGGTAAAGGTACCCTTGCCAGGCTCCTCCAAGATTATTGTATTGGTCGAAGTGAGAAGGACGCTAAGTCTTCACAAGACTTTAGAATTGCATTTAGCTCATTTTGCGATGTTGTCTCTTTGCCCGGCTTAGCCAACAGTGATTGTATATGACGTGGTTGTCGTGTAGAGTATTGAGATTGTGTCGAATATGTGTACGAGCAGGTTACAAGTTGGACCAGAGAAGGCATAATATTGTAATAGGATACTATGGGGAGTCCTAGTAGGATACGGGTAGAGTTGAAATTAGACTTAGATATCCTAGCCTCCTATATAAGGAGGGGGACACCACACAATGTAACGAAGCTAACTTGAAAGACAGTTAATAGATGGGAGGAACGCCCGCAGTCAAGCCTCGTGGATGTAGGCATCATGACCGAACCACGTTAAAACGTCGTGACTCTCGTTGCCGATTCTGCGGTGTTCTCGGTTTAGATCTACGCTTCCACATGTGGTCTCGTGATTTCGCAACAAGTGGTATCAGAGCGCGAGTTCAAGTAGATCTTGATGCGGTGAAGAGGAATCTGGCGGGTACAAGACGGAGGATGGTGGCACGTGCACAAGGCAAGGTAGAGCCTGAAGCGCATCGTGAAAATTTGCTTTCATAAGGCATGGATTTTTTACACAAGTTTTATGTGGGAGAATTCAACGCGAGGTGGAGCCGAAAGAAAAAAAGGGGGTCGCGGCGCATGAAACGCAGCGGCGCCGCGAGACACCGACGTCGGCGGCAACACACACGGCCGCAGCGGCCAGGCGCGTCGGCTTGGCAGCCCAACCACGGCTGGCCAGCCGGGCACGGCCTAGGCACGCCAGAGGCCTAGGCGACGCGGCCTGGGGGCGGCTTGGCATGCCGGCCCAGGCAACCAGCGGACGGCGGTCCGGGCGCACCGGCCGGCCCAGGCGGCATGTAGGCAGCCCAAGAGGTGGCACGGCCGGCCTAGGCGGGGTACCGCTGGCCCAGGTGGCTCTCGGGCGGGCCCAGGAGGCGGCATTCGGTCAGGGGAGGCGGGCGGCCGGCCCAGGCTGGACCCGGAGGGCCCGGGAGCGGCTCGGGGAGGCCCAAGATGCGTGGGGGCAGCCCAGGAGGTGTTGGGAAGGCCCAGGATGCGTTTTTGTGTGTTTTCTCAGCCTAATTTCGTGTAGAATCCGAATTCTACTCAAATTTGGATTGAATTCTGAAATTTGGAGGGAGAGGGACTCGGAGTAGGAGTCCGGCTTGGATTTCAGGGTCCAAGAACTGCTATATAAGCAGGGGTTGGGGGAGGCTTCAAGGGATGAGATTTCAGGAGTTGAAGCATGCGGCCAATATGGAGAATACGTGATCTGGAGGAGTAGAGTACTCGGTGGTCTGGAGGTGAGGCATGGGACTCGGCATCAATTGTGAAGAAATTGATGAAGAAAAAAGCAGCAGGGTTGGAAGAAGTGTGGGCTGGCTACCTAGGAGATCTTCAACCGGGGCTGTGGAGGCTCGACACGGGAATTGTGGCGATGCGTGCAGCTGAAGGCGCACGGCAGGCAAAGATGGTCTCGAAAGACTATCTAAGGAAATGATGAGGCAATTGTGAATTTGACTCAGTGAGATGACCCATGATATGGCTGTAAAGTTTCTTCAGTTTCAAGTGATGAATGAAGAGGGAAGTACAGTTTTAGGTGGAGTCATGGTGGAGTCAGGGAGTAGCAATGAAGTCTCATCGGCGGTTCAGGTCATTGAGCTGCAAAGGTGAATATCAAAGTCCAAGGTGCATGGAGATTCGCACAAAACAGCTTCAAGATGGCAAATGACATATTCGCCAAGGTGGAGTTTGTTGAGATTGTATCGAATATGTATACGAATAGATTACGAGTTGGACTAGAGAAGGCGTAGTATTGTAATAAGATACTACGGGGAGCGCTAGTAGGATACGGGTAGAGTTGGAATTAGACTCAGATATCCTGACCTCCTATATAAGAAAGATGACACTACACAATGTAACCAAGCCAACTTGAAAGATAGTTAATAGATAGGGAGGAGCGCCCGCAGTCAAGCTCCATGGATGTAGGTCTCGTAGCCGAACCACGTTAAAAACGTTGTGACTCTCGTTACCGATTCTACGGTGTTCTCGATTAGATCTACGCTTCCACATATGACCTCATGATTTCGCAACATAGAGTTTATATGATATGTTGACCAGATATCGGACTATCTAATAGTGGTATATTGGATAGTTTTTCAGATATTCGAACTATACATCGTATATAAGTGGGTTATAATTTATGTGTACTTACTCTCCAAGTTGAGTTGTACAGTCAATTATCATTCATGTGTACTTATTCCCGAAACACAAAAAGGCCATGTGCAAGAATTGGCCGAGCATATATTATCGCGATCAAAATAATCCTAGTATCTCCAAACACCACGCCTAGATACTCGTGATGGCAAAGCAAGCAATCCTGCTCCTGCCATTGCTACGTGGCCGTCATCAGAAAATTATTTCCGCGACACTTCTACGAAGTCTGCCGGAACATAATTCGAAATTTCCCAAGGATGTCACATGAAACGATTCAAATGTGCCCTGGCCACTCTGCAAACAACTAGTACTATTTTTCTGCAAGTGAAAGAAATATACACTGCAGGTAGCGAAAAGAAAAGAAAACGAGAGGAGAGAAGAGAAGAGAAGAGCTGCACCTATAAAGATACCAAGCTTTACCGCGTGATGCACGTGTCTCAGGCGACCGGCAAGTGACGACGAGTCGACGACGACCCAGCGAGGCAAAGCAGAGAGCCATATGGTCCGGGCAAAACATGGAGGCTTCCTTCGGGGTCTCGAGCTCAGGTCGCCATCATGTGCTCATCCTCCACTACAAGTTTACCAACAACAACAACGAACCACACGTCTTGGGCATACCAGTTTTAATTACCTGTCTCCCAGGACAAATGTACAATCGCAAGTAATCCAGCGAGATCCATCGATGGGCAGACCTAGATGTAGATGTGATCGATGGCAACCGGAATGTACAGACGATCTGTTTAATTTCGAACAGGCCGTGCATGTCAGCATCTGAAACTGCCCGAGTATCGCAACTTGTAGAAACTAGCAAGCATCTAGTGATGTTCATGGCAAGGATCAAAAGCTTGGATCTTTCTGATAAGGTTTGCCCAGAGAGGTTTGGTTATTTTTTCATCTAACACTGAGATGAGTACGGTCAGATGGAATTTGGGAATATTGGCATGGCATCTTCCAATTGTGTGCCACTGGGGATTTGGGGTGTCCATGTCAACAGACGGCAGTGGCCAGACCATTAGCCTGTTCGCGATCAATCACCATTTGGAGTGGGTGCCGCCCCACGAAGGCAGAGAAATGGTGGTCTAGTCGGCCATGATTGGGTTTGGAACTGTGGACTTTTTAGTATTTCGTCGCACTGATCTACTAACTTGAAGTGATCGACCTTTTTCAGCCGGATGTGGATGTTCACTCTCTGACTCTACTGCTTCTTTTTCCCCTGGCAAATAATTGTTTCGTCAAAGAGACTTCCACTCAGTGTTTCACTTTCGCCAGGATCAAATTATAAACGAACCAACACGCATGATGCATTCCAATTAATAACTGGACATCCATGAGAGGAAGAGACAGAACGTATGTAAATCATACGAATTTAATCCATCTACCAAAACTTACACAAAACTAAAAAAACAAAAGGTACAATAGAGGCCTTAGGCTTTCCTCATCATCCGCATCATGGTTGTAGCTGCCATATTCACGCCGCCACCAAGCCGGCTGGAGAGGGGGAAATAGCGAACTCGATCCATTGATGTGCTGTGCAAGGCCTATGACTCAAAGTCCGTCCATTGCCGCAACTCACAAAGAGAACTCCATTGCCGCAACTCACAAAGAGAACTAGCGCTAGAAGGAATAGTTTTAACGTAGCTCGGTACCAACCTGGTAACCGGCCTTTGTCATTTTATATTCGTCAACAAGCATTGGTGATATGTTTGTTACGTGGTTATATGTAGTTAGGATTCTCATCTACTTACTATACAAGATACAATATAATTCTAACTACCATATCTGTTACATCCTCCCTAATCGCAATCACTCCCAACATTGAGATTGCACTTCATGTATGTGAACTGCCGAACAGCTAGAAGCTTTGTGAAGATATTCGCGAGTTGATCTTGAGAAGGGATAAACCGAATCTCTAAAAATTTAAATGCTATTCTCTCTCTTATGAAGTGAAAATCTATCTCAATGTGCTTTGTTCAGGCATGAAACATTGGATTAGATGAGAGGTATGTAGCTCCAATATTGTTACAACAAAGACTCGGTGGCCGAGGTTGATAAACACAAAGCTTCCGAAGAGGGACTGAATCCATATCACTTTAGCCGTAGCATTTGCTAGAGACTTGTATTCCACTTATGTGCTAGATCAAGAGACTATATTCTACTTTCGTGAGGTTCAAGCAACAAATTAGAGTCAAAGAATATTGCATACCCTCTGGTTGATTGTTGATCATCAGGACAACCAGCCTAATCAGGATTAGAGAACGCACTAATTAACCAAGGAATACCGCGACTTTTGAATGCAAAGTCCCGTAGCTGAAGTGAGCTTGAGATAGCAAAGGATCCGCTTGACTGCTATCCAATGAGAGCTAGTCGAAGCTGAAAGAAACTGACAAGCTTTGTTCACAGAAAAAACAATGTCAATCCTTGTGAAAGTAAGATATTGTAAAGCACCAACAACATTGTGGTATTCGATGCATCCTCAGCTTACAACCGCTCACCATCTGTCTTCAATAAGCGCTCAGTAGCAGAAATATGAGTCGATGCCCCTTTGCAACCTGTCATCTCGACACGAGCTAGAATCTCACCGACATATTTTTGTTGTGTCAAAAGTAAGACTATGTAGCCTGTGAAGAACATCAATGTCCAGGAAAGAATGCAGACTGTGGAGATCCTTAACCGCAAACTCCTCTTGCAATTTCTTGAGTAAAACATCAACAGCAGCGCTAGAGGAGCTAGTCACTATTATATCATCAACATATATGAGACTGAGTTATAGACGAAGCACGTCGGTCTTGGATGGCACAAAACCAGTTCTTGAAGCTTAAGACTGAGTCTTGAATACCATGCTTGTGGGTGTTTGCTTAAGCCCATATAAACCTTTCTCAAGTCGAAAGATATAACCGAAGTATTGTTTATCTTCATATTTTGATACTTGCCGCATATAAACTTCCTCCCTAAGAAGACCATGCAAAAAAAACATTTTAAACATCAAGTTGCCAAAAATGTCATTCCTGAGAACTGTTATGGACAAGACAAACCAAATGGCGGTAGGTTTCGCAACGGACTAAAGATGTCATCATAATCTACTCTATATTGTTGTTTGTAGCCCTTACCAACCAACCGAGCTTTGAACCGACCCACTGTGGCATCAGCTTTCTTCTTAAATTTGTACACTCATCGACAATCAACCACGTTAGCACCACGTTTTGAAGGAGCAAGTCCGAATGAGAGCACTGAACTCATCATCCATGGCCTGCCGCCACTGCGGGTACTGGACTGCTTCTGCATAGCCTGTAGGGTCTTCCGTAATCTCCTGTCCAGCAACACTGATCAACGCACGGCGACAAGACGGGTTGTATCGCACCATGCCGTCACCGAGCTGCGTCAGTTGCTTGATGCCGCTCAGGCCCAGGCCGCCCAGCTGGAGCACGATGTGAAGCTGGGGCGCGCATGTGATGCCGCTGCAGGCCCAGGCCGTGCAGCTGGAGCACGATGTGAAGCTGGGGCCGCTTTTTTGGCCTTAAGTCCACAGGAGATGGGCCGCCTGGTCCACCCGAAGCAGCCAGGGCTGGCGCGGACGGATCAGTAGGCGCGGGAGCACTTGGCGCGTCCCCTATGATATGAGCGCAGCATGGCACTATGCCGGGAGTGCATGGCACCGTAGCAGCGTCGTGCGCTGGAGCTGGCGACGGAGAACTACCTGAAATGGCTGCACAATCCAGATTAGTAGACACATTTAATATATGGCAAGCTCGGGACGGTCATCCACAAGAACAGAAGCAGAAGTAGACGGGAGAAGAAGAACCAATGGTGTGAGTGGCACACTTGTAGTTGATCACGATCATCAAGGGGAAGGGGGAAAAACTTTCTCGTCGAACACAACATTGCGAGAATGTAACACAATTGGTGTGGTAGGATTTAGGCACTTGCAGCCTTTGTAAGAGGACTATATCTTAAGAAAACTCATTGTTGTGAACAAGAGTCTAAGGTGTTGCCAACGGCACACCCAAAATTGCAGAGAAAGGCATAGTCCGGCTAATCTAGTTTTCTAGTATGTGGTGATGCTTGCATTCTGCGATGTCATTTTATTGATAAATGTGTGGACAAGAGACATGATGGGCAATATCGTGTTCTACGAAGGATTTGAGTTTGTAATACTCACCTCCCAGTCAGATTAGACTGTAAGAATTTTCTTGCCTAGCAAATGTTTAACTTGAGCCTGATATTGAAGAAAAACTTTGAACAGATCGAACTTGCGTTTCAACAAGTAGAACCATGTAAACTTACTGAAATTATCAATAAAGTTAACATAATATTTAAAAGCTCCAACAGACATTCTGGTAGGTCCCCATACATTTAGGACACACAAGTTCGAGAGGGAAACTAAAAACAGTACTAGACAAGGAAAACAGTAATTGATGACTCTTAGCCTGCATATAGGCATCACACACGTTATCATTATGCTTAGACGAAAATGACAACTTATTAGACTCAATGACTCGCTGAATTGTGCAAAAAGACGGATGACCAAGCCTGGAGTGCCACTCTTCAAAAGATGACTTGATAGCACTAAGAACATGTTTGACTACTGGACTAAGGAGAGGAGGGAAGTGATAGAGCCCTCCCTTGCGCAGCCCTCTAAGCGGAGTCTCCCTCACTGACAGATCCTCGATGACAAAGAAATCAAGATAGAACTCAAACAAACATACTTGATTGTCATAAGAAATTTTATGATCGGACACAAGATTTTTATGAGATTGAGGGACATGCAAGATATTTCTGAGCTTGAGGGTCTACTAGAGTGAGTGAAAATTTGTGAATGACAGATATGAGTAATACCCATACTTGACCCATTGGCTACATGGATCTGATCATTGCCAACGTAGCGTTCCTTGGTTCTTAGCTTGTTGAGCTCGAAAGTGAGGTGATCCATATCTCCAGTGTCCGCATACCAGTTGGTATCAACAGAGTAGGAGTTCGTGGCCATCCTAGCCGAGTGAATATCCTCCTGGTTGCCGCGGTCGAAGAGATGATAGCACTTCACAGTCATGTGTCCCACCTTGTGGCATACTTAACAGATGAGCGTGACCGTCGTTCTGAGGCGGCCCACGGAAGCTACCCTAGATGGACTAGCCCGCCATCGTTCCCAGCGGTTGGCCTACCACAGATATCACCTAGAGGGGGGGTGAATAGGCGTTTTACAAATAATTACAAATTTTACACAACTAATGCGGAATTAAACTAGTCAGATTTTCACAGGCTCAAATCCTAAAAATAGTAGGCTCAACTAAGTGCACCAACTACCTATGTCTATGTTAAGATTTGCAATCCTATGGTGACCAGCAAGAAATTCAATCTCTACAAAGGAAATAACAATTCGAGTATAAGTATGAATTGCGATAATGTAAGCAAATAAGACATAAATGATGTTTGTTCTGAAGTTTAGATATTCGTTGATGTCCTACGTCTCAGTTTGAGGACCCGATCACTCGTGATCAAGGTGCACTCTCTTTCAAGGTGCTATCTCTTGAGGACACTATTGCGCCTCCTCAATCACTATGGCTAGCTCATTCCTCCATTCCAGAGATGGCGAGCTCCACAACTACTTCACAAACCACTCGGGTCTCTTCATAAACTTTTGAAGAGATAAAGAGTCCATTTTATACTCATCTATTTATGCAAGTTTGATCCTTATTCAATTTTTTTATTGGATTATCTTCTGATTTCTCCTACTAATACCTTATTAATCATCGATTGTGCAAAACTCACTTTTTGGACTATATGTGTGTAAGATCACTAGAAAAGTGGACATATATTGATATATTTGGAAACTACACGCCAAGAAGAGTGCCCACGAAAAATAAGACCCTGAACGGACTTACTAGTGGGCCAGATGACCAACGGTACGACCGTGGCCGCTCGTACCACACGGTCGTACCAAGATCGTATGGCGCCTCCACATCAAATCGAACCAGTTTGGTTAAGGAGTCCCTAGGAGAATCGCGACAGTGATCCTAGAAACCCTAAACAGTGTGTCTGATCTAGAAAAGGAGAAGAGAGAAGAGAAGAAAGGAGACACAGAGAGGCAATGAAACGCAGGAGGGGGGAGAAGAGAAGAACCACACCGAAGGAACCCCATGCTGCCACCACCATAGCCATCTTACTTTTTGTACTTTCTCCATTACTATTGTCAAGAAACAAGGTTGTAAGATAGTTAAGTATTTTAATCAAATTATTTTTTTTCCTTTATTATCTCCTTGTTGTGATGAAGAAAGAAGTTTTCTTTCCTTTCGAGTGTAGAAGCTAAATGATTTGATCTTGGTAATTCCTATGGATTGTGACTAGTCCCTTATAGGCTTTGGGATGATGGTTAGCTTAGTAGATTGAAGTTTTTTGTATTGAATTATGTTTATTTGTTATCTCGTATTTTTAATATATTTGTCTCATATGCTCATCTTGATAATAGGCACCCAAGGTGATCATTGGGGATGACTCCTGCTACCTTCGAAGCGGAAATGATAACTACGTGAGGTGTTGGAAAACACGAGGAGCCTCTAAAGAGACTTGACAAAGTCACAATGCTTTAAGCGTTGGTCTGGCTCACGTCTTAATAATTCTAGGTGACACGGCGGGTGTCGGCACCGGAATTGGACAATAGATCCTATGAGTAAGTGAATGTTAGTGTAGGTGAATTCTGGACGTATCTTGATTATTTATCTTGAATATCGATGCTATAATAATTATGCTAGTGATCCATATAGTTATATTTTGATGTACATGTGAAACTCACTCATAAGCCTATCTTTCATCATATTAAAAATTTCAATTTTAGATTCAGTTTTATTTAGTTCATGCATAGTTTTATCTCCACAATTGATTTCAGGAACAACACCGTCTTCAAATCGATGCACTAAGCACTTGCCAGCACTCATTGAAATTCGCAAGAACTATCTCAACGTTATGATTGTTTCCACGACTCCTCACTTTCTTAGGATTGATAAGCCTCAGAATACTTCCAAGGGAAAACTTACTGTAACGATCTAATCCTCTTGCTAGGCCAGCATCAAGAGATCATCGAGCCAACACCACCAAAACCATTTAGGAGTCTGTGGCCTCCAAGAGTAACAAACTCTCGAGCTCTCATTCAAACACGATCGATGCTGAGAGCTCTAACCGATGCAACAAATGCAACTGCTAAGTGCAACCAATGCACTAAACTTCTATCACACCTCAGTAAGAGCAACACATGCACTAGAGGGACTAGAGAGGGTGGAAGCAAGTGGAGAGGGTCAACAAATGACCCAAGAGGTAGTAGCAACTCACCCATGCCGGTCCAAGGTGTCTACTTATAACCAACCCTAAAAAACTAGCCATTAGACAATTCTAGTCGAGATGGATGGTCAACCGGCCCCTAGAGCCGGTCAGACCGACCCAACCCCAACAGTCGAAAAAGTGACTGTTCGGCACTCTAAAACACACATGGACACTATTCGCCCAAAATCTCTGACACCAAACCAGATAGTTCGAAGGAAAACTTCTCGAACTCACTCAGAGACCCCCGGAGACTCTAGAATGAACCTCCAGGGAAAACAAGCTCTATGTTACTCCCCCACCCCCCCTTCCAAACACTTCGGGGTCTAGCCGGGTGGCTGAGGGTCAGATCAACCCCTAAGGCCGGTCAGACCGACCCCTTGGACTTAGCTCTCCAAAACTCACTTACCAAGCATGGACCTTTTGGAACACATACAGATATTTTGGGAACACTTGGCTATTGAACCCTAAGCTTGGATAATCCAAAAATGGAACTCTCGGAGTCCCCCGAAATACAGCCAATCACAACGTCCACCAAGACAGGTCAGATCACTCACACCCAGACACAAAATCTAGGGACAACCCACACAAATATCAACTCTGCCTAGAGCCTCTGAGCACTCACAGCTTGATGATGTCCATCATCCTTGCTCCAAGTTGGAATTATCTTGATCACTATCACTTTACGAAGTCTTTCATTTAGCTCCCCTATAATCCTATAATGGGAGCCGTCTCTTGAATATATCTTCACTGTCCATCTTCACTTAATGGGCCACAAGCTTCAAGCATATAATTTCTCATGTTGCTTATCTTGAGCTTGTTATTCTCAACCTTGATGACCATCACAGTTGGTGTCATCCTCAAATGGGCTTCTTACAGAATCGTTCATTGATGCAATCCCATAAGTGGCACCTAACTGATTCTTTTCCATACACATACATAGACATTGGTGTTAGTCCAAAGAATACAGTACATAATTGCTTACAGAGTCCACTTGATCAGACTATGACAAGTGGCATAATCTCGACGCTCGCATGTTGACCATCTTAAATCCAATCCTTGGTCAACCTCAATCTTCTATTTAGCTTCACATCTATCAATCATAGCTCACACCTTGAGCCCATTATTGACACTTGAAGGTATCTTCGTCACCTCTTCTTGATCGCATGACATTCGTCTCTTGAACTCTTTGATCTTGATGCATATATTGATGGCATTCATCATAATCCATCCAATATCCTTCATGCAACACCTATGGAACATAACCTCATATCAACTCAAGGAAACCGTTAGTCCACAGAATTATTATTAATTACCAAAACCCTATTTAGGGGCTAATTGCACTTTCAATGGGTGTGGTCCCTGGTGGTCACGGACGTAACCAACAGGTCGTACTTGGCATAGAACTGCTTAATCAACTCTGTGTTGTAATTCTATCTCAAAACCTGACCTGCATAATCTCTCATCCTATACACAATGCTCCACTTGAACCAAGTGTAAGGAGCAAATCTCTTGTTCAGATAGATCTAGTTGAAAATATCCTTTTGAAATTGAGTGTGGAACCTGAGATCTACTGAGTTACTCCTCAGTGAATTGATCATGGAACCTCCTTATCTGATAGGTTGCAGAAGTCATTCTTCCAAAGGGGTTGATTTGTGAAAGGACCGAAGGAGCCTACTAGAGGGGGGGTGAATAGGAGGCTAACTAAATTCACTTCTTTTAATTTAGGTTATCAAAATTAAGTCTTAGCAGATTGCAAGGTTAAGTTAGCTGTGTGACAGATGAACAGCACAGGCAATATATGTTATGTAAATTAACACGTAGCTGTCACACAGGTATGTAACACATGTGAGCTAATAACTTAAAATAAATAAGCAAGACAGATAGCTGTGTAACATGTAGCTGACACAGGTAAGGGATATGATATACAGCAACTGAGGCACTGTTATGCTAACACAGGTGAAAAGTGATCTATCACAGATAAACAATGTATATCTAAGAACACACAAGCATGCAGATCTAATGAGTAACTAAAAGGCAATATAAAAAGTACTCAGAGAGACAAGGTGTTTTTCACCGAAGTTTTCTACTCTTTTCAGAGAGGTACGTCTCCGTTGGAGAGGCTACTCCGAAGAGATCACCAGTACTGAATCGTGCTTGTTCTCCGAGTACCTGAGTAATCAGGCCTCTTGCTTTGCTTGTGGAAGTCTTTTAGCTTTGCAGTAGGTTGACTTCAGATCACCTTCATAGACTACTGGTTCAGCCCACACAAGTTTGGGTGATACCAGCAACTCCTACACCCGTCTAGGAGTAGACACTCCAAGAGTAACAGATTCAGCAGCAACAACTCTTGGAGGAATCAATGCTCTTTGCTCAGAGGCTCTAACTCTCTTGAACTAACTCTTAGGAAGTTTGGCTTTTGTTCATAGGGTGAGAGGCTTGCAACGGTCGAATATGATTCACTGGGTTGAGCAAGGTTAAGGTCGAAGACCTCCCCTGGTCCCCTATTTATAGGGTTCACAGGTACCTGACCGTTACACTCATGCCACGTAGGATTAAGTGGGTCACCGGTGACAGACACCGGTGACACAGCCAATCACAACGCACAACGGTAACCGGCTCAGGCAGATCGACACCTGTGTCAGCAGAGGCACACACAGGTGAACCCTTAACTGACGTAGCCTAACTACTCAGCCCGATCTTGGCACATTATATGCCCTCAGTGCACAACTAAATCTTATCCCTAATAAGGAGAGAACCTCCAACAGTCTTCATTGTAGTGCAGGTCCCTTAGCATTTACAAGCTCTCCCTTGGTACAGAGATGTACCTGAGTCATAAAGCGGTAGACCACCTGTGACACAGCTATGTTATACAGGTGACTCTAGGCTCTAGGGTTTTTCTACCGCTAGCACTGCAGCACAAACCAGTTTCTCACTTGTGCAAAACTGTTGATACAGGGCCACTGATCTCAAAGCATCAGTGCTACTATCCAACACTCTGAGCCAAGCAAAAGAACCTCCATAGATCATTACTGCTTCATCCCTCTTGATAGTACGGGTGTTTCTTATGGACTCAAGGAAACTAGCAAATCTAGGCTTTACCTGCCACCAGCTGCAGTCATGGCCCTTGACGCATCAAGCCACCATCACCTTGCTTGCAACTCCTTGCACAGCACCGGCTTCTTCACAGTTATGGCACAGCTGCCTAGCACAGCCATCCCCTTGTCCTGGAAACCACCTTTGTACTTTTTGGGTGGTCATCCTTTCCTTGATGACACTTCTTCCTGGAACCTATTAATCCTGCTTACACTCATTGTAAACATTAGATTCCAGTTTGAGTTGCCATTAACCATCAAAACCAACTAGGGGCCTAGATAATCTTTCAATTTGTTTCTTCTTCTTCCTCATCATCCATATCCTCAACCTCATCCTCATTCTACTCACCACCATCAGCACCATCATAGTCATCTTCCTCTGACTCATCATTCTCAGACTTCTCAATCTCCGGCTCTAGTTCGGGCACAACCACATGACACTGAGGGTTCTGTCTTGGAGGCATGGTCATTGTCAAACAACACAAAGAGTCTGGCAGTGCAAGCGATGTACTCGTTGGGTGCTACCGTCGTGCTAGTGACCTAGCCAAGCATATCTTAACCTCTGGCACCGTTGTGGCCTGTGCTTTCCACAGGAGGTAGCGGTTGCCCTTAAGTCGCACAGTCACGGTGGCACAAAATGGTGATGGGCACCCTAATCGATGACACCAGCATTGTTTCCCGCCATGGACATCTCATCAGAGACGTTTGATAGCTCTGATACCATAAAGAAAACTAGCCCTAGATGGAATAGCTTTAGCGTCGCTCGGTACCAACCTGTTAGCCAGCCCTTCTCCTTTTATATCCATCAACATAAATTAGTTATAGGTTGTACATAGTTGTATGTAGTTAGGTTCTCATCTACCTACTATACAAGATACAATATAATGCTAACTACCATATCTTTCAACAACTCAAGCCCGTTGTGAGAGGTGAGACCAGAAAGACAATTTTACCACATCAATTGGGGAGAAGCCCCATCCTCTCTGCTGGCACGTCTGGTTCGGATGGCTAGACTCGAAGATCTAGATATCGAAGAAGGCTGATGGATAGAGCCCCAAGTTTAGACCCACAAGCAAGATCTATCTCCGCATATCTGCAAGCAACAGATTTCACAAGCTCATCAGCGATGCAGGAAAGGCCATTGCCAAGATAAGAAATGAACCAAGAGGCCTTTATTTCACATGTCGTCGCCTCCACTACCAATGCCTTGCCACTCAGACATGAAACCCTAGACAACCTAGAACCAAAACTATAAATCTACACGAGGATAATCTGCGGTCCCTTCCACTTCATGGCGCTGGATCAGCCTTCAGAGACAAGGGGGGACCGATGGAGGTTTTTTTGGAGGAAGATGCTTTCTAAGGAGTGCTCAGTGTTGGTTTAAGCATAGAGAAAGAAAACCAAAGCGAGAGAGAGGGGGAGAAGGAGAGAGACTTAATACTGCTTATACTACAACAAACTGAACATTGAGTTACTAAAAGAGTGTGCGCATGTAAAAACAGTAACATTAAAGTGTAAATTTCAGAGAACCCATCTTTTGGGATGAAGGAAATGTGAGACCACAACTTTTATATATTTTCTTTAGAACCATAATTTCCAAGTTAATTTGCAACATATCACTCTAACCAAGGTGTTTCCCTCTTAATAGCGATTATGTTAGCTAGCGCCCATGTGTTAACATAAATGTCCTGCTAAAATGCCTCATATACATTTATCAAACCAAGCAAATTTCAACTAAAAATCATTTTTTCTCCTTCATGACCCTAAACTAATCCCCAAATCAACATGCATCATTTGCATTGACATGTTTTTAACCCAAATGTATGTTAACATGTGGGCCCTAGCAGTCAGAGTTACTGTTAAGACAAGGGAAAAGCTTGGTTAGGGTGCAAATTACCTTAGAAACTACGAGTATGTGAAAAAAATTGGTTAGGGTGCAAATTACCTTAGAAACTACGAGTATGTGAAAAAAATTCAAAGCACTAAAAGAAGTTCAGAGTAGATATGAACATGCTCTTTTACGTAGTTCTTCCTAAAGCACCTTACCAAATAGTAGCGACAGTACCACCATGGTTGGCATCTACAGGCGTGTTTGGTTGCCTGCATTAGGTCCAACCAGGCCTGCCAGATACAGGCGACAGGTGTTTAGTTAGCTACATGAACCCCTTAGCCAAGCCTGCATGGTGCTTAAAGCACCCCTCAGCTCGGCCACAGGAAAACACAAAACTATAGCAGGCCAAGCTCACTCTGGCGGAAGAGAGGATATGGCGAGTGCAAAACTGAGATGGTGTGGGCTGCAGCGGTGCTGGCAGGAAAGGAGTTTTAGGGTTACCTCTCGCCACTGCACGCCTTATCCCCCTCCCATTCCCTCTCACGCCCTCTCCTCTCTCTCATCCCCCCTCCCCATGCTCCCCTCCTCTCCATCCCCGATGCCACTACTTCATCTCTGGCAACCACTAGGAAAGTGGCGTCCTCTCTGCCAGGCGGTGGTGCTCGGCGTTCCTTTCGTCTCTGGCGGGAGGTGCTCGCCGGTGCCCTCTCCTTCCTCTCTGCTAAGGTCACAATCGTCTGCACCCTCTCCTTCCTCTCTGCCATGCCCGCAATCTTTAGTGTGATTTCCTCTCCTTCCTCTTCGACACGTGGTGGTCGTCTTCATCCTTTCGTTGGTTTGCTTCAAATGGTTTAAGCACACACATACCATGTATGCTTTAGGGATGTATGCTTCATTTGTGGATAATTAGGGCTTAGATTCGGATGATAGATCATGGAGAGATCCATGCTTTAGGATTAGATCTGATGAGCCTCTTGGCACACCCCCGATGACTTTGTAGAGAGCTCCATGAACACTGAGATCATCAAGCTAGAACCTTCTGATGCCAACATTGCACATGAGACCTCTGATGGGCACAAGAGAAAGAAGGGGGACCTTTATTGAGGAGGAGATCCAAGTTATGAGCAACATGACCGAAGCTGTCAACAATGTGGCCACTACCGTTGTGGAGACCAAGGTGGGAGGAGACCAAGGTGGGAGAGGTGCATCCTGAGCTCTATGGGGTTGTCATGTGACAGGGTGGGTTCCCAGAGGAAGCCTTGATTGTGGCTTTATGCCACCTACTAGACACAAGGCACAGGGCCTCAATTCTATTGCCATGAATGAGCCTCATAGTGTGCTCTTTTTAAGGGCCTTGCACTACTACGTGCAGTGATGCCCCTTCTATAGTAGTTCTAAATTAAGGTGGTTGTATATTTTAAGAGTGGTGTGGTAACCCCTCTACTGGTGAACTTGTGATGATGTTGGTTGCTGTGAGAGTCTAGTTTCAACTACCAGACCCCTCCTGTGTACATCCTCATCAGTCCAGGATCAAGCTGACGGTACACAAGCGAAATGAATAACATTGCATGCATTCAAAGATAAGACATAGATTGAGTATGATATGCCACATAGCTTACAAAGTACTATGTCTTAAAGACATTATTACATCAGAGGAAACAACAGAAACAAAAGCGAAACGGCTCCATCTGTGCCACAGGCAATTGACGGAGGTCACGCGACCTACTCGTCAGGATCATCATAGAAATAATCTTCATCAGCATCTTCTTCAGCATACTTCTCTGCACACCACCACAATAAAAACATGCTCGATGAGTACGTCACGTACTCAGCATCCCCCCCACGTAGGGAAACACCTAAACCAGTGTACATGAGGCTTCAAAGGAAAGCTTTATGGCTTTTTTTTTACGTAAATGCAGTTTTAATTAAAATATTAGGGTAGATTCGAATCCGTTTGATATAAATCAGTTTTAATATCACGGATGTTTTTTCAATAGGTGTGGTCCACGACCAACACATTCGAGCAAGGAACTCCTGCCTTAGCTTGACCATACATTCCATCAGCAAAGGTGTAGAGGGAAGTAGCAATGGGGAGAGGGATAGATCCTTTTCATCAAGAATGAGTCATGTGTTGTCCATAACCGTGGACACGGCTAATCGATTAGTTTAACACTCTGCAGAGTTTGTATACTTTACCCACATGACACGATCATCCCCTTATGCCAAACTGATCGGGCTTGTACACACGCCTATCAGTGTATCGGCAGGGTGACCGTGACGTGGTGTTTTAGCTAGTCTCATCTCGATGTGACATGCCCACTAGGTTTCGACACGGAGGAGTATACACCCGCTCACCCTGCATGCCCCCTTTTTGTGCCGAGGTCCTCGTAGCTACGTCCATCCTTCTGCGGTACGGCAATGTCGACACCAAGACTCGACTAACCTACTCAATCAAGCCAATGCCCATATAGCATGTGGTTGTACTGTTTTCACAATCCTCGGCCGTATTCGATATGGATGACTAATGACTTCTTCATCTCATGAAGAACGACCATTGCTCCTTCATCACATGATCCAGCTGTCGCCCGCACCTTTTAGATGGTAAGTTTCACCCAGAGTACAATATGAAGAATAGAGAGAGAAGGAAACATCAGGCCTACGGCCCAGCTCAGCGAGCTCAACAAATAAGTTTCAACAAGGATCATTGATCCAAAGTTCATTCCACCGAGGAGGCAATTCAAAACATCTTAAGGATATGTTTAAGCATAGCTAAGCATTTCTTTACTCTATTCAAGAATTAAAACATAATATTCTACTTAGGGTATCAAGTAAATCGGGCGACAAGCAGAAAGATAATGGTGTGTAAATCGACACGCTAGCTATTGGAATAAAACAACATGCATGTTTGTAAATGACAAAATATAATGACTTTCAGAAATATAGAATCAAATATGCTCAAGAAAGAGAGGGCATGCTATCGTGGTAGTATTCTTCTTCTTCGGCTGCTGCGGTCACCGGATCGGTCTCTTCACTCCCTATCATCATAACGTGACAAGAGCGAAGCAAATAAATACCAACTCTAAAATGAGCTCCAAGAATACAAATCCAACTTAAAAAGGAAACTCGGAAGATCGCGATTTGGATTCGGAAGAAGATGACTGGACAGCAAGATATCGAGATAAGCAGAGGGGATCCAACGGGTTAGGATTAGGGTTATGTCGGCGAGACTTCGCCTCCACTCTTAGGGTCTCTCTACTGGCCATAGGTTATACACCATATATTATAAATAAACATATATCCCCTACCGAGTATTAATATATATTGTTATACAAACAGACACGACATACACCCTAACGTGCTATTTATCACGACAAATGGCATAATCACTTCATGATTAACCACAAATAAATATTTAGGTGAATCCTAAATATTTATAATGCTTAACAACAATAAAATCTATTTATAACATATAACCACAATTACACATGCATTTGTACTATATTAACGAATAGGACTATAACCATAAGGCTATTTCATGTTATTAGCATGTATTAACTAAGCATGGGTCTTCTTATGGTGTAATAACAGTACCAAAACAATACCAAAATGATTTAATAATAATATTAAATCTGAACATCATTTAAATAAAGCAATTTCTATCATTTCTAGTATAACAATTATATAGAAAATAATGATTTAACATTACTAAATCATATAAATGGATTCACATGATATAATATCAATTCCAGAGACATTCATGGTTAAAAAGGTTCTGGAAATATATTTTAAATGATTAAAACTATTACTCTTAAAGCATTGTATAATATTATTTAGTTATGCTAAAAGAGTTCTCATGACTTGACATCATTCTTAGGACATAACATGAATTATTGAGTAATGGACATGTATTTTTAATTGCTGAAACAGATTTATAAAGGAACTATTGCTAAAAGCAGGATTTAAATATACATTTTAAATTGACTTAGTACACTTCCTGATTTTTCTAGCTCAAGAAATTACCATTAAAAGGTTGTAAATTACACGGTAAATTAGTTCTAGGGTTCACTGATCCTAAGCAAAAATTAAATATTAAAAACAGAGAGCATTTCTATTTTTAAAAATTAAAACTAACCTTAAAACAATTATAGTAAATCAACCACATGTCCTAAAAATATGAAAATTTACAGAGGTCTTCCTTAGCATACTATTAACCTATGAAAAATAAGTTATTTTTAAAATAATCATCACAGAAATATACTCAAATTTGGAGTGTATTTATATAGTACAAAAATTACCGCGCGGATTTGAAATCCGGCTGCACTAATAGTTTACTGGGGTCCTAAATAATCCATTTAGGACAAAAATCCACTGTGCTCGGCCGCGCGCGTGCAGCAATTGCACGCATGGTGCATGCAGCGCACGGCTATTGGGCTGGCCTGGTTGGCCTAATGGGCTGGCCCACTAAAGAAAAAAGACATTTTCAGATTAAATAATTAGAGAGAAGCAAAATAATTCAAAATGACTTCAAATAAGGTCTAAAAATTGTGGAAAAAATTCCAGTAAATCAATTTGACCATGGGAAATCCAATAAAAATATTTTTAGAGAGATTCAAAAATAATTTGTTAAATAAAAATCATAACTCCATTATTAGCTCTCAAATTAATTCAAAAAGCTTGAATTAATTGAAAATAAAAACCAATTAAAATACACATAGATAGATTACATAGTTGCACATTCTTTTTTCTTTAAAAAAAATTCAAGCCCGTAAAATTGAGGATGTTATAGTTGCATATTTTGTGAGGTGATATATGTTGAGCTGGTCGTGGTAGGTTGACACCCCTATTTTTTGTTGCAATGGCATGATGGTAGCTAAAGTGGTAGAGATGAACTTATGATGATGCTATTATGAACCCTTTAATGTGATGCTTAGATACTTTTATGTTGTCTCTTATGATTGAACGTTTATATGATCATGGTAGGCAAATGATGATCCGATGCACTATATTGGCCAATGACGAACTGTTTCAAGTGTTACAACATGATATGATGCACCATCTTGTCAATTGTAGTGTGTCCGTTGGTTCTTTTTGGACAATCTGATAAGAAGAATTACCTCTTATAGTGTGTTTGGTGGTTTTTTTGTATAATTTGATAAGTACAATTACATTTTATAGTGTATTTGCTGTGTTTTTTTGGGTAATTCGAGAAGAATAGTTGCCTCTTGTATTATCTTCTATATGTTAGTTGCCTCTTTGTAGAAATAGTGCAAATGTAGTTTTTAAAAAAGTTGAGGCCAATCTGTTTATACATTTCACATTGCTTTTTTTTTAGATTTAGATGACTTAGTATATAGTCTACAGATGAAGGAAGCCAAGAATGTATAATTCATAACCATTGAGACCTGAAAGTGACTGGATTCAAATATTCTTACGACAAAAGTAGCCGTTGCATATGGTTTTGCCTTTTCTTTTCCATCTCTTCGCTCGCATCGAGCCAACCCCAGGTCCTGCGCACACCACAAAAATCTCTTTCACTTACAAGTAACGTTCCAAAACGAACACGGCCACCCTTGGATTACTTCTTGCACCTCATGTGGCGTGAGGCTGATAGCCGGACACGCCGCCTGAGCCACCATTACTCGGCCAACCAACCGCTCAAACTTAACTACCGCTCACGTCCACCAGCCGCCGAATGCCGAACACAAAACCGACGAGTCGCCGCCGCACCAACGCGTACGCGCACCGCGTCGGCGCCGGCATCGGCATGAAGAGCTCGGCGTCGGCGGGCGACGCGGACGTGGAGCTACTCAAGGCGGTGGCGCAGGCATGGTACGCGCACTCGGGCAACCCGCGGCCGTCGCGCGCGCCAGGGGAAGACGACGGCGCTTGCGCGGGCTCGCGCCGCGCGGGAGGCGGGGCCGCCCCGCGCTACAGGCCATCCCGGTTCAAGCTGGAGGCCGCGGCCGCGGCGGCCGCACCGCCGCAGAGCAGGAAGTCGTGGGACTTCGCGCAGTCGCTGTGGGACACCTACGAGCTCGTCACCATCGCGCAGAAGATCGAGTCCAGCCTCATCATCACCGACCAGCTGGCCGGGGCCGCGCCGCGCGCTGGTGCGGAGGATGGCCCCAGGCGTGGAGGAGGGAAGCGAGCGAGGGAGAGCAGGCGTAGCCTGTGGAACCTGTTTCTCCGGTCCTCGTCCAGGAGGTTGGAGGAATCAAGCAGCTAGTGCTCTCTCTCTCTCTCTCTCTCTCTCTCTCTCTCTCTCTCTCTCTCTTGTCTCTCAGTTAGTTAATACCTAGGCAGTGTCCTTGCCAGTTTACACAGCTATATACATTGCAAGTGTTAAATGTTTCCTCAAGCACATTATGTCCATGCATTCAGGTGAAAAAAACATCAGCAGAATAGAAATATATAGCAAACAAACTTCCAGCATAATCCACAATCACATCGTTAATCAAACTTCGACTACGATAATATGATGTATCTCCAATTAATCCATTTAGACAGCAATGATGACAAGGAAAATGAAATCCATAACAGGGAGGCACCAAAATCCTGATAATTTGGGTGATGACATCCAATATCCTAACAACACCACATGGATGGCGCATAACAAGAGTTTTGCCGGTAATAAAGGAAATAGGTACCAGGTGCTGACACCTCATTTGCACTGCGAACCCCAGGTACTCACATCTGAGCCTCTCCAGTGTGGCTGGGGTGATATACACCATCAGAACGAGGATACGGTGCTTGTTCAATGATGCTTGTGGTTCCGCTGCTTGTCTGAACCTGCCCGGCCGGAAATCCAGCATCACCGTCCATGTTGGCAGCATCAGTTGCTGGGCCACCATTCACCGCCACTGTGTACTGAGGTGCAGCATAGGCAACAGGATAGTAGTATAGGGCATTCTGATCATAACCTGCAGGGCAGCCAGGATAGTATGGGACGGCATTCTGATCATAATTTGCACCTGGGTAGCCAGCATATCCACTAGCTTGCACAGCCTGATGGCACGCCATGGGATTGGCGTCTGCATATGGTACAGCATAAGCGTAGGGCGAAGCTTGAGTTGTGACGATGCCATGCCCCCGGGGTATACCAGCGGCGGAGGAAGTCGGCCCCGACAGCACGGGGTAGCCCAGGCCCACGACTCGGAATCCGACTGGGATACCGGGGCGCATCATCAACTTGGAGTACAAGACATGTATATTTAGTAGGTCTAGTTGCAAACCGACTAGGACTCTACCTTGTAACCGACTCGGACTCATGTAACCCTACCCCCCGACCACCTATATAAGGGGAGGTAGGGGCCTCCCGATCAGCAGACTTAGATCTAGACTCAGATCTCCACGCAGACAACCACCTCTGCACATACCTCTCATACGAGGCAACCATCAATACAATCCACAAAGGCAGGACGTAGGGTATTACCTCATCTCGAGGGCCTGAACCTGGGTAAATCCTTGTCTCGTGTGCACCCCTCTGGATTCTCTATGCGTACACCGCCCCATATTAAGTATTGCCGGAATAATACTCCGACAAGTTGCTTGCTGATATGCGGCTGCAGGGCAGTAAGCATATGGACTTGCATAAGGGTAATTGACGGCAGATGCAGCCTGAACTTGTGCCAGCCCAGATTGAGTTGTTTGCTGATATGTAGCAGGGAGATTGTTATATGCACTTCCATAAGGGTCCGTGCCTGCTGACGCAACTTGAGCTTATGCCATCCCAGACTGACCTGCTGTTAATTGCACCGCCGTGGCCCATCCTGCAGCTGTTTGTTTCAAGAATCAGGTAGAGTCTCATCATAAGAATCATGCTGTTAAGAATAACAAATGAAAAGGGGAACTTCTCTCAAGTGGGACTTATTGAATTTATCACCCAATGTTTAACAAACCAACTCTTTTTTTAAGAAAAACTACTCATTACATATTTGGTCACCACTTTCCGAAGGAATTGCGAATCTTGCTCAAATTTGGAAAATTTTGCGTTGCACTCATTGGGACCTATTTCCAGAATGTTAGGGGCAGTGCAGAAAGTAAAGGCGTGCTGGATCATGTACAAAGAAGAGAAATATGCACTGGGACTTATACTTAATTTAGCCCTAGGGCACCTTCCCTGTCAAGTTCTCATATAAATTGGAAGGGAACAAAATAGCCCACTTTTACCGGAAGAGATAAGAACTTATGCATTCTCTTTTCAAAATAAATAATTAAGTGGGTGACACGTCTAAAACTCACATACGTTTACATCTGTCTATTTATAGGATCTTTTGTCCAACCCTGATGCTGACATCCGCCGTGTCACATAAAATTATTAAGGCGTGAACTAGACCAATGCTTAAAATATCGTGACTGTGTCAGGTCTCCCTATAAGCTCCTCGTGTTTCCCTACACCTTACATAGCTGTCACTTCCGCTTCGAAGATAGCACGAGTCCTCCCTCATATTCATATTGGGCACCTATTATCAAGATGAGCATACAAGAAAAAGTATCAATAATACAAGATAACAAATAAACATGATCCGATACAAATAAATTTCAATCTACGAGGCTAGTCCTCATCTCAAAGCCTACGAGGAACTACTCACGATCCATAGAAATCACTGAGATTAAATCAATGAAGAACATCGCAACAAGTAGATAAAAAGAAAAAGTACTCCGATTAAAAATACCTAAATCGTCTTACAACCTTACTTCTTGGAAAAAGTAGTGGAGAGAGTACAAAACTAAGATGGCTACGGAGGTGGCTGCATATGACTACTTGGTGTGGTTCTTCTCTTCTCTTCTCTTCTCTTGTTGCATCCTCAGTGCCTCTTCTTCCCTTTTCTTTTCCTCTCCTTTTACAGGACAGAGATGTTGTTAAGGACTTTCTAGAACAACCATCGCGATTCTTCTCGAGGCTCCTTAATGAAGTTTGCTCTATTTGATGTGGCAGAGCCATACAATCTCTATACGACTGGGCAGCACCGGCAGCCACAATCGTACCATTGGTCACCTGGCCCACTAGTAACTCCTTTTGAGGTCTCGTTTCTTCATGAACACTCCTCTTGACGCGTAGTTTCTGAATACATCCTTATATGCCTCCTTTTTCAGCGCTCATACATACGTATAGTCCAAAAAAAGAGATTTGCACAATCCGACGATTAATTAGGCAATAGTAGTAGTCAAAATTCATCGAATAGATGAGTATAAAATGGACTCGTTAACACCAGCGTAGCTCCTGGAATTCATTGACCTGTGGAAGGCTTAGTGAGGTCCACCTCGACCCCCTCAACCGTGATTCAATCACTTGGCTCTAGACTAGAAACAGAAAATATTCATCCAGCTCAGCTTACACAACAAAATCATCCAAGGTCGACGAAGAAGATCTGGAAGGCACACGCTGAGCTAAAGTATAGTTGTTCTCATGGCTTGTCCTTCACAATAAAATCCTCACGACAGACAGACTTACTGTGAGAGGGCGGCCACACAATCCGGTCTGCCAGCTTTGCCTATGAGCCCCGAAAACAGCAACTCATCTTTGTAAGGACCGCCTCTTCACCTCGGCGGTCTAAGACCTGGTGTACTCTTGGATGGGAGACCAAACAACGGTTGCTCACAGCCCTAACTCTTTCACTTCGGTCAAGGAATGGTGGAATTGCATGATCCTCCAGGCGGACAAGGCGCTAAACTGTAAGCCCAGCGGTCAGCTCCTCTATGTCACGTGAAATGTATGAAGGAGCGGAACCGACGTATCTTCACGGCCGAGAGGCTTATCCACCTTGAAGTTGCCAACCTGGCTTTGGAGGACATTAAACAAAGGGATGCTACCTTTGGCATACCCACCCAAAGTGCTTCGACGGACCAAGAGTGGCACGTGTTGTTTTCCTTTGCCGGTTCGGCATGTTCCACATAGAACATGGCCCAGTATTTGTAATGATTACTCTATTTCTCTTAATGAAAAGGATGTGCTCCCGTGGATTGCTCGGAAGAAAAAAGACTATTGTCAGAGTTTAACAAACATACTTCTTCTCACAAAAAACAAACATACTTCTGTCAGAGTTACCAAGTACCACTCCCCAATTAGACCATGATGACTCCATTAAACTATGTCAGAATTTCCAAACATACTTGTACTGCTCCTCAACTATGTCATGCTCTGATTGGTGGACAATTATAGTTCTGCACCGTAGTACGATCGCAAAATCGCATGTCGCGACAAATCTAGGTGATACTCCAAAAGCATGCAAACTTACATATTGGCAACCAAAAGAAATTGCGTACAAATTGATCCAATAGAGTCAGTTACTCGAGAACTCAGATCATCATCAAGCGCAACATCACCAGCCGAAAGTTCAATCTCGAGTTCGTAGGAAGCAAGGAACTCGAAACTCCTGTTCCGAGGCAACAGGTTCTTGTAATCTTGTTGCTCGGGGCACATCTCGAAATGGCTTTACAAGGTTGGATGTCACCTGTTATACCGGCCAGATGCTTCTTCATGGAATCATGGTTGATACCAACCTCCCAGTATTTTTTGCACAACATGTACTTCATCGAGCTGAGATAATTCCGCTTAGTAAGTGTGATGTGCTCCAAAGCGAGGATTGTTGATCTTGTTGAGGTGATAGGGGCACTTTCTTTGATCCACTGAGGTCAAGGATGCAGGTTGAGAGCTTCAACCAGCCTTCTCAATTGTAACAAAAGAAACAAGGTAGGGCATAATTAATTTGTTGCATGGGATTTAGAGAAAAAAAACCCAAATCGGCAAGTATATGCTGTAATTGAGCTGGAACTATTTAGACATCAACGAAAACACTTATTGCAATACAAGTAACTGTGCACCATCTGCATGTTTGCAAAGGTCGGTATTTTCCTCGCACAGAAAACAAAACACCATAGATTATTATGTTCTTGATGAAACAAAGAAACATACCAGGATAACTGAGACAATGAAGCGGCCAATGTACACATCTTGTTAAGAGATCAGCTTCAAGTCATCACATTTTCAACTACGGAGCAATAGGAGATCAAGAAATTGGAGAGGCTAGGAGAGGGTTCTGATGGATGATGGAGAATGAACACTAAGTTGGCACATGTGCAAAGCGAAGGGTCTTGTGGGGTAGTTGTAAGTCGAAACTAAGAGATTCTGGAGTATATGAGCCCTGTTTAGGTTACTATACTGAGCTGCCAGTAATACAATACATAAGCAAAGAGATCATAGACACAGCAACTGAGATGGCACCCTGTGACTACGTCAATACCCGGTGCCACCTTAATTCACTACTTATGGTAACGGAAGACTATTTTGCCAACCTGATGATTTTAGCTGTATAATCTCCTTATTAGGCTTTCAAAGTTTCACAAGTACCCTAACAGTCAAGTTACATCTCAAAATGCAGTACAAAATAAGAAGTAACAATGAAAATTATGCCAATATGTGCTGAATTCGAATACATTTCATCCAGTTCGGAAGGCAAGAAGTAGATAAGTTGTGCAGATCAGCTACAAAAACACCTCCATACATAACTACAAGTCCAATACTTAAGAAAACATCCACTAAGAAATGAATTTAACATATTTCAGCTCAACACACCCTTAATTTAGTTACACAATGCCGATTTCCCCAACCCTAGGGTATATCAAGCGGAAATCTCTGCCAATCTACAAGCACACAAAAGCTATTGAGCCTAATTTCTGCCTCCAATCGGACTGCAATTCACCAACCACAACAAAGCAAACTATCTAGATAAGTACAGAAAGCGCCAATAGAGTTGTGAAGTGCCTAATTGGTACCAGGGAGAGTCTGCTCAGCTGAACTGCACAATGAGTGCATAAGCTCCCGTGGATTGCCCCATGACGGTAGCACGGCGGCCTGCTCATCTGGACTGCACAATGACTCCACAAGCTCCCGTGGATTGCCCCATACCGGCAGTGCAGCGACAGCATCCACGACGGCTGCCTCGTGTTCGTTGCAGAACTCGACAATCTCGTCGCACATCTGCGACGCCTTTTTGAGGATCTCCTCCTGCACCTCCACCTGCACACCCACCCCAAAAGAACGCATTAGCAGCTAGCAGACTAGATCAACCGATGGAGCGAGTTGGGGGGTTTAGTAAGTTACCTCCGCGATATGGTCGTCGAGGACGGTGAAGTCGGTGGCGGTGACGGGAAGGGGGGAAGCGGAGGGAGCTCGGGGAGGAGCAGCGGTGGGAGCGGGGAGTGGGGCGAGGAGATCGGAGGAGAGGGAGTCCCAGCGGGAGAGCTCAAGGAGGTACTTGGCGCGGAGGCGGAGGAGCGCGTGGCGGCGGCGCTGGAGGCGGACGGACTCCGGGGCCGGGGCCGGTGTGGAGGGCGCCCCCGCGCCGGCGTCCTCGCGGCCGGTCGGGTAGAGGCCGCGGGGGCGCTTGTAGACGAAGCCGTCATCGTTGCCGATCTCCCACTCGCCGCCGCCGCCGCCAGAGGTGGCCGCCATAGGCTGGGGCGGTATGGGCGCGGCGGCGCAAGGAGGGGTGCCGGTGGCGGTGCGGTAGATGCGGGGGCGGGGAGCGTGCGGTGGCCGGTGAGGAGGATTTGGCTTTGGATTTGGAATTTCGGAATTGGGGCTTGGGGAGCGGCAATTCGAAATTGTGACGGCCCAGAGCGGGAGTTAATTTCTGCTGAGCCTAGCCGGGTGAGTTGGCACTAGTCGGTCTTCTCGGGCACTTTAACAGGCTGACCGGCATTTTGGTTATGTATAATACTATCAAAGCATCTTCAATAATATCTGTATCTCATTTTCTATAGTTATATTTAGCAAAACGTAATCAAAAACATGCTCCAACAGCCTCTATATTCCGATCTCCACCCTGGCGAGCCGCAACCGCCCTTCATCCACAACTCCCGTCCCCAACCACCTGAGCTCAGACCTCTTCTCCCGCCACGAAGCCTGCAATGGAGACCACCAACGGCTAGAGCCTGCGAGAAGAGGTCGCCATCAGCCGGATCCTACCACAAAGCCTGCGAGGGGGAAGAGAGTGTTGCCCGTGAGGATGGCCATGTCAGTGCCATAGGCAGCGTGGGTGGACGAGCGGCCGCGGCAGGTGGGCATATGTCGGGACCCATCCATAACAGAGAGCTTTAAGTGAAATCACTCGCTAAGTCAAAACGTCAACCCTGACCTCAACCCTTGGAAATCAATTCCAAGAGGAGTGGAGTGATATGGTTTCGAATAGCCCGAGACGTCAACCCCGAACTTGCTCCGGCAAACTAATGCACAGATTAAGTTGGGTGATATGGTCTCCTCACTCTTTTCTC
The DNA here is from genome assembly GCA_019208055.1 of Stipa capillata. NCBI lineage: Eukaryota > Viridiplantae > Streptophyta > Magnoliopsida > Poales > Poaceae > Stipa > Stipa capillata. The sequence continues at coordinate 368,669 of JAGXJF010002575.1, forward strand.
ACTGAGCCGGAACATCAATCCCAAACTCGTCCCGGCAAATTAATGTTCGGCTGGAGTAGGATGATATAGTTCCCAAGTTCCCAGTGGAAGAGTCACTTCACAGGGTTCTAAGATATAGACTCTGAAACCCTACCCACACCATGTGCTTCAATAACATACATGCAAGGCACATGAGGCAGGTGAGAACAAACAAGTATCACAACAGCAACTCTACGACTAAAACTGCAATAATACTAGTTGTTCTATAAAACTTAACAACATAATTCACATCAAAGTCTATTACACAGCGGAAGAGTAAAGATGGCTAGTAAGCCAAAAAGGTAGGACCAAAAGATGACAACAGGACAAACCAAGCTGCCGAACCCTAGGCAGGACCACCGCCTGGGATTCCCAGCGACTAGTCGTCGTTGGCGTTGATCTCTATATAGAAACCATCCGTTAAGGGGATGATTTCGTCTGCGATTTCGTCTGCACAAAAATTATCAAAACTGCAAGGTGAGTACAAAAATTCTACTCCGCAAGACTTACAAGGGAAAATAGTAATAGATGCAACATGTTTCAATAAGGGGTAATTTGTGGACTATTTTGCAGAAAGCTGATTATCCATTTGACAATATCTCTTAAGTAGAATGAAATCGACTACTAGATTGCTTTTAAAGGAGACGAGTCGAATCTTCACGTTGAACTCTATTGCAGACCACCAAACACATAAACCCTCGATTCTTCCTCAACCCCCAGGGAGGACGCAATCGCTAACACCTCAACCTTAGAGTTGGCAGGTTTTAAAGTGACGTTGCAGTTGTCTAATTCGATGTGGATTCTTACTGAGTTGTCCATAACCGCGGACATGGCTATTCAAATAGTTTAAACCCTGCAGGGGTGTACATCTTTACCTACACGTATCAATCGACTCTTAATGCTAGGCCGAAGACACACTTCACGAGGTGTGTTAGCAGAGTGTGATTAAACATGACCTTTACAATGTTTTTGACTTAAGCATGAGCCGCCCTAATGGGCTAATCCGTGTGCACCAGTCCGGCCGGTACCCCAACACGGTCCCAAAAGTTGTAGCAGGTGATACATCCCCGGTCCCGGACCGTGTGTAACCCTTACATCTATATTGAGGCACCACATCACATCCTTTTTCACTCACCCAGCAAATGGAAACGGCAAACTATGCAGCTCATGACTTAAGCCTAGTGAAAGTGCATCTAGTGCCCCTAGTGGATTTTGATGATTAATGACAAACGGTTAAGGGACTAATGATTTACTAAGTGTACACAGGTAATTAGTCCCCAAGTGATTGGTTTAACTAGTGAATGTCGACCCCTAAAAATTGATGTTGAAGAAAGGCTTGGATCTAGAAGATTAGTGGAGATTTTCTAGTGTTTATATGATCAAAGATCATTTGAGTCTATAGGACAAGCCGCCTATTAAGAGGGGTCAGATAGTTGTGCTATAGGAAGGATCTTCTTAAGTGCTCAGTCTAAATCTCTAAAGAAATCCTTTGAAATCTCTTTCTGAAATACAGACAGTGACTCTCGGTTGTACCGGTTTGAAGAATCGGTTGTGCCGGGATTGGCCTTTGTTGCAAGGTTTGAGGACTCAGTCGTCTCAACCTTAAAGAGCTTCAATTGCGGCATGACCGGTCTTGAATCCGGTGCTGCCGAGAATGGCCTCTGTGTTGGAGAGTTAGGGAACCCTGCCGCTTAGGGTTTGCCCTAGTTTCATATTCCGGAAATCGGTATAACCGGTTTGGAAGACCGGTGCTACCGGAATATGCTTCTGATACCCTAGACCAAGTCCTGTTCGTTTGTCTTCGGTTGCACCGGTTTCGTATTCGGCTGCACCGAGAATCCTCTCTGGACTTAGGTCGTTTGATGCCCTAGTCTAAGTCGCATTCTGAATTGTCTTCGGTTGCACCGGTTTTGTATCTGATTGCACTGGGAATCTCTTCTAGGCCCAAGTTTGTCTCAGACTAAGTCTCATTCTTCGTGTGTCTACGGTTGCACCGGTTCTGTCTTCCGGCTGCACCGAGAACCCCTTCTGGACTTATGTCTTCTTGTTGAAGCGGTAGTACCGGGTTATGTTTTCGGTTGGACCGTTTTTCTTCTCTGTGGAGGAGAACGTGTCATCTTTTCATACCCGGCACAACCGCCCTCAAAGTCGGCACTACCGGGAATTGCCTCTGGAAGTTGCTCTGATGAGTACATTCTTCAATTCCGGTGTGACCGCGTTTCCTCCGGACCTACCGCCTTTGTGGTGAAGCATTTCGCTGTGCATCTGATGTTCTTCAGATCTGACCGTTGGTTTGAATCCCGGTGCTTCCGGGTTTGTCTTCCGGTTGCACCGGAAGAGCATCTTTGTGCCCAACGACTCTTTTCTGCAGAACGGCTATAAATAGCCCTCGACCCCCTGCGGGCTCGGGAGGACACTTAGCGCAAAAAGACATTCTCTCCACTGTGTGTTCCCTTTCCTCTTTGACTCCTTGAGATCTACTTTGAGAGAGGAAAGCCTTTGAGAGATTTGCGACTTGGATTGAGCATTCAAGCAAGAGCTTCTTCGAGCCTAGCAGATCTGACTTGTTACTCTTGGAGATTTGGCATCTCCTAGCCGGCTAGACGTCTTGGAAGAGCTCCAACTTGTGGATTCACCTCCAAAGTTTGTGAAGGTCCAGGGACCACCTCAAGATCCACCAAGAGTGTTTGAGCGGATCCTGAGTGGACATAAGCTCAAGGAGAAAAAGGTGAAGACTGCGTGTCTTTGGAGCTAAGTGCTCAGCCTCTCCAAATGAAGACGTAAAGTTGCTGCCAACTACTTGAACTTCGGGTCGAATTCTTGTGTCTTCGATTCTTGCTCTTTACTTTGTGTTGTTCTTCATTAGAGTTGAATCTTGTTTGTTTTCTGTTACTTCATCTATAAATTGCTCCACCTATTGCATGCTAAGCAACTAATTTGTTAAAATTTGATAATCTTCTATTCACCCCCCTCTAGTCGATAAACCTCGATCTTTCACCTAGACAAATTATTCAGTCGTGAGTGGCCCATTATACCACCCGTGTAGAAGTACGCAATTCTTGGTTCAAAAGGACACCGGAAACCGGTCCTTGTGAGAAAAACGAGACAACCCACCATGCTCCCAGCCATGGCCTCTCGTCTAAGCCCGATTATTATTAATCAAATTCATTAGACACTTCCCGGTGAACATCCACCTATCACCTAACCCATCTAGAGTGTTGTGTTTTGTCTGCCATCCAACAAATTACGACTTTTACATGACTAAGCATGTCTAAGAATCCTTGACTATATAAATAACTTAGACGCAACAACTATACTATTCTAAATAGGTTTGGAGTGTGGTGGTGTTGATTGAGCGACAAAGTAAGTTATGCAAGGAATAAAGCTAATACTTAACGGAAAGTATAATTTGAACGCATGCGATAACGGATTTGAAAACCAATAATACTTTGCAAGTAGTAAGGCGTTTGCAATATGTTCAAAGGGGTTGCTTGCCTTGTGGCTCGGCTATCGGTTCTTGTTCCAACTCGGGATTAAACGCGTCGAGATCTTCCGGCTCTATCGGGAAGAACGAAAACACCGAAAAAAGAGGCGTAATAATAAATATCACAATGATAAATATCAGCATGGTATGAAATGCATGCCATACCGTAGAGGATTCAAAATGAAGACTAATGCAAGTGGAATCAATTTAATCGGAGTCCGGACGCTCGAGATATCGCGATCCGACGACTTCCGGCTAATCGGGAAATCCTAATTTGAGTTTTTAGCCATTTATATTTTTTCTAGCATGTAAACATGTATGAAAATGACATATTTGAATAGATCTTATTTTTCTGAAAATTTTGATATATTATTTGCATTTTTCTGATTAAAATAAATTTTCTATGAATTTTCTAAGATTTAATCAATTAAAAACCCTTTTTATATTTTTCTCAGTAAATAAAAATAATATTAAATAATAAATACTTTTATTACTCACTTCAATATTAGCCTCAGAGACTAACATGCGGGTCAAAGTTGACCGAGTCACTGACAGGTGGGGCCCACTTGTCATAATTTTTATTTTATTTATTCTTTTTATTTACAAAACTGTCGGTGGGTCCCGCATGTCATAGACAGAGTTAAAATTGAATTTAATTAGTGCATTAATTACTGTCATTAATGTGTCAAATTAGCATTAATTAATAATCATTAGCATTAATTGTGTCAGAACAGTAATCATTGGTATTAATTACGGTATTAAACACAATGAGCAATTGATGAGCAATCATTAGTCATAATTGTGTCTTAACGACACACTTAATAGGGCCATTAACACCCTAACCGACCCGGTCGGGACCCGGCTGTTGGGCTCGGCCCGACCGAGGGCTCGCCCGGCGCGGCACCGCCGGCGGCGAGGCTCGGGGAGGGAAAGGCGACGGCGGGGGTGGGGAAAAATGAGGCGGCGGTGCGACGGAGTTTACTGGGAAGGCGGCGCGGCGGGGTGGTGAGGTCGAAGGTGGGCGGAGGCGACGGGAGTGGCCGAGACGGCACAACGGGGGCGGAGCGGCGTTGGGGAGCGGCAGCGGGGAAGACGAGCTCCGGCTCGGGTGGCACCGAGACGGGACGGAGCGGCGAGGCCGAGGGCGCTCGGGTCGGGGCGAGGCTAAGCGGCGATTGCGGGGCGGCGGCGGGAAGTAGCCGGGGCGAGGCGGGGGAGAGAGAGAGACCAGAGAGAGAGCAGGGAGGGAGAGAGCTCGGGGGCCAGGGGAGATAAGAGGGAGAGAGGGGGGTGGCGCCGGCCCCAAAGCAGGTGGTGGCGCCCCGGGCGCTGCCTCCTCGCCACGGCGGCATGGGGAAGCAGGAGGTGGCGGGGCACGGTGGCGGCGTGGGAGGAGAGAGGATGGCGGCAGGGAAAGGATGGGGACGGGCGAGGTTGGCCAGGCGGCGGGGAAAGAAGCTGGGCCGCTCGGCCCAGCAGAGGGGAAGAGGCGGGACGGGCCGCCGGGGAGAGAAGAAGAGGAAGATGGGCCGGGAAAGGCCCATCCGGGGGTTCAGGAAATAGTTTTTTATTTTCTATTTTTAAATAAACTTTGCCCAATTCAAAATCAATTCCAAACAAAATTTTAAATCATGCGCATGCCATGATGCTCAAACATGGATATTAAACTTGGGGATGTTACAGCATAGCATCGAAGCATGGCAAATCGTTGTGCACGAGCGATGCTGCGTGGAGCATCTCGAGCCTACAGAGGTGGGGAGCGCTGCAGCGCGCAACGCACCGAGGAGCCCGCGGGTGACGACGCAAAGCACGGGGGCGCGTGCTTGGCGGCGCCTACGAGGACAGCGTGCCACCTGGTGTTTTGGTTGCTCTCGGGCGAGCACATGGGCATTGCTCCATCAAGCTTGCCCTCTACCTCCGCGATCAGGGAGGTCCAGTAGCGACGCAGGTCAAAGGAAGGTGAGGCGGTGGGGGCGGCAGAGGAGGCCCACATGGGGACGAAGCAGGTTGATTTGGAGGTAGAGGGCAGCTTCGGGAGTGGGGCGAGGGAGATGAAGAGAGGCGAGAGAGCCAGGCGACTGAGAATGGGAGATTTGGGTTCGGATGTGGTCTCGTGGATTTGGGGGAGAAGGCTACATGCGAGCGGGTGACTTGTATGGGTGGGGCCAGTGTCATGGAGAGATGAAAAGGAGAAAAATAAATAGAGTGAGATTTGGAGAGTCTGTTAGAGTAGAAAGAAATATGACGAAAGAATATTTTAGGGAGACTCTCCATTGGAGAGGGAGATTTGAAAAAGGCTGTTAAAATTACTCTTAGTATGTAAATATATTTATATTAATTTTAGATGATACCTGCGACTTAAAGCTAATACCGTGCCATGTAAGATTTTATGGAAGATATGTATAGGCAAATAAGTGGAAATTTAACAATGTAACGTCTTTCAGAACATTGAAAACTTTTTATTTATACATGACATGATAGTTTCCTTTTTTTAATTCCTACAATCACAGCATGCTAAATGGTGCAAATCTACGTTCCAGTGAACACCACTGATTTGCATCAATGTAAGACGGTCACCGCTAAGTGCACGCAATCAAGCAAGTTCCGTGTAGGACTTGCTCCAAATTGTTGAAGGATGTATTCAAAAGCTAGTCAAGTATCGGGAAAAAGAGCTACATCGGTATGCAAGCAACACGCCACCCACGGTGGCATTGCCAAAAGGTGTTATGCTTGCCGAAGTTCATTAGTCATGGCTCCAAAGTTAGCGTGGCAGGCGAGGGTGACATTTTGGTAACTTAGACGGATTCATTCTAAGAACAGTATTAGAAAAGGGTCATGAACTACGTTGTTCGGTTTATATCAATTATATCTATATAAGTAGATTACAAATTAAACTTAAAAAGTTATAGTACTATAATAGAATATTATAAAATGTGAATAGGATAGGGATAGAGTAAGAGTCAGACTCTTGAGTACTTTGGGCCTCCTACATAAAGAGGAGGCACCATATATTATCACTGAGCCAAAATTCGATTTTGACGGGAAACAGTCTGACCGCCAGGCCTAAAAAGACTATGGATACCCCAAAATCATCGAGGGACCAAGTTAGCTGGAGGAGGTAGTCTAATCAAAGACCATGGGCGGTCTTACCGATGGTCGGGACCAGTCTGACCGGAAGCCCCCTCGGGAATATCGGCGGAGGCTATGCATATTAATACATGGGAGGCAGAGCACCTAGAGCGCTCCTAGATACGTAGGTTTCGGCTAAACCTTGTCAATAAACATGAGTGTCGTCTTCTTTCTTGTATGCAACTTTAGTGGATCCTACGTTATGTGATCTCCGTATTGCAACTAGCGAAATCAAGCGGCCACAATATTAATCGTGAAAGTTAGTAGTGACACAACTCCATGAAAACTAATTTCATAACATATAATGTGTTCACTTTGTAGTTAATACAATCGCACTCCTTATTGAGGTACGTGTTCTGTTCATAGCGTTAATCAGTGCTTCGTGACCAAGGTTGCACAATCACTTTATTCCCTTCATTCCAGAATGCATGGATTTTAGGTTTCAAAATATATTTCTAAATACGTATTATTCTATGATATCGGTTTCAAGATAACTCGGTTTCGAGATAACTTTGCACCTTTTTTTCCATTATACACCTTTTCTTTTACTATTTCCAATGCCATTTTGATACGGTATATTTCTGTTGTATGTACGACTACCATCGTAAACTGGCAAATGTCTGTGATGGAGTGCCGTGAAAGATCGGACAGCTAAAATAGATGGACCCTAATCTCGAGATTTGATCAAGTCACATTTAATATTGTGTACTAGACTAACGCATGCCTTCCAATAGTAATAAGTGACCTAATAGCAAAATGTGAAAACGTCGTGCACTCAGCAACGGAGGTAAACCAATAGCTCGATCTAACAGCGTAGTCAGAGCCTAAAAGGTAAAAGTGGGGTGTAGATCCCCTGGAGTTGTCCCTGAATCCACCGAGTGGAGTTCAGTAAATCTGGGCCTTTAAGTTATTTTCTATGCACTGGATAGCTCCACGTCAGTTTCTTCTTCCCCGTCTCGTAACGCTGTTGTTGTTGTCATCTAATTGCGGTGGATCGAAATTGGGAAGCCATGTAGAGAAGTTTGATTCATGCTTTATCACGGCCCATGGTTTTGCTCTTAAGATAGACCTGGAGGAAAGTGCCATGCTAGAAGTTGAAGTTGTAATAGAAAGGTGATGAAGAAGATGATGGTTTACTGAGTTTGGCATTATCTAGTCCATGGATCATACGTACTCTACCCGGCGGATTTTTGGGCCTAACTCCAGGGGATCTCCTCCCCTAAAAACGTAGTGTGTATTTAGAGTATGATCTTCACAACAACACGATTGCAGCAGGCGATTAATCTCACATCGATGAATAACATGAGCAACAAACCAGAAGTACAGAAATACATAGGTCACAAATGTCCATTCAGTAATGCACCACTATCTAAAACAACTCAAATGTGAAGCTTGTTGGGTTTATACCTCCGTTGTTCAGCTCCAATTCCATCAAAGTGCAATGCCCCAGCAGGGGGCACATAATCAAGCAAGTCCTATTTAAGATTGATTGCAAACCTAACAAGCATGTTTCCAAAAAACAGCGCCAAGTATGTAGGCAACCCTAGATCACACAAGCACAAACATCCTTCTCGTCGATATATAGTGTTAACATATATTGGTCGGGTCTCATGTTTCCTCGAGAACAAAAAAAATGATATTGCACAAAACTACAACCATCAACTAACACAAATCAACCTTCAGAGTTGGAGCATCTACGACATCAAAGTGGACTCAAAATCTGATATTCACACCAAACATTGCACTACAAGACCGCAATCAGTAATTTCGCAGCAATCAAGATTCAAAAGCAATTAGAAACCAGAGTACACAGGCCACAGATGAATGCTAATCAAGCATCAAACAACATTACTCAAAGCCAGCAGTCTGAGCTCCGGCTTTCCACAAGGCTGATCAGAGGCATATCAATGATAACATCACCAGTTCACCACCTAAATTAGTTCATAATTTCTATTTTTGAGGGAAATTAGATCATAATTTCACCAGTTCTAAAAACAATCAAGCCAGCTGACACGTGAATGGAGCAACTGTGCAATAAATTAGTTCACTTCAACAAACTAGGCTAAAGAAAACACCAAACAGCACTCCATAATTTCATATTTCATACCAATGTAATCGCTTAATTGATCATAATACTCATAGTAGTTGAAAAACAGTACAAAATCGTCGTTACACAATGTAACTAAGCTGCACTGTAACACAGATACCATCCCAGATACAAAAAAGATAAGAGGGTTCTCAGTTGTCCAGGCCGGGCACCTGCATGCGGCGGCTGGCCTCGGACTTCCTGCCGCTGAGGATCTCGTCGGAGACGACCTTGAGCTGCTTGCGGTTCTTGGACTTGGCGATCTTCTGGATCGTCTTGGGGTTGGTGACCTTCTGCAGCCTGGTGCCCGTGCGCAGCACGTTCTCCTGCTTGCGCTTCTCCCGCTCCTCCCGCTGCTTCCGCTTGGCGACCTTATTCTGCCGGATCTCGTCCTTGAGCTCTGCCACGCGGGCCTGGTATGCCTTCTTCAGAGACTTCTCCCTCACGCGCTGCTCCAGCGGAACGGGCTTCCGGGACACCATCACCGCGGAGGAGCGGCGCGTGCGGGGCTCCTTCCAGGTCCGACCCGAGACACGCCCGGCGATGACGCCGTCGTAGGTGGGCTGTCCGAAGGCGGCCGGCTTGGAGGGGTCGGACAGGGAGGGCATGGCCCGGAGCTTGGACGGCCGGGGGGCGTCGGCGTCGAGGTCCATGGAGTCGGCAGCCTCCGCCTCCTCATTCCGGCGCTTGCGCTTGCCGCGCTCGCCGCCGAGGCCCTCATCGAGGTAGCGGAAGTCGATGTGTGAGGCCATTGGGGTAGATCGGGAGCTAGGGATTCGCCGTCTCGGGTTTGGGAGAGAGAGGAAGAGAGACTGGAGGCGTGGGAAAGGTGGGTTTTGTTAGGGTTTGTACGAAGGGGGCGGTGGCGGGTAGGATGGGCTAGAGATTTGGCGAGAATAAGGGCCGGCCCAGTTATATCTCTTCCTATATTTATGTCTTCTCCTTACTTTTTTCTTCTGAATAATTAATTCGTTTTTCCTACATACAACCATCGTACCATTTCTTATATTTTCTTCCGAACAATTAATTGTCTTTTTCCTACATTGTCACCACCAATATGATGATCTATGCATCGTATTTACTGTGTTTTGACGGTTTACAAAAGGACTTCAACATTACTCTCTAAAATCATTGTGGTACAGATTTCTACTGGTAAACGAGAACAGCAGTGCAGCAAAGGGAAAGACCAAATGTTTAATGCATCAGGTTATCCACTCGGATCTTAATCCACGAATCACCTAATTCAAATGTGCAAATCCACGCACTAGCCAGCGGCAAGATGCAAAACAGAATTGTTTTTATAACACCGTATCAACAGGCCCCTCGTGAACTAATCACACTGATCAATGAATGGTAGGGTGTTGTGTATCATGGAAGAATTCAGTATATGTACATGATACATTTGCTCACTGATAAGAGTAGTTATTAGGAAGAAAAATTGTTTTTATAAATTTCTCTTATTTCCAGTTAAAATCACAACAATACTGTGTCAAAATCAATCCTGCATTCCTGGTAAGTTGCTCAATTATTCTGACGCAAAACCAGAAACAAGATACCTGAAGATGTACAAGGATTTGTTGAACAAAATGATGATCTAAAGCTATAAGAGACGAAAATCAGTCAGGACTAGCCCCCTAGTCCGATAAAAAAAACTTGTTTCAAAAGCAAGCAATTGGTTGCTAATCGAGTTTCGCAATCACTGCATCCGTGACTTCCTGGGTGGTGCTGGTGCCGCCCAAATCTTTTGTCCTGTATTTGCCTTCTGCAATGACACGCTTCACTGCTGACTCCAGCCGGTCGGCAAATGATGGGAACTGCAAATGCCTCAGCATCATGGCGGACGAAAGAAACAGAGCAACAGGGTTAGCTTTCTTCTGCTGCACAATCTTATCATTTCCGACATTTCCTGCAGAAGCACCCTGCTCGAATACGGCATGGTCCTGACCAACATTACCTGAAATAATGCAATGCACGAAGATTTAGAGATTAATTTTTGTTTGCATATGCTCGAATATAAAATATCACAAGTTGGGTGTTTATACACGTCGCTGAGAAGTTCTAACATGGAAAGGCTAAATAAATGTATTAAATTCAACACAGACCAGGCACTACATTAGCAAGAAACCATAAACTTATGTGCAATTGCAAATCTATTTGTGCAAAAAAGAAATCACAAGCAAGATGACTCTACCTCCAGGCATGACACCAGTACCTCCAGCAATACCTGCAGCCACATTAGACACCAGATTGCCATAAAGATTTGGGGTGACCTATAAAAGGAACAAAATAAAAGTTAGCCCAAAATCAACAGGTAACCTAGCAAAATTGATTTGAAATTTTTGGGACAACCAGGAAAAGGGCCTTTGGAAGGTAAGCAGAACAAATGAAAAATATGAGATTGCCAATGAGCAAACATGAGAAATGGTATGATCACATTTGCAGAAACTTTGTTAAACAATCTGAATCTGGTACTGATATGGTCTGCATAGGATCAAATAAGTATACATCAAACAGCATATCCAAGATTTTTTTAAAAAAAAACTTACTTTGCTTTTATAACATTATAAAACCACATGGAAAGATCACCTAGGTGAGCAATTAGAATATGGTTACATTAAAAACAGTGACATTTAGTGAGAAATGCATAGATTCTCATATACATACCATAACGTCAAACTGTTCAGGCTTCGCAACAAGCTGCATACAGCAGTTGTCCACAATGATTTCATTATATTGAATTCCAGGATACTTCTTCGCAACCTCACGGCAAGACTCCAAGAACAAACCATCAGCAAGCTTCATGATGTTTGCTTTATGCACTGCCGTCACTTTCTTTCTATTGTTGAGGTAAGCATACTCAAAAGCGTACTTGGCAATCCTTTCAGAGCAGAACTTTGTCATCACCTATCAAATCCATTCAGTGAGAGTAACATGGAGAAACAATCTTTTAGACAATAAAACAAAATGAGAGAACAACATTACATGCATTTTATTTCAGCAGCAGAATATAGCACAAACTTACACAAAATAATAAACAAATGTGAAGTAAAGGACTTAGAATATGATCCAACAGCAACTAGACAACTATAGCTCCAATGACACGGTATTATGTAGGCAAAAGCACTGAAAATATGCCTAACCTGAATCGCCCAAACTTTAGTGACACATTTCCTGGCTACATAACTGCCAAAATTTCTTATTTTGAGATCAAAAGTTCTACGAAAAATGCCACTGGATACATGACACATATCGCTTTTATTCTAAATGGATTCTACAGCAATGACATTTTACTGAATTGTTGTATTCAAAGCATGCGCACCACAAGCTGTAGATTTTGAATGCTTCTATTGGTGTGTGTTATGTATGCATGTAGGGCAATAAGGTACTACAATTCATCCTTCGCCAGGACAATACATAATCACCACAAGAATAAATACACACAAATTGATACTTAAGAAGGCAACATAACCATAACTTATGTAACGTGAGTGCACCTTTGCTCGCATTGTCCATTAAGAAGTTATGAGCAGCAGTGCAGCACCTTTGCCAGTTGACCATTAAATAATGTTTTTACGACTGTTCGACAAAGACTACTGCTTTCATAATACCATGTATACACAATCCACTAGTATGATGATCCTGTTATACACATGAGAACTTCAAATTACAAGCATATTAATGATGAATATCATATGAATCCTTAAGCAAAGATCCCACAGTGCCAGTACTATCGATTATGACAGGAATCAATGTTCTAAATAACGGTAAACAGTTAACAAACGGCCTGTTAGAATAGCGATTTGTATTCCCATGAGGCCCTAGGCCAATATATAGTACACGTGCAGAGTATATATGCTGGAAACCCCTTATACAATGGGGTAATACAAACAGGTAACAAAATAAGTATCTAATACAGTAATACATCTTTCCTATACACAGATGGAACTCCCAGAACTGTCCACGGCAGCATCCAAAAGGAAAAGATGTGCCTGAATTCTGCTTGCTACATGCTTCATACTGGATGTTTCGTGCTACAATTTGTAATGAGAAACAAATATGTCCATTATAGAACCGTTTAGACCATATAAGCGACTCTTTATAAATGGTTAGGCTACCTTTATCTTGTAAAAAGCCTTTTTCTTACTTGTAAGTCTCACAAATTTGGAAATACTTGGAAACACAACCATGAATCCATCAAAGTATGTACTAAATGTTCCATATAATTCATCCCCAAAATCTCAAACCTCACAGCAACCAGACTCAATTGGAACAAACCAGTCAAAAATGCCTACAGTATGTTCATATTATTATTATTATTTTGCTGTAAAGTCGAACAGTCCATGAACTTGGCTATAATATCTGTTATGCAAATTGGCACGATCTCCAAAACATCAATACCCAGATTAAATTTCAACAATTCAACCAAATATACAGGTTACTAAATGCGTACAACCAACCTACCCAGTAACATGCAGTAAGTACAACAAGCTTGTTCCAAGCGTATTGACCGAACATTGCTGCTTATATATAATACAACGGTTGTCCAATAAGAATGGAAGCTGGGGCTCTCTCGTTCGTCATTTGTTCAGAAAAAGTGTGGGTCGCTGAGTGTCTCTACTAGCAATTAAACAGTAAATGCAATCACACTCACAAGCACATTAGCCAAACTACATCAACGAGGTCAATTATTCTCCTACAGAGAGCAGCGTGCGGAATTCACCATACCTTGAGACTCTCCACGACGCCAGGAACGACCTCGTGCTCAAGCCCCGAGTACTCGCCCTCGGTGTTCTCCCTGATGACGGCGATGTCCACGTTGTCGTGCCTGGTGGGCAGCCCGGGGAGGTTGAAGCAGTTGACGAGTGAGGCGTAGAGGTCGAGCTCCTTGCGGAGCTGCACGTTGAGGGAGGAGACACCTCCGCCGACGGGGGTGGCGAGGCCGCCCTTGAGGCAGACCTTGTTGCGGTGGATGGACTCGATGACCTCGGGTGGCACCGTGGGCATGTCGCCGTGGACCTCATACGTCTCGAAGCACACCGGGGCGTGCATCGCCTCCATCACCTGGCGCACGGCGCCGGTGACGAGGGGCCCGATGCCGTCGCCCGGGATGAGCGTAACGGTGCGCGGGGCGCCGTCGCCCGGGCGCGGCATGTAGGTGACGGTACGGCGGGAGATGGCGCCGGTGAGGGGAGGGGAAGGGGATGGGAAGAGGATGCGCCGGAGGAGAGGAGCGGATCGCCGCGCCATGGTCGGACTAGGGTTTCGGGTTGGGTGCGATCGGGCCCGTGACCAGAAGGGCTGGTACTGGGAAGGAGAACGAAGGGGATGGCTCTCTTTTCCCTTTCTTCCTTCATATTTCCCTCTTCTTTATTATACGAAAATTGATCAGTCACCACCCTATGGTTGGTCCTCTTTTATCATACGACATCCTTTTCATTGCGATTGATAATTTGTGACCCAATTCGTCTTTTTGCCCTCATGACATGCGATCTGAATAGTAATATTGTTCTTCACTCTTTCAACGGCTTCTCTTCTCTTTCGACACACGTGATAATATTGGGCTTAAGACTCGCTTCATAGATAGGCGTTGTTATTTCATCTTTTCCGCCTCGGAGCTAACTATAGTAACAACCCTCTTTAGATCTTAGGCTCTTAGAGTGGGGCGATGGAGGGAGATGATGTTGAGACCCATCACCATGGTGTCGTCCAGGACGCGCGCTCCTACGAATTCACCATCGCCGATAGGAGTTGCAACTCCGCTGCCTCAACCACTAGCTCAAACTACTCATTACGTGGTCTCCTAGATGAAAGCGGCCTCTGTTTTCCATTCTTACTCTGTTTTTCCCTTCTTGCTCTTTCCGTCGACTCTTTCCCCTTCTCTCTCCCTTCACTACGACGGCCTTGCCGGCTAGAGTGAAGGGAGAGAGGATTCCGCCCTCATCGTTCATCTATATATTACTAGTAGGTGTCGTCGTGGTGTTTGACGATATGCCGGTGTTTTGGAACTTGAAGCAGGGCATGCAGGCTGCCTCCGGCGAGCTATCCATGGGCCTTCCCTCCTTACTGTCCTCGCTGTTTCGGCCACGATTGCCGGCGAGCAGAGTTAGCCCTTGGATGGTAGCTTCTTCAATAAGCCTTGTAAGAGTCTACATCTGAGCTATTCTCTCCCCCTCTCTCTTCCTCCTGCTCAGTCCCACGGTGGCGACTAGATCGATGGAGCTCAATATCTTGAGTCTCTTGGATCTGGAGTCTATGTCTCTTATCCTATGCTTTTCAATAAACTTTCCTGTTTTGGTTGCTTGCTTGCTTTGCCTGTGATGCTTCTCCCTGACAAAGAACTATAGTAATCTTCTATTGCTTTATTCTTGGCTTATTGGTGGTTAGAGCATGCCAGTTTAGGGTCAGTGCATGTTTTCCTTCTCATGCTATGGTGATGCCCCCTCCAATTACTATATGCATTAGTATATGGCCGGCCTCAACCAGAGATCAAGCTACTCGGCCAATCATGTCCTTTTCAACCTCCATCGGAGGCCTGCTATGCGGTTCCTGGACATGGCAGTCGAATGGTCAGCTCGATGGTGTCGCACTTGCTGCCTCATGGTGGTCACTGCCCAATCAAGGGGCTTCTCTACTGTCTTTGGTGCATTTTCATCCTTAGATTTTCAACGTTGGAGGAGAGCTCAACCTCCGCATGCTTCAATGGATCAATTGGAGGCCTTTGGTCTTGGAGTTTCTGCAGCCTGCTGGTGGAGGCCAGGGGTTCGTTGGCGCTGGTCAGCATCACGATTAGAGCGGTGGAGATGAAGGGATGCGTGCTGACTCGTGGTTCTCTCCGAGACATGTGTCTTCCTCGGCTACCTTCATTTTACACGTGTCCTCTAAAGGCGATATTGTAATTTCTTCTTTCTTTTTATCCTTGCTTGTAATGTGACTTGTATCTTAACGATAGGGCCTTTGACCCCACCTTGACTAATACCATGTAGGGACAACTTATAAAAAAATCACTCAATATCACAGCCATCATCCAGTTGTTAGAGTCTTCCAATTCGATTTCTGTTTCCATGCTCAAAATCACTAATGCAATTTCATAAAACAATGTCAACCCCACGCGGGAGGTTGCCTCGATTGTTGTCATACTCTCTAAAAGTGCATCTTGGCCCCATAAGTGTGTCTTGATGATTAATAACAAAATGATTAAGAGATTAATGTGCGCATCAAGATGCTGATAAGATATTTACTCTCTAAGGCAAGTTTGAACATGCGTTGATGACCCTTAAAAAGATTTAAAAAGATACGATATGAAACCGAGAAGGTTAAGAACATTTCTAGTCCTTTCAGTAATCCAATGATCACATTAAATGTAAGACAGTCGAGCTATAAGACCGGGAGCTACTCAACAGCATGGAAGGAGTAACTTGCTAATTGATCAAAATAAATTCATCCTAAAAGTCTCCGGGGATCTCTCTACACCAAACTCCGATGTTCATCTAGAATGTCTGGACCAGCCGGTCGAAATGTCCTAATATGTGTGAGAGTAGACTCTAGTGTGCTAAGTTTTGACTCGAACGCTCCAACTGAGGTTTTTCTGGTGTATTTGGAGTCTTTTAGAGCTTCTGTCTACTTGAGTTCCTATTGTTTGAACCTTCCAAGTGAAGTCTGTCTGGACAGTCTGAGTGAAGACAGAGCTTCTATCCAGAGAACCTTTTCCACCTAGACCTTCCGAGGGAAGGTCATCCGGACTATTTGAAGTCCATATAGTAGCTTTGTCTAGAGTGCTCCATGTCATCTGCCTCTGAGCCAGGACTTAGCCTTTGTCCCAGTGCTTTCTTTCATCCGAACCTTCGTGGTCCAGCACCTCCAAGGAAACCTAGTTGGCTCCATTTTTGCCTGTCCGGAACCTTCGAGTGAGGATCTCCCAGAACCTCCGAGTTAATTTATGTTTTAGGACAAAATGGATGATTTTGTTTGGAACCTGCGAGTGTCATCGGCTCGGACCCTTCGGGTCTTGGATTTTTCGAAGGTTTTGAACTATTCGGCATGTCCAACTGCACCCTTAGAGCAGTGTTTTTCTCCCAAACTAGTCATTGTGTTTGAATCCTGGAACCTCCGAGCGATGTTGTTCGGATCCTCCAGGAGATGTTTCTTTGTGAGTAATGGCTAGACTTTTTAGGGCAATCTATATAAGCTACCACCCCTCCTGGGTGGAGACGATCCTTTGCGATCCAAATCCTGAGTTGATCTTTTGCCCCCTTCTCTCTTGCCTTCTTGTGAGAAACTCTGAGAGGGTTAAATCTTGATGAGTTGGATTGTATTTCCATTGATCATTCTGGTAAGGGATCACCTCTAAGTCGATACCAAGTTCCTATTACTCTTGAAAGTTGATACCTCCTAGATGATTAGACGTCGCTCTTCAAGCTTGCAAAGAAGCCGAGAAGTTTGTGAAGGTTGGAGTTTTCCTACCCCAAACTAAAGAGCTACCAAGAAGAGAGGGAGGCTTCGCATTGGCAAACTCCTTGAGGAAAGAACACGTTTCGATGCCGGCATCGATCATAATATCAAGTTTCCTCAACGGAGATGTAGGACCTCACCAAGGGTTCAAACTTTGACAACAGACCCTTGTATCTCCATGTTTGCATCATTTACGCATTTACTTTCTAGTAATTTTACTTGTGGTCTTTTAGTTGCTAGAAGTTGTTTTACTTTCTATGTTTCATACTAGCATCTTTATGTTGTAGTTTTTTAAACTGGCCATTCACCCCCTCTAGATGATATTCTTGATCCTTCACTCTCCTGAGGCTCCTGGTCTCATCCCCACCCCCTCCCTATGTGTGTGTCTGTATACCCGTCGTGATCATCACTAAGCATGCATGACACTTTTGCCACAACGACTTGGCCAACACCAAGGTTGACTTTAATCATGGCTAAGGGAGGATAAGATAAGTGGAAGGAGGAAGAAGAGCGGAAGGCAAAATGGTCTATTAAGGCTCATAGTGGCATATTATAGAGAAGTAGACGAATTAAGTGGCAAAGTGTCAATTGCAACGGGATAAATGTCATGTGATAGAGGAACAACTATAGGCGTCGTAGATAATCAATTTTCATTTTGTAGTTTGTATGATTTAGCTTTGTGCCTTTGCTCTGCTACTTTACTCAAAAATAAAAACAAATGGATTATGCTTAACTATGACTTTAGGGACCAGTTATTTGAGCCACCTAATTTGGATGGAAAACTTTTATCTCATTACCTTCTATCCAACCGAGGCATCTGGTCACAGCCCACAAGCTAGGGTGAGAGAGAAGATGTGTTTCTTCGCAATTTGTTGGGCGTGGAACGTATTTAGACTGGTATGATAAGTGCATTTTTGTATACTCATAAAATCATAATTCGCTCGGCTTCTTGGCTCCTATGCTCATATAGCTCGAACAATGGCTTCTCTATTACGATGGAGATAGACCTCTTAAGAACTGATTTAACAACTACATGCTAAAACTGAAGTGATGTGTATTTCATTTCAAACAAATCTTTGCTTGTACATATGCAATGACTGTGATTTGGGACTTGAGCTACCGCTACTTCTTCGTGAGGATATTACTGCGGCTTGAGGGCAATCCAGTCAAACAACCAAGATGAGTTATGCTGGATTCATACCCCCTTGGCGTTTGCACATCCAAAAGTGACTACTGTCTATTTTCGCAGGACCAAAATCGTCGCCCTAGATGGTCATAACAACAAATCTCAGATCAAGACAAGGTGCTTCTCTCGACTATCTAGAAAGAAATGGCTATGGCTCCCAGAGTCTAGAATTATGCATGGCGCCTTCTTCACAGAGGCATCCCTTCTTGTAAGAGATCAGGTAAAGTCTCAACTCACATATAGAAGGAGTGCAAACGATGTGGCCTCGAGGAAGATGACACTCACTTATTCTTCCTCTACCAATTCTCCGGAGCTGGTTCTCCCAACCTTAGTCTATTTGCACTGATGCTCTCTCTCAAGGATTACGGTCTCACAACTTTTTGAAGTGTGTAGGGAGGAGAGAGAATATAGGGTATAAATCAACTCGAGTGGAGATAAATATTTCTGTCGCAGTGATTAAGCGGATTATTTCCATCTGGGTTGATTTGCATCCTACATTCTCTCTCCTCTTCACACATTATAGAAAATTGTAAAAAATTTAAAAAAATCAAGAATACATGTAAAAATATAATCATATGCATTTTGAAAAAAATTGGTACATTCTGAGTAGCGACGAGTGTGGTATTCAGAGGTGCAAATTTATTTTTATTGTGCATGGAGCATGCAGTCATATTTTTACACCAAATTTTATAAGTTCATATATCTAATAGCATGATAAACATTGATATATTTTTATATTTTTTTCACAACTTTTTAAAGTATGTAGAGAGGAGAGACACAATGATCTCTTATTCAACAGGAAGAGTAGTGGTCCCATGTAGGCCAGACATGCGGCTCAGGCGCTCATGGACAACATCCAGGCCTAGAGCTCTTCTAGGTACCCTAGAATGAATATGGACCATTCATTTATCATAATACATTGGTTAATCTTCTCTGGTACTCCAATATAAGGCTTAAGGAGTATCACCTCCAAAGACGTAAAAAAATTAGGGAGTACCTTGATGTTAGGGTAAAATCAGAATCATGAGAGCAATTTACTTATTTATCACGCATGTATTTTAGTAATATTTATTTCCACCTCATTCAAACCCTAACCCTAATAACCAATTCCACCGTGCAACGCTGAGACATTTCGCATTCGATCTCTTCAAACTCTAATCCTAATCCCCAATTCCACCGCGCGGCCACCAATAGCGAGGGGCTCGGGAGCAGCTGAGACGAGCTCGCACCGTGGCTCACGTTAGTAGAGGCAGATCTACGGATCTGTTCAGGACACCACCCACTTGGATATATAGCATCAACACTACACACATCAAGCTCTAGTCATTAATAGATGCAGTTCACAAACAATCATACCAGATTCAACAAAGAAAGGCAGAGTATGTGACGCATGCCCAGACAAAATACGAAGTAAGTAGGGGGATTAACGGGCCAATGTTGAATTAGAAAAAAAGGAAATGATAAGAATGTAGAGATGGGGTACGTCATGGCGGCGGCATGTGATCATGGGGGTACCTCCAGCAAAGTCGATATACTCTTCGTAAAAAGTCCAAGTTACCCCTTTAGATGGATGATCAGATTTGCTTGATTCTCTGTTTAGGGAGTACCAGGGTATCATAAAAAAGCTCTAGACTTATCCTCTCCACAAAACTTGACCACCAGCCATCTGATCAATGCCAAGCTAATTCTTCCATCCTTTTGCTTCCAAGCTCAAGAATCTATGTCGATGCAGCTTGGAAACTTGCCAGAGACCCTCAGATCAGACAACTCTATATAAGATCGGTATCTTCATCCACTACCCTGACTCCTTGCAACTTGCGGTTCTTATTCAGGCGACTTCTCATCCTGCTTCATCCGCTCTCCAGGCTAAAGCTTATGGTCTCCTCCTTACTGCAATGGCCTCTCAACTCACCCTCCAACAAGTCAACTTTATCACGGATAACCAAACCATGGCAAAAGCAAGAATTTAAGGAACATCTCCACTTCACTAAGTCATTGGTCTTTACGACCTGACCTTGATGCCTTCTTCCAGTGCTCTCACAATACCAAAGTGCCCAGGGAATTAAACCCTGTATGTCACCCATCAATAGGCTCGTAGGGCCAGTGGCGGAGGAACCGTCCCTTAGCTGCCTGGGCTTAACGTTGACACAATGCTGCATTTCTGATAAAGTTTCATGGAAAAATTATGTTTTTATTCACATAAAACAACATTTTTTCCACACTTCGGAAATGTAACATGAGACAAGCTACTTGAAAGGACCAAGATGTCGCCTAGAGGGGTGGTGAATAGGCAATTTAAAACGTCTAATCAATTCTAGCCAATTTAAATGCAGAATTAAACTATTGGCTATGAACAAGATTACCCCCCCTCGAAAGCTAAGTTCAACTAGTGCACAAGCAACCTAATCAAGTGTGTATGATTTCAAACTTAGGTTGATTAAAATACAATACAATAGGGTAAGCAATTTATTCTGCACAAGATATACAAGTAGCAAGAATGAATTGCGAGTATGAAATGCGATATGTAAAGGAGATAAGGGACAAACGATGTATGACCCGGAGTTCGGATATCCACCGATACCATATGTCTTCGTTTGAGGATCTGATCACACTTGATCAAAGGTGGGCTCTCTCTCAAGCCACTTTCTCTCGAGGACTCTCTGGAGTCTCCCCGATCACTACGGCTAGCTCCTTCCTCCACTCCCGGAGATGGCGAGCTCCAAAGCCACTTCACAATCTCTCGGGCCTCTTCACAATCTTCACGAAGAGATCACCGAGCTCACAACCACCAAGCCGTCTAGGAGGCAGTGGCCTCCAAGAGTAATGAGCTCCTGGACATGCGCTCGAACACAATCGACGCCGAATGCTCAAACTCACGCAACTAATGCGCTAAGTGTGGGCTACCAAAGCACCACACACCTCTCACACTCCTCTCTCTTTTCTCACTAAATCACAAAGAATTTAAATCTCGCAAGATATGTTTGGGAGAGGAGAGGAGAGCACTCAAAGTTGGAACACCAAGTTCTAACACCTCACAAGCCACTGCACAAAGCAAAGTGAGTAGCCCCTCCCCACAAGGAAGGCAAGGGGTATAAATACCCCTCTCCCAAAAACTAGCCGTTGGGAGCTCGGCACCACATCCGGACATTCCGGGGAAACACCCCCGGACACTCCGGATACACAAATCCAACGGCTACAAACTAGCCGTTAGGATCTTGGCAGCACATCTGGACATTCTGGGGTAACCCCCGGACACTTTGGATACACAAATTTAACACATCCGGACATTCCGGGGTGGAATGTCTGGACACACAAATTCCAGCGGCTACAAATTAGCCGTTGGACCCCTAGCACACAGGGAAAAACACGTCCGAACATTCCGGCCCAACCCGGACACTCCGGGACAACTCGGACACTTCGGGAATACCCGGATACTCCGGGTACTTGGCCGAGAGCACTCCAAAACGGCTCAAGACCACCTGGACACTCCGGGACAACCCGGACACTCTGGGTAACAGACCCAAGGCAGCTCAGAACAGAGCCAAGCCGGTCAGACAGCCTCTACTCAGACAGAAACCTAGAATACTAAGATCTAGACTTCCCGACAAAACACGACCCGCACACATCCTAGGTTTGAGCATCCGATAATCGATATGATCATGCTACACATCCGGTAGCCCCTCTTGATAGTACGGCTATCGAACCTATAACCCGGTCTCCCATCAAACTCCGTAAGACCGGCAAAACTAGAAACCCTAGTCTATGGCATACCTTTGCCTTGAGCAATCCTTGCCGGACTTGACGAACACATCATCCAAGTCACGTCACTTATTATTGCTCTTCTAGGCTTATCATCAACTCCACTTAAGCTTGATGACGATCTTCATCCTCGCTCCCCACCTCAATCCTCTCTCGATCTTCGGAAGCTTGATGAAGTCCAAATGATAGCTCCACATGCACTAAGCATAGGAGGCTTTCTCTTCACATTATCTTCATCGGTTCACCACTAAGGCTTGAACCGCAAGCATCAAGTTCATGAGTCTTCACCGTGCTCAACTTGATCTTACTCTTCCATTTGGCACATTTGAATATCTCGATTTAACTCTTGCCACCATATGAACCTAACCCCGACTCACTCTCAAACACATAGCATATGGGTTAGTCCATAAACATAAATTGACAATCTCATACCTTAATCACTTGGTCCATTGATCGCAAGCGACAAAGTCTTCTTTGCTTGATTGTCAACTATCTTCAATCCAACTCATGGATTTAATCTTCGACCTTTTAGCTCAACATATGAGCCCATGGATCCTAACCCCAACACACTCTATCACAAAGCAAATGGATTAGTCCATAAGACATTATTGACAACTATATACCTTAGTCATTTGAACCACTCAAATAACTTAGCCTTCACGCTTATCGTCAATCTTCTCGAGTCCAACTCATGGACTTCCTCTTATTCTTCGTTAGCTCAACTCATGAGCTTCACACACCTCGATCATCTTTGAGTTCACTCCTTGAACTACAATCTTGATCATCCGAGATCTTCATCTCTCTAGCTTCTTCTTAATCACCTGAGTATCAACTAGAACTCATTGATCTCGATGCATCTCTTTTGATCTCATGGCATTCCTCAATGAATTAATGCTCTATCAACCATTGCATCACCTACGGAACAACCTTCAAACAATTCTCACCTAATTGTTAGTCCATAGGTATTGTCATTAATTACCAAAACAACACTTAGTGACTAGATAAACCTTCACTACTCCTTTATCTTATGTTAGCAGCAATCACCAATCAGGTGCCTGCCCTGTACTGGTAGACCTTAGCGTGAACTCTTTCATGCTACACGCTATATTTTTCTTTTGGTGAAAAAAATTCCTCATCTTCCAGGAAAAGAAACTAAGCTTGTTTGGGACAAGGATATTTTCAAATGGACCTTAGAGAGCTTGAGCAATCATGTACACTGACAACGCTACCCTAGTGCAAGCGAATGTACATCGTCAACTTCTTCTCTCCCTCATAGACATTGTGTCACATTGAGCCTAAGCTATTAGGGCAAAGCTAGGGCCAAAACACTAATAGGGTCAACTCCATTGCATTGGGCTCATCTTCTACGCATGAACAACGATAAGCATGCTGGCTCCACCCCCGCAGCTACCTTGATCAATTTTTTCAATAATTTCTCTAATTTCTTTTACATAACTACAAACCCTAGGAGAACAACATGTTACCAGGGAGTCTTTGAGGTCAGGATGAAAGCGGCAGCAACTGACCATGAGCATGCTTGCATCACTTGCAAAAAATGACCTAGAGGCTAATGCGGATATCTACGAAATTTATGTGGACTAAGGCAGGTTGACAAAGCCCACTAATTTCAGTGGACAGCCCGTTAAGGACCTTGCCTAATGCCTCCTCCTTCCAACTCGTTCACACCCTAGCAGCTAGTACCGCCTTAGCTTCATCTTCTCTAGTCATATCCTCTACTCCTCTCGTTTTGGTCGTCGTCAGAGGGCAGTCACAGTGCCCATAGGGAGCCGACGCAAGCGGCAAGGAGGAGGTGTCGCTTGTGTCGTCAACCTTGTTGATGAAGGCATAGGTCGTGACTCGTGTGAAGCTTGGCCGACACTTAGCTACCAACACATGAAGGTGGAGGTGCTGCTCGTGTGGAGGTATAGCTTGGCAGTGTTGGGTTACTAGTACTTAGGCTGTAGAACCTCGAGTCTCGTGAACTTACCGGTTGCAGCACGGAAGCAACAATGATGATGACATGGATGAAATTTCATTCTTCTAAAAAATGTGAAACAAGCTTTGTCAGGGGGTATTTGGTTGGGCTTATGTGGTGGCTTTGTGTGCTTATAAACCATAAGCCCAACCAAACAAGAAAATTTCCAACATTGCTCTCACTTAAGCCACTTGCTATACTAGTCTATCCAGCAAAAGCACCTCTTGAGGTGCTTATCTGGCTTTTTGCAGGATAGATTTCAACTTCAGCCTCAACGTTCAGTGTAAATTACCCGCATTTGCCATTATGAACCATTTTCTCCTCATCCAGCAATTTCCACCTGTCACGCCACCATATTCTCTCTCCCTAGGGCTTCTCTCCCACCGCCAGTCTCTGCCGCCACCGCTAGGGTCTGCCCCGCTCCGCTCGAGCTCGCCCCCTCCCTACTCGAGCTCTTCCCCATCTCGCCCGAGCTCCTCCCCACCCCGCTCCGCCGCTGACCCCCGAGGTCGCCCCCTCCCCGCCCGAGCTCCTCCCCGCCCCACTTCGCCACCAACGCTCGAGCTCCTTCCCAGCCCACTCCATCGCTGTCGCTCAAGCTTGTCCCGTCCCCGCCCAAGGTCATCCCGAGCCGGTCCTCCCCGCCCACCGGAGCTCCTCCTGACCACCGGAGCTCGTCCGTGCCCGAGGTCATCCCAAGCTCCTCCTCCCCGGTTGCCTCCTCTCACCCTCCTCCCGAGCTCCTCCTTCCCGAGATACTTGCCCCTCCCCGAGTAGCGGCTACCCTGACGAGCTCCTCCTTGAGCCAGCCGGCGTCACGGGCGAGCTCTTCCCCTACCGGCCTCCTCCCGACTGTCCTCCACCCCAACGACCTCATCCCCGAGCCACCGGCCGAGCCGCCGCCGCCAGCCCTCCTCCAGCTGCCGGAACTCCTCCAAGCCGACGAGGTTGCCACCATTTTTTTGCTTTTGCTCAGATTCATGTCATGCTTTGTAGAAGTTCAGCTCAGAATGTTGTAATAGGAACATTAACTAGCATCAAAGTGAACTCTTCTCTAATTTCTATAATGATATAAGATTAATTTATGTAATTTCTACAGATATGTTATAGATCTATTAATTCAATTTGTTCTCTAATTTCTGCACTGTAATGAATGATAGTTCATGGAGAGAGATCTAAATTTGTTTGAAACAATACACTCTGAATTTTGTTACCTAGATACATGCAAATGGATGGATAGTTGGCATGGGAGAAATTGGACAATGATAGTTTGTTCACAGCCTGTATGCATCTGGGAGAAATTAGACAATGATGAGATGGTGCTGATCCATGAGAAGCTTGACAGAGATAGTGCTTTATGCATATTTTTGTAAATAGAAGAAACTATTATACTAGATATCGGTTCATATACACTAATCAACATAAACAACCTCTCAGCTTAATTGGCATAAAATAAAGTGATTAACATTAAATCGGTATATAAACAACCTCTCAGCATTTTAGGGGTATTTCAGACATCTTCACTCACAGCCACAGCTCCGACGACCAGTTTACCAAACGGCATTTTAGCTTTCTCACAACAGACAGCCCACAATAACTTTCTCACAGCAAATAGCCCAAGCTACTTTTAGATAACTCACAGCCCAACCAAACACCCCCTCAATATGTGGGGTTTTAGTGGACGCCGTATTGCTCACGTATATGTTAAGTAGATTGCCGCGTATACCCATGTAAAACCTGACGGCCAGTGCGGGCAAGTTGCACGCTGTACAGCGACTTGACCACTTACGTCCCAACGTGGAGGTGATGAACCCGACTCAGACCTTCTGCACTTCACCGAAGGACCTCCGGACGTAGCATCGGCGACATGAGCAATGGTGATTCAGGCCCGTGCGGCCGGATACCGTGGAGTAAAGTGGATGCAAACAATCACGATCAGTCCGTCACAGGTCCAGAAAATACGAAGCACCATCGCTGCATTTTCCACGGTGGAATCCACCTCCTTCGCATGTTGCGTTTCCGTGGAACGTAGAAAGGCGCGGTCGGCATTGGCCGCGACGAGGCGGAACCTGGGCCTCACCCCCAGTTTGTCTGGCCCAAACGCACCAATTTTCACCTTCGGAGTTCCTCCAGCTCGGGCAACGGCGGCAGGGCGTGCGAGCCATCGAGCGCCTCACGATTCGGCCCCTCTGCTTCGCCTAATCCGTGGCCCTCCCTTATCCCTCAAATCCAATCCAATCGCACCCTTCCTCTAGATAAGCGAACCCCTATTCCCCTCTCGCCCCCTCTCCCTATCCACCCCATCCTCCCCTCCCCTCCGCCCGCGCAGCAGCTAGCTCGCCTCCCAAGAAGCCGCCTCCATGGCCTCCCTCGCTGCTGCATCCGCCTCCACGGCCCTCCTATTCCCGCCCTCCACCTCCTCCTCCAAGCCCCGCCTCGGGTTCGCCGCGCCCGCGCGGTTCCGCCGCGCGGGTGCGGCGGCGGCGGGGAGCTCCTGCCGGCGCCCGGGGCTCCTGGTGGTGCGCGCGGCGAGGGCGAAGTTCGAGCGCACCAAGCCGCACGTCAACATCGGCACCATCGGCCACGTCGACCACGGCAAGACCACCCTCACGGCGGCGCTCACCATGGTGCTCGCCTCCGTCGGAGGTAGCGCGCCCAAGAAGTACGACGAGATCGACGCCGCCCCCGAGGAGCGCGCCCGCGGTATCACCATCAACACCGCCACCGTCGAGTACGAGACCGAGACGCGCCACTACGCCCACGTCGACTGCCCCGGCCACGCCGACTACGTCAAGAACATGATTACCGGGGCCGCCCAGATGGACGGCGCCATCCTCGTCGTCTCCGGCGCCGACGGCCCCATGCCGCAGACCAAGGAGCACATCCTGCTCGCCAAGCAGGTCGGTGTCCCCAGCATTGTTGTTTTCCTCAACAAGAAGGACCAGGTCGACGACGAGGAGTTGCTCGAGCTCGTCGATCTCGAGGTCCGCGAGCTGCTCACAGCCTACGAGTACGATGGTGACAACGTGCCAATCATCTCCGGCTCCGCACTGAAAGCGCTCGAGGCCCTCATGGCCACCCCTGGCATTAAGCGTGGCGATAACGAGTGGGTGGATGGCATCTTCTCCTTGATTGATTCCGTGGATACCCACATCCCTGTCCCGCAGCGGCAGACCGACCTTCCCTTCTTGCTCGCTGTTGAGGATGTGTTCTCCATCACTGGTCGTGGTACCGTTGCCACTGGCCGTATCGAGCGTGGCACCGTCAAGGTTGGGGACCCAGTCGATCTCGTTGGCATCCGTGAGACCCGTAATGCCACAGTGACTGGTGTCGAGATGTTCCAGAAGACCATGGATGATGCCATTGCTGGTGACAATGTCGGGCTGCTGCTCCGTGGTATGCAGAAGGAAGACATTGAGAGAGGCATGGTGCTAGCAAAGCCTGGTTCCATCACACCACACACAAAGTTTGAGGCTGTTGTGTATGTGCTTAAGAAGGAGGAGGGTGGCCGGCACTCCCCATTTTTCCCTGGTTATCGCCCGCAGTTCTACATGCGGACTACTGATGTGACGGGGAATGTGACAAACATTATGAATGACAAGGATGAGGAGGCGAAGATGTGCATGCCCGGAGACCGTATCAAGATGGTTGTTGAGCTCATCCAGCCCGTGGCTTGTGAGCAGGGAATGAGGTTTGCTATCCGTGAGGGTGGCAAGACTGTCGGTGCCGGTGTCATCAATAATATCATTCAGTAAACTGGATGGAGCATATCCACCACGAGAATTTTCCTCATTTACTCTTTTGCGAAATGTTATGTAGTTGTTATTATGCGTTTAGGGGTTGCTCATGTGAAATTGTAGTATGGCACTTTTCTCTTCAAGTGAATTTGCATGTGATATTCACGACAAAGGTACATCTGGAGGTGCCATCTGCTGTTATGTGTTCAACTGTTGTTCAGTTACGCTTTCGTGTTGTCGATATGCTTGAACATGGATATTCTTTTGAGCATGATGCTGCAAGGACTTCTTGGGTTGGAGGTGTACAATTGTAGCTTATTTCCTGCTTGGAGTATAAGCTAGCATTTAAGAGGGATGGGATTTGCCTGCTATGCTTGCTCGGCAGACCTATCTTAAACTTGAAGCTGTTATTAATGGTTCATTAGTTATATTGATTCTCTGCTGATTAACAGCTTAACTTGCAGAGATAATGTGTCTGCTCATCTGAATCAATGTGATTGTGTTCATGTAAGCTTTTGTCACTGGTCTGGCTTAATTGTCAGTTTCGAGTTATTATGTTTTACCAATTTTAGCTGTTCAAGGTGGTTATCTCAATCTATGCATTTCCAACCATAATAATCCATTGTGTTCATGTATCCTAGCAGAGGTGCTACTTTCAGGAGTTATTCATTGTGTTCTTTTGGGTGTTCTAAGTATAGATGCTTGCTTCAATCTTCTGCCTGACTTAGAGTGTCGGTACTCATTTAGACCTTTTGTTCTGTTCTACAGCCTTCACCTCTTCTGACATTCACATCATGAACATGAACTATTAATTGAATTCTATGAGCCTCACCCGATGTTTACAGCGTGTTGTGTAGCTCTGATTGAAGCTGGTCTAGCATTATGGAGAAGATCACAGGTTCAGTAGGCAGTAGCTGGGAACTTGTCTCAGAAATGCTCGATAATGGGGAAATGGCCTCCACTCTTTTGAGCTGCAAGACTGTGAGTGTGGATGGGAATTCACATTCTTGTGTAACTGGGAGATGTCCATGGAGTCACTTCTGATCTTTGCTGTCTTAAGGGAAAATTAGTTCAGGATACCAAAAAGGATCACATGTTTGCCCCCTTTAAACAAAATCATTTCTGATGTGCATAAGAATGTAGTGTTTTCATGTGAAGTTTAGTACTCTTCACTCTGCTGCTCAGCTGCCCGTCATTGCGGAGCACTGCTGCTTGGCAGTCTTCACTTTGTCTGCTGACGTTGTGTCTGAAGTAAGACCCCCAGGAACTGAAGACGTCACTTTGAGATTGACCAAAGCATATCCTCCATCTTGGTACAATTGTATGGCTATTTTCACATCTATTGTCTGTACGAATGATGAGAATTGCTGGAAGTTATTTATATTCCTGTCTGCTGTCTTGTACTCTTGTGTTCTTGACCCAAGACTATATACAACTGGAACTCAAAAGGCGGCCAAAATTTATCCAATACTCAGTTATACTGCCAAGCCAGCGAGCTAATCGATAAAGCTTATACCATCTAATCCTGAAAAGACTATTCTACAAAGAGCATTTATTCCAAAAACCAAAAGGGCAGAAATTTCCATGGACTTATAAAAGGGGGAGGAGAAAAAATCTGTCCTCCACAAATGGAGAAAGGGAGCATATAGTACATAGAGTGAGAGCTGAGATGGTCGCCCACAAAATTTCCACGCGTCACAGTGTGAGCCTGGCAGCCGCTATCATCCGAAGTTCCGAACGCCACTGCATTTATTCAAGTGGCGGCGGCCATGTCTTTCAGGCCGTTCTGTAGCAGAACCATGGAATCTATGCAGAGCTGGAAAACGAATAGGGCACAGCAAAATTCTACACATGGAATGTTATTCCCGTCGGTAGTTCGGGGACGATTTCAATAGCTACCATAAGGTCATAGCTCATATTTTTGGTAAGGGTAAATTGCCACGTGTCTTTCTAGACTTGCGTAGGTGTGTCATTTGGCTTTCCGAACTGTTTAAATAGGAGATGGGTGAGGGGATACCAGCTATGATGTCTAGAGAAATGAATCATCGCCATGTAATCGCATTTCACTCTGAAAAGGATCCGAGTTGTCATGCTTGCGGATGCAAGTCCAGGACTGAGACGGTAATTTGAAACTCGAAGGAGCTAGATGATACAACCATGCGACTCTTCTTGTGATGCTACGACTCGTGTCAAGCGGGAAGTGATCGTGCCCGATATCAACCATATGCCAGGCATGAGTATAACTACTGAAAATCGTCAGGTCATGCTCAACCCTTGTCTATTCTCTGCCTCGTTGCCCTCCACTACTCTTGGCTGCCGGTCGAGCTCCGCTCGCCATTCTTTGCTTCGCTTTTCTCTACACAACATCACGTTTCTTCAAGTATGTACAATATAAGTATTTAGCAGAATAAACTGATTTTTGCTACATATGCTAGCATTGATGCTTGTTTTAGTAGAATTGCAACACTCTCGGTTGATTAATGTCTGTAGTACAAGCATATATATCATGAGTATAGATAGAGAGAGAGAGAGAGAGAGAGGCCTAACGGGCATGCGCATGCAGAGGCACGCACAGGTGCATGCAAGGCGAGAGACCCGGACTACCCGATGGATTAGCAGGAGTGGTTAAACGTGATTCAACACCCCCCCGCAGTGTGAACGGCGGCCGGCTGGACGTTCAGACTGGTACGGAACTCCTGAAATACTGTCGACGGCAGCCCTTTGGTGAAAATGTCAGCAAATTGGTGGCTCGTCGGAACGTGTAGAACTTTGGCTTCACCGAGCGCCACACGATCACGGACAAAGTGTAGATCAATCTCCACATGCTTAGTCCGTTGGTGCTGCACCGGGTTGGAGGAGAGGTACATTGCACTGACGTTATCACAATAGACCACGGTCGCTTTGGTTGGAGGGCGATGAAGCTCGACTAGCAGTTGCCTCAGCCAGCAGGACTCGGCGACACAATTTGCCACCGCTCGATATTCAGCCTCGGCAGATGACCTGGAAACTGTGTGTTGACGTTTGGAGGACCATGAGATCAGATTGCTGCCGATGAATACACAAAAACCAGAGGTTGATTTTCTGGTATCCGGACATCCTGCCCAGTCCGCATCCGAGTAGGCAACCAGATCATGAGTTCGGGACTTGTGAAATTGCAGCCCAAAATGAGATGTGCCCTTGATGTACCGCAGTATCCGCTTGATGAGCTGAAAATGGGTGTCACGAGGGTCATGCATGAAGAGACACACTTGTTGAACAGCATATGCGATGTCGGGCCTTGTGAGCGTCAAGTATTGCAAGGCGCCGGCGAGACTGCGATAGAGAAAAGGATCTGAAACCGGTGAACCGTCAGTGCCTGAGAGTTTGGAACATGTGTCAATAGGTGTGGAAATTGGGTTGCAATTGAGCATTTTTGCACGGTCAAGGATCTCCAAGGCGTACTGCTGTTGGGACAAGAATATACCAGACGTGGTGCGAGTGACATTGATGCCGAGAAAGTGGTGAATATCACCAAGATCAATCATAGAGAATTCAGAGTTGAGGCTGGTGATGATTGACTGAAGGAGAGTAGTGGTGTTGGCAGTAAGAATGATGTCGTCTACATAGAGTAGCAAATAGGCAGTGGAGGAGGCGCGATGCAAAATGAACAAGGAAGAATCACATTTGGAGCTAACAAAGCCGATGGATAGAAGAAAGGATGTGAATCGGTGAAACCAAGTTCTAGGAGCCTGCTTTAGCCCATAGAGAGACTTGTTAAGGCGACAAACATGTGTGGGATGATCAACATTAAGGAAACCCGAAGGTTGTTGACAGTAGACGGTTTCTTGGAGATTACCGTGGAGGAATGTGTTCTTGACGTCAAGTTGGTGAATTGGCCAAGAGGTGGAGACGGCGAGACTGAGGACAGTGCGGATGGTAGCGGGCTTGACCACCGGGCTGAATGTCTCGCCATAGTCGACGCCGGCTTGCTGTGTGAATCCACGAACCACCCATCTGGCTTTGTAGCGCGCCAAGGAACCATCCAAGTTGAGTTTGTGCCGGAAGATCCACTTCCCGGTTACAACATTCGCACCTGCAGGACGAGGAACTAAAGACCAAGTGTCATTCCGTTTCAAAGCATGAAATTCATCAAGCATAGCGTTGTGCCAATTTGGGTCCTTGAGAGCGTGACGGTAGGAGGCGGGAATTGGAGAGATAGGGGAGACATCGGTGGTGAGAAGATATCTTTGGTTGGGTTTGGAAATCCCAGCTTTACCGCGTGTGATCATGCGGTGAGTGTTGTGTGGCAGATGGAGTGGTTGAGGGGAGAAAGAGATGCTGGGTGAACCGGCAATGGTGGGAGCAGAGCTGGGTGTCTGAGCTGCCGCAGATGGCGAGGTAGATGAGCTGTGCCTAGAGTCGCAGTGTGCTGAAGGCGAGGGTGTGTCGGTCGGCGGAGAACCTGGAGACGCAGGTGGAGCCGAGGTAGGTTGGGTGTAGATCCCATGAAAGAACGGGTCTGCAGGCTGTGCAGGTGTTGTGTTGGATGGAGCTGGTGTCTTAGAATCAGGGGAAAAGTAAGGAAAGCAAGATTCATCAAACGTAACGTGCCGAGAGATGATTACCTTGCGAGTGGTTAAGTCTAGGCACCGGTAGCCTTTGTGCTCGAGGGGATAGCCGATGAAGACACAGCGAGTCGAACGTGGTGCAAGTTTGTGATCAGAGGTGGCATAGAGGTTTGGGAAGCAAAGACAGCTGAAGACTCGTAGATGATCATATGTGGGATGTGTGCCATAGAGTAGATAGTGTGGGGTGAGGAAATTAACAGGTCACGAGGGGCGGCGATTAAGGAGATGTGTGGCAGCGTGCAACACCTCAACCCAGAATTGCGACGGGAGACTAGCTTGTAGAAGCAAGGTGCGTAGGATGTAATTAGTAGAACGAATAATGCGCTCAGCCTTGCCGTTTTGGGGCGACGTATGAGGGCAGGAGAGGCGAAAGGAGACACCGTTATTGGAGAAGAAATCGCGGAGGCGAGAGGTAAGAAATTCACCACCATTATCACACTGTAAGCACTGAATAACAACATGGAACTGAGTGTAAACAAAAATAAAGAAACGGTGCAGGACAGAGGATGTATCAGATTTATTGCGTAGAGGGAAAGTCCATGAAAAATGGGAGAAATCATCCAAAATAATCAAGTAATATTTGTATCCTGAAAGCTAGGTATAGGAGAGGTCCATAGATCACAATGAATAAGTTGAAAAGGAGCAAAAGTAGATGAATGAGAAGCTGAAAAAGGCAATCTAGTATGCCGGCCAAGTTGGCATGCCTCGCAAACAGAAGACATGCGCGGCTCATTATTGCTGGACTGAAGAAACTCCTTGGACAATCGAGACAGTGACGCCGGTCCTGGATGGCCGAGACGACGGTGCCAAAGGTCGCCAGAGACGGAGGTGTTGACGAGGACTGCCGGGGACGTCTCTGAGGCGCCGAAGAAGGGGTACAAAGGACCGAAGCTATTGGATCTCAGAAGGATTGTCCTGGTTGCTAGATCCTTCACAGAAAAACCGTAAGGGTCAAATTCCACAGAACAAGCATTATCAGTAGTAAATTGACGCACCGATATAAGATTTTTGACGATGGAAGGGGCAACGAGAACATTGTGAAGATAAAAAGGATGATCAGTAAGACGAGTAGATCCATTTGCAAGGATGGGAATGCGAGAACCATTACCGACAACAATGTGCTGAGAATTAGGCCTTGAAGTGGAATGAGACGAGGTTAAGTTACCCGAGTT
The DNA here is from genome assembly GCA_019208055.1 of Stipa capillata. Classification (NCBI taxonomy): domain Eukaryota; kingdom Viridiplantae; phylum Streptophyta; class Magnoliopsida; order Poales; family Poaceae; genus Stipa; species Stipa capillata. Next base: position 402,270 of record JAGXJF010002575.1, read on the forward strand.
GCCGGTGACGTGAGATGTTGCGCCCGTGTCCATGAACCAGCCAGTATTGGTGTTGGGATGCTGCATGGCCACATTGCTGAGTGCGGCATTGATCATCGCGGACTGATCCCAGGAGATCGACGGATTTGGAGCAGACTGGCCCGAGTACATCACAGGGTACGCTTGGGTAGCGACACCGGGACGTGGACCAAGAATTCCAGCAGCATTCGGCGCGACCCACGACGGACGCCAAGGCGGAGGGAACGGCGAACCCCAGGGCGCAAAGTATCCCATCCAAGGTTGCTGCACCGAAGGTGGAGTAGAGGAGCCACGCCCGCCAGAGCCGCCATCACCGCGACCGCGACCACGGCCGCGCCCACGGCCACCACGGTCGCGTTCCCCGGACTGATGACCGCCACGCTGAGAGGAGGCCTGGCCACGGCCAGACTGGGCGCCTGCAGTGGAGCGGTCGCCACGATCACGGCGGTCACTGTTGGTGTTACCGTGGATGACGAGGGCCTGGGAGCTTTCCTGGCGCGCCTTCTTGTCCGCCGCTATCTCAGCCAGAAGGAGCCGTGATCGTGCCTGAATGAATGAGGGAAACGGCACCTGTGACTGAAAGATCTCAGCTTGAACTTGGAACTTCTGGCTGAGCCCATCAACCATCTGCAGAGTGAGTGTGCGATCGGAGACCGGTTCACCCACGTCAGCAAGGGCATCCGCGAGAAACTTCAGGCGACGGCAGTACTCGGCGACAGAAAGATCGCCCTGGACCATAGATCGGAACTCTTGACCGAGATGCATCGCCCGGCCGGCCTGATTGTCGTGGAAGAAAGTGTCGAGCTGATGCCAGATGGTGAAGGCTGTATCATTGGTGGTCATGACGACGTCCAGGAGCTCGTCGGAGATTGTGGAGTAGAGCCACAGTACGACGGTGACGTCGACCCGGCGCCATTCGTCGTCTTCGTACCGTGGATCAGAACGCTCCTCAACGTGGTGACGAGCATCGAACTTGGTGAGGACAAATAGCATGAAGTTCTTCCACTTGGCGTAGTTGTTAGAGGCAACGTCAAGTTTGAAGGGAATGTAGCTATGAATGTTGACGTTGTGGATGGAGAGGCCATTGGAAGGGATGGCGAGAATGCTAGAGGAGGGAGACAGAGTTTCTGCAGGGATAGGGGCGGTGGGTGCGCCGGAGATAGGAGTCGGTGGTGCACGGATCGGATTTGGCAGGCTGGCAGAGGAGGGCATGGTGCCCTGCCCTGCCGCACCCGCGGTGTCCGCCATGAAGAAAATCGCTCTGATACCAAGTAGAATTGCAACACTCTCGGTTGATTAATGTCTGTAGTACAAGCATATATATCAAGAGTACAGATAGAGAGAGAGAGAGGCCTAACGGGCATGCGCATGCAGAGGCACGCACAGGTGCATGCAAGGCGAGAGACCCGGACTACCCGATGGATTAGCAGGAGTGGTTAAACGTGATTCAACAGTTTTAATAACATAGATGCTTAATTAGACATCCATGTTTAAGAGGTATTTATGTATTTAATTAGTAGTAACTAATATATAATAATAATCTAAGCACCCTTAAAGAGAGCTTGCATTGAAGTAGGTAAATTTTACATGATGTTTGATGATGTGGCTATGTTCTCTCTCTTTAAGCACTCCTATGTAAGCATCTTGCATTGTACATACTCTTCCATCGTTTGGTTGGAGCGCATCTGGCAAGTAGTCAGCGCTCTGACGAGAATCCGCCTACCTTCCCTTCCACCTCCATAGATGGCTTTTTGGTGAGCTCAAATGAAGAGGCATCGCTCTATGAACTCTGGATCTTGAAGAAGAAATGTGGAATGGTTCTAAGAAAATTTTCGGGCTAGTAGCACGTATGTTCTCATAACTTCGTCATTATTTCGTCCAAACAAGGAAAAGAAGAGAAAATCCTTTCATTTGTATTGCCGGATAATCCTTTTTTGATTTCTTTGCCGGTTTTCCTCCTTTTGCAACAGTGTCATTTCACTCTCGCGACAAACAACAACACGGATCACATAATTAACTTTCTCGCAGCATACATTATATTTGGTGCAAGCCGGATTCTTTTTATTACAGGTGTCCCAGGATTTGTTGTGTATAGTTCATCAATTTCTTGTAGATTTTCCTTTTTGGATGGAGGTGCTTTTATGCCTTTATTGTTTGCAGGTGGAGATTTGCTAGAAAAGTGCGACATCTTGTTGCAGCGCACGGTTCTCTTGTTAGGATGATCGAATGACTAAAATAACCTACTAAGTAGGATTTGACGGCTTTAAAGAAATCCAATCGAAGATCCGACTATGTGCCTACCTAAAACTATTCAAAACTACGTTTACATCTACTAGACAACTGTCCGCGCGACTACACGATGCTAAGTTATGACGCTAGCTGTAGTTCCGTTTGTACTTTGTCGTAGATATTGAACCAGGAAGCAGAACATGTTCGAAGCTGAGGCGTAACAGAAATTTTTTGTGTTCGGAGGAAATTGATGTGTATATACCATGGTAATCTGATATATTGAGCGAGTAAAATGGAGAAATCATCGATCCGAGTAAACATGTGTTCGTAAGATTTGTTAATGCTTATAAATGAAGATCTATAAGATAACAATTATAGAAGTGATGTGTATCCACGGAGATAACACGTGGCTTCACAGTGAACTTTTGCAACTTGATAACGAATGGAATGGCACTGCAGATAAATTAAAATTAAAATGCGGAAACTAATGAGAGATAAGGTAATGAAAAGTAATGGCGAAAATAAATTATTTGGAAGCGTTCACTAATTGCAGAGCAATTTCCGAACTTGTGAATATACTTTTTCTCTAATGTCAGCTTGAAAATAATTATTTATAAAATAATTCATAGAAATATCTGGAAGCATTTGTTTGAGGTCAATAATTTTTGTTAATCGTTTCAATTCGTATATTATTTGCATTTTTGGCCGCTTTTGCAGGCAAAATCCTAGGCCCATTTGCATACCCTTCCATCCCAGCTGGCCCATTTAATTTGCCCATCGCAACCAGGCTACCAGCCCATCGTCGTGGGGAGGCAGGTCACCACGTCTCTGAGCGACGGAGATGTTGCTCCATGGCAGACGCAGCTGCGCATCGACAACGGCGGCGATTTCGCCGGACATGGAGCCTAATGACGTCGGGCAAAGGCATGGGAAGTCACGTGCAAGCTGCAGGCAGCCCATTTGTGCTCACGAAGGCGTGCAGAATCGTTGTGACGACGGCTCACGGTGGTGGCCAGTAACAAGGGAAGACGGCATGGGTGTTCCAGTAGTTCTTCGACCAAATTGGGCCGCGCCAAGTACCAGCGGACTCACCACACCTCCAAGCCGACTGTGGATTGCCTGAGGTCTTTGGTGGCCTCGTGACTGTCCATGGTGGCATGACGAACAACCATGGGGTGGGGGTGTGGGGGGGGTGGGGTTAGGGAGAAGCGGAAGCGAGAGAGAGGTGGATGACGCGGGGAGCAGGTGCGGCGCGAGGGAGGCGGTGCCGTGGAGAGGAGAGGCGTGAGCTTGGGACTCGGGGTGGAGCCATGGAGGGGAAATGCGTAAGGACCTCACTGTGAATACAAATAGTTACAGGATTCAGGAATGATCTCGAAGATATTTCAAGCTGCCGAGATCGAACGGATCATATAGGTTTGTGGCAAGATCGGACGGCTGCTGTTAATTATTTGTTGATGTAGTGTGCTCTTTTACGGAAAACCTCACCTATTTTTGATATATAGATATGATCCTAAATGACTGCACGTGAACTACCCTAACAACTTTAAACATAAAACCTATCGTGGTTATACAGCACCCTCACACAGGCCAGGCCGTGCCACCCACCATGAGGTGCACTCACACGCACAGTCAAGATCCCCATTTGGCAGCTGTGTCACACTTTAGCCATTTACAACACCCACGCGACTCGATTGGCACCAAACGCCTCGCCAACCCCAATGACACCGCGGTCGCCTTCCTCAGTTCCTTCCTCTCCATTCCTCGTGTTAAGACTAGGATTCTCCCTCTTAGAGTATATCCAACGGTCCCATGTTACTCAATGTTAAATTGTTATCGATTTTCAACTAATTTTAAACATTTTTAATTATCTAAAACTCTAAACCTAGATGATCTATTTTGCACGGTGTTTAGTAAAATTGCCATAACTCTTACGTATGGACTCTGATTGTACTAATTTTGGACCAAAAGAAAAAATTCAATCAAAATGCCATTTTCACCAATTCTGAGCACTCTTAGAACTCCGTAACCCTAACCATATGGATCCCCGTGCCGTGCCTCCTAAAATAAGGCCTTAACTGTCTTCCTCCGCCTGTTCTTTCTTCTTCCACCAACTAAACCTCTGTCTGTCTCTCTCCCCCCCGATCAGAGCACTATGGTTGAGATGGACGTCGGCAATAGTGGGATTAGAGACGCGTCACACTCACATTACCCCACCTACTCCATGCGTAGGGGCGACAACAATAACAACAACGGACTTTGCTCATCCCAACACACACGTTTAAGGCAGAGCAAAACTCTAAGCTACCATGGGACAAGAACCCTGCCAATAACACCGGACGGAGGAATGCGAGGGCAATAGGGACTAGCATACATGGTCTTCGGACAACCCTAACGTGTTCCACTCCCACATCCTCGAGGTCATCGTCGGTGCCAACCTCGTCAACCGCTTCTCCAAGTACGCTGCCGTCATGCCCGTGGCGTCTGCATGCCCAACGGTGGTGGCGCCGTCACCAACGTCGTGCTCCGCCAAACGTGTCAACACTAGTAGACTACAGTCAATCGAACACCCTGTAACTCACAAGCGCCCCCGTGCTATCGGGGGGCAACGCCCGCTCTCATCAGAGAGAGAGAGATTATGTTTCGTAGGCTTCTTTCGGCCATGGCTCTCTGTTTTTGGTGCGTAAGAGAAGACGATACGTCAACAGGAAGGATCTTGTTGCACGAGAAGAAAATTTGCTACTCTTGCCGCGTCGCTCGTTGAGTTAATTAGTGTGAGTGGACTACGATTTAGGAAAGGACGATACATCTAATATGTAAGTAACGTGCCTTGTGCATATCGGTGGATCCATTTCTATTGTGCCACGGGGGCATTTGGGCGATACGAAAGAAAGAAGAAGAAAATCATAGTCTTTAGTCTTCATATTTAAGATGATGTTCTAGTTTGTTAAATTTTTTAAAATATTATATTATTCTATACTAATTCCAAAGTAATTTTATCGACTCTCTTTCTACTTTAGTCAGCATTAATCCGTGTTCCGTACTTGTAACTGTGTGTCAAACGGACTCGTTCCGTTCAAGTAACATAAATTGAGTCGCCGGCCCCTGTTACCAGGCAGAAGCGAACCCAGCGACACAATCTCCCGCGAGTTGTTTTGATACCTCCTATACCCTTCCGTTCCGGCCACTAACCCTAGATCTCCGCCATGTCCAAGGCCTGGGGCGGCCTCGGCGGCGCCGGCGCCTGGGCGCTGGATGCCGAGCGCGCCGAGGAGGAGGAGCGCGAGACCGCCGCCGCCATCCCGGCACCCGAGCCCCCCGCCGCCAGCTTCCCCAGCCTCCGCGAGGCCACTGCCCCGGCGGGCGGGACCGGCAAGACGAAGAAGAAGAAGGGCACCACGCTGTCGCTGTCCGAGTTCGCCACGTACGGCCCCGGCGGCGCCCCGGCGCGGCGGGCTGCCGCCGCTGAGCCCAAGGGGCTCACCCCTGCGGAGATGATGATGCTGCCCACCGGCCCGCGGGAGCGGTCCGAGGATGAGCTCGACCGTTCCCGCATCGGCGGCGGGTTCCGCTCCTACGGCTCCGGGTTTGCTGGACAGGGGGAAAGCCGCGGCGGCGGCTTCGCTAACGACGGCCGCCGCGGGCCGCCGGACAGGGACTCGGATCTTGACATGCCCTCCCGCGCCGACGAGGATCGCAACTGGTCGCTGAATAAGAGTCCTTCACGCCGTCACCAGCAGACTCCGGCCCCCGGAATCGGTACGCATCCCTCGGGGGCGGCGCCGCTGACGGCCGCGCCGATGACGACGGTGACTGGTCGCGCGGGAAGAAGCCGCTGCCTTCTCGCTACCCGAGCCTCGGCTCTGGCGGTGGTTTCCGCGACTCCCCTGCCTCGACTGACTCGGACCGCTGGTCCCGTGCCATGCCGCACAATGGCGAGCGCGAGAGGCCACGCATGGTGCTCGATCCGCCCAAGCGCGAACCCTTGACCACCCCTACAACATCTGCTGAGGCGGGACGAAGCCGGCCGAGCCCATTTGGGGCTGCGAGACCCCGGGAGGACGTGCTGACTGAGAAAGGACTGGACTGGAGGAAGATGGAGACTGAGATCGATGAGAAGAAGACTAGCCGCCCCACCAGCTCACAGTCGAGCAGGCCAGGCAGTGCCCACTCATCGCGACCTGGGAGCCCTGGGTCACAAGCATTGGCTGTGGGAAGTGAAGGCGCACCGAGGGCACGCCCGAAAGTGAATCCTTTTGGGAATGCAAAGCCAAGAGAGGTGATTCTGCAGGAGAAAGGCAAGGATTGGAGGAAGATTGACCTCGAGCTGGAGCATCGTCGTATTGATAGGTATGACCTTTGGAGCTGCCTTTTGATATTAAACTTTATGTTGCAAAGTGTGCACGCTTACCATTTGCCTGTGAATGCAACACCCACTAAGGTTAATAAACCTGTAACCTTTCATGAAACGTAGGATTCTGTTTAGCTGGGACCTTGTTATGTTCTGCCAGTGGCGCTTAATAAACATTTTTTGCAAAAACTTGTAGTATCCACTTATCAATATTTTCAACAACCACAGGTTAATTTAACATTTCACTTGTTGTGATTTGAATAGTTGTTTCTGTGCTTCTTATGTCTAAATTATCAACAATACGTGTAAGAGATAAGGAAGTGGGAAGTACTAACCTTGTTGCTTAGACCTGGTTATTTCTAGTGTCAAAATTATCTGCAATATGTACAACGATGTATATTAGCAAGTTACTGGAATTGATTGTAAGAAGTACACAGTGAATTATGACATTGTCATAAATAATTTTGCTTGCATGTTTTGAATGTATTGATACTGGCTAATTTTGACCCCAAAGTAATCTTTTGGCCTGTAAGATCAAGTCAAGAAAATGTAGCAGCAGAGAGTTGGAGTAAATTGATGGACTCCAAACCATTTTTTGTTGGGACTGAAGCATTCATCTTTTGGTTTCCAGTATTTTTTTGTAAGGATGGAATAGTAGCAAAAGGTTAGTGAAGTCCAGAGCTATGTGATATTTTTGGTACAATACTGGCTTAGATTATTGAAGATAGGGACATGGCGGCCTTCTTCCCTCCATAGCTCACTGGCTATCTCCTTTCACGAGCCACCACTGGGCTAGGAGGAGAAGCACGTGAATGCTTCACAGGGCATTGTTTCAATACATGTTCATCTTAGTCGGTGCTATGGCATCTTCGTTATTTTCTCCAGATCTGAGGGCAATGACGTACTATGGGTGTTTGTACTGTTTTATCATGTTAATATAAATCAGCCGTTCCCCTCTAGGGGTTCTTTACCTTAGAAACGCGAGGGGCATAATAATTACGGTAAAGGATATGTAGAGATGTTTACTTGTGTTTCTCATGCAACATTTTTCTTCTATCGTGTGCAAATTAGAATGTGTTACATGCTTTTATAGTTTTAATGTGTATTTCTGCTTTGGATGGCATAATGATGTTGATTGACCGAATGACCTCATTGGTTGTCTACTTGACCTACATCAATGAATGATTTTCATTTTACTGGAAGCGTAATAGCACCCTGTCTGAGTCGAGGATGTCTCAGTGTTCATTATCCCACCATTTTGGATAAATCATGCTGCCAATATGAACAGTTTTGAGTGACATCGATGTGTACCACCTGCTTTTGCTCCTAACATTTCATCATGTAGGTTGTACCATAACTTCTGCCACATATGCGTAACTACTATGAACAACTAGCAGGGTCATTAATTATACTGTTTGCACAAGTTGTTTTTAAATAAATAAATACATATAATATATTATTCCCCATAATATCTGATAACATCTGATGTACATGGTTAGCAAATACTTCGACTAGGATTTGCCTTTGTTAACTGAGGTCTGAGGACAATATTTCAGTTACTTATTGCGATGCTGTAGCTAACACTACTCACTCTACTGTTGGTCATGCACTTGTCTAGGGAATGATTTATGCACGAATTGGCAGTTTTCTTCTTGTCATTGGGAGAACACATTTGCTCCTCTGTCAATTGCCTTAACAGACAGGGACATACACACTTACTACCGTTGCCAGCTTGCCGCACGCTTGCAGAACATAGGGGTCAAAGCTCATAACATCAATACCCTGACCTTCAAATTAATATGTGGAGGTCCTTGAATAAAGTTTGACACCTTTAGAGTTTAGAATGAACCTTGCAGTACCTAATCTTGAGAGGTTTACTGAAGATAACTTTAGCTCCTCTTCATTTTAAATACCTTGCTTTTCCTGTGTACCTCTGAGCCCCCTTTTACATCTCTGGCTTCAAATAATCTATCAATGATTGGTAGCATAGAATGTTGCTTTGGTGTCTGGAAGGATTAATAAGTGTATTTGGCAGAGACAGTCGCAAGTTTAAATCAACTTGAACCCTTGGTTAGGTGGCCTGAGAAAATGAACCTTCCTCAGCTCGAACTTAGCCAATCCTTTAGAAATTCAACCTGGCTATCTACGTATCACGGTATCATTTATCATTATGTTTTGAATAAATTAGCTGCCATGTAAATAGATCCAGTGGTTTTAGGTGATCCATTTAATCTATTCCTCAACTAAAATAGTGCATTCAAGATGCTTCACTGAATGTAAATTGACGGTGCTATAATCCTGTCAAAATACATATACATGCACTTGGGCTGTCCCACTGAAATTTATTCCTGTAGTTTTCTAATTGACGTTTTCCAGTTGTGGAGCTAACGCGTAGTTATATTATCTCTGCACGCGTGTGTGTTTGTGTGTGTGTGTGAGGGGTGGTTATCCCTGTAATATATTTTACACTCTGTTTTCCATTTGATTTCAACGCAAGTACATGATTTGAATATTTCAGGCCAGAGACAAATGAAGAGAGAGCGTTGAAAGAAGAGATCAACCTACTTAAAGTGGACCTAAAAGAAACTGAAGCAAAGATAAATGATGAAAATGCAAAAAGTTTGTCCGAGAAGATAGCTCAGATGGAAAGGGATCTAGAGCTTCTTACAACTGAGTTGGATAACAAGATTCGATTTGGGCAAAGACCTGGTTCTGGAGCTGGTAGACCTGGTTCTGGAGCTGGCAGACCTGGTTCTGGAGCTGGCAGGCTTACTGCACCACCACCCTCTAATGTAGCAGAGGGTTCTCAAATTACAGAGCTTATGGAAAGGCCACGTTCCCGTGGCAGCATAGAACAATATCCAAAACCAACAGAACAAAGATGGGGATTTCAGGGGAGCAGAGATAGAAGCTCTTTTGGTGGCAACAGAAGTTCAGACAGGTTCGTTCGTTCCTTGTGCTGGGCGTGGTGTTATTCTGAATTTAGTCCAAATAGGAACCCAACCAAACTTTTTACTTCACTGCTTGCACACTTACGCATGCACATAAATTTAATCGACACTTTCTTGGCTGGGCGTTAATATTGATCACTGTAATCTTGGTATACATTCTCTTTTTTAGGACAGTATGTGTCTAATCTGTGCTGGTAAACGTAATTGTTCTTCTCCTCTATTACGTCCTTTCAGGATTATGAATTTCCATCATTATTTTGATACTTTTATTGTATATATCTCGGATCTTAGCAGTACATTAGCTGTGCATCAGCTAGTGGGAATCATAGTCTCGGTGATTTACTCTCAGACACTATTTTTACAAATATTTCTCATTTTTTGTCACTTAATGTTTAATTGTTGGTGTGTTTTTCAGGTCGACAACTGGGCAGCGATGGTGAAGCGCAGGTTTTGGGCACTTCTTTTGGCCGTCGGATTTTTTCTTTGTTTTTAGACAATCGGACAAATATTAAGCTGTTATGTTCTTGTTGCTGCTTGATTCCCATTTTGTTTGCCTTGGAAGAGTGTAGAGAGGATCATGGACAAACAAGGGTCCAAGCTATATTTATTACCAACTCTAAGGTGGTGTTTCTGTTTCTTTTCTTCTTTTCATTTTCCTTTACCCTCTCTTCCGTGTCACAGCTAGACAACAGAGTTGTTTCGGCATGTCAACCCGATGAGATAGGCCTTCTCTGCAGCCACGCCGAAATCAATTGGCGCCCTCTGGCTTTATGGTTTTCTCTGCTAATCTTGTCCAAGCAGCAGCGTGCACTCGACCAAAAAAAACTCCAGCCCATCTAGTCTTATCGCTTCCGCCAAAAAGACCCTAAGTTCCGAGGCTGTTGTGTATGTGCTTAAGTGGGGTGGTCGGCACTCCCCTTTTCCCTGGTTACCGCAAAGAAATCTCACAGGAATCTCCTCTAAGAATTTTTGTATAGGGCTCGCAGGATTGAAAACCATGTGAATTTTAATCATGGAGTAGTTTACGTGTAATTTTAAAGGAAATTTTTTATTGAGTCCAATATCATGGATTTTTTTTTGTTTGTGTGGCAATTATAACAAACACCTAATCTTTCAAGAATTTTTTTATGTTTTTTCTATCGTGCAACGAAACAGCTTTTATTGCTTCTTTCTGCATTTTCAATTCTAGTAAGCTTTAACATGTCATGATATCAAATTTTACGTTTTTTCTATTCCTATATTTTGAGAATTCTGCAAACTAAAAAGATCTTAATATGATGGAGAATGTGATAAAGATTATAAATGGGCAGGACGAGGAGGCTAAGACGTGCATGCCTAGTGACCGTACCAAGATGGTTGTTGAGCTCATCCAGCCTGTGGCTTGTCAGTAAATTGAATGGAGCGTATCCATTGTCAGAGTTTTTCTCAATTACTCTTTTGTGAAATGCTATATAGTTGTTATTATGCGTTTAGGGTTGCTCATATGAAATTGTAGTATGGCACTTTCTCTTCAAGTGAATTTGCATACTCGTGATACTCACGACAAAGATACATCTGGAGGTGCCATCCACTGTTCGTCAGGTACGTTTTCCTGTTTTCGATATTGCTTGAAGATGAATATTTGTTTGAGCTTGATGTTGCATTTGAGTTGGGAGGTGTTCGATTGTTGCTTATCTCCTGCTTTGGAGTATTTATTTATTACCATGGTTTCTGAAAAAAACTATGATTTTAAATACTTTGCGGTGTCTGGATTAAATAATATTTTAGTAAATGTGGTATTTTTGATACCACGGTTTTTTTGCACTTGCTACTTATTTTTTTTTCTAAACCGAGATGCTTGCTCTTCTGATCCTTTTTGAACCTAGACAGTAGCTCTGCAGATTATATTAAATAGAAGGAGTAAAATATGGGTGGCCTAGGCCAAATAAAGAAAATGCATAAGATCGCCTTAGGTAACAAATTGCATGAGGTGCTTAGCGCCGACCATCATCCACGCTCTGCTTTCGTCTTTTTTCTTGCGGAGAGGGCTGTTGGCATACTTGATCTGTTGTTAAAAATGTGAGCATTGTGCTCCTTCCATATTTCCCGGGTGACTGGGACAATAGCTGAACGTAGTGCCTTCCTAGAGACTCGGGAGGAAATGAAAGCCTCCCAGTAATCTGCCACGGTGATGCAGCGGGATGTCGTGTTGGCCGAGAAAAGGCCCTGAATGCCAAGCTAAGAGACCATCTCATTCCAAATCCTTCAAGAATAACGACACTCGAACAGAAGGTGTTGGACTCAAGCGCATGATTGTAGAGTTGATAGGTGGGCTGATGTGGCTAGCCACTGATGGGTAAGCGGTCAGAAGTCCATAGGCGGTTTTGGATAGCCAGCCAAGTGAAAAATCTACACTTTGGCGATACCCAGGATTCATGCACGAGCTTGTAGAACCCATGGTAGATCAAGCCGTTGAACTGTGACTTGTAGGCTGAGCTAGTTGAGTATACACCAGATGGCGTAAAGGTCTAGACAATGCTGTCAGAAGTGTTAGGGTCGAACACAACATTCTAGGCGAGGCCCAAAGCTAGACGAACTCCGAGACGTGCAACACAAAGAAGCGAGGAAGGTTGAGGTCTTTCATCCATTGGCCATCGTCCGATTTTTCCTTTTGGAGCATGCATGAGGTTTGGGCAAGGTCTTTAGATGTCGCCCATCAGGCAGGTCGAGTACCAAAACTTGGTAGTGCCACCATCACTCACCCAGAGTGACGCATGTAGCGGCCATGAAGATATTGGTGACAGTCTCATTACACGGAGTCTCGAGGCCCACCCAGGGCTTTTTCGGGGAGGCCCATTCGTGCCACAACCATCGAAGCTGCAGGGCCGTCGCAAACTTGTCAAGGTCCATGATCCCGAGCCCACCAAGGTGCTTAGGCTTACAGACTTGAGCCCAACTGACCTTGCATTGTCCACCGTTTATTGAGCCAGTGCCAGACCAGAGGAAGCTACGACAGCGCTTGCTGAAATCTTTGAGGGTGCTATAGTTGACGGGAAGGGCAGTTAGGAAGTACACCAACGGTGCAGAGAGGATGGATTTAACCAGAACCATCCTCCCAACGGCTGTGAAGAAACGCCCCTGCCACGAGGGCCAGCTTCAAAGATGATCCTTCGTTCAATGTAATTTGGTAGCTGTCACTCTTCCGATCCTTCCATGCATGTGTATGTCTCGTTGTCTAATGGTAGATCTTGCACCGTTATCTATATCCACGCAAGGTGGTCATAATTTAAGTAAATGTTTGATAGAATCATAGAATAGATAGAAATGACTGATAGGTTTGATGTACAAAATAGATGGCATTGCACGCTTCACGTAGAGAAAATAGAATATGCGTAAGTTTCATACTTAAGCTAGTTAACCAAACAATGGTCCCACATGTGCATGCATGCAAAATTTCTTACAACGACTACCTAGTTACCGAATGACATGCAAAACAAAAACAAAATACACTAATTGATACCACAATCGCCGAAAGCCTCGTGGTTTTGCTAATACTGTAGTATTCGTAGACCGTGGTATTATGTGTCTAGAACATGAAACTCTGGTTTTTTAAAATACTTTACATCCAAGCATATACTAACGTGTTTTAGCATTTTTAGCCGTTCAAGGTGGTTATCTCAATCTATGAATTTCCAACCATAATAATCCACTGTGTTCATGTGTCCTAGCAGATGTGCTGCTTTCAGGAGTTGTTCATCGTGTTCTATTGAGTGTTCAAATATAGATGCTTGCTTCAACCTTCATGCCTTAGTTCGTTACTCATTTAGCTCCCTTTTGTCCTGTTCTAATGCCTTCACCTCTTCTGATATTCGATCGCATCATGAACATGAACTCTGTTAGCCTCACCCTATGTTTGTAACATGTTGTGTAGCTCTGATTGAAGCTGGTTTAGCATGATGGAGAAGATCACAGGTTCAGTAGGCAGTAGCTGGGATTCTGGGAACTTTTTTCAGAAATGCTCAGCACTGGGGAAATTCACATTCTTGTGTAACTTGGAGAGTCGGAGATGTCCATGGAATCGCGTCCAATCTTAATTTTGCTGTTTTTAAATACCAAAACAGATAACATGTTTGCCCCCTTTAAACAAAATCATTTTTGTTGTGCATAAGAATGTAGTTTCTACATGTGAAGTTTAGTACTCTTCACTCTGCCCCTCAGCTGCTCGTCATCACTGAGCACTGCTGCTTGGCACGCCGTCTTCCCTTTTTGGCTGATGCTGTGTCTGAAGTTATCCGTTCACCCTGAATTTTTTTTTGAGATTGACCAAATCATATCCTCCGTATTCGTATCCAGTTCTCAGTTGATCGTGCACCGAAATAAAGTTGATCTCACCACGATGAGTTCACTCCAGCGACTGCTGGCTAGTGCTGTATTTTCTTTCCAGTTGCCTGAGTAGCCTTATCTTTTCCCATGGAATCTTGGTAGTACAATTTTAATGACCATTTTCACTTCTATTTCTGTTGTATTGATGTGAATTGCTGGGAGTTATATTTATCCGATCATCAGTTCTAGCTGCCAAGCCGGCGAGCTAATCGACAACGATTGTTCCAGGTAATCCTGAAAAGATTGTTGTCCAAAGCTGCCTTTATTCCAAAAACCAAAAGGCAGAAATTTCCATGGACTAGAAAAGGAGGAGGGAAAAAATTGTCCTTCACAAAAGGAGAAAGGAGAAAGGGAGCATGGTACAGAGTGAGCTCACCAGTGAGCTGAGATGCTCGCCCACAAAATTTCGACGTGTCACACCATCAGCCGTTGGCAGCCGCTGTCTCTCACCCGAGTGCTACTGCTTTTATTCCAGTGACGGCGGCCATGTCTTTCAGGCTGTGGCTGTGGGTCCTGACTTCAATAGCAGAATCCTGAAATCTATGCAGAGCTATAGAAAGGAGGGAAACGAATATAGACAACAAATCATGGAATGTTATTCCCGTTGGAACTTCAGGGACGATTTCAATACTAATCATAACTCATATTTTTGATAAAGGTTAAGTGCCACGTATATCTATAGACTTGAATAGTTTTTAAGATAAAGATAGACTTGCATAGTTGCATCATTTAGCTCTCTAAACAAAGTAGGAACTGTAATGTCTAGAGAAATGAATCATTGCCATGTCATCGCATTCGGTGCGAAAAGGATCTAGTAGTCATGCGAAAGGATGCAATTTCAGGGTTAAGATGATAATTCGAAACTTGAAGGAGCGAGATGATACAACCATGTGACTGTTCTTGTGATGCTACTTAGTGACGGGGGTTAGAGCCTAGAGCCAGGATGGTCCTGGTCCCTCTTCTAAACTGAAATTGCACTTGTAACCATCATATATGTTTTAACTTTTTCCACCAAGTAAGAATAGATTGGCAACATCTTATTAGCATTTTGTAGCACAATAGATTGCCCCCTCTACGGTATGGTTCAAGTTCTGACACTGATGTAATGACTCAACAAGTGGGAAAGTGATCGTGTCTGATATTGGCGACATGACAAATATAACTATTGAAAATCATCGGGTCGAACCACGTTGGACTCCTTCGCCAATTGCCACTTGGCCACCTGTTAACTCTTCTTCTCTGCCTCACTGCCCTCTACCCCACCGTTTCTGTGCTGAGCTTTGCCCGCCGCTCTTTGCTACTCCTTCCTTAGCGTCCCATCTCCCCTGCCGCTTCACTAGAATGAATCTTGTGAGTAGCCGGTGCTCCGGTGAGGATCCTTTCCTTCCGCTAGGCGTCACTTTGATGATCTCTAACGGGAAGGGATCTAAGGAATTTTTTAGGCTAGTAGCATGCATAATCTTTTTGATTTTTTTTATATTTTTTCCCTTTGCAATATGTCGGTACACTCTTTTTAGACAAAAGGCCTCACGGCCCAACTTTGTATTAAAGCTTGGATATAGTCTTACACGACGACTGGGGATACCGGTTTACATAGCTGAATACAGTTCCAACTAGCCAAAGACATATCCAAACGCCACTAACAGCATAAACTAGATCAGCGAAACAAAAAAGAGCACCCTCAAAAACTAACTGGCTACCCCATTGCAGCATCTATGAACTCTCCAGGGAACGCGCAGCTTGTTTACAACGTTCCATGTGCAAGAAACTTGTTTAAGTAGGACTTGACCGGCCGGCTTGAAAGAAATTCAACAGTCTGGCCTAAAACTATTGAAAAGTACTTTTGAGTTGGAAACCATGTATACGATCCCAAAGTAACTTTTGCGCATGGGCCATCTCTATCTACTTGCAAAACTGCCTTCATAACGGCGCTCGTCCAAGCCTAGCAAATCGCCAATCCACAGTGCCGTCGCGTCCCGGTCGTCGCAGCCAACCGCCAATTTCTTCCCACCGGCGCGCATGAAAACCCTGGAATCCCCAAAAGGCAAAAGGACACACCAGACCACGCCACCCACCACGGCGCACTCGCTATCCCCGTTTCAGCCGTTTACCGCACTCACCTCCCCCTTTCATCCCACTCGACTCGATCGGCACCCAGACGCCTCGCCAACCCCAACGACTCCGCACGGCGCCCCGGCGCCTTCCTCAGTTCCTCCGTTCCGGCTCCACCTCCTCTCCCCCCTTCCGTTCCGGCTCCCGAACCCTAGATCTCCGCCATGTCCAAGGCCTGGGGCGGCCTCGGCGGCGCCGGCGCCTGGGCGCTGGACGCCGAGCGCGCCGAGGAGGAGGAGCGCGAAACCACCGCGGCCGTCTCGGCCCCCGATCCCCCCACCGCCAGCTTCCCCAGCCTCCGCGAGGCCGCCTCCGCGGCGGGTGGGGCCGGCAAGTCGAAGAAGAAGAAGGGCACTACGTTGTCACTGTCCGAGTTCGCCACGTACGGCCCCGGTGGCTCCCCGTCGCGGCGGGCCGCCGCTCCGGAGCCCAAGGGGCTGACCCCTGCGGAGATGATGATGCTGCCCACCGGCCCAAGGGAGCGGTCCGAAGACGAGCTCGACCGGTCCCGCATCGGCGGCGGGTTTCGCTCCTACGGCTCCGGGTTTGCCGGCCAGGGGGAACGCCGCGGGGGCAGCGGCTTCGATGACGACGGCCGCCGCGGGCCACCGGGCAGGGACTCGGATCTCGACATGCCCTCCCGCGCCGACGAGGATCGCAACTGGTCGCTGAATAAGAAGTCCTTCGCGCCGTCACCAGCCGACTCCGGACCCCGGAATCGGTACGGATCCCTCGGGGGCGGCGCGGCTGACGGCCGCGCCGACGACGACGGTGATTGGTCGCGCGGGAAGAAGCCGCTGCCTTCCCGCTACCCGAGCCTCGGCTCTGGCGGTGGTTTCCGCGACTCACCTGCCTCGACCGACTCGGACCGCTGGTCCCGTGCCACGCCGCACAATGGCGAGCGCGAGAGGCCACGCATCGTGCTCGAGCCGCCCATGCGCGAATCCCTGGCCACCCCTACGCCACCTGCTGAGGCGGGACGAAGCCGACCGAGCCCATTTTGGGGCTGCCAGGCCCCGGGAGGACGTGTTGACTGAGAAAGGACTGGACTGGAGGAAGATGGAGACTGAGATCGATGAGAAGAAGACTAGCCGCCCCACCAGCTCACAGTCGAGCAGGCCAGGCAGTGCCCACTCCTCACGACCTGGGAGCCCTGGGTCGCAAGCATCGGCTGTGGGAAGTGAAGGCACACTGAGGGCGCGCCCGAAGGTGAATCCTTTTGGGAATGCAAAGCCAAGGGAGGTGATTCTGCAGGAGAAAGGGAAGGATTGGAGGAAGATTGACCTCGAGCTGGAGCGTCGTCGTATTGATAGGTATGCCTTTTGATATTAAACTTTATGGTGCAAAGTGTGCACCTTAGCATTTGCTCGTGAATGCAACACCCACTAAGGTTAATAGAGCTGCGACCTTTCACGAGATATAGGATTCTGTTTAGCTGAGACCTTTGGCTATGTTTTGCTAGTGGCGCTCAAATAAAACATTTTTGGCTAAAACTGTTAGTATGACCTTTCAATAGTTCCAACCAACCACAGGTAAGCCTATCATTTCAGTTGTTGTGCTTTGATAAATTGTTTCTGTGCTTCTTCTGTCCAAATTATGTATAATATGCATAGGAGATGAGGAAGTGGGAAGTGCTAACTTTGTTGCTTAGACCTGGTTATTTCTAGTGTCAAAATTATCTGCAATATGCACAACGATGGATACTGGCAAGTTATTTGAATTGATTGTGGAGAAGTACACAATGAGTTGTGACATTGGCATAAATAATTTAGTTCACATGTTTGAATGTATTGACACTGGCACTTGTCACATTACTAGGTTAAGATGTGGAGAACCTCTAATAAATTTTGACCCCAAATAGCGTTTTGGCCTGTAAGATCAAGTCAAGAAAATGTAGCAACAGAGAGTAGGGCTAAACTGATGGACCCCAAACCATTTTTTGTTGGGATCTAAGCGTGCATTTTTTAAGTTCCCAGTAATTTTTTTGTAAGGATGGAATAGTGGCAAAAGGCTAGTGAAATTCCAGAGATATGTGATAATTTTGGTACAATATTGGCTTAGATTATTAAAGCTAGGGACATGCCTCACGCAGCAGCCTTCTTCAACCTCCTCCCTTTCCAGATTCCCGCCGCTCCCTCTCCCCTCCTTGTATATAGTAGATCGTAGCTTTCTTTTCTGTTGGTTTTACCCCCATATAGTGGTGTCTTCCTGAATTGGGTTTGGTGCTCATCGCCTCCATCTTCGGCCACTGCCGTAGTGATATCATGTCTGTTGGATCTTCTGCCCAGCCGCCATGTAGTTCCTCTCCCTCTGTTTGTTCTCTTAATTCCCTAGTCCCAAGTTACCCATTACAACTACCAAATTCCTCTGTCCCTATTCTATCATAATCTAGCCATGGCAGGGTTTCAATCTTCAGAATCAAGCCCAAGCTCTTGTTTTGCGGCATTCACCGATGGTGGCAACCAAGTCTGCACAACTTCTTCAACTTCCATATCAGAGTGGTGTCTCAGGGTCAAAGGAGGCCTTCTTCTTGAGCCAGCGATCAACGCCTCCAACCCCGATCCAAAGTTAGTTCTACAGCAGCTCCAAGTACATTCAGGGACCTAAAGCATTGGTAACGCGAGATCATCCTAAACAATTTCTGTAGGCACTCTGGTTCAAGTTCTCTTGATCACCAGACATTCAGTTCCCTCCATAGCTCACTGGCTAATTCCTTTGACGAGCCACCACTGGGCTCAGGAGAAAAACCTCAATGCTCCACAGGGCTTTGTTTCAACACATGTTCATCTTAGTCGGTGCTATTATATCTTTGTTATTTTGTTTATCATGGTAATATAAATCTGCCGTTCCCTCTAGGGATTCTTTACATTAGAAACGCTAGGGGCATAATTACGGTAAAGGAGGCTCAAGAGATATGTTTACCTGTGTTTCTCATACAACATTTTTCTTCTATCACGTGCAAATTAGAATATGTGTTACATGCTGTTATAGCTTTAATGTGTTTTTCTGCTTTGGATGGCCCAATGATATTGATTGATCAAATGACCTCAGTGGTTGCCTACTTGACCCACATCATTGAATGGCCATCATTATACCGGAAGTCTAAGAATACCGGTCTGAGTCGTTGTTGTCTTAGTGTTCATTATCCCTCCATTTGAAAAAAATCATGTTGCTAATATGAACAGTTTTGAATGACATCTATGTGTGCCACACGCTTTTTCTCCTAACATTTCATCATGTAGGCTGGATCATCACTCCTGCTACATATGTGTAACTACTATGAACAACTATAAAGGTCATTAATTGTACTGTTAGCACCTGATTGTTTTTTGAATAAAATAAAATATCCCGCATCATATATCTGATAAAATCTGATGTACATGGTTAGCAAATACTTCCACTACATTTGCCTTTGTTAACTGAGGTCTGAGGACAAGATTTCAGCTGCTTATTGCGATGCTGTAGCTGACACTGCTCACTCTACTGTTGATCATGCACTTGTCTAGGGAATCATTTATGCTCCAGTTGGCAGTTCTCTTCGTGTCATTTGGAGAACACATTTGCTCCTCTGTCAATACCCTGGCCTTCAGATTAAAATGTACAGGTCCTTGAATAAATTTTGACACCTTTAGGTCCTCTTTGGAACGCAGGAATAAGAAAAACGCGGGATTGGAATGTCATGGCATGTGAATACTACCGGAATCAAAAACCACATGAATTATGTGGAAGAAGTGTTTGGATGCTGCACAGAGAAATGCAGGAATTTTGAGATTAGTGTTACTACTTAATTGGATAAAGAAGGTATAGAGAAAGAGAGAAGATGCATTGGAACCCTCAAAGGAAATTTTCCATGAGGTTAGAGCTCTTTTTTTCTTTTTCCAGAATTTGTAGGAAAAATTCCTATCCTATGAAATTCCTTTGATGCATGCTATGACCCAAAGGGCATGTATAGGAACTTTTCCTTACGATTGCAATCCTCCAAAATTCCTTTGTTCCAAAGAGGGCCTTAGAGTTTAGAATTAACTGTGCAGTACCTAATCTTGAGAGGTTTACTGAAGATAACATTAGCTCCTCGTTAATTTAGATACCTTGCTTTTCCTGTGTACCTCTGAGACCCCTTTTACATCTCTGGCTTCATAATTCGGCCTTCCTACTGAAATTTATTCCTGTAGTTTTTAGGTGATTTTTCCAGTCATGGAGCTAACGCGTAATTATACTCTCTCTCTCTCTCTGTTTTTTTTTGTCTCTATTCTTATAATACATTGTTTCTTGCATTTTTCAAGGTTTTCACATCTTGTGTATGTAGGTTCTATCCTGTAATGTATATTTTCCCTCTATGTTTTCCATTTGATTTCAACAGAAGAACATGACTTCAATATTTCAGGCCGGAGACAAATGAAGAGAGATCATTGAAAGAAGAGATCAACTTACTTAAGGCGGACTTAAAAGAAGCTGAAGCAAAGATAAATGATGAGCATGCAAAAAGTTTGTCTGAGAAGACATCTCAGATGGAAAGGGATCTAGAGCTTCTTACAACTGAGTTGGATGACAAGATTCGATTTGGGCAAAGACCTGGATCTGGAGCTGGCAGGGTTACCGCACCACCACCAACTAATGTAGCTGAGGGCTCTCAAATTACAGAGCCTATGGAAAGGCCACGTTCCCGTGGCAGCATAGAGCAATATCCAAAACCAATGGAAGAAAGATGGGGATTTCAGGGGAGCAGAGATAGAAGCTCCTTTGGTGGCAACAGAAGTTCAGACAGGTTCATTCATTCCTTGTGCTGTGCTTGGTGTTATTATAATTTGGTCCAAATAGGAACCCAACCAAACTTTGTACTTCCCTTTACCTTAGCAGTACATTAATTGTGCATCAGCTAGTGGGAACCATAGTCTCAGTGATTTACTTTCTGAAACTGTATTTTTACAAATATTTTTCTCCACGTTTTGTCGTTTAATATTTAATTATTGGTGCTCCTTTTAGGTCGACAACTGGGCAGAGATGGTGAAGCGCTGGTTTTGGGCACTTCTATTGTCCGTTGGGTTTTTTTTCTCTGTTTAAAAATCGGACAAATAAGCTGTTATGTTCTTGTTGCTGCTTGACTCCCATTTTGTTTGCCTTGGAAGAGTGGAGGATCATGGACAAATAAGAGTCCAAGCTATATTTATTGTATTACCACCTTAGGTGGTGTTCCTGTTTCTTTTCTTCTACTTTTCGTTTTCGTTTTCCCCCTCTTCCATGTCAAAACAACTATTACCAACCTTTGATACACTAACTATTGTTCTTGCTTCATGCATATCATGCTTTAGCATCCCCATTCTCACGGATCCCCTGTGTTTAATTATGATCATTTTTGCGAGGAGTCTTGTGTTCTGTTTATTTGTCTATATACGCATGTCATTGTGATTTGTTTCAGTGCGTCCGCACGCCCTATATATGCGCATTATTTTTTAGATCCGCAGGCTTTTAATATGAACTATGAAAGGGCTCTTGCAGCAGAAGAGATCTAATGCTGTGCTGTCCAGAATAGTCAATTGCTTAGTATGGTTCCTTGTGTTGGTTGATAGGAGGCAATAATCTATTATAGAAACAACTAGAGGATAAGTACTCCTACGAGTCATACACTCATAACCCTTGGGATACCGTGTGCATCGGTGAAATAAGAAGGATCGCTGGCTGGTAATTAAATCGTTTTGCATGTGAAACATGGTTGCAGTTCGTTCCATCCAAGAACCATCTTGGAAGGCACTCTTAGTGTCTTTTTAGAAACCTGAGTACAAGAGATAGACGAACACATTATTATATGCATGCATTTACACAACCTCCCTCCATAGATGTGCCCTATCACATGTACATACTCACACAGCGTCCACGTAGGATTAGCCGTGGAACTTGAAAATTGATAAAGACACCGCAGACATCTTGCTATTAAGGAATATGTCGTTCTAGCCTTAGTAAGACACACATGACTAGAAGTAGGACATCAAATTTTAGATTTAGTCTACAGTGGACAGAAGATATGGTCACCTTTACTAATCACCTAAGCAACAACTTAGTTCTCAAAACTAAGTTTATGACAATGCCTTCTAGGAAAAAGAAGCTTATTTGACAATGTGAAAGCACATGGGCCGCTTTCAAGGTACAGCTCGTCATGGCATAAATTTTGAACATAGCCATCTTAATCTACCAGCATTAAATTTTCTGCTGCGTTGACATTGTTAATCTGACCTATATATGAAAGCTGAATAAATTAGTGGGTGGTTAATTAGCTCGTTGCTGTCTCTCCAAACAGCTCGAAAAACAATGTAATATAGTCGTCTTGGCCTTCCTTATGCCTGAAGGAGTATCTGATACGTGCACGTACTTCTTCACATAGTTGACCATGAGATGCGTATAGGTGTTGCCTTTCAGAAAGGAAAAAAAGGAAGACATAGGTATAGGTGTCAATTGGCTAGTTATTCCTGTCACGCCTGCTGTAAACTCAATCCAAATAATCCCCTGATAATCAGCGCATCTCAGTCAAGAATGCATTTGATCTCATCTACATGATATCCCTGTTCTTTTTTGTCTGTAAAAACCATGCTTGGCCATTTAAGCTCGATCTTTTCGTTTTGTAGATATTAAAAAAAGATTAAGAGGGGGATGAACAAATAGGGCAGCAAAAGGAACCGACATTGTCCGTCTCAAGTAGGGTAGCAGAAGGAACAGATAGTTTCCGTCTATCTGACTGACCGAAGTCTTTCGAAGGGACATCCGACACTACATGTGCAACTTCGACTTCGGAGAAAAGCAAAATATGACTAACACAATGTCCGTGCATTGCTATGGATTAAAAAAATAGTATATGTTTAAGAAGATTATACTTCTATTTATGCTATATTAGATCATTCACACATACTCTCATCTCAATTGTTTCTGTTGGATCTAAATAGTGGTTTGTCCGAAGGTGAACGGACCGCCGTCACTAATTAACATTTTTATACGAGTAAAGATATGAGATGAGTGATGTATGTTCCTGTATCCACTCTGATTGCACTGCTGCTATCATATCTGCTTTCATATCCAATACAGGTGTAAAGACTATTATCTTTGTTCTCACTCGCTGCTCACCTGAATAATGCACATGGCACACCAGACCAGACCAATTTATCGCAACCGAGTTATTTCATATTTCGTTACACACCCACAACAAAAAGTAGGATAGATACACATGATAGTTGCACCCATGGATCCATCAGTGCAACACTTACATTTTACGCGTACAGTTCTGTGTAGTACAGCCAGTACTATTCTTACGTACTGTCACTCTTACATAGAGCAAAAGACCGGAAGAAATCGCGCACTCACGAAAACTGGCACGATCCAAGTCTAGTTGTTCTTCTTGCGGTTCTCGATGAGAAGAAGAAGGCGAGCGAGGCGACGGAGAACGCGGAGAAGACGCCGGCGGCGACCTTGATGGACGTGGTGACGCCGGTGATGCTGACCACGTTGAAGGCGGCGGCCGGCGCGGTCTGCCCGTAGGCCACCTGCGTACCCGACGCGTCGAGCGCGTAGGCGCGCACGTAGTAGGTCGCCGTCGGGATGTCGCGGGCGACGCGGTACTCGAACTTCCCGGCGCCAGCGTAGGCCTGCTGGGTGACCTTGAACTGGCACGTCTTGTCCTTCTTCAGCTCGTCGTTAGTCTTGCGCCACTCGCGCTCCTTCTGGCTCACCGGCGCGTAGCAGAGGGTGACCTTCACGGACTTGTAGCCGGAGTCCGCGCCGGCCGGCTCCGTCGCGTTCAGGGACCACGTCACCGTGAATGTGTCCTCGCCGGCGTGCAGAACTGGTCATGGATCGAGTAATTTCGAGTCTCACGATGGAGTAAAGTACAGTACACACAAACATAAGAGATGCAATTTTCTAGTCAGCGATATAAATTAGGATTCGTGTGGCAACGACCACAGACGCGAGCGGAGCTTGGGACTTTGATGTCAACGATCTGACATGACATTTGGGTTTCTGTGTGTACCGTTTTTGTTATAGTGCGGATCATTTTTATTGTAGTGCGGAAAAGTTAGAAATATAGTGTCGTGGGACGACATGGCGGGACTCACGAAGGGTGGTTTAGCGGGCGGCGCTCTCGGCTTCTGCGATGGGCATTATCGGGGCGAGGCTTGCATATTGCGAAGCTCGTCGCTGAAATCAGAGCTGTCTTATTTTCGACGCATCGACCAATTGTTTGGCAAGACTGGCATAGGCTTATTGGGACTGTCGCAAGTGATCGGTTATTGGTGGTTGTCTGTGGTGAAGTTGAAGCGGCCGATTTGGGAGTGATGAGTGATGATGATGATATTGATGGACGGCCTCGATCAATGGATCTTGTCAATGGTGTATGTCTAAGTCGGTTGAGTTGTAATCTTGGTTTAGTCTAATATCTCTCTAATTAACTGAGCAACTCTTTTGACTTAATTAATAGATTGATGTTAATGTATATTCTATTTAAAAGATATAAATTACCACACAAATTCTAATTCGATCATCTCGTGAAAGAAAACTTAAACAAAAATGGCGTGGACACTGTACTTAGATCTGAACGAATTTAATGCGAATAACGCAGTAAAGCCGAACGAAACTAGCTGTACAAACACGCTAATCATGAAAATATTTTTTAAATCAAAGAAGAACTTAACTGCCTCCCCATGTTTGCATCGAAGCAATACGCACAACCACTGTAGTGTTCTTCTCAAAAAGCATAGTATAAATTTGCGCAATACTGTGGTGTTGTTCTCACAAAGTCTTCTCTCTTCTAATGGCCGGGTGGCCATTGGAAATTTCGAGTAGCATGCGGCAGTACGTGTAAATAACAATCTATGACGTGTAGCAAGAAGGCGCGAGCACATATATACGACGACGTACCTTGGCCGGGCGTGGGGGAGGCGGTGACGTCGAGGACTAGGGGCAGCTTTGAGAGGTACACCGCGGCGCCCACCGACGCGCAGCAACCTCCGGCGAGGACCACCACCACCAACGCCATGAGCAGTGCAGACCGAGCCATCACTTTGCTTCTAGCTGGCTTCCGGCGTTATGTCTTGAACTAGAATCTCGCTCGACCGGAGGTGGAGGCGGAGGCCGAAGAGGAGGTCGTACGTTGCTTTGCTGGGACTGCAAGAGATGGAGGAGTACGGACGGGTTTAATCTGTAAATATAGGCGCGTGGAGGGGTGTTGACCCCCTGGCCCGTGGGCGGGGAGGAGTACGAGCTGCTATGCTTCGTGGGGTCGAGGAGGCGTCCATGTGACTAAGCTAAACCCGAGCGAGTTTAGGTGGTCCAAAGTCAGATCTCGCATGGTGGACTTCATTCGAGTTTTGTCCTCTCCGGAGCTGTAATCTGCTCTAGAGGTGGTCCAAAGGGTCCAGGGGAGTGAGAAGTGGCAACTGCAAATTAGGCAAGAAGCGGCCGCAACCTAAGTCGTCGATAAATAGCAACTACCGAATGGCGATGACAGCATCCAACTGTGGCTAAGACCTCCAATTGTCACATGCAGCGTGGGGCCCACCTGCCAGCAGGCACTCCAAGTTGTCCAGTTTCTATGGCCTGCTTAGAACGCATGTTTTCCAGAAAATAGAGGTGGCACCTTTAACCACTCCATCGATCAATGCACACAGCCAAAATCTTTATTAATAAAATGTTTATAAGGGTTCAATATTCCACATATAAAATGAATTAGCAACACACAAAGCGGATGCAAGGCATCAAGCATCATAAAGCCTATCACTTATCATGAAGTCTATTATCAAGACACCATTCATATTAGGTAAGCAAGTCTCGTGCTACCATCACCAGACGTCTGCACCTAGTAGTCAGAACATACTGCACCTCTAGTCGGTGCATTAAGGACCACATAGGGATCTAGTTCATAGCCATATGGATTACCTGCAAAACATTGGAAACATTTTTGCTATCAAAAACTATATCATTGTTGCCACGCTAAAGCGACCAACATAGAGCGCAAACCCTCACTAGAATCTGCATCCTAATGGGTCTCCCAATTCCTTATAACCAACTTTGAAACATATTCGCAATGCTACGGAGAATGGAGGGAGGAGGAAGGTTGAAAGCCATGTACAAAAGTCAAGCAAATTTATAGGTCAAGAAGAGATGTTGGATTGTCACAAATACAACACCTTGTGTTGCCCTTCCAATTGGCGAGGTTATCTTTAATTAAAATTACCAATCGACGAAGGTACCAAATGAATGTCTTAATCTTCAAAGGCTCTTTAATTTTCCGATATACTTAAGTCGAAATGTGCCAGTGGTGACCGACTAGAGTGGCAAACATTGACTGGACTATGAATTCCCAAAAGAATGTAACTTCCATCCGAAGATATCATGCTCTTGGTTAAGATATATACTCCATAGTTGTGCTACCAAGTTCATCCAATCATCTAGTTTGGGCCCAATGAGCGATCGTCGAAAAAAAGAACATTGATAGGTATGGTAATCATAACCTTTGACAACTTAGAATGTCATTTACGAACGACATGATATAATCTAGGATATTGATCTCGGAGCGGTCTGGCACCTACCCAGATATCCTCCCAGAAGCTTATCTCAGAGCCACTATTAACAACAAACGAGCCTAACTGTAGGAACTGTTGCTTAGTTCTCATTAGGCTTGTCCAAAAGAAGGAATCCCCGGGCTTGCCTTTGACTTGAGTCCGAGTTTTAGAATGGAGGTAATTATTTCTAGGCAGCTATGCCAGACTTCATCCTCATTGACTAGCTTAAACAACCATTTGTTGAGCAAGCATTTATTCTTTAACTCCAAGTCTTGGATACCCAGACCTCGTGGTCTTTAGGGCGACATATGGTACTCATTTGGTGAGTCTATACTTCCATTTATGATTATCACTCTACCTGAAGAATCTGGAACAATAGAAATCCAACCATTTTCGTACCTTTTTAGGTACCTTGGAAAAGGGAAGCATAAATATGAGCAACCTACTCAGGACCCTGTTGATAAGAACAAGTTGTCCATCAAATGAGAAGTGCATGCCTTTCCAACTATTGAGCTTTTTCTCGAACCGATCTTCCACACTTTTTGAATCCTTATTTCGCAACTTGTGGTAATGAATTGAAATTCTGACGTAGCGGAACAGAAGCGAGCCCACTTCGCAGCCAAACAGCTGCATGTACTAATCCTCATCATCTTTGGCCTTGCCAAAAACTGAAGATCTCACTCTTGTGGAAGTTGATTTTCAAGCCCAATAGCTGCTCAAAGATGCATAACAAGAGCTTTATATTCTTTGTCCCATCATTGGCATATTGGAGAATGGACATGCCATCATCCACCAAGTAGGGCATAAGCCTCTTTATTTGGCCATCCTCTTTAGCCCTATATATTAGAATGGTCTATGTGTCCACAACGATATTGAAAAGTATCAGAGACATGGGATCGTCCTAACGGAGACTCTTTTAAGTGTGTAAATAATGTCCCACATCATCATCATTTATTTTGACCGTGACGCTACCGCCTTTCACAAATTGTCAATCTAGGAGCACCACCTAGGTGCAAAACCCTTCATCCACAAGGTTTGCTGGAGAAAAGGCCATTTGACCTTGTCATAGGCCTTCTCAAAATCAATTTTAAACAAATTACATCGAGTTTCTTACGATGTAACTCATGGACCGTCTCGTGCAAGATGATGACCCCCTCCATGGTGTATCTGCCAGGTTTACTGGAGAAAAAGCTATTTGACCTTGTCATAGGCCTTCTCAAAATCAATTTTAAACAAAATTCCATCGAGTTTCTTACGATGTAACTCATGGACCCATCTCGTGCAAGATGACGACCCCCTCCATGATGTATCTGCCTAGCATAAATGTAGTGTGCATTGGCTAGATAACCTTGTGCACTACAAC
Source organism: Stipa capillata (assembly GCA_019208055.1). NCBI lineage: Eukaryota > Viridiplantae > Streptophyta > Magnoliopsida > Poales > Poaceae > Stipa > Stipa capillata. The sequence goes on from JAGXJF010002575.1 coordinate 430,197, forward strand.
ATTGACCCTGTTTGTCCCGACTTTGATAAACATCTTGAAACTAATATTAGAAAAAATAGGTCTATACTTTCAAAATTTTCAAGGCATCCTCTTTCTTCGACAAGAGAGTAATAACCCCAAAGCTCAAACTAGAGATAGGCCGACCATCATTGTGGAACTCTAAGAAAAGAGCCATCAATTCATCCTTGATGATGTCCCGGAACCGCTGATATAACTCAACCCGGAACCCGCCCGAACCAGGTGCCTTGTTGTGCTCCATTTGAAATACTCCCTCTTTAACCTCCCTTTCCGAGAAAGCCTCAGTGAGTATGGCATTCTCTTCTGAAGCCTGAGGGGTATCGTCTTTATTGGTTCCACCATGGCAATCCGGTTGACTTCGGGTGGTCCAAAGAGGCATTTGTAGTAATTAATGATGTAGTTCTTTAGCTGAATATAACCACAAATTAAACTCTTCTATTGTTCCAACTGGAAGATAAACTGTTTGCGTTGCTTCCCATTTGCTATTGAATGGAATTCGCATGTACTGTGATCCCCCTCAAGGATATGTTTCACTTTGCGCTTTGATACCAGTTGGTCTCCTCTTCTCGTAAGAGCTTTGCAAGGTGTCATTGGCTAGTCTTTTTGTAGCCATATCCTCCACAGATAGTGGGGCTTGTTCCACCGGAATATCAAACTCATCAATAATCTGGATGATGTTGTAGTGTGACTAATTTACCAACTTAGCCTCGTGTCAACATAGAAAACAACTTTGCATCCATTTCTGTCTTCAGTCATTTGGAATTGCTTAGATTTGTTGCTACATTAGTTGATAGCAAGAGCATGCCATCATTGACATGGTAAAGCAATTCCCAATTGAAGTAAGGAAAATTTCCAATTTTCAACCTCGACTATTTCTCAAGTTAGGTTTTTAACCTCAAACTCCAATATTATCTATCTGGCACCCAGCAACTATGAGAACTGATACCTTTACACCCAAAGATAATATTCATGATGCTTTTAGTCCGGTGTCAGCTATTTTTTTCTCGTAATCTGCTAGCCTAGCAACCGGTCATCAGAATAAGCAAATAATTGGAATGCAACCACATATCTTTGGACTCTTCTACCTCTTCTAGTCTCCTCTCACGGATCTCCCCCATCTTAAACTGCCTTGATGATGTCCTGCAGTGTATATGATCAAAGTAGCTTCAATATGATGTATTTTCCGATTTTATATTGAACCTACTGAGAACGTTATTGGAAAACGCTAGATTTTTCACAGCTAATGCATCACTTGTTATTGCACATAGAAGTGATTAAGAATATCTTAGGGATTTTTATAATAATAAAAATATAATTAAATATTGCAATATAAGAAAATAAAAAGAGCGATGCAAAAGGTAATCAAGATGCAAGGATGATGAGATAGGCAATCGGGATGTGGTTTATGAGATCATGTTGAGATAATCAATCATTTGCAAGGATGCTAAATAAGTCACTTGTCTAGTTGTGATATGTTGCTGAGTTCACTATTTTTGTCCAATATTAAGGTGATGACGAAGATTCACCAGACCAAAGTATTAAGCCTGGTGACATATGTGGTTCCTCAAATTTAGGCACCTAAAACCCCAGACCCTCAATTGTCACTCAGAGACGGTAGAATTGGCAACATGTATAAGCTTTTGGTATTACAAGATATGAATAAATAGCTATAGGATCATATTGCGTGGGCCCTAGACAGAAGATTACACATAGCAATAATAAATGATGAACAATCCAAGCAACATCAAATTGCACACAAATATGGATATACAAATAAAATAACATCAAAGCATCTCTCAACAATTCACCATTCTCGTGTATCCCGTAGGTGGACTACTCAACATAATAAAAGGATGAAAATTAACGAGTATCACCACGATATGAATAAATAGTTATAGGACACTACTGCAGAACGGGCTTCTACTGACGGGCACTTAACCCCCTCTACTGACGGACGGGAGGCCCGTCACCCTGGGAATGTCAGTGGAGGGGTGACCTCCACCGACGGGCACGGGGACCGTCAGTGTAAACCAACACCACTGACGGTCGACTGATACGCGACCGTCAGTGGTAGGACCTCACCATTGACGGTCTATGTATCAGAGACCGTCAGTGGTACCGGCTCACCACTGACGGGCTATCTCTACGGGCCCGTCAGTGGTAGGACCTACAGCTTGGCCATACGGGCTTCACCACTGACGGGCGTTTGTTAAGTGCCCGTCAGTAGAGTTTCTGTTGTGCATCTCCATTCAGCACCTATTGCACAAATATATTCACAATTTTCACAATATGTTCACAAATTTCACAAACATTCACAATTCTCACAAATATAGTCATATATTTCACTAACATCCATAAATTTCACAAATATACACAAATTTTCATAAATTTCAGAAATATTCACAAATATAAATTTGATATAACTTATTCGTAATGACATAACACTTCACGTAACCATTAATCACAGGTATGAAAGAAAACAAGTATATTTGACGAGCGACATAATAAAGTTTTTTAAACAACTAATCTACTGATTCCCGCTTAAGTTTAGCTTCGGAAACTGGGGGCCGGCGTAGAATTCACCCCATTGGATTGATTACTTCAAGATTGATGATTTTGGCGAAGACTCTTTGGATGCGGGCAAAGTCCTGACGCCAATCGTACAAATGATGTCCTAGCTCACTCCAAGCCTTCAGTTCTTTCATATCCTTCCAATGCTTGTTCTTGTACCGGACAAATAGGTCCATATGGGCACAGGTGTAGTACCCACATGTCACGTTATTTTCGGGCTGAACTCTGCAAGGGAACTTGTAATGGTGTACCATTTTTGTCGCTTTTGGAGGTATTTTTTGATGGCCCGAGAACTTGGCTCTGAAAAAGGCTGCATCCAAATAGAAGTGATATTTTGAAGTTCGATCTTCTTCTGCGCATCGGAGTCGAAGTAGAATGCCTTGCCCAGCTTGGAATTGATCACAATGAGGACCCAGTGGTCGCGTGCGTCAATGTGAACAAATGAACGTAAGAGACTGGAGATACATGCGTAAAAAACAAAAAATTCATACGGTGCTAAGTTAAGGACTTACGAAGGGTGTTGTAGGGGCTAGTATGTACTCCTTGTCCTTATGCACGATGAAGACACGCGATAGATATTCTTGTAGAAAGTCTCGACCGTCCGTGGTATCAGCGTAGCCTTCGTTCATGCATACGGATCGACTATCCCGATATTGGAGTCCTGTAGACGTCTGCACTCTTGGGCTTGATAGAGAGCCCATAGCCTGACCATCGTGGTGTCGAGCCTGTAGAGGTTGAACATATTGAAGAGGTCTTCAGAATTGAGGTCGAGGTGTCCTGGTCGTTCTCCATGAAGAAGTTGTAATCTCTTGGCACCTTGACCTTCCAATATTGGCAGAATGTTTGCGCTGTCTGGACATCTTTAGGTAATCTTCATGCAACGTCTTCATGTCCTCGGAAAGATTGTCCACTCATCCTGCGGGAGCAAGTCCTAACCTGGTTCGTAAACATATCGCCAGAGACCCATGCTCCGTGTAGATAATTTGGATGACGATGCCGATACCGAGAAGGATAAGGATTTCTTCATCTGCTCCTTTCTTTCCTTCTCGCCGGTGCCGGCCCTTCTCTTCTTGCTTTTCTTCCTCCTATGCAGCGGCTCAGGACTCTTGCACTGCCGCCAGCGCCGCTTCCAGTGTTCCGGCAAGTGTGGCGGGAGAGAAAATCTTCCCTCTAGGTTGATCCTCCTCGCGCCTTTCCGGTGGATCGATCATGGGCTCGTCCCTCGCCGCCGGGGACTGCATACCCTTCTCCCTGTACTGGTCCCCGACAAGATGGTCTTCAAGGTCTCTGAACGTCGGAGCTGTCTGGCTGAGGCCCAATGGAGATCGTCCGACCGATGGAGACGGGTTGGTGGACGAGGGGGCCGTGCGAGAGATGGAGCCGTGCGAGGAGAGGGCGCCGCAGCTAAAATAATTTGGCTCTTCGGCCACTGGATGAAATAGTTCTTGCATTGGCCTAGCCGTGTTATTTCCTCTTCAGGGGTGACAGGGACTAACACATCGTTGTAGTCGTTGAGGACGACGTCCACCTGCACCTTTGCATGGTGCTTCCGCATAGGAACACAGTGCAGGATTGCCCCCTTCGGCGTCGGGAAGACCTGGCTGTGCGCAACCTTCACCTTCATGCCAGGGATCTGCACCGTCAGTATGCATCTAGTGGCTTCCTGCAAAACAGGGATAGATGTGCCGTCCTAACTGAAGTCAGGACAACGATATTAGGATTTACTGCAATGACTCGTTTTAGCGTACGGAACTTACGTGATGCTGTCGATTTGATTCAGTGATTCCGGCCGGCCGTCCGAGGCGGATGCGCAGCTACTCCAACCAGACGCTGATATCAGGGACCATCGTCGCACCGCCCTGCGCTGCGAGGACTTGCATACGTACCCACGTCTGCTCGGCGATCTCTCGCATTTGCTCACGGAGATTATCCATGTACTCCTGGCTGTCTCTCCTTGGGCGGCGGCGACCCTCGGGGGTTTTCGGGGAAACACCTTGTCCCACTTAACGCCATCCCCGACGCCTACTACACGGCCCCGATGCTTCGGTTTCTGTCGAGCCTTCGCCAGATCATCGTTCCACCTCGGGCAACTCGTGATGGAGTCTTGTGAGCTTGCAGGCTGCTGGCTCAGCTCTGTCTGCAAGTTATATTGCATGATGAGAAGATAGCGTATTTCGATACAACTTAACTACGTGAGAAAAGACACTGAGTTGAGATGTTACCAGCCGGTGGCCACCTCCTGGAGTTCTTCAGACTGTATAATTGGTGACCCCGTCACAGGGTCAGAGCTTGTATGCGCCCTCATATACTCCCTGGCGCGTGGGCTCCCTGAGATGCGCAAAAGGAGGCGATTTCCTAGCCGCGGCCAGTTTGGCGTCCTCTATGGCCCACTTTGGCCTCTTCCCAAGGTATCCACGGCTTCCGAGCTTGTGGTCTAACTTGTTCTTGGCCCGAAGCTCCTTCCCCCAGCGACTCTTCTCTTGGAATTTCCGCACTCCTTATTTTAGCAACGAATTGCTCCTAGTCTTCCTTTTCTATCTTCGGCCATCTTGTACTGATCTTCGTATCCCAGTCGTCGTCCACGACCTTCTGTGCGTCGTATCGCCAAGTCTTGAGAGCCCTAGCCATGATGCGAAGGGCTGCCGCTTGGACTCTGTCCTTGTCGGCGGCAGGAATCTGGTATTTGTCCCATAGTTTCCTCAATAAAGCTTCACGGGTCGACTCAGACAACTGGCTGAATTCTTTGCATGTGATCTTCACTTGTTCGCGGACTAAGCACCCGCAGGCGTTGCTGAAGGTCTGGGCGGCCTTCTGTGGACTCGCTGGAACATCTCTGACGTCGTCGACTCGAGTGACGACGTACGTCCTGTCCGGCAACTGGTTGCCTTTTCTCCTAGTCTGAGATCTTGTCGGGGCCGGGGGGTGGTAGTTGTTCCTGGGGCGCCACGTCCTCTTCAGAGGCTGACTCGGAGCCAGAGTTATCACTGGAGGAGGTGGACTCCGAGGCAGGTTGATCTTCGGCAGCTGTGACGGCAGCAACGGGGGCATGTTCAATGGGCGGCTCGATCGGTGCCGCCACGTCGAGGGCGACCGCCACGGGCTCTAGTGCTCGGGTCGGCGACCCAGCGGGAATACTACAGGCGGTCATTTTAGAACTGAGATGGATTGAATACATGATAAACAACATTCAATATCGAGAACACGGAAGCTATCCCTCTTATATTGTTTCTATATCATCCTAACATTGCTATATTGCTGTTGTGAGTAGATAACTTTGTACAGGCATTTTGCCATTGATTAGTGTTATGCACTTATATCCATCGGCTCTTGATCATAATATTTCAGTAGTGTGCAATGCAATCAGTAATATTTCAGTAGGCTACAACCTCTCGTGCTTATCTATGTTATTAAGAAACAGTAGTACAAAAGATAGCATTGCAACCTTTGCGAAGATAAAGACTTCTTTCCTTGTATTACTATGGTCTAAAAGAGGATGATAAAATATTCTATTCTAGTATAGCGTCTAATAAAATGCTTTATCTTAATTTGATTACGTATCTCATCATATATTACTCACAAGTGCCTCATCATGCTATTGTTATCTCATATGCCTCTTGATCCTAGAACACGAACCTTTCTTTAGCTTTTCTTCTTTCTTCTTACCCTCCTTCACATAAATATGCTTTATAAATATGCTTTGGGTCATCGGACTGAGGTTCTCAAATTCCTATGGAATGCATTCATATGCCTTCAATGTCATTTGCTCGCCTCATACATTGAATAATTTATATGACACTCAACCTTCCCCCTCCCTCCTTCCCCGTCAGTGTCTCAAATATGCTTGGGAATTGATCGGTGGGATTGGAGAAAACTATTCGGGTATAACTTCTAATGGGGGTTTGTGCTCTTGGTTAGTCACTTTGGCGTAGATGCAATAACTTGGTATTTGATAATCAAAATTATGGATGTGTTCATCCATCAATTCAGCCGAAGGCAGCACCTCCATTTCGCGTTCATGCCAAGAAAGACATCATAACTATAGCTCTTTGTCCAATGGGTGCATCAGATCTCCCAAAATAATTCCACCTCTGCCGGGATCCTACCGCAACTATCCACTCCACCTTTTGCCCAAATCATCACGATCAAACTCAAGCGAGAGAACTACCTCCTATGGAAAGCACAGGTGATTTCGCGTTCGGAGAAAGGAACAAGGGTGATGTACCTCACCGGCTTGACAGGGGAAGAGGCGGTTTCGGCAACGGCGGAGGCTTCGGGAACGGCAGCAGCGGGCCCGGGAACGGCGGCAGCGGGCTCAAGAGCGGCGGAGGCTTTGGGAACGGTGGCAGCGGGCTCGGCAATGGGGGAGGCTGCGGGAACGACGGCAGCGGGCTCGGGAATGGCGGCGGCGGCGCGGCTCGGGGAGGCCATCTCGGTGGGGGAGGGGGCGCTCGGGCAGGCGTCGCAGCGCTCCGGAGGCGGCGCTGACGCTCGGGGAGGCGGAGCGGCGCTTGGGAGGCGACGGCGGCGCTCGGGGAGGCGGAGTGGCGCTCGACGAGGACGGGGCGGCGGCGGAGCAGCCTGACGGCGTCGAGGAGGCGAAGCGGTCCCGCTGCTGGTTCGAATGAACGCGCGGGACTTGGCGAAATGACTTATATATGACCTGGATTACCACTGACGGGCCCTTACTAAGAGACCGTCAGTGGAGGTGAGGATGTCAGAGGAAAAAACACCACTGATGGTCACCAAAGTGAGGCCCGTTAGTGATACCGCAGAAACCCTAAAGACCCTCTGTCACGGACCCGGGAATTACATTTGATTAGGGGAACGGCTGATCGCCAAGGGCCGAAGGACCAGTCGACCTGGTGGCACGGTACCTGCGCCGTACTCACTGAGGTGGAGTGATCCGACACCTGCCCAACGCAAGCCGGCCAGAAGCGACTAGACTTCCCAGAACCACATACAATTCCCTGATCCGGTGAAGGTTTAGAGTCGTTCCCGCATTCTACCAGGCAAAACAAGGTCGGAGGAGCCCGGTGATCCTACCCACACCCTAACCTAGCTCGGAAGCTAGTGGGTCGCTCGAAATCCCGGTAGGATACACCCACACCCTGTCTGGCCGGCACAACATCTCAGCCAGCGGGTCACTCAACCGATTCCTGCTCGGCCTAGTAGTAAGAGGAACAGCCGTAACCCTTCACGGCATACCCATACACTTCATATCATACACGCATTGTATATGGGCAGCCCGAATAACATCTTGGATATCACAACAAAGCACTAGATTACGATAATAAACTAGGTGTCCGCATCGGACTATAAGATTACATCAGTCGGGCATAGCCAGAAACATATCCGAGTACGGGGTAATTAAACAACAGCGGAAGCAAGTAAAAGAGTCCCACAGCGGCACATTGGCCGCTGACCAAAAGTCACCACCTATCCCATGAGTCGAATAGCTAACCAAGGAAACCACCAGTTTAAGCGTCATCGAAATAGTCTTCGACCACCGGCTCACCTGCAAGCTCTAGGAATAACCTAGGTGAGTACAAAAGTACTCGCAAGACTTATTCGTGCTTGATTAGATGTCCTACACATGGATTTACTACAACAGGAGTGAACATGATGCTTCTCAGAGTAACAATATACAGAATTAAGAACATAGCATAAACAAGTGACGATAGGATGGGTAGTCCACATGATATGATAGAAACATAATGAGCAGCCGATGTCCCCAAGTGATACACAACTCAAAATACGACATACGGCATTAAGCATGGCATTCCAATTTCCTTAAGGACCACACATTCTCAATAGACCACACCTCCATCAATTAACATATTCAACTTCTCTCTCGAACCGTTATTGGCAATACATCCCCATGAGTATAACAATGTGCCCTCCACCAGAGGTAGCTAGCCTCCCGGTGACCGGGACTCACCAATTCGATAAACTCATGGCAGAGATTCCGATAACGCTCACGCGTGGCAGAGGGAGCAATACGATGAAATCACCTCAGGTTGGTATAGCGACAACACAACTTCTAACACCGGGGGTCGCTCCGTTAGCACCAATTAATACCAACTTTATTCATCTTTACTCCACCCTCGGCTCTCGCATCTCACTTATCTCCGATTTTAGTAGATAGGATGTTCAAGTTCAATCTTCGACTACAACGGTGTACAATACAACGCAACCCTAGCATGCTAGTTTGGCGCATTCGAACCCAACGTACATAAGCAACACATGGAATAGCAGTAACCGTATAATAAAATGCAACAAGCTCTGCTTGCCTTGCTCGGGTTGTTCCTGATCTTGCGGGGAGTCGTAAGCCGGGTGGTCTCCTTCTTCGGGCTCTGTTGCGATTAACACGAACACCGGAAAAGAAACGACAAAAAGGTAATAAGTCCAGCATGTATGCATGATGTACAATGCTAGATGTGCATTACTATAGTGACTTAAGGGTGGTTGGATACTAGGGTCGTCCAATTTCCTAGAGGGTTAGTAGAAGTCGCGCGAAAACCCTAATTCTACCTGCATGTCATTTTATGCGGTGGTAGGGTTGAGTATGAATAGGGTGCAATACTACCCAAAGTTGTATGTGAACATCGTGCTAATACTCTGAGATACAACACTGACGTAATGGAAATTGCTCGACTCGGAGCTAGGGTTGCCACGTTAGGGTTTATCGACGAACTGCGATAAAAGGGGCTACAACTCATACGGTAAGATGACCTATGGTGCATGTGCCAATGTTAGGCATCTAACTGAACCAGGTCGTAGGAAATCTCATAAGATCTCCGAGTATACAAACTTCGTCGAAATCGGAGCTATGGTCGCAGAACTAGGGTTTACAGACTCTCGACCGTAGCAAAATGACAACCCTAGATATCATCTTGTGCATGTGCTCAAAATTGAGTTTTGATTCAGCCAGATTGTAGAGAATTTCATAAGCTTTCCAAATATATAAAATTTACGAATTTGGACGTGTGGTTTGAAAGTTATGGCTGTTTGAAATTTTATACAAAATTAACCCTAAACAGTCGAAACCCTAAATGCTAGGTACACCCGAACCCTACCCAGCACTAAACCTAAAATCCCACGCGCACCCGAGCTAACCTACTCCGGATTCCAACTCCTTAAACCTTCTCTGGATGACATGCGGGCCCCGGATGGCAGGGCTGACTGGGCAGCCAATACCCAGTCAGCAGCTGACTGGACTCGGCCAGCCAGCCAGTGCCTGCCACGCGGCCACCCGCCTCTCTCTCCCATCTCTCTCTCTGGTCCGGCCGGAGCAACAGCCCGACGGCGGTGCCCTCGTCGGAGAGCTCACCGGAGCTAGCTCCGGAGCCCTGCTAGGCTCGGGGAAAGGGCCAGATGACCGGGAGCTCACCCTGAGGAGGATGCGGTGCTCGGGGAGGGCGGAGGAGGTCGAGAAGGAGGCCGGCGACGAGGGAGGCGGCGGTGAAGCTTCGGGTCGTCGCGGCGGGGCTGCCTCGAGCGTGGATCTACGAAGGGGAGAGCACGGGGAGGTTAAGGAGGAGAAGCAGGTCCTTTGGAGCAAGAAAAGGGGAAGAGGGGAAGATCGGAACGGCGAGGGGAGGCTCGTCGGAGTGGAGGCCGGAGTTGGAGGAGACCGCGGCGGCGAGGGGCTTCCGGGGACGGATCTGAAAAACCGAAGAATGGGGGAGGTTAAGGAGGAGATGGGCTTGCTTGGGATCGAGGCAGAGAAGCTCGGGGCTCACCGGAACGAGGTGAATTGCTCACCGGAGTCGGGACCGGAGGCGAGGAAGACGACGACGCAGAGGAGATTCACAGCGGGGGAAAGGGAGAGGAGGGGTGGCGCTAGGGTTCCGAGGGTGTGGGGGAAGCTGTCCGAGCGGAGGGGGCCTTTTATGGGGCGGCGCGGGGCTTCGGACCGCCGGTCGGAAGCGGAGCACCGCCCACTGCGGCCAGCCCGCGGCGGCGACGTGGAGGGGGAGGGATGACAGGCGGGCCCGGGGCGCGACAGCGGAGAGAGGGGGGAAGCTGACGCGTGGGGTCGGGCTGTCAGTGAGAGGAGAGGGGAGAGCGCGCGCGCGGGCAGCCGACTGGGCCGGCCGAGTAGGCTTCCGGCCCAGGACAGTTAGGGTTTTGATTTCTTTTTCTTTTTCTTTATTCTAGATCCACTCCCCACGTTATTTTATGTGTAATCTTTGCTCCAAAAATTCTGAAATTTTTGCAGGACCTTCTAAACATTATTTATGAGTTACTGTAGAGGTTTGAATCAATTTAGAGCTTGTTTGGATGGGTGTCTAGTTCAACGCTAGGGTTTGACCTAATTCGACATTTTGAACTTCAACTAGGTCTTAGGTTATTCCAAAAATTGTGAAATTTGGCATGGAGCTCACATCTCCCTATTCAAGGTCATTTCCAAGGTTTGGTAAAATTTTATGTACCTTAACTTGCCCATTTACTTAACCCTAGTTCTTCGGCACCTTAGGGTTTGCAATCGGATGTTCTATTGGGTTGTCATTTCATGTGGTATTTCATGTGGTTTTTGGATCGATCTTGGGAAGGAGGGAGAGAAGGTTAGTAGAGGGATTCATCGACGGGGTTCACTGGCCCCACCACTTGCTAACGTTATTGTCGAAGTTCGATACTTCGAATAAGTTGATTGGTGTTTGTTAACATATCCACCGAGGATGAGATATGTACATATTCTATAAAGTAAAGTTGATATACAACTAAGTTTAAGTAAGGTGTGGGTGATGATGATGCCATGTATGCATGAATGCGGAGCAAAACCCTAATCGTTCAAGTTGGGTGTTACAAAACCTACCCCCCTTAAAAAGATCTCGACCCGAGATCTCTAACGGTCGACAAATAAGGATGAAACTCGGTCTTGAGCCATTCTTCGCATTCCCAGGTAGCTTCATCTTCAGTGTGGTTGCTCCACTGGACCTTGAGGAACTTGATGGTACGATTTCGAGTTTTACGTTCGGCTTCATCGAGAATGCATACCGGGTGTTCCCGATATGTAAGGTCTTCATGTAGTACTTCAATCTCAGGGTTGATCTTCTTCTCGGGGACGCGATGGCAAGCTTTCAGCTAGGATACGTGGAAGACATCATGCAGTCGAGATAGCTCAGGAGGCAATTCCAATTGGTACGCGACTGTGCCTCGCTTGGCTAGGACTCGGTAGGGACCGATATAACGAGGAGCTAACTTGCCCTTCATTGCAAAGCGGCGAACACCTCTGCATGGGGTGACCTTGAGGTACACACTATCTCCAATCTGAAAGGTAACCTCTCGGCGGTGAGGATCGGCATAGCTTTTCTGCTGGGATTGAGCTTCACGAAGACGCTCTCGGATGAGTTGGACTAAGTCTTCGGCTTTCTCAATTGGATTAGGTCCAAAGAATTGCCTTTCGCCGGTTTCGGACCAGTTCAATGGAGTCCTACATTTCCTTCCATACAGCACTTCAAAGGAGCCATACCGAGGCTGGCTTGATAACTGTTATTGTAGGCGAACTCTGCGTACGGCAAACAGTCTTCCCAGTTGGAACCCAATGTGAGTGCACATGACCTCAACATGTCTTCAAGGATTTGATTTGTCCGTTCGACCTGACCTTCGGTTTGAGGATGGAAGGCGGTGCTGAAAGACAGGGAGGTTCCCATAGCTTCGTGTAGGCATTTTCAGAACCGGCTGGTGAATTGAGTGCCTCGATCCGAAACGATCCTCTTGGGAACACCATGGTGGCAAACAATCCGGGCGATGTACAACCTTGCTAGATGGCTTACTTTATGGGTTGTCTTTACGGGGATGAAGTGGGCGACTTTGGAGAGGCGGTCTACAATCACCCATACTGCATCATTGCCCTTTGGGGATTTCGGCAAACCTACCACGAAATCCATACCAATCTCTTCCCATTTCCATTCGGGAATAGGGAGTGGCTGAAGTAGGCCCGTGGGTCTCTGGTGTTCGGCTTTCACACGACGGCACACGTCACACTTGGCAACATATTGGGCAATCTCTCGCTTTATTCGGGTCCACCAAAATCGGCGACGAATGTCTTGGTACATCTTTGTGCTGCCGGGGTGAATGGCCAACGGGGAGTTGTGTGCTTCATGAAGAATCAGGTCCTTCAGCTGCTGGTCCTTAGGCACCACGAGTCTTTTCCCAAACCACAAAATCCCATCCTTATCTTCGGTGAAACAGGTCGTCGTTCCATTCCTTACTTTTTCCCGGATCTTCTGCATACCAACATTTTGAGCTTGGGCTGCCTTGATTTGGTCTTCTAAGGTCGATTTCACCTCCAGAGTAGCGAGGGTACCTTGCTCAACCATCTCCAGATTGAGTCGCTGAAACTCTTCATGAAGTGGTGGTTGTTGCTCCTTAATCATGGTGTTGTTGCAGTAAGTGTCGGGACCCGGAACAGTACCTGACTCACGAACAACACGCCGTCAAAGACCGAACAACCACCTCAGGGTTCGACACTGACCAGCACTGCATACAATTGCTGGGACCAGCCGGCCAGAAACGGGCATCATTCAATGAGCCAGATATAGTTCCAAAGACCCTGTAGCGGGTTAGCACTCGACTTCCTGCGAGATGAGCCCGACGTGTGTGTCCACACCCTAACCCAATCGGCCGAAGCACGAATTGGTGGGTCACCCGAAGGCCCGACACTGTCGTCCACACCCTGCCCAGCTACCGCTGGCGGGTCACTCAATTCGCAATTACGAGAGGAAGCCCGATCGTCCGTGTACCGACACCACTGAGACCTAGATTCGGGTCTAAAAAACAAAAAATCAAAACAAAAAGGAAAGATAAAAAAAAGTAAAAAAAGAAAAAAAGAAAAAAAAGACAGAAGAAAGAACAGTAAAAAAAATCGAAAAAAAAAAAAAAAAAAAAAAAGCAAGAGATAAAAAAACAAAGAAAAAAAAAAAAATAAAAAAGGAAAAAAAAAAAAACAAAAAAAAAAAAACGAAAAAAAAAAAAAAAAGAAAAAAAAAAGTAAAGAAGAAAAAAAAAGACAAAAAACAGCTAAGAAAAAAAGGAAAAAAAAAAAAAAAAAAACAAAAAAAAAAAAAAAAAGAAAAAAAAAAATAACAAAAAAAAAAAAAGAAGTAGATAAAATAGAAATAAAAAAAAAAATACTGAAACACAAAAAGAAAAAAATAAAATTAAAAAAAAAATACAAAAAGAAAAAAAAAGGAAAAAAAATAAAAAAAAAAAAAAAAAAAAAAAAAAAAAAAAGACTAAGAAAACAAAACAAAAAAAAAAAAAAAGAAAAAAAAACAAAAGGAAAAAAAGTAAAAGAGATGATAAAACAAAAAAATAAGAAGCAAATGAAAAAAAAAAGAGATAGCTTACGAGATTGGTGGGGTCCCCGGCGACAGCCGACACACTGACGTATGCCAGGCACCCAATGGCCCAGCGCATATTCGACATCAGCAGCTGGACAGGGTCACGTGGCGACTCGGCTTAATCAGCGAACCATCAGTGCATAGTTAAGATACTCCACAAACGTATCACGAAACTCACTACCCGTGAGCACCTTTCTGCGACGACTTGCTATAGTCATACACACACTGTGCACATTAGAGACGTGGTTAGACGGCTGAAGCTCTGAATACATCCCGACGAACTCTACAGGGAGGATTACGGCAGATAATAGTTTCCCATCCCTTATGTTTGGAGAAAAAAATAAGGATAAAAAAAAAAGAAAAAAAACAATGATTTCTCTTACCCAGCAACTGGCTCTCGAAGGCTTAGTACATAGTAAACAGCGAATGATATTCAGTTACCCTGACGATACACGCTATTATCTTCCAAAGAACCCAAATACACCTCCCAGAGGCCCAGCAGTTTCGATAAGCTGAAGACAACAATTCAGGCATCAATCCGGGAAATAATCGCCGAGTGCGGGTTCCCCTGTTTCCTAAGCATGGCAGCTATATCACTACAATGAGTAGCGAAAAGTACTCGCAAGACTAGTAGTGCTTGGACGATGATATCTAACGATGGCAGTTAATTGAGCATAGAGACATCACCCCATATCCTGCTAGTAGAGTGAGCAACAACAGCAGAAATAAGGGATGAGGTTTTTCCATGATACATGACACCAATAACAACATTAATCCTAGACATTCAGTATTCAATCATTCTCTAGAAGGGAATGTCCCTGATTGGTCGTGACACCTAAAGATCCTTGTTGGTCCGGTCATGAGGATATCTAGTCCACCATGAGCGGCCCCAACCTAGCCTCACTATGGTCCCCGACACAACACCAGCTGAATTGCCGGCTTTCCTAGGGACATCGAGAGAGGTTTCACGTACTGTAGCCTGGCCCAAAATACTCGAGCGTAGGGGCGATCAGAGCGACCTCCAACCAATGTACATACGACGGCCGGCTCTCAACCATGCCCTGCGTCTTCCTCTCCTGCACTTATTAAGGTGGGGAAGTTGATTAATCACCAATTTAAGCCATCAAGGCTAATAAGCCTCACAACATAGTAGACTGGAAAGTAAATTTAGCAGAGAATGTACTGCGAGATCTGAAAATAAATGCCAAGGTGGCTATGGCGAAAATGCCCCCCGCCAAAAAAAAAAAAAAAAAAGCTCTGCTTAGCCTGGACTGGGAAACTCCCTCGGGTTCCCTGGAGACTCGAGCTGGGCTGAAGGCTAGCCCTCCTCGTCTACGTTTCTGGGGATTGGGGGGGGAAAAAAAAACAGGGCGACGAGAGAACGTATAATACACCTGATAGATTATTCGGCATGACATTTCATTTACGCATATAGTATAGGAATGCACACATACTATCATTGACAATTAGAAACTAATTGGGATCGGGTATGCGCTTCCATTTGGGGGGGGGAGGGGGCGGTAGGGTACAGGGATAAAGGGGTTTTTGCGGCGATCGCTAAACGCGCCTAAGGGACCAAGATGACGAATTATTAGTTTTCTGGATACCAATTAATATGGGTTATTTTTCATGGGTAGGTATTGCTATTCTGGTCATGGTGGTAAATTTTCATAATTTTTTTTGGGCAAATATTTAAATTTATAGCAATTTATGCAAGAAGTAAGCATTTGATTAAATTCTGCAAAATTTCCAGCATAGTGACATGGTTGAAACTCTTTTTAATGGATAGTCTATCAATGTTTAACTGATTATCCGCAAATAGTAAAAATTTCGATATTTTTCTAAGCGGTCATATGAATTTTTGTGAATTTTTGAAGTTCTCAGCAATTTAATTCATTTTCTTAAATCTCTAACTACCTAACACCATAAATTAAAACTTTTTATAATCTCTAGTTTACCTTGGCCCCATCCACTGACAGAGGCGGCGCCGGCTTTCTATTTTCATTATCTTTTTCGTTTTATTTCCTTATCTTTTCTTTTCTTTTTCCTGTTATCTTCTATTTTCTCTTCTTTTAGTTTTGTCTATGGGCTCGGGCTGCGCGGGTTCCGGGGGGCGGCGGAGGGGTCGGGCCGCCGTCGGCGGCGGCCTGAGCGCAGCTGCGTGGAGAAAAGGTGGGCTGCCGGGTCGCATGGGCGCGACGGGCCTAGGCGCCGGGCGAAGAGCGGGCCGTGCGGGCCTCGAGCTCACGCGGCGTAGTAAGGGACGCGGTGAGGAAGAGAGACCGGGGGCGTTAGCTGTTCTACAGAATAAGAGGAAGCTAGTGTGAGTAAGTGCTGCGGCAGAAGAGGGCGGGCAGCGGGGCCGGCGTAGAGGTAGGGCTAGACGGGAGGCGGCGTTCGGAGGCGATAGATACGACGACGGCAGGCGTCAGCGGGACCGAAGGTCGAGGACGACGGCGGCGGCCGGAGGTTCGGAGGCGGCGGGTCCGGGACGGCGTACACTACGGCGTGACTCGCTCAGGGGACGAAGGCCCAGGGCGGGCAGCGGAGCTCCGGCAGTGCGGCGGCGACGAGCCAGACTGGCGAGCCTCGCTGCCGGCGGCGGCGTAGCGGCATTGATGCGACGAGCGGGGGCGGCGACACGGAGGGAGGAAGCGCGGCGTGAGAGCGAGTGGGGAGAGGAGGGAGAGAGGGAGGCAGAATTCGGGGGGGTGTGGAGTCACGGGCGGCGGCATGGGCGCGCGGCATGGGCGCCGGCGCGCGTCAGGGACGAAGGGAGGCGATCGGCCGGGGCCACGGGTCGGGAGGCGCATCGGGCGGCAGACTCGGAGCACACGTGGCGGGCGCTCGGGAGAGGCCCGGCGGAACCGAAGCGGGCGGAAGCACGGAAGGCGAGCGCGCTCTGAGGCGTGGCGGCCAGGGGGAGCGGGGGCGGGGCGCGGGCGCGGGCTGGTCCGCAGGGCGCGGAAGTCGGAGCGGGCGGACGGCGAACGGGTGCACGGCGACCGCTTTTGACATGCGGGGGAAAGCGGGCGGATAATTTTTTTTATTAAATCTTGCTGTTACAAATGACTACGCCCCCCTACAAAAGATCTCGACGCCTTAGGATCTCTATACTGGTTTAAGTACAGACGGAGGTTAAGTTCGGATATGGCAGTCTTCATCGTTCACCTAGGTAGGCTGCTCGTCTTCAGATTGCGTTGGCGTCCATTGACTGAGAATTTGATTTATTTTTTTTCTTGTCAGGTTATAGGTTGCTAGTATTCCGTTCTGATTCTGCAAGGATAGCGGTACTGGAGCTCTCCTGTTAGGTGCAGACTGGTTGGGAGGCTCGAGGGTCTTCGAGAAGAGACTCTTTAGAGAGGCATGGACGAAGAATTACTTCAGACTGGTCGAGACATGGAAGACTCCGTGCACAGTTTCGCGAGTCGTGGGGCAGTTCCAGCTGATATGCGAACGGCACCTCAAGTTTGGGAAGTGAGATGCGGAAAGGACCGAGAACGAGGGGCCAACTTGCCGCTTAACTCTGAATCGATGAGTAGCCACCATGAACGGGCGGGACCTCTAGAGAGTAAACGTCAAGATCCATTTGGGGGGGGGGACAGGGAGTCTTGTCACCTCTTATGACGCTATCGGATGCGGACGTAGCTCGTCTGTCGCTGGGAAATTGAGCTGCAGCGAGAGCCTTCGGCGATCACCCGCAACTTGAGATTCAGCTTCTTTAATTTGAAATCTATGGGACCGGAGAAGCAACGTTCGTTCGATCGCGGTTTCGGACCAATCATTAGAGGAGTAGCGGGCAGCCTTACAGGTCCATAAAGAGCTTCGAATGGTGACCCATGCCTGACGACTGGTTTGAAGCTATATTGTAGGAGAACTCTGCGTATGGAAGGTACTTCTCCCAGCTGGACGCGAAGTTAAAGAACACAAGCTCGAGCCATGTCTTCCGAATTTGTTTTCGCTCGGTTTTGACCGATGTCTGGGGTGATAAGCGGTACTCGAAGGACAGTTTGGTTCCCATGACTTCATGCAAAACTCTGCCCAAAAGCGTTGGTGAACTGAGACCCCGATCCGAAACGAATCGCTCGACCCCATGGACGACAGACACTCTTGTGAGATGTAACGCTCAGCGAGCTTGCGCTGCACTTTTCATGCGGGGTTTTGAGTCCCTTGAGTCCCGGAAGATAAAGTGAGCCACTTTAGAGAGGCGTTGTCCACAGATTCAACCCTTAGGAATACCTCATTTTCCCTTCGGTGCGACCTTGGGAGGCCGTGACGACAAAAGGTCCATGCTACATCACCTCTTCCCACTTTCCGACACTCCGGTACAGGTATAGCTGCTGCATGCTGGAGACTCCTGGCTGTAGTGCCTCATGGCTACTCGGCCTTGACTCGTTACGGCAGGTATCACACTCAACCCCGACATACTAAGAGGCAATCTCTTTTCATACGAGTCCACCATATCGGGGACCGGAGGTCCCCCTGGTACACATCTTGGTACTTGGCCAAGATGGTAGTTGAGAGGTATGGAGTGTTATCTGGGGCTTCATGAAGAAGGAGTGCTCGCGACTCTGTGGCACATTAAGGCAGACCACACAAGTGCGATCGGGCCGAAACCACGACAATGCACGACTTCCGTACACTCATCATTCCCAAAACAAGTGGCTGATCCCTTCTTTCATCTTCTCCTGTTCTCTATCTGGATCGCCCCTTTAGTCACTTGAGGCGCTGTTAATCTGATCTTCCAGACGGTGGTGCTTCACTTCCAAGGTGGGCAGAGGATTGCAACTGTTAAACAATTCTCAAGATAGAGCGTTGTGGAACTGGTATATCATGAAGGGTCGCTGCATGCTGGCCAGAACCCAAGAATTGTGGCAGTAACGCTTTCCTGCTTAGCGCATCTGCAGACGACATTGCCCTTGCCTGGGACGGGTGTAATAGTTTCACTGCTCATGTATACAATAGTGCTTTGATGCATTCCAGCCATCGTTCGTTGCCCGAAGGATTCAAATCATGCTGAGTGAACAAGTACTTCAGACTCTTCTGGTATTCGTGAGTAGCATCTCTCGAACTGGGGTTACCAATGAGTGCTAGATGGCTGCCATGCAAGTCTTCAGGGCATGACAGCACGACGCTTAGGCGAATCGGCTCTAGTACACTCATGAGTTTGGAATATAGTTGGCGCATTCGTTGTGGATACGCGACATAATTGAGCCGGGAAGGGCAATGATGCTACCGAATGTTAAACACGCGAGACAGCTTCATATGCAATGGAGAACACAACCCAAGAGCATAGTTAGAAGTATTGAGGCGTCGCAATAGATGCTCGAACAGCCTTTTTGGAGGTCTGGGTTGTGAGCGACGCAGGGATGGGAGCGGCCGCTGGTTTAGCCTCACTATATCTTCAGCTCTTATACAAAGCTACTGCACATTTGGCTGGACCACACAAACTAAATCGTGTGACTCCTTGCATTTCTAAATAAGCTCGGATGTCATGGGAGCTTGGCAAAGGAGTAGGAAAAGCCGAGCTCAAGGGAAATCACGGGGCCTGGTAGATTAAGCCACAGCCAGTTCCAAGGAAGTCTTCGGGATGCGCATGCGAGACAGATTTGGGGTGTTTTGCCAATCCTGAACAGCTGCACTTTGCCTGATCACACACCTAGCACTCTGCAGAAGATAGGACACTGGCTAGCAAACTTCCACTTGAGACTTCCAGAACGCACACTTGGTGATTTGGCATCCAGACGGTGCTCAAACTACAGCAACTTCTCTGTGCACTAACGCCTCAGGTGGTTGCATGGTCTTCTTGGTCTTGGAATAGATTTGTAGATATTGTCCTCGATGAAGATGACCTACGATTTGTCCAGGTATTCCTGACTACCGACATTCATGCAACATTGCAATGAATGTGACGGAGCATCTGGTAGTCATCCACAAGGACATCACTGTGTATCTCATACGAGTCTGACGCCCATCAACCACCACGCCAACACCAACATCCAGACCTCAGATCGAGTCGTGAAATGCGGTCTTCCGGATATCCGCCGATCTGATTTATGATCATGATGGTAGCCTCTAGTACGAAGATCGATCCTCGAAAACACAGAAGCCCGTGAGCTGCTCGCAAACAGATCATCGATGCGAGAAGTCGGAATACTTGTTCTTCACCGTCACTTCATTCAGCGTGTGGCATCATACCCCGGGATGCGGTATCCACCACCATACCGCAAACGGGAATCCTTCTTCTTCTACGAACATGTTCTAAGGACATCCCAAGGTGAAGAACTGGGCCGAATGAAACCTTTGTTCTCCAGCTCTTGGAGTTGTTTCTTCATTTCTACCAGCTCGTTTGGAGGTATCCGGTAATGGCCGTTTGGAGATCGGGGCAGTTCCTGGCGGGAGGTCGATAACAAACTCCACTGCCCGATCCGGCGGCATACCGGCAACTCTTCGGGAAAGACGTCTGGGAATTCACATACCACAGGTACATCAGAGACAGAAGGGGCTTGATCACTTTCAAAGCATAGAGGTAACTGCATAGAGAGCTCGGGGACAACTTCCACTTTTGTCTCCATCACTACTGGTGAGATGGATAGACCTCTGAGCACAGTCATTACTGCTTGATGCTTTGAGAGCCAATTCATTCCAAGGATCAGATCAATGTCCGAGGACGGAAGAACCATGGCGGTGGCTAAGAATACCTTCTGACCGATGTTAATGGAAACATCTTCACACTCGTGCTCAGCCCTCATTTCCGAGCCAGGTGTTTGAATAACATGGGGAAGGCGCATTGGTATGAGGACATGCCGCAATTAAGAGCAAACTTGCTAGATATAAGGAATGCGATGCTCCTGAATCAAAACGCACTGCGCAGGACAAGAATTAACGAGAGCGTACCCAGAATCACATCAGGTGACGCTTCGCTTCTTCCACGAAAGATGGTTCACCCTGCCATGGCCTGACTTGCTGTGGCCTTGTAGACTGCTGCTTCACAGGGTAGGCACCACCTGTAGGTCCTGGGAGCAAAAGGTTGAGGAGCACGTGGGTGAAGACAACTGTTGGAATAATGCCCTTTGTTCCACAGTTGTAGCAAGTCACACTGGCCATGTTCTGAACAGGACGAGGAGTGCTTGATTCCCACCATACTGGCCTCTGCTGAGCATACTGTGTGCTGGCTTGCCACAGGGTTGGATGGGCGAGACGGTGGAGGTGCTCCTGAACTGGGGAGAAGGTGCCTGCCAGCACGGTGTTGCTGAGAGTTGCTGCTGGAAGTTCTAGCCATTCCCTCTCGCGCTGCGGCTCCTCTCAAGATAGTTGAGCTTGTCTTCCATAACCATGGCCTTGTTCACAAGGTCCTCATAGTCCTTGATGTCCCAAAGTGCCAACTCTTCTGCAGCTTGGCACTCAGCCCACGCATAAACCTTCCACGGCGAAGACTGTCGTTTGTGGATTTCAGCCATAGCATGTCAACGGCCAGGCGGTTGAAGCGGTGCATGTACTCTCCTGACAGAGCTCTTCCCTTGGGTGAGCTCCAAGAATTCTGTGCCTTCATGTCCATAATACCATCTGGAATATGGGCTCGACGGAAGGCATGTGCAGAATTCTGCCCAAGACACCTGGTGAGCATCTGGTTGCATGGCCAGGTAATTCTCCCACCAAGCACTGCTGCTACCTGCAAGCTGGTGGGTGGCGAGGTCACTTTCTCTTCAGGGGAGCTGTGAGCTAGCTGCAGCTTTCTTTCAATGGTACGGAGCCAATCGTCTGCATCCAGTGGATCTTCAGAATGATCAACACCGGCGGATTGGTCCGCTGAAAGTCAGCTAGACCGCTATGAGCGTGTCCCAGCATTAGCGGCCTGAGCGCGAGCCAGCTGCTCCAGGATGCGGTTCTGATCTGCCCTGCTTCTCTCCATCATCAAAAGCACTCAGCGATGGTTGGCTGAGGTGGGGAGGCAGGGATTCACACCTCCAGCAGGCATAGGAGGCTGGTTGAGATCGCCGGGATCCATCCTGTTACAATACAAAGAGTGCAACAGGGGAGTTTATAGGCTTTAATTCACGAGAGTCCATGCAAACTCATTGGAATAAACAGCACAAGAACACACATCAATTAGCAACATTTTCACAGAAATGGACATCTTCTGAGTGCGAGGAACTAGAAACTTCACATTAGTGGTAGTAGTAGCATACAAAGTCTTTCACTGCTGACGTGCAACTTACAACGCCTTAGCGCGAATTCAAACATTACAGCATTCAGACCAAGACGATGCAGTCCTGCCATACACCACACTTCATCATTAGTTCCCAAAAGCTAAACTATTACATCAGGTTTGATGCAGCCCATGCTACACAAAAGGTGCCAAATGGGCTGGTGTTAGTTGCAGGCAGCACACACACATCTATCCAAACTGCCTTCACAACTAACAACTTCATCAGATCTTGGTAGTTCAGTCCTTATATCACATCAGGAAATACCAACACAAGACGGTAGCTTACAAAGGAACTGCCGCTCAGGAGTCCACTCGCGTAGCGAGCGCCTCAAACGCCTCCAGGTTGAGAGGGATGGGAATCCACGCTCAAAGATGGGATGATAGTCCAGAGCGGAGGAAGGCCGTGAACACGGCGATGTCCACCTGCAACCATAGCAGCGCTACTGACGGTGGGGGCGGTTTCCAAACTCAATCCCACCGATCTCCGGTAGCTTCCAATTCCGGAGGAATCCCATCATACATGGAGTAGTAGCCTTCACCTGCTATCGACTTCTGGGATGGAAGATCACTAGAGCATATGCCGCGTGGAACAGAGTAGAGAGTGCGGCAAAGACGCTGACCACACCTATCCCTTTCGTCAACTGACAGTCACGGTAGGCGAGGTCGAGGACGCCGACCAGGCGCACAAGGAAAGCAACCGTGGGGTCACTCTCATGTGCGAAGCTTGGGTATGGCACGACAAGTCTTCAGGATCACGGGAAGGGTAGTAGCGGAGTGAAGACTTCTCTTAAACCCGGAAGCTCATGACGGAGGCAGCAGATGGCGGCATAAGCCGCGTCCTGACAGCATGCTGATTCCGCGGTGAGGCCATACCACTCAAAGGTGGATGGACTCGCACTCCGGGGTCCGTAGGCCGAGCATGGATTGCTGACGCTGGCCTCGTACCTGGAAGATACCGAAGCCACGGTCCAGACGGTACACGCGGTACTCTGGCATCAGGTGAGCCCAGCTCGCGGATGAGCGAAGAGGAGCAACTCTGGGAAACCACCCCACATCGAGGCACGTGGGTAGCACGGAAAGAGCGTTCCAAGCGGCATCTGATGGATCACATGAGATAAAAAACCAGGGTTAGTAAAATCATTTATTGAAAACAAAACATGTGTGAGAAGGTTAGTTCTAAGAGAGATATGGAAAGTAATAAACGGGCACCTACTTATATTTTTCGCAATTCGTGTTTTTAGTTTTACAAATAATTTCACAAACAGAGCCCTGAGCTAACGCCCACCTGCAAGGGTTACCTACAGTCAGCTCGGCTCTGATACCAAAGCTGTCGGGACCGGAACAGTACCTGACTCACGAACAACACGCCGTTCAAAGACCGAACAACAGCACCTCAGGGTTCGACACTGACAGCACTGCATACAATTGCTGGGACCAGCCGGCCAGAAACTCGGCATCATTCAATGAGCCAGATATAGTTCCAAAGACCCTGTAGCGGGTTAGCACTCGACTTCCATGCGAGATGAGACCGACGTGTGTGTGTCCACACCCTAACCCATCGGCCGAAGCACGAATTGGTGGGTCACCCGAAGGCCCGACACTGTCGTCCACACCCTGCCCAGCTACCGCTGGCGGGTCACTCAATTCGCAATTACGAGAGGAGCCCGACGTCCGTGTCCACACCCTAACCCAATCGGTCGAAGCACGAATTGGTGGGTCACCCGAAGGCCCGACACTGACATCCCACACCCTGCCCAGCCGGCAATCGCATCACAGCTGGCGGGTCACTCGACTCGCAATCACGAACCTCGCAAAGAAGATTCGTACCAACTCACTACCGTCCCTTCGCACACTTCATCATACACACACTGTGGCACAAAGAGACGTGGTAACCAACTCTGAATACCATCACACGAACTCTACAGGGAGGATTACCAGATAATAGTTCACATCCCTTATGTTTGGGCAAATAGTTATCTTACACACAACTGGCTCGAAGGCCTTAAGTACGAGAGTTAAACAGCGGAAGTATTCAGTTACCCTGAGATACAAGCTAGTATCTCCAAAAGAACCCAAAATACCCTACAGAGGCCCACAGTTTTCGATAAGCTGAAGAGGCAACCAAATTCAGGCATCATCCGGGAAATAATCGCCGAGGGAGGGTTCACCTGTTCCTAAGCATGCAGCAATAACTACCAATGAGTACAAAGTACTCGCAAGACTTAGTAGTGCTTGGACATGATATTAACATGGCATTAATTAGCATAAGACATCAACCCTATCATGCTAGTAGAGTAGAGCAACAACAGCAGAATAAGATAGGTTTTCCATGATACATGACCACAATAACAACATTAATCCTCAGACATTCATTATTCAAATCAATTCTCTAGAAGAGTCCCTGATTGGTCGATGACCCCATAAAGATCCTGTTGGTCCGGCTCATGAGGATAGCTAGTCCACCATGAGCGGGCCCCAACTAGCCATCAACTATGGTCCCCGACACAACCAGCTGAATTGCGGCTTTCCAGGGGACATCGAGAGAGGGTTCACGTACTGTACCTCCCAAAATACTCGACGTAGGGCTCGAGCGACCCCAACAATGTACAGACGCCCTCTCAACAATGCCCCCTCGTCTCTCGCCTCACTTATTAAGGTTTAAGTTGATTAATCACCAATTTAAACCCATCAAGGCAATAGCATCACAACATATTAGACTGGAAAGTAAATTTAGCAGAATGTACGAGAATAGGAAAATAATGACAAGGTGGCATTGCAATGCCGCAAGCTCTGCTTGCCTGGACTGGGAAACTCCTCGGGTTCCTGGAACTCGAGCTGCTGAGGCTCCACTCCCTCGTCGACGGTTTCTGGGATTTTGCAAAACGGCGACGAAGAGAACGGATAATACACGATAAGATTTCAGCATGACATTCATTAAATATATATATGAATGCACACGATACTAATCATTGCAATTAAAACTAATTGGGAATAGGGTTTGGTTCCTTTTTGGGGCGAGGGTCGGAAAAAGGGGTTTTGCGGCGATCGATTAAACCCTAAGGGACCAATATGATAATTGATTAGTTTTCTGGATACCAATTAATATGGGGTTATTTTTCATGGGTAGGTATTGCTATTCTGGTCATGGTGGTAAATTTTCATAATTTTTGGGCAAATATTAAATTTATAGCAATTTATGCAAGAATTAAAGCATTGATTAAATTCTACAAATTTCCAGCATAGTTACATGGTTGAAACTATTTTAATGGATTCTACATGTTTCACTGATTCCAAATATAAAAATTTCATATTTTTCTGAGGTCATATGATATTTTTGGTGAATTTTTGAAGTTCTCAGCAATTTTAATCAATTTTCTAAATCTCTAAATACCAGAAAATAAATTAAAACTTTTTATACATCAGTTTTAACTTGCACCAGCCACTGACAGAGGGCCCCCTTCTATTTTCATTCTTTTTCTTTTATTTCCTTTCTTTTCTTTCCTTTTTCCTTGTTATTTCTTTTTCTCTTCTTTTTTTTTGTCTATGGGCTCGGGCTGCGTGGGTCCGGGGCGGGCGGAGGGGCGGGCCGGCCGGCGGCCGGCCGAGCGGGCTGCGGGGGAGGGCTGGCCGGGCCGTGGGCCACGGCCGGCCGGGCGAAGCGGGCGGCGCGCCTCGGCCACGGGGAGAAGGGAGGCGGGGAGGCGCGGCTCACCGGCGGCCAGAAGAGGGCGAGGCAGCGGGGCCGGCGAGGGAGGCGACGGGAGGCGGCGGTCGGAGGCGAAGACGACGACGGCGGCGGCAGCGGGACCGGAGGCGGGGACGACGGCGGCGGCCGGAGGCGGAGCGGCGGGGTCCGGGACGGGGACACGGCGCCGACGTCGGGGACGAAGGTCCGGGCGGCGGCGCGGAGCTCCGGCAGCGGCGGCGACGAGCGACGGCGAGCTCACTGCGGCTGCGGCGAGCGGCGAGCGACGAGCGGGGGCGGCGACACGGAGGGGAGGAAGCGCGGGCGGGAGGAGCGAGTGGGGGAGGAGGAGAGAGGGAGGCCGGGAGGGGGGGGTGGGGAGTCCACGGCGGCGGCATGGGCGCCGGCGCGCGTCGGGATGAGGGGAGGCGAGCGGCCGGCGGGGCCCCGGGCGGGAGGCGCACGGGCGCGCGCCACGTGGCGCGCCGGGAGAGGCCCGGGCGGGAGCCGAGCGGGCGGCCAACGAGGCGCGCCGCGTGGCGGCCAGGGGAGCGGGGGCGGGGCGCGGGCGCGGGCGGCCGCGGGGCGCGGGAAGCGGATGCGCGGGCGCGGCGAACGGGGCGGTGACACGTGGCAGGCGGGGGAAACGGGCGGGAAATTTTTTTTTATTAAATCTGGCTGTTACAGTAAGCTCGACTAAGGGCATCAGCAACGACGTTAGCCTTGCCGGGGGTATAGTTTAAACCCAAGTCATAGTCCTTGATGAGTTCCAGCCATCTCCTTTGGCGAAGGTTCAAATCTGGTTGGGTGAACAAATATCTCAAACTCTTATGGTCAGAATAGATTTCGCAGCGATTACCGATGAGGTAATGTCGCCAAATCTTGAGAGCATACACTACGGCAGCTAATTCCAAGTCATGGGTGGGGTAGTTGGCCTCATGAGGGCGCAATTGACGTGAAGCATATGCTACCACGCGACCTTCTTGCATGAGGACACAACCCAATCCGTTCCGGGAAGCATCGCAGTATACTTCGAATTCCTTATGGACGTCTGGGAGAGTAAGCACTGGGGCTGATGTCAGCTTCTTCTTGAGCTCTTGGAAACTTGCTTCACACTTGTCAGACCACACAAACTTCTTGTCCTTCTTTAATAATTCGGTCATCGGCTTTGCTATGGAAGAGAAGCCTTCGATGAACCGACGGTAATACCCTGCCAGTCCAAGGAAGCTTCGGATCTGAGTAACTGATTTGGGCTGCTTCCGCTCTTGAATGGCTTGCACCTTGCTCGGGTCCACCGCGACACCTGTAGCTGATAGTACATGTCCCAGGAACTCCACTTGGTGCTTCCAAAACTCGCACTTTGAGAATTTGGCATACAGACGATGCTCACGGAGCTTTTCGAGCACCATCCTCAAGTGATCTTCATGCTCTGATTCGGACTTGGAATAGATGAGGATGTCATCAATGAAGACGACAACAAATCGATCAAGGTACTCCATGAATACTGAGTTCATGAGTTGTGTAAAGGTGGAAGGGGCATTGGTCAGACCGAAGGACATGACTGTGTACTCGTATGACCCGTAACGGGTAGTGAAGGCTGTTTTTGGAATGTCTTCGGATTTGATCTTTATCTGGTGGTAGTCCAACCTGAGGTCAATTTTGGAGAAGACACAGGCTCCTGCCAACTGATCGAATAGGTCATCAATCCTGGGAAGAGGGCATTTGTTCTTCACTGTGGGCTCGTTCAATGGGCGGTAGTCAACTACCATCCTTAGGCTTGAATCCTTCTTCTTCACAAACATGGCTGGACAACCCCAGGGTGAAGAACTAGGTCTAATGAATCCTTTGTCTTCAAGTTTTTTGAGTTGCTTCTTCATCTCCAACTATTCATTTTGGGCGTATTCGATACGGGCGCCTTGACACAGGAGCGGTTCCAGGTGGAAGGTCGATGACGAACTCTTGGCATATTGTATATAATATTCTTGGCAAATAAAAGTTTATTAAAAAATTTTTGGGCGCACCAGCTTATCCCGAGCACAGCGCCCAGGCCCACGAGCCCAGGCCGCGCAGGGGACCAGCCAGAGGCCTATCCCGAGCACAGCGCCCAGGCCCACGAGCCCAGACCGCGCAGGGGACCAGCGGCGGCTCGAAGTATCAGTGAAGGTTGTAAGGAATTCGAAAGCCCAACGCGCAACTGCCCTTTTAAGCTAGTACGCGCGCTGCTAGCTCGGCGAGGTGGGACTAAAGATGTGCAGTACCAGTGGTGGCAGCGTTACCACTGACGGTCGGAATTTCTGGGCCCGTCAGTGGTGGTAGCGTTACCACTGACGGTCGGCCCTTCTAGGCCCGTCAGTGGTGGTATTTACACCGACGGGCCTCACGGTCTGCTCGTCAGTGGTGGTCTTTACACCGACGGGCATCTAAAATATGCCCGTCAGTGTAGTTTGTTTTTTGTTTTTGGTTTTTGCTGGATGCATTCTATGTTTTTCTTTTGTTGGGGTAGGGCATTTTGTTTAGGGTTTTAGTTTTAGGTTTTTTAGGAGATGCATTTTGTTTAGGGTTTTAGATTTTGGAGATGCATTTTTGTGTCGTCGCGGGTTAGGGTTTTACGATTTTGTCGTTTAGCGCGAGTCAACAATATTACACCATTACACATACACATAATATAATGTCCATCCAAACATAGACATTATTATACAAACACACATAGCTCGCTAGATTTCGTCGTCTTCGACAATCTTCTCGTGAATAGTAATCTTCTTGGTGGTATACGTTAGTCCTTCGGCGTGGGTGCATCTGATGTAGGGCTCGGAATCCTTAGTACCTTTGCTCCTTTTGGTGGGCCGTTTATCAGTATCTTCTGGCTCGGAGTCCGGGTCGTCGATTGGTCATAGTCCTTTTCGTCAACTACACCATCGACTCCGACAATACTCTTTTTCCCTTTTCTGACGACATGGCGCTTCTTTTCCTTCGGGTCTTTTATGTAAAACACTTGCGAGATCTGTTTAGCTAGTACCCAAGGCTCATCTTTGGCACTGATTGTTTTCACCTGTGTGGAGTCAATAGATGTCGGGGGAGGTAAAGTCACGGTAGTGAATTTGTCATCGTCCATATGGACATTTTTCGCCCATCTGACACGAAACATGGAGATCTTTGTGACGGTGTAGTCCAGTTCCCAAATCTCTTCGATAATGCCGTAGTATATGTCCTTACGGTTACCGGTTTTAGCCTCTATCGTCACCCCACTGTTCTGGTACGTACTTTTCTTGTCTTGAGCCTCCGTATAGAATGTGTATCCGTTGATATCATATGCTTGAAATGTCAGGACCTTGCTCGCAGGCTCTTGTGACAACATTTTGATCGTCTCTTCTTCATCATTTGTCGGAGTCCTTTCATACCAGTAGTTCTTTAGCCAGCTTGCGAACTTCGCGTTGTGCTCTTTCGAGAGCCACGCTTCTCCCTTTTTCGGGTTTTCTTTTTTGACCTTCACCATGTGCATCCAGAGATAAGGATGCACCACGGTAAGGTGTTGCAGCACCACGAGATATGCTCTGTCGTAGTCAGCTGATCTATTCGGTACTGAATTATAAACATGTATCGCCTTCTGTCCGCATGCATGGCCTTCACCATCGAGCCTACCCATGTGGCGCGAAACAGGAACACCAATAGACTTTTGATCAGCCAAGTAATCCGTGCAGAACTCGACACACTCTTCGGCAACATAGTCTTGGATGATGCTACCTTCCGGTTGTGACCTGTTACGAACGTAGCGCTTCACAATCCCATTGTACCTTTCCAAGGGGTACATGTTGTGTAGGAAAACGGGACCTAGGTCCAGTATCTCCGGGACGATATGGATCATGAGATGTACCATGATATCGAAGAATGCTGGAGGGAAGTACATCTCAAGTTCGCATAGTATGACAATGATCTCCTCCTGCAGTTTATGGCAACGCGTAACCGAGATCGACTTCTGTGATATCGTGTTGAAAAAGTTACAGAGATTCAAGATTGTCTTGCGGACCCCCCGGCTCCATGAGACCTCTGATTGCAACAGGAAGTATCTGCGTGATCATCACATGACAATCATGAGACTTCATACCAATTAGTCGGCGAGTCTTCATGTCAACTAATCTCCCGATGTTTGCCGAGTAACCGGAAGAAACTTTGACACATTGGAGGCACTCCAAGAAACTAACGATCTCTTTTTTGCTCAGGGTGTAACAAGCAGCGGGACAGTCCGTCTTGATTCTGATTGCACCCGTGCCCACTTGGTCGTTTGCTTGGTTTGCCCACAGCTTCTTTCTTATACCCAAGTATTCCATGTCAGCTCGTGCCTTTGGTCCATCTTTTGTCCTGTCTAACATGTTTAGCAGGATACCGAGCAGGCTGTCGCACACATTTTTTTCAACATGCATGACATCTATGCTGTGACGTGTGCTTAGGAATCTCCAGTAAGGTAAATCCCAAAACACGGATTTCCTTTTCCAGACGCCGTCCTGCATGGGAACAGGCGGTTGTGTCTTACCCGGCGTAACGGGGGGCATTGTGTTCACGATGTCATAGATTTCTACCCCTGTCTTCTCCCGGGGCGCCGAACGGATCTCAACAGTATTATCAAACAACTCCTTCTCTTGCCTCCATGGGTCGTTCTGTTTCAGCCACCTTCGGTGGCCCATGAAAACGATTTTTTTAGAGCCCTTTAAGTGTAGACTTGTTGTAAACTCCAAACACTTAACACATCCTTTGTATCCGTGAACACACTGGCAGGATTGATATCCGTACGCGGGATAGTCTTAGACCGTCGTGAACAGCAGCGCTTTCAGATTGAAATATTCTTCTTGGAAAGCGTCCCAGACCTGGGCCCCTGGTTCCCATAGTGTAGCGAGTTCTTCGAACAACAACTGATGGTACACGTTCAGATCGTTGCCAGGTTGCTTCGGCCCTTGAATGAGAATAGAGAGGTGTATGTACTTTCGCTTCATGCAGAGCCACGGAGGAAGGTTGTACATCCATAGAACCACGGGCCATGTGCTGTGTCTGCTGCTCATGTTGCCGAACGGGTTGATTCCGTCCGTACTCATACCGAACCTGATGTTTCCTCGGATCTTTTCCGAAATCATCGTATTGGGCGTCGATTGCCCGCCACTCTGCGAAGCATTGGCAGGGTGCCTCATCACGCCATCATCACTTTTTCGCCCCTCGGCGTGCCAACATATCAGCTTTGCCTCCTTCTTGTTAGCGAATAAACGCTTCAAACGGGGAAGGACTGGAAGATACCAAACAACCTTTGCGGGAGCGCCACTCGTCACTTGGGTCCTCATCATCGGCTTGGTTTTCTACCCCGCTTTGAATCTGGATGTGTTGCACGTAGGACACTTGTACAGCTTCTCGTGCTCCGTGCGGTAAATGAAGCAGTCATTCGGGCACGCGTGGAACCTCTGCACGTCCAATCCAAGAGGGCAGACAACCTTCTTGGCTTCATCGGTGCTAGTAGGCAACAAGTTGTTTTTGGGAAAAACTTTTGCAAGATAAGCCAGTGTCTCGCCGAAGCCTTCGTCCGGACAATTATGGGCTGCCTGATCCTTAGAAGTTCCAGCGTGACCAACAGACGCGTGTGCTCTGGATCAGAACCGGTATACAACGGGGTTTGTGAGTCTTCAACTAGTCTCGTGAACTTAGCAGCCTCTCTTTCATCCTCGGGATCTATCACCACCTGCTCCACCATGTGAACGTCCTGCACCATATCGGCCAAATTGTTTCCCGTTTCTCCTTCGGCGTCAGGTTCGATACTCCCCTCGTCTTCTTCGTCATCTCCGTGTTCGGCATCTTGCTGTAACACCTGATCTTCCTCCTCCTCGCCGTGACATGTCCAACGTGTATAGCCTGACATGAAACCCTTAAGCGCCAGGTGTACCGTCACCCTCCCTCTCGTATCGAACATTACCAAATTTTTGCAATCGCGACATGGACAGCAAATCTTCGTGCCACCTTTTGTCCTCATATCTCGTTCGGCGACATCAAGAAACTCGTTCAAAGCCATAGCCCAACTCTTTGTCGCCCGGTTATCGTACATCCAACTGCGATCCATCGATCAACACCTACGACACGAAACTAATCAGTTCGATAACCGAAAATCACATCAAATACATATACGAAATGAAAAGAACACTAGCGAGCATTATTACCGAGCGCTAGCGATCTTTTCGGTGATAAATGATAATGGAGAGAGTGGGAGTGAGAGGAGGAGGGAGAGAATGAGAGAGAGCTAGAAATGGGTGAAGAATTAATATGGATGAGGAGGAGGGAGGGAGAGAGTGAGAGGATGAGGAGGAGGGAGAGTGAGAGGATGAGGAGGAGGGAGAGAGTGAGAGGATGAGCAGCATGAAGAGAGTGAGAGGAGGAGCAAAAAGATCTAGATCTAGTCCCTCTAGAGCTTAGGGATGAGGGTTGGGGAGAGGGGAGAAGTGGTTGTGGGTTGGGGGGGAGAAGGGGGCGGCGGCGGCAGCAGCTGGGGGGACGGCGGCGCTTGCTGCTGGCCGGTTGGCGCGCGAGCACTGGCCAGCAGCAAGGGCGAGCTCTGGTTTTATAGTGAGGAGCACCACTGACGGGCTCTTAAAAGGGCACCGTCAGTGATTCATACGCAATGTATGCACCAAATACCACTGACGAACGCGAAAGATAACCGTCAGTGAAGACAACATCTCCACTGATGGGCAGCATTTAAGGGCCCGTCAGTGATATGGCACGTCATATGTTCACATTTTCACTGACGGGCTACATCGGAGCCCGTCAGTGGAGTTGTCATCTCCACTGACGGGCTCTTAACAAGAGCCCGTCAGTGAAAATGACGCGTCATCTATCCCTCCTCATGTTCATCTCCACTGACGGGCTATTTTGGCGCCCGTCAGTGGTGCTCCTCACCTTCTGCTTAGCTGTGTTCTCCGCTGACGGGCTATTTTCCGTCCGTCGGTGGAGTTCCCCTCCAGCGACGGACCTTTTTATGCCCGTCAGTGGAGGGGGTTCAGGAGAGGGTCTATCTGCAGTAGTGGGATCATGTTACCCGGGCCCTAGACAACAAGCATTACATATAGCAATAATAAATGATGAACAATCAAAGCACGCACAATCTAAATACATAAATAAAATAACATCAAAGCATTCCTCAACAATTCACCAATTCTCTTCCATCCCGTATGCCTACGGTGGACAACTCAAACATAATAAACCGATGAATACTAATGAGTACCGTCATTATGATTACAAAGAGATACAACACTAGCAACTCCCCTAAATCAACCGGTGATGATCTCCAACGATGGGTGGTGAAGAAACCGGCGTCAATCTGGGGAATAAGCGGCGAGCGATCTGAAATCTGATGAATGCAAAGGTATTATGTAGATGCGAACAACATGGTAGTGAAGTTCTATCTTGGAAACCTCTCCTCAGAAATCCTTCGTTGAGAGGAATAAATAGGCGAAGCAGCGTCGCGAGCCAACGCGTAGGGCCTCCACGTGGCAGGCAGGGCCTGCCATAGCCCCTGCCACATGGCTTTGTGGGCCCCATCTGGTGGCCTCCTTTCTCTAGTAATCTTTCTCTCGTGTAATTAGTCCAAGTGTGTCCTTTTCGCATAAAAATCTGAAGTTTTGTGCAGAGACTAAACAAAAGATCAAAATCGAGGTAGGAACCATGGCTGTAGGTAAAAAAAATGGATTTTTTTTAGAGTAGGTACCTAGTTGAAAAAAATGTTTTCTCATCGGTCATTTTTTTTTAGAACCCGAGAAGCAACAACAGCTCACAAGAGGGAGTTGCATAAAATATAAAATGAAATCTATCCTTTTCAGACTATGCGACCTTAAGTTGTCGCATTAAAAACTTTGTACAACAGTATCTTCAGCTATGAGAGGAAATCATGAAAGCAGGCAAAATGACGCCGCAATTCTTAGATAGGAGCTCGCAATGTGTAGACATTGGCAAGGATGTACTATTATGGTGTGAAGCCTATCAGTTTATTCTTTTATCCTCGGGTTAACTCGGTGAGAGATACTCACCCGTTTTGTTGCTTGGTGAAACTTAAAAAAAAAGAAGAGGTAGACGCTCTGCCATTTTCATTTAGGTAGAGAGAAATGTTTTATGTATAGGAAGATTCAAAAAGAAGCTTACATTTCGTTAATAGAAGAAGTCTCCTCTTATTGATGTTCACCTTTGCGAGAAAAGCAACCTCCAGCACACTTAAGGAAGTGATTTAATTTTTTTTGGCGATTGTGCTCTTTCCATATGTTCCAGAGGACGTACATGGTGACTTCACCGAAGATCTTTCGCTAGGGGGTTTGGTAGAGCCACGATACATAAATCCCACCACTCGTCAAGGAGGCAAGATAGGGAGTAAGACGCGCCTAAATCAACATGGAACCAGTTTGTCAGAATACCTCGAACTCCTATGAAGAAAAAAACACCCACAAGCTAGGTGCTCATTTGTTTCAACTTCCATGAAGCACACGCAGCAAACCTGGTGATGGGGCCACCCCCTAACAACAATCGGTGAGTGCCTTGGTGAATCTTGATTATCTGTCCAAACCAGTATAATTAGTTGGTTCAATCAAAAGATGCAGTATAGCTTGGTGCCTTGAAGTAGTCACAAAACTTCTAACACCTAGAAAACTTCCCAAAAAATGCTCAGCTAAAACCTAACCAAAAAAATCAGAACCACCTCTAATCAAATCAAATCAACCTCAACCGAGTAAACCACATGAAACCACCAGAAAGAGGGATAGCAAAGGGCAGTGACATTCGCTATACCACTGCAAAGCTCACTGCTATACATTACTGATAGTAACCTTCCAAAATATATAACAGAAAAGGAGTAAATAGCATCTCATCAAATCCGAAGCAAAAGTAGCCTGCTAGGATCCAATTTCAACTAAATTTGCACACAAACTGTAGAAGAAACAAAGTTAAGTACTACTACGTTGGATTTCCTCTAGTAGAACACGACCACAAATCCTATAAAATTTCCTGTGGAATAATGCAACCACAAATCCTCTTTGATTGCACGAGTGAACAAATTCAAAATCTACGATCCAATTTCATGTGACCATGCACACCACAAAAATGCAAATGAAATAAACCAGACTACTAATCTCGTTCGATTTGTAACGCAAGCAAAACTAATAAGCTTCTTCGACTTCACTAAGCAACCACAATCAAAATCACCTAGAAGCTGGCCCGCACACCACATCGACTGAGCAGGCTAGTGCGGATGAGCAGCTCGAAATTGCCCAGCGGCAGTCTGCGCGATTGATGCGCTGAGGAAAAATAACAGACAAATCCATATGCAAATCAGCAGGATAACAAATCAAAAGTGACATGCTACAACATATGAACCTGACGATTTGACTCGAGCAAGCCTCTAGCAAGCAAAAGACATAGAGCAAACAGAGGTACGAATGAATGATCAACGACCGGACAGAACAGAATTATAAAGTAAACAAGAGGAACAGAATTGTCGAGGGAATATACCATTTCTAGGCTTTCTGTAGAGTACATTGCCATAGCTGTAGTTGCACCATGTATCCATCGTTGGTGCAACATTACACGTGTTCTCGAAAAAACACCTACACTTGCACGTAGGTACTGCCATTGTTACATAGGAGCAAAAGATAGGAAGAAGTCGCGCACGCACGAACGCCCGGTTCTAGCTGTTCTTCTTGCGGTTCTCAATGACGAAGAAGAAGGCGAGCGAGACGACGGAGAACGCGGAGAAGACGCCGGCAGCGACCTTGATGGACGTGGTGACGCCGGTGATGCTGACGACATTGAAGGCGGCGGCCGGCGCGGTCTGCCCGTAGGCCACCTGCGTGCCCGACGCGTCCAGCGCGTAGGCGCGCACGTAGTAGGTCGCCGTCGGGATGTCGCGGGCGACGCGGTACTCGAACTTCCCGGCGCCGGCGTAGGCCTGCTGGGTGATCTTGAACTGGCACGTCTTATCCTTCTTCAGGTCGTCGTTGGTCTTGCGCCACTCGCGCTCCTTCTGGCTCACCGGGGCGTAGCAGAGGGTAACCTTCACGGATTTGTAGCTGGCGTCCGCGCCGGCCGGCTCCGTCGCGTTCAGGGACCACGTCACCGTGAATGTGTCCTCGCCGGCGTGCAGAACTGGCCATGGATCAAGTTTCATTAGTGTTACCAGTGGAGTAAAACACAAACCGTAAAAGAACGCAAACTTCGTAGTCATCAATACAAATTATAGCGTCCCACAAAAAGGAAAACTAAATACAAACTAACGCACAAATCCTAATTCGATCATATCGCAAAAGAAAATTTCGTAGCAATCAGAGACACGTACAGGCTCATGCGGCGCAAGCATCTCTATACGACGTACGTACCTTGGCCAGACTTGGGGGAGGCGGTGACGTCGAGGGCTATGGGCAGCTTGGAGAGGTACGCCACGGCGCCGGAGGACGGGCAGCAGCCGCCGGCGAGGACCACCACCACCAACGCCATGAGCAGTGCGGACCGAACCATGGCTGCGCTTCTAGCTGGCTTCGGGCGTTATAATCTTGCTCGATCGAATCCGAGGAGGAGGCGACAGGGGGTCGTTGCTTTGCCTTGCTGGGTGTACAGATGGGTTTAATATGTTTATATAGGCGCAGCGCGTGATGAGTGTGAAGTTGACCGTGGGCGAGGAGGATGGAGCCGGAGCTGCTGTGCTTCGTGGTGGGTCGAGGAGGCATCCATCCATCTAAAAGTCAGACTTGCGTGAGGGAAGCGAAGCTCGATTTGTGTGACTTACGCGCACCGGAACTAGGGCGCTGATCGCTCTCGAGTGCCCCCAAGGATCCCGGCCGGAGTGAGAAGCGGCAACTGCAAATTACTAAAGCAGCAAGAGCAATTAGCTAAGGGCCCTATCGGTCAGCAGGTACTGCAAGTCGTGCGTGAACAGTATATGTTGTTGGAGTTTTCGACCTTATAGTTGTTTCTTAGAGCGGAGTTCGTCGAAAATTTAGAGAACCTGTTGGTAGTAGCAAGGAGCTAGTAAAGAGGTGAAAAATCAACTACCATAGAGTTTGTGCAGGTAGCGTTTGGTTACATACGCATCCCGGTGCATGTGGGAATCGCTTGTCATGCTTGTCATCGTGTTAATACGAGGAACCAGGCCTCCATATTTTACACAATTCCATATAAAAATAGATTCGTATCGGCAAACAAACACAAGATCCATAGAAATTTCAATGACGTCTCACCGAGTCTTAATTCCTAAGCGTCCAAACAATGCCCTTAACTGACAGTCAGTGTCGGTCTAGACTGTCCTGTACCTGGAGTAGTAGCCGCATACGAGGGAACATTTCGATCCGATGCAGTCAGCAGAGTACAAACTCCAAGAGAGTTTACATGACGCAACCATTGATCGTAACACGACGAAGTGTGTCTGGTTTCTTGTCTGCTCAGCTATCTCAGTCTCTTGTCTGCCTTCGCAACCTGCAAGTGTTCGCTCCGTTCTTGCAGCTCTTGTCGGCCGGGCACTGGACTGCAACCAAAAGCTCAATAAATTTGCATCCATTTCTCCATCCTGATGTGAAAAAATTTCAGTAATTTCAAGTTTCTTGGATTTGTTGATTGGTGAGCTGATAGCTAAAGAATGCCGGCATTGACATGGTAAAGCCCCTGCTGATTAAAAAGAGGAGACGTGGGTCACGTGGCTCTTAGCACTTGCTAAGGGTTACAAGGGTACAATATTCCTTTGACCCTTCCTCTCTCAGTGTAAAAACAAGACAAGGCATTCGGCTTATGGACAGGTATTAATTAGATGTCATGAGAGTGATAGGGAGAACAACTGATGCGGATGAATGATCAACAAATGGGCAGATCAGAATTATATATAACTTAACCAAGAGGAACAGAATTATTGAGGGAGTCACGCGTTTCTTCTAGGCTTTTTTTGGAGTACATTGCTGTTGGACTTACTGGATTTTTATGTTCTTTATAACAGCTGATTTTTATAGGATTATATTATTGTGCCGATCACTAATGTGTGAGTTTTTTGTACAACCTTCCGGGCCCTCTTCTGTCTTTTCGGTGTTTTGTTCTTCTTCTTGGCTCTTGATATTTGTGGTGGATTAATTACAAAATTGTCTTCATGAGCCGATGAGCGGCCGACCAAGTAGCAAGCAAGCACATATAATAAGATGACATAGCGTAGCTACCGGCGAGATATGCTCAAAATATGCCCTTCGTAGTACTAGGTTACGTCCAACCGAGCAATCTGTCGTTGTTGAGACTTAGAACTGTGAAGTACACCCTGTATCGATTTGTTGCAGCTCTTGCAACTTTCAAATTTCAAATTTTAACTGTAAATATTTCGTACAATACTTTGTTCATAATTACATAACTATAAAAACACACACTTAAATACGAATCTAACAAAATTAATACTATATCACATGATCCACGTATTGTTGAACTAATTATTGATAAAATATTAAATTTTAAATCCATATGCGTATTATTTAAATTAACAGAATATCAAGTGTTGGCGACACTAGCGCTGTAAGCATGACACGCACGGGCGGCATTTCCGCGCCGCACACGGACGAATAGACGAAAAGGCGCGCGGGCGCAGCGCGCGGCCGGCTCACGCCGCGCGGCACAGCGGGTCAGCCCACCGTTGTTCGGTTGTGGCTGCGGCACGGGTCAGCCCAGCCCTCCTTGCCGCGTCTGCGGCGGCCTCCTCCTGTGACAGCCTCGCCGACACTGCCGCGCACCAACACAGATTCTACTGTGTAGCGCTCGCCGCCTGCGTTCTATCACGGCGATCTCTGCCGACGAACGACGAGTAACATACCCAAGAAATTGATTTATGCGAACTTGCGTGGACGTGGAGATGGAACGGGCCACCTAAATTGATTTAGAGAATACTATTTGTTGACTGCACATAAAAGAGCCAAGCAATTGCCAAAACAATTCTCAAAACATTGATACCTAGCGAAATTTTCGTAACTAAATTACATGTGCTTGTAATTTAAGTAACAAAAAATATGAGAAATAGTTACTTTTAAGTTGATGATTTTAGACATGATTAATTAGGTAATTTTACTTATAAGAAATTTTGTGCAATTGCAGAGTCTACGAATATGCAACTAGATAATTGCACATGTCTAGACCTAAAGTTAGACCTAGCACAAGTGGTTTGGCCTGACGACCTAGCCCGATCGCTCCCAAGTTTGGGCTCAAGTTTATTAAAACATAATTTTTATTAGAATTAGAATTTAAATACATATTATTTTAATTCCGTAAATGATTAAATTAATATATCTTAATTTTAAAAAGCCACCTTTTATTAATTTTGGGCCGAGCCAGGCTCAGACTTGGTGTTTTTAGGTTTGTGCTTTTTCAAGCCTAGCCCAGCCCAGCCCAGGGTTTGCTCTTCCACAACATTGTGTAACTTTACGATTGAGAAATAGCAAATCCGTTTACTAAACGTAGGATTCGTTGCGTCCGGTGGCACGGTCACGGGTGAGCAGACTGGACTCTGGATGCCACGGCCATCGGCCGTGCTGACGAGGCTAGAGGCCAGCATGCTCTCTCCTTCTGTTTTCCAAGATGATTTGCCAGGTATCGAGCGCTGTTGGCCTCAAGACTGCTTTTTTGGTCTAGAATTTCTCCTCTCCAATACAAGTATACAACTGGCCAACAAGTGAGAATGAAAAAACATGAAACAGGATTTATGCTTCAAAACAATGGTTGAAACACTTTTCATCTGGACTACATACACGTCGTCGGTTTATATACACAGATGCGCTGGTTAAGTGACACTCAAGAGCTGTGAAAGTCACAGTTTGGACAGCGCCAAGTTAGGGACACAGACGGCAGTTACCATTTGGCAGAGGCACATCATCTTATTCGCTCACTCCGCTCCATCAAGAATGGATGCTTAAGAGCCTCTTGGGCTGTTAGGCGGCTCGCTGGATCATACCTCAGCAGTCCTTGCAGAAGATCGATGAAATCCCCAGCAGAATGATCTACATTTTGCATCACCAGATTCTGCTTGTAGAGATGATCAATAAGACTATGCTAAGATGGTCATTACTTGAACTAGAATAACAGGATATGAGACATACCTGGAGCCGGGGCAGCTTCATAACAGCTTTCATGCTCTCCCGTGAAGCACATCCTTCAGGCCAGTTCAGACGGCCCTTTCTGACATATTTCTCAGCATGTCGACTACACATAAGGAACAAATAAGCACACAACACCGAGTAATCCTCACAAGGCTGAATGCCTACTACACAGATATGGCAACATACTCTGCCCTTTTAAGCATGTGGTATGGCAAAGGACCAAGCACCCTCTCCATCATAGCTAGATGCTCCAAGTTCTCATGAGTTTGAAACAATGCCTCTCCCTGCAGTACCTCGGTAACTCAAAAAAGGCCCATTGCTGTGATTGTGACAAATGAATATAAGCCCCATTAACATACCGTGCACAGTTCAACCAGTATACAACCAACACTCCAGACATCACATGGGTAACTCCATCCAAGTCCTGAGCAGAACACGAACCATGGCATATATATATAACGTACACCAAAAATCTGGCAGAAGGCAGAGGCTTTGCACTAGAGAAGAAAAATACCCAAGATAACTTCTGGAGCCCGATAATGCCTAGTAGAAACCACATAGGTCTGATCCTGCTGGTCATATGTTGTGCTACCAAAATCAATCACCTTTATTGAACTGGACTTGGGCAGACGTTTGTAATAGGAACCCTCCTTTGGGGAACGGGATGAAACCTGAAATAATTACAAAGGATTAGATTATGTACCAGAGCTAACAAAGCACAGTAGAAAAAATATAATCGCCAGGTCAAATTAAGTAAAGAACAAAGTATACTTTGTAATCAGGCACTTTAGTGTACTCCGGAGAAACAAGAAGAATGTTCTCAGGCTTTAAATCAGTGTGAATGAGGCGCAATTCATGCATAACTGCAACACACATTACAGAAAAGATAAATATGGTAACAGCCAAAAGCACGTTAGATGTTCCTAAAAGAACCATGAATCAAATAATATAAGCAACAGTCATCAACCGATGACACCCTAAAATTATCAAAGAATGATCTATAATTGCATACTAGTGCAGGTATAAGAGTAGTGAAGGAAACTGTGCACACACATGCTATACATTCCAACAGTTGTTTGGCAACCTCCCGAACTACAGCAATCGGGAATGAGCGGTAATTGTTTTTCCGCAGAAAATCATATAAGCTTGGCCCAAGCTTCTCACAGACCTGCTCACCATTCATTCAAATTCACCAATGTTTAAGCTCAACAGGGTTATGTCTTCTGGTTAGTTCATAACTGCCATAATCTATTGATGTACTTACAATACAGATATGGTTACGATAGTCAAACCAGTTCCGAATTTGAACACAACTGCAAAATAGACCAGCTTATATACAAACAATCTTATGAAAGTAAAGCGCACACACAAAAAAAACATATATGAGAAGCATAAAAGTGAAACCAAGGACTCACCTGGATCTGCTTTTTTCGTATTTACCAAGCTGTTCGAGCATGCCAATTTCTATCATTGCAGCATCCCTGTATTTCTTAATGCCCCTGATGATCTTAATAGCCACCATTTCTTTCCTTTCCCTATCCCAACATTCCAACACCTGACCAAAGGTACCTAATGTATTTGCAGAAACACATTTCAATTATGAACACACCCTGCTGGCGTCAACAAAAGCAGTATGCAAGAAACTCCAGTCATCATGCCATATAAACAACAGTACTAAACAGGCAGCTGTCCAAACTGACCTTCCCCCATTTTCGCGTTAATCCTATCTGCAGACATGAAAATAATCCATAAGAACAAACAATATGAAAATAAGTTGAGAATGACAGCTGGAGCTACTCAATTGCAAATAAAGAAACCAAATTCTGGTGAGATAATTACAGCGAGATGTAAGGTTGTCTCCCACAGCAAAAACATAATGTCCATCCTTGTCATCTTCTCTCAGAGGAGGAGTGGCAAAACGGAGGAGCTCTTGGGCCTCCTGAGAGGACACAACACCACCGGAAGAGAGGCCCAATGTCACAGCGCTGATCACATTTGCAACTTCTTGCCCACAAAATTTCATCTGAACCTACAGACAAGTACCAAAACTTAATTATCCAGCCAATTGAGGTTATAAAAATGTCCCTTGCTGCTACCAATGTCCGATTGAAAATGGGATGTCTCAGGTTTGAAAATGAAAAATGTTATTAACGGGTTTTAAAACATACAATTATATCTTTCTTTTTTAAGAAAACGTACGTACATATCATATTTCATAAAAATTAGTGCATCTAGGTCTATAGCATCTAATTACATTATCCCTATCAGCACGCAAACCTGCATAAAGTTAATCCAATATCTAATTAACAAGTTCAATTAATTATGATGGTTACAAACAGATAGACTTCAATTAAGATGAAACAACAAACTAGACCCAATTCAGACTATACATACACTACGTGCTAGTTAATTCACATGAGAACTTAAAACTGAAACTCCCATCTGTGATCGGATAGCATGCAAACGCTAATAAATTAGCCAATAAGCGTGCCAACTCCATAACTATTATCATACACCTAAGCTCTAATTAATCTCACCCACGGCAAAACTGGTAACAATTCGCCCTATCCACCTCCTAATTTTTAGGCAAACCACCTATATATGATTAAATTAGCACAAGCACGGTGGATGACTCGAATCCAGGCAGAAACCACCCGCTATTTCCAGAGATCTACGATACGTGACCTATCAAAACTACTGAAATCGACATCAGAGACTAAATCAACTGCAACTACTCCTAATCGACAGATCTGCGAGGTAAAGGGGCATGCGCGTCGGATCGGCGGTATACCTGAGGGATCTCGGGGCCGACGTCCCAACCCAGCCGCTGCCGCTTGCGCGGGCGGCGGTCCAGCGGCGCGTGCGGCATCTCGGCGAGGCACTCCATCACAAGATCTATCTCTCTCAAAGCAAGCTCTCAACACAGAAGCGTCGGCGTCGGCGTCGGCGGCGGGGATTTGCTATGGTCTCTGGATGCGCGAGGAACCAACGATACCGTGCGCTTCTAACCCTAGCCTCCGCGCTTTATGGCGAGACGGGAAGAGATTAGGTGGTGTTGGTAACGGACACGGCTATCGAGGCTGCAGGCTGTGCCACTGACGCTTGCGGACCAGACGGGGTCCAGGGACGCGCGTAAGCAGTGCGGCCCACATGTCAGTGATAAGTTAGCAGAGGCGTTAGTAAGAGTTTCGGTGGGCGTCGTAGACGCGTCCCTAGCAGGTCGTGGGCCGCTCATTTCTGCGTTGCGCTTTGCTTTTGCCCAGCGGATTCGCGCACGCAGTCTCCGTACCTGTTATTCATCTCATATCAATGACGTGTGGGTCCCACTCGTAAATTTGACCCACATGTCATGGTTTTATACATCTGCGAGGCCCTTTGTGTCTTTTCCCCGTTTTGTTCCGTCTTCGTTTGGTAGACCGAACACCGAAAGGCAGAAAGAAAAACACCATGCGTTCCACGCACTCGAGAGGAAGATATTTTACTCGTGAGATATATGGGCCAGATGCTATTGTGGGCCCACCGCTCAGTGCCTGCGTGGAGAACGCAGGATGTGGAATTGGGGACATGCGACTATGGTTTGGGCTTCTAACCCTAGTTGGGTTAGCGTTGGGCATCTGGTGCTTGCTATGAAAAGGAATATTCGGCACCTAAATCCTCGAGGAGGATGGTATCAGATCCTCCAATACAGCCCGAAAGAAAGCCCAACAAGGAATTAAGAATCCACAAGCAAGAGTATTAGATATCCTCCTAAAAACGATATTGATGACGTTTCTTCTTTCTCTTTTATTATAAGAAAGACGCACATACACATATACTACTATACGCGTATAATCTATACAAAGATGTCCTCTAATAACACGTTGCAAATGATAAAGATTGAAGATAAATCTGTAAATCTCACTAAAATTTTAGTGAACACGCTACACGTGTGTGTAACTATAAGCACTAGGATTTAAACCTAGATGGGTGAAATCATATCCCCATACCACCACCTTACTAAGAGGTGGTACGCTTCTTGTAGACAAACTATAAAGAAAAATATACTTTTATAAGTAATTTCTACAAAACAACACGTATTTTACATCACTTTCAATGGATCACTTTTTATGATTTTCAATTGAACCAGCAGGCATGGCCTATTCGTCAGCCACACCATCACAAACACAACTAGTGCAACTTCAAAACAGAAGCTGTCATTTTATTTAGATAAAGGAAAAGTAAATCTTCTCCTGCCTCTACATCGATCAAAATGTACATAATCTTCAATTTTATTTTCAATGATGCCAAAGATATCAAGTCCGAACAAATT
This sequence comes from Stipa capillata, assembly GCA_019208055.1. NCBI lineage: Eukaryota > Viridiplantae > Streptophyta > Magnoliopsida > Poales > Poaceae > Stipa > Stipa capillata. Next base: position 474,451 of record JAGXJF010002575.1, read on the forward strand.
GACTTATAAAAGAGATTACAATTTGTAAATAATTGTGAAAATGCGGCCCTCGACGGAACATACCATAACAACGAGAAAACAGGACGCTCAAAACACCTACCATATTACCAAAAATCGAAGCCTTATTTAAACGGTGAAGTTGAATCACTAATATGTGGGCTGCACCTGTCAATTCCGCTGAAGCCCAAAAGTATACTTATCTGAAAAACATGATAGGAACAAATGTAATTTTGTGTATCCGCTTCTTACGAGTGCGGTTCTTTGATGTAAAAGTTTACCAAAAAGAAGCGTAGTTCTAAGAATTTTACTCTACTAATTTCTCTGGCCTATTTAGAACATATGGATTCCATGATTTTTTCTATGAAATTACCGGCCCCAGCACATTTCACGTAAAATTCCTGGATTCCAAACGAGGCAAAATGTGTGCTTAACAGGGGAACATGCGAGTCGCGCCGATGCTGTACATTCATGACTAGATACAGCTGCAACCATGAAAGAAAATGCAGCTTGCGTATGATTACAGGCCTGGAAGGCTGGCATCTTGTCATCATACATGTACAATGGGCTTGGATTTCTCACGACACAGTTGCAATGGCTCAAGATGAACGGCCGAGTGCCGCCTCCAAGTTACCGTGAACACCGAAACAACTTTTTCCTCCGACACCCATCCGTTAACGAGGCTGCAATTCTTGAAGTGGAGGACCAATACTTTGAGCACCGAGATATAGAGCATCTAGTAGCACGATTGCTCCAACCTGTAGTTCCATTAAGAATATTTTTAAAAACCTTCCCTTCGGGGACAAAATTTTATTCTTGAGTATCTTCTTCAAATTAAATTACCAAGCGGCCTGTGAAGAGCAGCCGATAGCCCCATCCTTCCTTTGCAGCCTGCGCACGTTGCTGATCCGTCCAGCTGAAGTGAAGTTGGGAAAAAATGTTAGGAAGTACCGAAGTACCCTAATGGCATGCCATTCCACTGCTGAGGACAATAGTGTACGCATTTTGGTGAGAACAATGACAGGGATCATAAACTGCCCTAGGTGAAATGGTTGAGGTCATTGAACTTACCCAAAAAATTCAGAAACCCCACCAATACCAGCAAGCTTGAAAGGCTGGGAACCTTCCCGCTCAAAGTCCTAAGGAAAAAGCATGAAATTAATATAACTCCGAAACAGCATATCATATGATGAGTCCTACCTCCTCTTCAGCAGCTTCCAGTCCTCCTTGTACCCAGAATAAATTTTCAAAACCAGCATTGTAAAGTTGCTCGGAAGCAGCAATTGATCTGCCAAAATTTGGGGAAAATCAAGACAACCAATCCAAAACGGCAGAAGAAGATCTCATTTGTTCCACATCAGGTCTTGAATTGCACATGTTCCATGATGGACGATAGAATATGTATCAATAGCACCAATAGAATAGACACATGCAACTTAAATTACTGGTACTGCAAGTACTAGCTTTTCAGACTCCAGTGCAATGACAAGGAGGAGGATAATGTCCAATATTTAGGCTATAGAAATATCATATTGTGAATATGTACAACATGCTATCAATACACGCAGCTCAAGTTTAAGATGTAGTATGTATGAGCTAATGCCCAGGAAAAGGGTAGACAACTTTCTTGTCACATGTTGAGTCTTCGTTGACACATGATCCGAAGACATTAGAACATCAAAATAATACTCCCTAAAGGACAACATGTGAATGAAATTAACTTTCTCCAAAGGCAAGCAAGGTGAGAAAGTATGGATATGTGTGATCATTACAAATCCAGCATCAGTAAGAGAGATAACAAGTAATTACCTCAGTCCCTGGCACACTAGTATGATATCTGTATCTTTTGACAACTTCTCCTCAACTTGTTGTACAAAGTTCCTAGCAATTTTATCTACAATCAGTCAATCTAATTGGTTCTGAAAAAGCAATTCACGAGAGGCCATAGTTTAGCTTATGTCAAGCATACTTATTAAATGACATTGTAGAGCTGCCACTCCACCAGCCACCTATAAGAGATTGATGAGATAGTTCAGTCACACTTGAAGTCTCAAATTACGAATGGTGGTAATCTAAGAGTTGACAAATAAATTCTGCAACAGACAACATCCATGCGGTATGTTTTGCGTCAAGTAATTTATGTTTCATGCACTACTAACTTGGTCTGTATGATCCTCTAAAAGATCACGGTATACATGTAATTATGTAAACAGGTCGAAGAGAATTAAAGAAAGGCATGAGTGCAGTCTCCATTCTGGATTCTCTACACTGAAAAACAATTCCATGTAATCATCTTCTATGCTAACTTGGATGATGAAAAATTTGAACAAAGCTTGTAAAGTATGGAAGGAGCAACAGTCAAGACACACTAGGATCGGGCTGCAGATAGTAAGCAGAACTTTGTTTAGCATACCCATAACAAAGCTGGTGAATTCCTTGCCGAGGCCACTCAAATCAGACGAAGTATCCACATCAAATACAGGAATACAGGTAGAGCCTTTCACACGTGCCTGCAATATGACCAAGGACAAAAAAAAGATAACCATCCACAATTAACTAACATTAAAAATGGCTTTCCGTCTTACTGGCAGAATGACGAACCTTTTGCCGCTTCTTTGAGGGTCTAACATCCAGAAGGACTTTATCTGTCAGTTTGAATGTATAGCCAGCTTCCCTGGGTGTGAGGGTCTTAATTTTCTGCTCCCTGATCTTCAGGCAGAGCATTCCAGTCATACAAATAACAGCAGTTCAGCACTGAGAAATTCATAAATCACCCAAGCTTATGTGATTTCATAATGCTGAATTCAAACAACAAAAACTAAATCTAACAGCAGTGCAATGTCCACACGATGGTAACTTCAGAAGAAATCTGCACCACAGGGGGTAGAAAACCATAAGAGGTGAAGAGAGCTCGCCAGCTTCTCCCACCGCCTCCTGGCCGCGGCCATCTCCTTGGCTTGCCTCGTCTCCTCCTCCTCGCCTTCCTGCTCTCCTCCCACTGCCGCCCCCATCCTCACCACCCCACTCCACCTCTGCACGCGACACAACCACTACCACCAGCTCAGGGCAAAGAAAAGCACAGGAAAACGGGGAGTAAGCTGAAGAGAAACCCAGCACCTTTGAAGGGAGCAGACGAGGGCGGAAGTGCCGGGAACGTGAGGACGAATGCGCCCCGGCCGGGGTGAAGGCGCCGGCACCGGCGACGCGGCGTGCGAGACCGAAAGGTGACGCTGCCATTTTCTTTGGCGGTGCATCTGCAGACCTGGTGGGGACTGGAGAACTGGACTGATGCTGGGAAAAATGGCATATTTAGACTCCCTCGTCAGCCCAAAAACAAATTTACAGATCACGTAAAGTTAGATTTGACCCTGTGATAGACCCGATATGTAACACTTACGGCCTGTCGCGGCACTGTCGCGAAGCCCAGTAATCACGCCCACCACCTGTGACATGCCACGCAGGCCGCGATGGGCTAGCTATCGCACCAGCGGCCCACGACAGCAGGCCTATCGCGCCTAGAGCCCGTGAAAATGTTGTCGCCCAGCCAAAGCGGCCCACGATAGCAGGCCTCTCGCGCCTAGAGCCTGCGATGGTGCTGCCGCCTGGTCTAATATCTATTACACGGGGAATAAAAATTTGCTAAAGTTGAGAATTGAACCTAGCATCTAACCAAATACCAAAACAATATAATATTTATGCCATCGCAGGCCCTAGACGCAATAGGCTTATTGTCGCGGGCTGTAGGCGTGATAGCTAGCCCATCGCGGCCTACGTGGCATGTCTCAGGTGGCGGGCAAGATTGGTGGGCTTTATAGGCCCGCGTTGTGACAGGCCACACACGTCGTCTGTCAAGGGATCAAATCTGATTTTGCGCGGCTTGGAAGGCTAGATTTATAATTAGACTGATGAGAGAGACTACATATGTCATTTTCCCCTTGACGCTAAAGCCTGAAAAGGCTACATAGGGAGGGCTTGCACTAAACAGAAACCTGGATGCTACTGCTTAACAATGATTCATAAGCAAGATAAGACACTCTTACACCAGTCATCTGCAAAGCATTTAATGTTACATAAAATAATTTGGGACCATAACCCTACGAGACAACACGTAGGTCGAATGGTTACACAGATGAATTACATCGAGCACAGACTTCAAACAGACTGTAGACTTGCTCTGACAATACAAACATACAACAAATCATATGACCTCCACCTATTTTAATTGTGTTCAAGACCACATTTGTGCCACATAAAAATATCAGAAAGCCGTGAGGGGAAAAGGACACCTCCTCAAGAGAATTTCGGGCTTCTCTATAAGTTATAACCGTGCAGCTTACTCCCTCGGCGAAATATGGATGCCTTTCTGAGCACATGGACCAAAAGCTGACAACTGCTGCTGCTAACCACGGATAACGAACTGTCCGACATCCATACACCACAGCTCCGTTCCAATCCGGTGTTGATCTTCACATGAACACTTTAGATAGCAGCTGCTGGGCGAGGTACTGCCCTTCTGGCTCCTCGAGATAAATTTTGTCGTTCAGATAATTCTGTAGATTATTGACAGCCTCTGGCTGAACTTTCGAGCCTTGTTCTTTCAAAGCTGGTATAAAGCACCGTGATATTATATCTAGAATTTTCATGAACTGCGATCCATATTTCCTGTGAAGTGCAAAACCAGCCATCTGAAAAGAGCAGAATCCTGGTTAGCTACGTGTGCGTGCACGCACACACACACGAGGGAAGTCTTGAAGAAGATTTCTACCTTGAGGAAAGCATGAAGGGCACAAGCAGTGGCTGTAATGGCTGGAAGAGTATTGAGGAACATCGCAAGCCATTTCCATCCCTCAGCTAAGCCATGCGGATGCCGCACACCCTTGATTTCTGTCTGTAGACAAAGCTATGCAGTCATATTTCTGTTCTATTGCAAAACAGCACTATGTTGAACAGAAGCCTTCTATCTATTTAAATAATGTGACACGACAGAACACGGTACGTCACAGGTTATCATGGCAAACCATAACTTGTATTCTACATACTGTGTACATCATTGCACTGACATTAAAACTAGTGGGTTGCAATCAATTTATCAGAAAACAGCCTATTAGTAGGAAAAAGGCAGACCATTATATACATATCCACCACTGACGATTAATCAGACATAATTGCTGTTTTTACCAAACAGGTGATGTTTAGACAAGGACTATACACACCTGAATCATTGCAGCATACAGTTGGACGTATGCGACAACATATGTCAAATATGTCTCAGTGCTCTCAAGTTGTCCATTTTCTTCCTGGTAGCCAATCAGTTTGTAGTAATCTCTGTTTCGTGCTTGTGCCTGAACAATTACAGATCATGAGATAGTCCAAATACATGAGCAAAAACCAATATCAGAATAGTGCATAACACATATTTCGAACCACAAAATCTGGTGCATGCACAGTTAAAAAGCATAGAAATAATTCTGAGGATTCAAAGTATATTGTAACTTTTGCGCACATACTCCAAAAAAATGGCAACACCAAAATAGAAACCATTTTCTGTTTTTTCACCACTGCAAATGTAAGCGAGATGATAATAAAGCAGAAAGATGTTGAGAAGCTTAATGACCTGCAGACTTACATTTAAAGGATGCAGGTGCTTTGGAACTGTGTATATGCAAACCTTGTGGAACTCGGCTAGAAGATAATCCATTGCATCTGGTACCTGATCATACACATGTCCACATGATATAAAAAAAAGACTGTATTGTCTTTATAGTTCTTATTAAACAGCGTTAAAAGATAGACTTAAATGCGGAATATGTAACTAATTATCATCATACTAGTGCTGCAACAAACATTGCACGAGTCCGACGCCAGAGGGAATAGGAAAAGTTGCATCTTCCTAGTATTATGAGGATGCAAAATTGCAAATTTCATACAGGAAAATTGACAACATATATTTATGACTGAATATATCTAGAAGGCTATAAAGACAATACAGTCTTTATCTACATTGGCCCTGTGTTCATCAGCACCAAGTGGCACATCTATATCCAAGCTACACGCAAAGACCTTGTAGATTGTATAACATGCTTCATAGGAGTTTAAACCTTTCATATTCATCGCCATGAAATTTAAGGAAGCAGAACACCTCCTGCTGTGAGGTTCCATGTTATTATTTCATGATTGTATATAAGCAGTTTGTGGTCTGAACTTTCATGCAGGAACGGTTTCAACTTTTAAATTTATCATAACACTAAACACACAAAAAAAAATGTTTTCAGACTTCCGTTCCACACAATTCAAGCTGAGATGTCATGTAAGCAATAAATATATTTCCCTGCTACCGCAGACTAATTTTAAGTATCACAAATTCACAATAACTTCTGGTAACCAAGACTGCAGCATGTGCACTTGTGCCATCCAGAATATCAAAGATATGTACGAGCTTTACAAGAAAGAGCTGTGCTGTGCGTGCAGTATTTGTTCAAAAATAAATAGAATTTTCAATTTTGTCAACCATATTGTAATTTTGCCTAGTTACATAACGAATTAGCACCAAGGAACTAGCAATTGTAGGGATTAATTTATTCAATAATGATTAATAACACTCTGTAAAACCAAAAAGGGAGATACCTGGTCAGAGACTAGTAGCATGACATATCCACAAGCAAAGGCCAAATTTCCAAAGGTCTTGTCCTTTGGATTTCGACTCTTGACAATTGAAATAATCTGCAAAGCAATATCAGGTAAATTATTTAAGTAAACAAATGCTAAGTAGAAATTCAATATGTGAGAAAATGAAGGACAAAGCATAAATCTAAAATCTAGTAGATAAGAAGGCCAAACAATCCTAATTAGGAACGATACAGCCCCCTTAAAATCATGAGTTTATTACACTTTGGACCAGGTATTGTGGTTGGTTTTTCACTTTGCACCAGGTATGAAAAACCAGTCACTTTGCACCAGTGTGACCAATCTAATTTGTCACTTTGCAACAGGTAATAGACTTGGAGAAGAAAATCGAACTGGTTTTAGCGCCTGGCCCACCTGACAGTGCCACCAATTAGATGACATGTGTATATTAACTGATTGATTCTTGGATTTGTTCATTTTATATGCATGCATGGAGTACGTAGTGCCATCAGTGAGCAATAGAAGGGTATCACAGCACAAAGAAGAAGAAAACACTCGAAATCTTCATGCTACTTTTTTTAAGAAGAGGCCCATATTGTATTGCAAGCTAGAAATAATCTTTGTGCCACTGTGACAACCCCAAATTAACCATCTGGTGATATATAGCTCATTTAATTTGGAGTGACACGTCACTAAATTTGGTGTGGATTAAAAAAAAATAGCCAACAGCCAGTTTAATCGATTCAGGTGGGCTAGGAACTAAAACCGGTTCGGTTTTCCTCTCCAAGTCTATTACCTGGTGCAAAGTGACAAATTAGATTGGCCCCATTGGTGCAAAGTGACAGGTTTTTCATAACCTGGTGCAAAGTGAAAAAGCAGCCACAATACGTGGTCTAAAGTGCGATAAATTCTATTCTTTTTAAAAAGAATATAAAACAGATAAAAAATAGATACCTTGTTTGCAAATAAACGGCAAGCAATTGGACGAGGACAATCACGCCCATCTAAAGCTTTAATAAGCTCACTAGCCCTGGCTCTGCAAGGAACGATTATTCAAGTTAAATAAAAGCTCAGATGAAATATTCACCCAGAAAAACAACTATTATGAACAAAAGGTAACTAACTAATATTTTGTTTATCGTGCACATCAAATGGAAAAAAAAAGAGGATAAGTGAACACTGAATCATAACCAAAAACCTTGCAGGCATGCTAGTGCAATTGACAGCAGTAGATGCCTAGACGCATGCATCCATAACTTTGAGTAATTGAATGGTCCATGCTAATGGGCCATGCCAGATAAACATTAACTTGAATTGATAATATGATGATGAACAATGCTAGGTCATTCTTGGTAGTAACCACTACAGAGCCAAGAAAGCAGCCAAAGCATAAGCTAGCTTACTATCCTAAGACATGACTGTTCCTACTATTCTAATCCAAAGTGATTTGAAAAATATTTGTGAAGAACTACACCTACTTCATCAGCTATGATAGCAAAACATGCAAATAGCACAAAATCATGAGTCCACGATGTCTTATGTCTACAAGGCTTATTTTAACACTTAGCAGCATATGCAGGATGATTAGGACAAGGGAAAAATATGTAACACCACAAAGCGTCAGAAATAACTTCAACTCTTGATGACTTACAGGCATGCAATATGTCATCATTTCTTGAAAATATGGCATTTACATGGATGGTTATTCAATTTTACAATAGCCCATACCAACTCAGTTCACAGTTGTCGCAATAGTAGCTTGCTTGTATTTTACATGTGCTTATTTGAACTGAGCTACATAGGATTTAAAAAGTAGTTATAATTGGTTAGTCATATACTTACTTGACACTGTCAGTAGTTGGCATAAGTTTACTAATGGATTTTCCAATTTGTCGGTCATATTTGCTAAACTCCTGCACAATGTAACATGGTGTCAGTCAAATACAGCCATACGGGTAAGCAGCATGCTATATATAGGTCAGGAGCTAACATATGGCAGTAGAATGAAAACCAGGAAAGGATCAACACTCATCAGAATTATCAAATCAACCAATTACAGCAAGTTGTTTGAAATTGCAATTGAACATAAAGATCTGTAAGAGAAAATAAGACCTTGCTGAGGTGAATGTTTGATGGCACTTGATCATGTAATGCGTGCCTCCGTGATTCCGCTTCCAATGCGGAACTATCAGCAAAAACTTTGATCCCTGGTATAAATAAGCAAATAAATTAATCACAGTCCCTAAAATCAAGCTACACCAAATAACAATGCAGTTTCTTTTTTTGAACAAGGGAAAACACCCCGTCCCAGTTTTGTATTAAAAACAGGAGCAGATTAATGTAGTTAGGAAATCAACGACTACGGTAGGTAGCAATACTTGATATAAAATGGGATCATTGGTAAATTGTCAACGTATGAAGGTGCAAAATAGTACCAGAGTTTTATTCCCTTTTATTAATGAGTGTGTGCTTCAAGTGCACAATATGTGTTTCATGCAAGCGCTGCACAATCCTTAGCATAGTTCTTAGAATCCAACACAGTGGATTTTAATAATGCAAGCTTGCATACATTCGGGTCAGAACAATGTAAGAGTAATTTATGCCAGCACTAACTCAATTTCAAGTAAAGAAAACAGGATAAAATTTGGTTAGTTAGGGGCTGAAGATGGGCTTCATATAGTTCAAAATCTGTTATGGATGAGCATCCATCTGACAAGTTTTCAAATACAAACTAATGGGACCAAGGCTATTAGCATTTCAATTAAAAGTCTTGGAGAAGTCATAATGTTTTTCTATGACGTCTATGGCTGTAAATGAGCAACAAGGCCCATAACCTAATATATATATATATATATATATATATATGAAAAACCAGAAGCTCAGAAACAATGATACGTGCCAAACTTGGCATATCTGTATCGGACTGGATACAGGCCAGATACGTATCGGTGAAGTATCGGAAGAAATAATATTAAAATAAAGAAAAATAATTCGGATATATGCTAGATACATGATGGATACATTGTGGATACGGCCCAGCCGAATAAAAGCCCAATAAGGGTCAGCTAACCCTCCCATGTCTGGCACCTTCCTCTGTCCCAATTCCCCTCCCTTGTGTAGTGTCCAGTGTCTAGAAGATGGCAGCAACAGGTGCAACCTCAAGTGCTCTCTCTACCCACCAACCTCAAGGCTCCAATGTGGGATCATGTTATCATTATAGAGAAATTACCAGGTGGGGGAAATACTAACTGGAATGCAAGTATTGTGATTTTATTGGCTTTGGTAGCTAATCTAGGGTGCAATCACTTGCTGAAAAAAATCATGTGGGGGATGTCACAAGATGTCAGTTGATATTCTTAATCAGCTTACAAGTGAAGTTATAAAGGCTAAAGATGCATTAGAAAAATCAAATACAAAAAATGTGTCCTTGCCTTGTAATGCAAGTGCAAAACGACATAAATCATAAGGTAATTTGTTGTTCCTACTAGGGCATATAATTTATTATTCATTTTTAAAATAGTTAAACGCAGTGGCGAGGCCAGGATTCAAGCCCTGTGGCGCCAAGATTTACAATTACACAATAATGCTTGGCATGGTGCTATTGCTAAAAGACCCAAATTTTTTCTCCCAATGAGTGAATGGCAGTGGGGTCAGCTGTTGTTACCAGTGGGGTCAGAGGAAGTACTCATAGCTAGAGTTCAGTGGGTGACGAAAAACCTGTGGGGTCAGCTGACCCCACGGCTATAATGTATCCACGTATTGGCATTTTTGAAAAAATGACGTATTCACGTATCCGTATCGGTGCTCCTTAGACTAGAATCCTAGTCCTTAAGTTTATTTGTGAAACTAATGTGCACAATGTTATGTTCGTAAGCTTTGCATTATCAACAGTTCTAGGCTTTGCACCATCTGATGTACGCTTACCATCTATACACACTTTCCAGTCTTGTTTATAATAATCAAATGCTATCCCAAATGATATTATTTTTTATATTAAAAAATATACGTGATAGGGTAGAGGTGGCACCGATTGAAGAGAAGTTTGTCCAACATCGACTAAAATGGTTTGGACATATCCGTTGCTCCAGAAGCATTGGTGCATAGCGATATTCGAAGATTTATCGACAATACTAAGAGGGGCAGGGACGACCAAAATTGACATGGAAAGCAGTAAAAAGAGACTTGAAAGATTGAAATGTATCCAAGGATTTGTCTCTAAATAGGACCGGTGGAAATTAACGATCCACGTGTCCGAACCATAATATTCTTTTTAAGCCTTTTTTCCTTTACCTTCTGGCTCATGCAATTTTTATTGGATTTCATCTCTAGCCTACCTAACTTGCTTAGGACAAAAGGCTTGGTTGTTGTTGTTGTTGTTGATGATGATGAAAATCCGAACTGATACAAATAATTCTCTATGAAATGAATTTGGACTGACTATAGTACAGAAGAAGACCCATGGTCCCACCAAGCACATCAATCACAAAAACTTCAGAGCAGCTCCCTCTGTAACTCTATAAATATTAACTTTGCAAATCAGTTCTGTAGAAGTCAGAAGTACCTGGTAATGCTGATTTGATTTCATTCTTGTTTACCATTGTTGCTTGTGCAGCACTGTTCTGAGAAATTTGGCTAGATGTGGAAACTGCTGCTGCCTTCAATTTAGCAGCTTCCTTTTCTGCAGCTTCCTTTTGAGCAGCCTCATATGCTGCTTTCTGCGCTTCAGCTGCTAATTTTGCAGCTGCCTTCTGCCTGGCCTGCATCATATCATGAACTTTCAGGTTAACTGCACAGGCATTTAAGTGACTACCAGTGAAGTGAAGAAAGAATGTTTCCTAAAGTAACTATTGGTAATAAAAAAAAACTTTGAGGAAAAAGCAGAACGCATAACTGGAGGAAAAAAGCAATAACAATCAACATGAAATTAGATGCAATAAAACCTGATGAAACTCAACGGTCTACTTTGATCAATAACAGCCAACCCCACAGTCCCACACCAAACATTACAAAATTGGACTAGGCCCCCAAAATACCACGTCATGTGTAAAAGAACAGATCAAGCGAGCAACAAATCTGGGCAAACTAACCTCTGTTTCTTGTCTGGTCCTTTCCTGCTTTATTTTTTCTTCCTTCATGGCTTGCTCCCTTCTTTTAGCTTCTTCAACAGCTGCATCATCTCTTATTCTACGTTCGACAATCTGGGATTTCTGTTCATGATCCCTTTGGACCATAGACAAGTGTTTATCGAGTACTTCTGCACTACAAGAAGGTAATAAGATAACAAGATACTGAATCTAACAAAAGATTATTAGAAATTAATAGTATTACAAAGTTGTGCAACATATATCCTGTGAGGCTGTGACACACAAAGCAAGAGAATCTATCTACAAACCCTAACAAGCAAAGTTTCTGAAAAAAATAGGAATCTGAAGAATGAATTGGAATGTTAGGCTTTAAACAATGCAACTGTCAGATAATCTAGTTTAACAGAACATACTCCTAAAACAAGGACACAAATGGCATACTTGAAGAAGAAAAATGATTGTTATAAAAGACATTCCTCGGGATGCTAAGACAGCTATGGTACCAAGGCGAACAGATTAGATAACCAAACATTGTTGTCGACAGTCAAGAACTTTAGGTATTGTACTCTCATCATTTGACCAAACCCCACACTACAAGCATACTCCCTCAGGTTATCTGAAAGCTGTCATTTTGGACATCGACGCAATCTCTAACGTTATATTTATGAAATTGCATTTTGAGATAAATTTAAGCATATGATTTTTCAGGTATCCAATCTAAATATTTTAGAAGATATTAGTAGTCGAAGTTTCGAAAGTTTGACTCTAGCATTATCCAGAACAACAGCTTTTCGAGGACCGGAGGGAATACTAGCATAGAGTATTTATATATTATGTATCACACAACTCAACCAGTTGTAAGCAAGAAAAGGCAAACTCATTATATTAATTAGTGCAATATGTACTTGAACGTTGAAACCTCAGACTTCAATTTTTCCTTGCTCACATAAGTAGCACACTTGAACAAATTATGATGAGGGCTGTACTAAAGGGTGGAAGAAATACCAAACAGAGTATTAAACTAATAAAATACTAGCATATTGGCATTAATCCTCAGTCCTCTGATCAATCTGACAGAGATATGTATAGGAGTTGTGCATATAACTATGGATTTTCTCTTTGGAAATTGTTTAGACTACTAATCAATTTGGGGAAAGAACAAGTTTGACCGATCTTCAGCCCTTCATAGATATGTACCTTTTTCACTCAGGAATCATAAAATAGATTGAAATATAATATTTAGAAATAAATTGCACTGATTTTCAATCCATAAACTCCCTGTGCCATTCCAGCAAACTGAGGCATTGTAAATCGAGATGGGATAATTTTACAAAGAAACTACCATTGCAAACAGGGCAGTCTTGACAAACTAGTATGCAATTACCATGTTATGTGCCAAAACCACGAGTAAGGAAGGATAATCTGCTATCATGAAGCTTAAGGACATGGGATCCGTGACACAGTTTTCTTAAGAAGCAAATGATAAATAAATTACTACATACATTTTTCTCTGGAAGTGGACATCTAGCCTTCTATCTATCTCTTTTCTTGATTCTGCGTATTTCTGAAGTCGAGCAAATGCAGAAATTGTTCTCTGGATTTCATTTTGGTGGCACACCTCCAAGGCAGATAGCTTACTTCTAACTTCCTCCTGGAGATCAAATATCATGTGTGAAGAAAACAAACAATTTAAAATATTAAAACCAGGGTCGTACCACAGTCCATCATGGTCAAAGCAAGACAATAACACCATTGATGCAATGTTTAAATAATTAAATTCAATAAAACCACACAATGAATATTGTTCCATCAGGAAAGGAAAGTGTCATCACAGAAATACATGTCTAGTACACTGCATTTTTATACTGTCTGTACTAGCATCGCATTAAACTTTTCATAGATTGACAAACAACAATATTGTTAAAATCATGGACAAAATCCAAACTCCATGAGCCAGCTATAATCCACGATGGAGTTTTTTTACCAAAAGAAAAGCCAATAAGTGTATGGAGAATAGGCATATCAACATTTGCCAGAATAATAATTGAGTACCAGGATGCAATAATAAGCAATTTAATTCTTCAGAATCCCTGTAATTTCGCTCCCTGGATCCCAATCTCCCAATGCAAATTTGTCATGTCTTTGAAAATTCCGCTTCACGTTGCAAACTAAAAAAAGTACACTCTTCTTTTTCCAATTATGTTCAAAATATACGGGCGTGTTACTATCCATCAATATCAGTATGACATCTCCAGTAAGCTTAAATAACAAGCTCCATTCAGAAATTGATACTGTATAACATTAGACAGGCGAAAAGATATCGTGCAGTACCTGCATGCCTGACCACCTAAAAGGCCATTGTAATATACAAATCTTTGCAGAAAAAAATAAAGTTGAGCACAGTACAACTAATAGTGACCCTAAACTGTAATGAGGACAAAGGACAAAAATCCAATGATCTATTACTGAGACACCAAAGCAAAATCATGAAATCATCACATAAGTACTGTGCTTATTAGAGAGGAACGATAGAGTAGAATGCCCAGTACACACTTGAATTTTGAGATGATGCTCGCGTTCCAGCTCAAGCAGAATGCTCTTCTCTGGGCTCCTTTTCTCCATCAGGTGGTATGTTGTAACCCTGCCATCTACTTCATCCCCTGATTCTTCGAAGTCACTAGGAATAAAAAAAGGTAGATAACTTACAAAACATGACATGCATTATACTCATAAGGCAGACTTCTACAGTTCTGCAAAGCAAAAAAAGAATGCTGCAGACCATAGTTAATGGCTAAATGGTATCCCTATGATTCACAGATTGTCACTTAAGACCAAAGTCCATCTTCCTTAGAAGCATATCTAAAGCCGCTCCAAACCTTACCAAAGGTGTTCCTCTTTTGTTGGGGTAAAGCTTACCAAATGTCAGACAGTCTATTTCATAGTATAACGCAGCAATCGATCCAGTGAGATTGACAAACTTCGACATACAAATTTCATTAAAAAAGGTAACTGCAGGCATCAAATTGCAGTATCAAATAATCACCTGGATTCCAGATCATTACATGAGAACCTCGCTCCATTGGCCACAATAGCCCGGGCATCCTCATCACTGTCATCATCTTCCTCTTCCGTGTCGTCTTCCTCCTCAACCCGCATCACAAAGACCTTCTCCCTCGCGCTGCCACCGATAGCCCTAAATAAACCAAACAAAACAGGTACAGTCAAATGCATCGGCAAATCAAACGAGCGAAACCGCGAGGGAGATGAGACGTACCACTCCGGCGGCTGCTTGAGGGGCGTGGGCGGCGCGGAGCGGCGGGTGGCCTCGAGCGCGTCGAGCTCGGTGAGGACGTCGCCGATGGTCCAGCTCGGGCGGGGGTCGAGCGCCCTAGGGCACCGCAGCTCCACGCGCGCGAAGGCCCTGCAAGGAGGAGGAAGACAGAGGAGAGCAGGTCGGTCACGACGAACAAAAGCGAGAGGGAGGCAGTAGGTTGCGGAAAAAAGCGATGCGGGATTACATGGTGGCCGTCGCCGGCGAGGTGGCGCTTAGTGGGTCGGCGCTCCGGCTCTAAGCGGGCGCACCCTGTCCGGCCGGAACGTGAGGAGGTGCCACGCCAGCGGAGCCTCCGTCGCGCGGTGCTCGGCGCCGGCAGCGGGAGGCGGCGGTGGCGTCTGCGGCCGGCTCCTCCTGTTGTACGCTATGGGGAGGAAGGTACGACAGACACCGAGCCAGTCCTTACCAGGTGCGGTTGAGCCAAGTCGTCTGTTTAAATTTGGAGTCGGTTTGGAAGGAACGGAGGGTGGTCTTCAGGTCAGCGTCAGATTAACGCGGATTAGAAACAAACAGGGCGAGTCTTCGAGCGGAGAGACTGGGAAAGGGAGGGAGCGACCGAAACGTGGGCGCATGCATGGGAGAGCTTGAGGGCGTGCTCCCCGGGGCCGGTGCGGAAGGTGCCGGGGCACGCCGCCCTGGGGCCCCGAGGGCTGGCAGTGGATGATATCGACCTTGTGTTGGCGCTGCGTCAAGGGGAGCAAGCCGAGACCGCGGAGATGGGGTCGCCCGTTCGGGGAAGCGAGCAAGCGTAAACACGCACCGCCCGTTCCGATCCAACCGAACAAGCAGAGAGGAGGGAAGGCCAGAGCGGACTCTCGCGAGGAAGCTACCTATCGTGGCCAAACACTAGACCCAACTGCTCGGGTTCACCGGTGATGGAGGCTCGGCGAGGGGGACGGGGATGAGGCGCAGGGGCGGCGAACGACGCGAGAGCGGGGGTGGACGAAGGTTCGGGGAGGGGTCACGTGAGAGTGGAGGCATGGATGGGGGAGCCGCGGTGAGCTTAGAGCCGCAACATTCGCAAGTCTGGTCCAAAGAGGTTTAAAACGAGACGTAAATAGATATAGATAGACCTAATAAATATACGAGTATAGTAAAGCTAATAAATATACCATATAAGAGGAGCTTATTTCTCTTCTTTATTAATCCATCTCTTTTTAACAGTACGTTACAATGAATAATATTTTTTTTACTTATAGGCAAAAGTGACTTGTTTAGTTAAAGAATAATGTTCCCCAATAATTGGAGTTGATTGGATCTATTGGGCTCAACTAATGGTTCCTCAACACTATCATTTGGATACTTATCATGTGATGCATTAATCTCGCCAGAACTCTAAAAAACTCAATGGAAAAAAATAAGAGAAAAAGTGCATTGCATACGTTGCTTCATATTACACTAGTTGTCTTATTAAAAATCTTACAATGAGAAATTTTAAGAAAAAAGATACAACTATTGAGTCAATTAACCAGTTGTTGATCAATTATGAATGATGCTTCTTGTAACATACGACATTACTATTTATCATTCCCGTTATATTCAATTCAGAGATTTGCTCCCCTCAAATATTGCACATATATAGTTGAAATTCATTTTCAAGCTAACCTCTCATGTAGTTGATGTTTTAATTCACATTTATTTTCAAGCTAACCTCTCATGTAGTTGATGTTTTAATTCACATTCTTTCAAAAACAGGAGTAGATAATATTTGTACATTGTACTTATCGACACTTGATTCTATGAACTTGCATAATATAAAGCGTGATAATTATTTTACTCTCTCTAAAGATAGCCTTTGTTAGAACTTTCATATACTAACATTTTGTTTTAGGACGAAACATTGCGGGCAATATGTAAAGATTGCCTTGTGTAATAGCATGAACATGAGATCAATAAGGACTCATGAGCAATAAAGTGAAATCTTTTCATGTTATGTGTGCATATAGGTCATTTGCAAAAAGACTTAATATCAAAACCCTAAAATTTTGACATACAACTAACCTAAATAAAAATTATGAACCCAAGTACACTAAAACTTTAACCCAAAATTTTTAACCATACTCAGTTGTGCAACATAAACTTCATTATCTGCTTAGATAATTTTAGGGTTTAAGATATATAGCGCGCTAAAAGCTTCATATTATTGCCTAGGCCAATAAACTACCCATGAACCATTGATTTCCTAAATGGTTCACTATGATTTGGAATGTTGTTCTACCAATCATTTAAACAGAAATATAGTATCTCCATATGATATGTGTCTTAATAACCGAGCTTGTAATTCTTTAAGAGCTACATTACTCTTATTTGGTTTGCTAAGCATAAAGCTTGGTCACACTGTTTCGTAGTGTTTCTCTACAAAACTTGTGAGGTGGTCATGGGATATGCTATTACCATGGAGCATTTTCCACCAATGCCAATGGATACATTTAGATTCTTCAAATTAGGTTAAGCGCTTTTCGACATTCTTGTTGATATATGTTAGATTTAAGTCCACTTCTAAGACCGTGTATCCATCGGGTCCATACAAATTGTTGTACCTTTATTTACACTGTAGGTATAAGCAGATCATCTATATTGTTATGAGTGGTCCTTGGACCATACGTCCGAAAACCCAAAGATACTCTATTTCGGGACAAAGCTTAGTTATTGCATTATCCATATCCTGCACTACTAGTGTCGCATCTCTATATGAGTGGATATTACATCCCTATCATGTGCCTCACTACTAGTGTAGGGATGTTCTTCTATAATTTAACCGCAGCCATCATGATGCTCGGAGGAAGTCCACGGGCATCGGCTCATTGAAGGGATCCCTTCCTCGTTGGGCGCCCCATAAGCCACCACTGCTCTGGCCAATCCTTGGACACTGCAGGAGCCAACCACCACTACACGGACGCATGTAGGAGGAAGAGGAGGGTGCTAGTGATGAGGGGCAGGGCCGACGGCGTGCATAGATCTAGAAGGAGGCGGCGGATCCAGAAGCATCGATTGCCCGGGAGTTGCTGCCGGCAGCCACGAATCTCGAACGAGGTAGATTTGGTGGCACCCCTTCTCCGAGACGACGACCACAAGCTTTTGATGGCCACCGATGCCTCCTCGAGCTCCGCTCGCACCTCTGCCACCTAATGAGGTCCGCGCACACCTCTATCACCTCCGCCTCTAGCACCTTCACGAGCTTTGCACGCACCTCCGCCACCTCCTGAGCTCCAAGCTTCTAACGACGGCAACAACCACAGATCTGAGAGGAGGGGAGTAGGAGGCTGCCTGTGGGGAGGAGATCTAGATCTAGGAGGCATTGAGGAAGAGTGTAGCGAAGGAGAGGAGAAAGAGGCGACGTGCTGTGGCTCGGGCGAGAGAAGAAATGAAGAAGGGGACGGTGCAAGGAGGCAGGGAGGGTGCAGCGCTGTGTACGAAGTTTCTAGGGTTTGGTATCGGTAGATGTTGAGATAGGCCTAAATGGGCCAGAAATGGTTTCACAGGGTCCTTTTATAAAACCATCTAAGAAATACATCGTAGATTGGTTTTTTGAAAACTGTACGTGATGAATTTTTCTTTATAATGGTCTCTAGTAAACACCATCACCAACAGTTTTGGTGATCCATCTGTGATGAAGCGTTTGAGATGAGGGTTATGTAGCAGTGATAGTAATCGGTGGAGCAAGTGAAACATTTGTGCGTGTGGAGCTGCCATAGTAGGCTAGGGGTTATCGATTGTACATGATTTGGGGAAGAGATATGGAACATGGGATCTCGATCCAACGCTCTAAAGTTCAAAAAAAAATTAGGAACATTTGGTTGTTAACTGGACAGACGGCCAAGAAGTATGGTTAGCCAGCATCAGTATAGTTCCTCAGCCCCTCCACCCAAAATATTACCAACGTTAGTTACGGTGTGTTCGTCGTGATTCTATCTATATATAATTCTGTAAACGTTCTCCAACTTGTCACCAACCTCCTCCAGTTTCTTTTTACCCCAGAATCCAGATGTGAAGTAGGAGCGCAGCTCAGATCTCATTACCTCAGCCTCCTCACGCATTCACATAGCAAACTGCACAAACACTTCTCCCTAGGCCCTAGCTAACGATCTCGATCACAATCCACGCCATGAGGTTTTCTCTTCATGTCGCTCTGTTATTTGTGCTAGTCTTCGCCGGCCAGCACTGTGAGCAGGCGATGGCCGTGACGCTGTCGACATCGTCGCGGTGGATCGTGGACGAGGCCGGGCACCGGGTGAAGCTGGCCTGCGTCAACTGGCCGTCGCACCTCGAGCCGGTGGTCACGGAGGGGCTGGGGAGGCAGCCCGTGGACGCCATCTCCAAGACGATCGCCTCCCTGGGGTTCAACTGCGTCAGGTTCACCTACCCCATCGCGCTCGCGACCAACGCCTCGCTGTCGTCGCTCACGGTGCGGCAGTCGCTCCGGGCTCACGGCCTCGTGGAGATGGTCCGCGCCGTCCAGGTCCACAACCCCGGCTTCATCGACCTCACGCTGATCGAGTCGTTCAAGGCAGGCCATTCTTGATTTCGCCAAGCTGTTGTTGCACTGCATGCTCCTGTAAAGAAATCTGCACAGATTGTAATGCATGCATACACGCGCGGGTTGGTGCAGGCTGTGGTGAACAACCTGGGGCAGAACAGCATCATGGTGATACTGGACAACCACGTGAGCAAGCCTGGGTGGTGCTGCGGCGACGACGACGGCAACGGCTTCTTCGGTGACAGGGACTTCGATACTGACGTCTGGGTGGAGGGGCTGAGCCACATGGCCACGCTATTCGCCGATGTCCCCAACGTCGTCGGCATGAGCCTGCGGAACGAGCTCCGTGGTCCGAGGCAGAACCCGCAAGATTGGTACAAGTAAGTTTCGTCATTACATCCATGATGCCAACTGCGCGCACGATGCATGCATGCAACTCACGGCCGAGCTTGCAACTGCACCGGCATGAAGGTACATGGCGAGGGGCGCGGAGGCTGTGCACGTGGCGAAGCCGAGGGCGCTCGTGATCATGGGCGGCCTGAGCTACGACACCGACCTGTCCTTCCTCGGCGCGAGGCAGGTGGACGTCAGCTTCGCGCGGGAGAACAAGCTGGTGTTCGAGCTGCACTGTTACAGCTTCGCGGACGCGCGCGCGTGGGAGACGGCGAACGCGAACGAGGTCTGCGGCCGCGTCGCGCGCGACTTCGCGCGCCGGGGCGGATTCCTGCTCGACCGGGGCTTCCCGCTCTTCCTCAGCGAGTTCGGCGCCGACTTCCGCGGCGGCGACCTCAAGGACAACCGGTACTACCCCTGCGCGGCCGCGGTGGCCGCGGAGCTCGACCTGGACTGGGCGCTCTGGGCGCTGCAGGGGAGCTACGCGCTGCGGCAGGGCGTGGTCGGCATGGACGAGGTGTACGGCATTCTCGACTCGTCATGGAGCAAGGTTCGCAACGAGACCGTGCTCCCGAGGATCCAGTCGCTGCAGCGGCCACTCCGAGGTCAGCCGCGCTCATCTGCTCTGCACTGCTCTCCATGCTAGCTACATCTCCAATGGCGTTCTTGGCATCATTGCGTTTTGCATGTGCATGCATTGGCCTTTTGTGCTCTGACACTGACACGTACCCATGGATGCATGCAGGGCCTGGCTACAACGCCGCGCGGCCGTACAGCGTGCTGTTCCATCCGCTCACGGGGCGCTGCGTGGTGAGGCGCGCCGCGGCGGTGGCCGCAGAGGCGGCGACGCTGGAGCTGGGCCCGTGCAGCGAGACGGACGCGTGGGCGTACGCGCAGGCGCAGCCGGCGTCGACGCTGGCGCTGAGGGACGCCCGGCCGCGGTGCCTGAGGGCAGAGGGAGCCGGCCAGCCCGCGCGGCTCGGCAAGGTCGGCTGCGGCGACGCGCGGTCGACGTGGCGCCTGGTGTCGGACTCGAGGATGCACGTGGCCGTCAACGTGACATCGGCCGCGGGCGGCGAGGACGGGTGGCTGTGCCTGGACGTCGGCGCGGACGGGATGAGCGTCGTGACGAACCCGTGCAGGTGCCTCCGCGCGGACGGCAGGTGCGACCCAGAGAGCCAGTGGTTTAGGCTGGTCACGAGCACGAGGAGCGTCGCGCGCAGGGCCACGCTTGCTTAGATGCATGGTTACACCGTAAGGGGCAGGCGAGGCAGGCGAATAGCTGCTTAGGTATACGGGTCAGGTCAGGTACTTAGGTCATACTCGGACCAGGCTGTTGCAATGGCCATCGCAGAACAGGCTAGCATAATTGTTATTTCTGAATCCACGATTTTAGAAGTTAATTCTTCCTTTTGAATAACTATACATTTTATAAATTATGTGTAATGTAGTTTTAAAGATATATAAATATATAGTTATACATTTTTAGACCAAAAGTTACACACAAAAAATTATGCAACTGTAGATTTGATATACAACTCGGTCGATTGAGAAATAACTATTTCTTAAATGACTCAGAGATAGCAAATCCGAAGAATTAATTAGAGTTAGCTTCTGTTGAAGCGCCTTAATTAGTTATTACAATGAGTATAAAATGGACTGGTTAAAATACTAGAACTTATGCCTTGTGCTCTTGAAACGGGGCCTCTAGGGAGCACTCAAGTATAGATTTTTATGGTTTGCTATTTCTAATTTATTTGAGAAATTATTTCTTAGCCGATTAAGTTGTACATTATCAAATTTACAGTTGGATAAAAAAAATTGTGCTATTTTTTAAGGGAAAAGTTTTATGCAATTTTAGATCTAGAAATGTGCAACTGGCGAATTGCACGTCTCTAAACTTAAGTTGCACACAATTAACCGTTAGATAAAAAATCATGGTTCAAGGTCATTAACTTAGAAATAATAATTTATCAGTAGACTTGGAAATATACGCTCCCATTTTTTAAATATAGATCACTCGAATTCTAAGCACTTAGATCTTTATCCAATGGATCATACATCTTCATACTCTTACCTTATAATGAACATTATATAGATGAAAATTTGAATACTCTTGTGAAGACCCGTATTTGCAAAAATCTAAACACTAAGATTAGGAGTTGAATTCTTTGCATTCATGCATATCTAAAATCTGAGTGAATCTAGAATTCTTGATACATTGGATAAAACATTTAGCAAATATATATATACACATATATATATGAGTATCATAAATTAATTAAAGAAGACATGAATATTCAAATAACTCTGTTACAATTACAAAAGTCCAAAAAAAACAGAAGTTACAAATGATTTCAATGTTACAAGGCATAAATGCTACAAGAAAAACAAAGTCCTAACAATTGCTAATCTTCATCCTCACTCTTTTCCTTGAATCTTTCTTCATCTTCAATTCTTTTCTCCAACCTGCACATAGACAAAAGAAGAGACTCCAAAGGAAAATATTGGTTAAAGTTAAAATGTTACAATTCCAAAAAGGAAATGCATTGGTTTTAGGAGGCTAGTTTTATGAATCCAGAGAACTGGTTCTGGATTCAAATGAGGTTAAATTGACTTCGGAACTAATCTTCAATTAAGCAACAGGCAACGGTTCTTAACAAACAACATGCATCATTCTTAAGGCAACATGTCATGGAACATAAGGCAACAAGTGTTTAGGCATCTGATTCGATTAGGCAACCAAGGCAACAGATTAATTTCCTTATGTCAAGTTCTGTTTAAACTAACCTCCGTTAGGCAATTGTTTTTGTTTTAAAAAGGAATTAAGATATGCTTTCAAGTAGTAATCCAGCAAGACCTAAGCATTCAAAAAAATGCTAAATAACTTGATCTTAGCAACAACCAACGTACAACAGCAATAGGCAGCATGTGACCAAATTCACTTTACCTTCAACCTGCCAAAGGGGGATGAACCAGCCTCAAGCTGCTGGTGGCAGCAGCCTTGCCACCTCAAACTTGAGGAAGATAAGGATCAAGTAAGAGCTGCCATGTAAACAGTTTATTCACCCAATCATGAGATGAATCATCCAATAGGTGTCAAAATTTAGCCATTTTGAAATTCCAGCACAATAGCTTTCTAGTGCCTATAAATAGGGCCTTAGGTGCTCTATTTTCATCCCAACACCAATCAAGAACAGCACAACATCAGTAGTAAGGAACCAACTATAGAAGATAAGCAAGGCGGCGAGGAGGAGCAGGCAAAGCCTGAAGAAGCAGGTTACAGAATACCACAAGACCAAGCTTCAGTCTTGCTTAAGGTAGGAAGAAATAGAGGAGATATAAGCTTTAGCAAAAGAGAAGAGGTACTTAAGTTCTGCAGAAATATTCTGCGTTAGGCTAAATAAACCACCTACTAGATCAAGTGGAAGTAATTTGTTCTTATCAAATTGGAATGGAAGAAAGAAAAAGAGTATAGTAGTTTGTTCTACTCAGTTTTGACAATCAGATAAGAAAGAGTTAGAGAAAATGGGAAGATTTAGCTAAAAGATTGTTTAGCATCCTTTCTATCATATAAAACAAAATAAAAGCTTCCTCATAACGAACACTTGTATCACGGTAGAATCTGTTCTCATCAGATCAAGATTTGAAGTAATTAAATAGCAAAGAAACTTAGGATGTGTATCTATTCTTATCTCTAAAACCTAGATAAAAATGCAAGAAGATCATCCTGAGCCAAGGAATCATCCATATCAGTATGCATACACACTATTAGGGTTAACCATCAGCCTAGGCATGCATTTCAGAAAAAGAAACATCTCAAGCAATTCTTACAGAAACAAGATAACATATCTAAACAAAAACTTCTAACGTTTAAGGGTTAAGCCTAAACTTCATTTTTACTAATAGAAGAACAAAAAGGCTTAAAGTACAGAGGAAATCAGTAGCAATCCTTAAGCAAATGGTGGTAATACAAGGAATTGAGGAAGAGGGGATTTACCGTGGGGATAGCACCTCGTCGCCGGGGTTGCAAGCGCGGCGAACTCGCCGCCGTCCACCGGCGACGAGGCACCAGGACGGCGAAGCAACCTACGCGACCGGGTCGGAGACGACCGAGGCGAGTTCCGAAGGTGACCGTCAGACGCGGAGCAAGACGAAGCCACGGCGCGGGGTGAGTAGGCTGGCAGGGCCAGCCCTAGGCGGCAAAGCACTGAAGTGGCGTGGCACCGAGGGCGGCGATGGCAAGGCGCCGGAGGGGCAAAGGAGTGCGCGGAGGCCATGGCCGTGAAGGAGAGGCGAGGAGGATGGCAAGACCAAGTGGCCGGCGGCGCGGCTAAGAATGGAAGGGAGAGAGAGGCGGCGGCGGTGCCTAATGGAAGGAGTAGCGGCGATTTTGGGGGAGATCGGGAACCAACGGGGGAGAGAGAGAGGGATTGAGGAGGCGGTGATGTGTGAGGGATGAGGGGTGGAAACCGGAGGCCGGTTAGGTTTACCCTAACTGGGTAATCAAGCGGGCCAAGCGGGCCAAAAACTAGGCCAATTGGGCCTTTGGGCTGAGCAGAGTAGACTAGGGCAAGTTAGGTTTTGGGTCAAAAATAAAGCCTCGCCGGCCCAATTTAAGGGTAGCAGATTTTATTATTATTATTTATTATTGTTTTCCTTTCTCTTCATATGATTAGAAAATCCCCCATAATTAAAATCTTAACCAAAGATCTATACTTCAAATCAATTTAAATGATCTAAAATCCTTCTTTAACTTGAATAATTCATAAGAACTCTTTTATCTAAATGATATGTATATATATACACATATCCTTTTTGAGAAAACTTAATAACTTCCTGCAAATTCAAAATTCAAGATTTTTACATCACCTTAAATACTTTGAAATTATAGAATTCAATGCTTGAATAACTGCACCACACCCGTGAAGTTGTAATAATAATCTTTTTAAATTCACAAGATAGAGCAGATAAAAAAATCAAGGAAGTTATAATAAATATTATCTATTGCATTGTCTTCAACAAGGTAGTTCATATCGTCCAAACAATCCAAATTTCTGTAAATCAACCCCGTCAACATAAGCATGCATATATACATATACACTTGCCATTTTTGGAAATAGTCCTTATCGGACGATTATTCCATTTCAGATCCCGAAGTTCTGCCGATTTCGTCCGAAGAGACCTCTCACTACACTTCTTATCCATCTCAAGGCAAGTTCATTTCTTGTCCATGTTTGAGATTTATTTGTACCAATGTATATGCAAAATTCATTTCTTCTTATCACCTGGCTTATGATAATTAATAAATGGACTGCATTATGATTCGATGAATCATATATTGGTGGGCAGTGGAACCCCAGTAAGAAAATTGTTGGGGTGGTCAGGGTTCCATTGCATATGGTATCACCATAAGGTTAATAACAAATGTCAGTTGACATTCTCACGCCGTATAGATAGCGTTAACCGTAAGACCTGTTAAGGGACAGACGAGTTAAGTAACACCTTCTTAATGCATATCTCCCAGGAACGTATGTATCGTAACGCCTGGGGAAGCGTTATGTCCCTCGCCCAGGGGAGCGATAAACCTTGAACTTACGCTTGGGGAGGCGTTATGTCCCCAGAATTCTTCAGAAAAGTACGCTATAATGACGAGGTGGGTAGTCGGTACCGGACCGACTACGCAAGGAGAGATATTGCCCAAGGGGAAGGGTGAAAAGACTCGGAACCTTAGACCTAGCCACGCACCAATGGGGGGTGTGATGGGTCTTGTACCCGGCGTGAAGGCTAAGTAACACTTGTGGGTAAAGTAGTGCACCTCTGCAGAGTGTATTGAAGTGTAGCATTGTCACTCCCTGTTCTGGGTATGAACTGCGATCGTGGCAGGAAAGGAACCATCGGAGGTTCTAACGACCCGTGAAGCCTTCTGAACATAGAAAAACTAAAACTTAACTTTTGTCCAGAAATGTTATTGGAAAAATGCATATTCTTTGAAGACTGTTGTCCTAGTAGAAATAATCATTCAAACACCTTTTACTATTCATGAATTTGTTGAGTACCTTCTATACTCATCCCCTACGTAAACTCTCCTTTGTTAGACTATGAACCATTAGAGGTCGAATACGAGGAAGTCGAAATTCTGGAAGGAAAAGAGGAGTCGGACCTGACTGAAGGAATCGAAGGAGTCGATTACTACATCGACTACGGGGAGCAAGGAGCGATAGAAATAGAACAAGAATAGGATAGTATAGAACTAATCGTAGTAAAAATAAAACCTTATTTATATGGTTTTCTGCCCTTGAAAGTGCATCCAATCCCAAGGAGAGTGGAAGGATGATTATCTAGACCCAAGATTTGGTTTTGATGGTTAATGGCAACACTCACCTGTATCTAACGTTTACAACGAGTGTGAACAGGAGTTTAGATGAACAGGTGATCGATCAAGACAACATCTGACTGATGATGAGGCCAAAAAAAGAGTAAGGAACCGTGAAGGTCAGAAGGGCTAGCTGAGTTAGTCTCCTGAGGTTCAGTTGCGAGGAAGCCGAGGCTGTGCTCGAGGGCAAGCGAGGTGATGGTGGCTTGATGGAGTTCAAGGACCGTGACTGCAAGCTGGATAAGACCTGGAGGAGCTAGGAAGCTAGTGGATCTGCGTCAAGGGGTTCGCTGTGCGTCTTCAAAGGGATGTCATCTTCAGTTGTTAGCTTGGAACTAGTGTTAAGATTCTGAGCGAGCTGGTCAGTGGCAGTGGTGAGCCCATTGTCCTCCTGAATCAGTTTAAGGCTTGTAGTGAGCCGGCATGTGTTGTGCTCAGGTGCTGCCTGAGGCAACCGAGTCCACCTGAGTTTGGCATCTGAGACTCAGGTGGGTAGCTCAGCCGTGGCTAGTAGGTTACCAAGTGTGTGTTAGCTGAGTCTCAGATAGATTTGTCTGGTGGCTCTTTGTCTGACGTGGCATGAGGGTAACGGCTAGCTGCCAGGGATTCTATAAATAGGGAACCTGGGGAGGTTTCGACCTCAATCTTTACCTCTACCATAGCAAGCACCCTGCTGTTGCAAGAAAGAGCTCTTAGTCTCCGAGAGAGCGTTGCCTGCGTGCATCCACCGTGAGAGAGAGTTGCTTTACATCTTGAGTGCTTCAGAACTGGGAGAGTTCATGGTATTGGTTCCTCCAAGAGACTGAGAGAGCTCTTGGTGTTCGTCTGCTCCAAGACCGGGAAGTTGGAGTCGTTGGTGAGCAAGCCAAGTCGTGTGTGGCTGCCTCCAAGTGTCTGTGAAGGCGATTTTGGTCTGCCTGTCTTACTGCGGTGAGATCAAAAGGATTCCACACAAGATAAGTGAACGAGGAAAGAGCACGTTTCAGTGCCGGCTGTGTAAGCAGCTTCCTCAACGGAGACGTACCACTTTGCAAAGAGTGGGAACTTCGGTAAAACAAATCTCTTTGTTTACTTGTTCATTTGTATGGTTTGCTTTTACTTGTGCTGATATATATAGTACACACTCTGCTGTACTCAACTGAGTTTCCCACCTGAGACTCAGTTGACACTGAGTAGTCTCTGCTCTGCTTGTTTTTACCTGAGTCATCTACCTAAGAGTCAGTTGCTTGAGCCAGTTGCTTGCATCTTGGTAGGATTGATCTATTTATTTGAAGCAAAGCCCATTAGGTTTTAACTTTCTAGAGCCGACCTATTCACCCCCCCTCTAGTCGACTCCCGAGATCCTTTCAGCCCTTAAGTTTCAGCTCTATATTTCAGTTGTTATTTCCAACCGAACGTATCTTATTGTATTTCAGTTGAGTTGTAAACTTTTGTATTTTAGAGTTTGTAATAATATAGTTGTCGGACCATCAATGCTTCTGTTGTACATTCTGATGGATGTAATATAATGAGATGGAATTTTATTATATTATGTCAAAGACTAGCACACTACACCATGCAGTGGTGTGCAGGGTCGCTTCAACTCTCAAAGTGAAAAACACTCGAGTGTTTATTAGCAATTGCCTTCTCAAAATGCATGTTTAGCTTCCTAAACTTGTTTAAGGGGTTTACTGGAGATCCAAACTATGCTAGACCTACGCTAACCACTTATGTGGCATGTTGACCATGTCCACATGGTATCCTACTCAGCGGCCCCTACATGTCCGGAGTGTTTTTCCCTCTATTCTCCTCTATTAATGAATGTTATATGCGAGTGCAATTTTTCCACTCGTAGGTGGACGTCCACATACTATCTACATAGCTCAAATTGCTTCAAGATGCATTGAAAACAGTTTAACTCGGATTTTGCGTATATACCCTTCTGTTTTACATTTATAACATATTTTCTAGGATTATCTCTTCGACAACCTTCTCTATCCTACTCGGTTTCCTCTTCCATGGAATCTCTCACAAATTTGTTTTTCATGTTCATGCATTCTTTTTTTTTGAAATTTTCTATCATGTAATAGTTTTCATGTTCATGCATTCTTTTTGTCATGAAAAATTATGCATGAATTCTTGGTTAGTAGTATGAAATGTGTAGATATCCATGAAATTGCGATTTATGATTCGAAATGTGAAGGAATAATGCAAGGCATATTTGTTTGACGATGAAATGTTGAAAAAATATGCATGGAATTTTGTTTGAATGTGAAGAAACATGCACAATGTTTTTGTCATGTTCATGCATTTTTGTGTGGTCATGAAAAAAAATGCATAATAGTGTCGTCATGTTCATGGTCAAGAGAGATGATGGGTGGAGAGAGAGTGTGTGGATGATTTAGATAAGAATTGTTGATTAAAGTCTAGAGTTGGGGATATCTTGCAAAACGGGAGGGACTGTATAATGAGAAATTGATAGATAAGGAGGGTTCTTTTACTAAAAGTCAGCACAAATCTTGAAGCAACGGTAGAGATAGTATGTAATTGTCTATGTAGGAGTGAATATGCATTTTCGATGTATATGCCCGTGGAATCTCTAGATCAAAATATAGTGCCTTTTTTATGGTATTGTAAATGCATGATCCGTACACTATGCAGAGAAGCAACTAGGAAAAAGTAGAAGTTTTTGTGGTCTTCGTATACAAAGGAGTACCGGAGTTTGCAACTCCATCGGTACGTACATGATCAGTGAAGCAGGATAATGAATGGAGAAGTGTTCGGCCATTAGAAAAGAAAAGGTGAGCACCTGGTTACACCGCATAATGTTTCATTAATTTGGTATGCGGAAATTCGCGCGAACGGCGAGCAGCTGGCACGTCATCTATGAAATCCATATAAACATCATGTCTTCTTTTCATCTTTTTGCGGTGAAACATCATGTCTTGATGGGGCCTGAATGGTGAAGCTGACACGTTAACATGCTTTAGGTGATCATTTGTTTGTAGATTTTTTTCCCGTGCAACGTTTGTAGATCTTTTTCGTTTAGGTGATAGATACGTTACGAACCTTGGATGTTACCTGATGCGTTACATACATCCAAACTAGTTTTCTTTCTGTTTGATGCAAGCTTCTGAACAACCGAAGAGCACGTCACTGAACACACTTCTGGATGGATGCACGCAGCTTCACCACATGAATCCATGGCTCCCAAGCACATCAATCCATCGCCATCTCGTGATGGATACATCCATACATGCAACAAATTGAAGGCTCGATCGATCAATCGACGCGCGCATCACCCGAAGATTAGTTTAGACTTCTCGAACTTGTTCTTCTGCCGGCATTTCAGATGAACATGCACGCATGAGCCCAGCATAATTTCCCAAACTCTTACTTTATGCTATTATTGCAATGTTCGAACAGCAAATATATTTTATATCTATAATCTTTTACATGTAGGTCAAATCGATAGTGGGAAAGCATAATAAACACGCACAGCCAAACAGAGAAATATAAAGTACAATCAATATATAGCAGTAATTGTGTACTTGTCTCCTTTTAGTTGCCTTAGTTGCATGGCTTGAACCTTCGGAGACTTGTACCATATGTTCCTTCACAAATCACAGTGCAGTTCAGCTCAAAGTGCACCAGTTTTTCGTCATTCTCCATCTGTCCAATCAGAAGTTAGCGCTAAAAGATCAAATCTTAGTTAATATGTTGATGAGTAAACACTACTTTATTTTGGTATACAAACGAGATCATTGAATCTTGACGCGTTGTTACGTTACCGGTCACAGTGGTGCACTGGACGTGACGTGCTGTTGCTGCTCCCTCCTCCTGAAGCTCACCATGAGGCCGTTCTTCATGTACAGCGTGGTGTTGAGCTTGGGCTTCACCACCTGCCCGGGCAGCACCTCCACCGCGAACGTCTCCAGCACCGCCGCCGCCAGCGTCTTCATCTGCGTGTACGCGAACCGCTTGCCGATGCACAGCCTCGGCCCGGCGTTGAACACCACGTACTTGAACGGGCTCTCTCCGCCGGCGAAGGCCCCGCCCTTCATCCACCGCTCCGGGCGGAACTCCAGGCAGTCGTCTCCCCACGCCGCCGGGTCCCGCCCTATCGCGTACGTGTTGAAGATCACGCGCTCGCGCGCGCGAATCACCGAGCCGTCCGGGAGCACGTCGTCCTCGAGCGCCTCCTTGAAGTCCACGGGCACCGGTGGGTAGAGGCGCATCGCCTCAGTGAGCGCCGCGTGGAGGTACTCCATCTTCTTGACGTCGCCGTGGGCGGCGCGGACGTCGTCTAGGACGCGCGCCTCGACGTCGGGGTGGGCGGCGAGGAGCCAGAAGAACCAGGCGAGCCCGACGGAGCTGGTGTCGCGCCCCGCGAGGATGAAGCTGATGCAGAAGTCGCGGAGGAACTCGTCGGAGTAGTCGGCGCCCGGCGTGGACATGAGCCTCGAGAGGAGGTCGCACTGGCCGTGCAGGACCCCGAGCTTGCGCAGCTCGGTGCGGCGCTCGGAGACGGTCCGCTCGGCGAACTCCCGCACGGAGCACGAGGCCTCCACGAGCCGGCGCTCGCCGCCGACGCGGAGGAACCGCTTGGCCTTCCAGACGAAGGGCGGCGTGACGAACCGCACAAGCGAGAGCTCCGTGGCGAGCTCGAACGCGCGCGCGAACGGCACGTCGGGGAGGCCGTCCGCGAGGCAGCCGGCGTCCACCCCAAACGCCGCGGCGCATATGTTGTCGAAGGTGAACCGGAGGAGGACCTCCTGGAGGTCCACGGCTGCGTCGCCCTGCTGCAGCCGCTCGAGCAGCGGCATCAGTCGGCCGTGCACCAGCTGCTCGATGGTCCTCACCGAGAACTCGAGGAACTGCGCCGAGTGCATCTCCGCCGTGGCAGCCCGGCGCTGCGCGCGCCACGCCTCGCCGTCGGCGTTGAAGATCCCTTCGCCGAGCAGCTCCACGAACCGCTCCCGGTAGTAGGGCCCCTTGGGGTAGTTGGAGAAGTTGGTCCTGAGCACATGCTCGACGTTGGCCGGCACGGAGGTGAGGACCCCCGAGGAGCCCCCGCCCCACATGCCCCGGTAGCGGAACGTGCCGCCGCAGCGCTGCAACACGGCGGCGCTCCAGTCGTAGATGTCGTCGAGGTGCGCGACGAGGGTGGGGATGATGCCGAACACCGGCCACAGCATGGGCCTGCCCCGCGACGTCAGCCGGGCCACGGCGGCGCTGCACGCGAAGAGCACTGCGGCGGCCACGGCCAGGTCGGACACCCGCACGTACTCCTGCATGGCGCGCACCGCAACGTCCACGAACCTACCCGCCATCGATCGCCGGCAGACTGCTCGGTGACAATACGTTCGTGACGACGACGTGTTCGGTACCGAGTGCAATGTGTGGAGTGTGCGCGCGAGTGCTCAAGTGTGCGCGTGCCTCATCTTGTAACTCTGAGGTGGGGGTAGAGCAGTGTGTGTGGCCGATATTTATAGGGGGGCGGGGTGCATGCCGCTTGTCAGGGACGCGCTCTGGTGCGCGCGGTGGTTGGCATGGACCTCATCGCGGTGTACCCGAGCCGTTTCAGAACTGAACTGGCTTTTGCTTCGATCGGTGCACCACCTTCAGACCCGACGCAGCAAAACCACCGATCATAGACCAATAGATAGGGCTAAATCAGATGCCAACCGAGTATTATTATGGAGTTTTGTCTCATATTTCAAGGGAAAGAGCGCATTAGACTTAATCCGAAGCTGCTAGAGTCAAGCTGACATATTTAGTTGGCAGTTGGCTAAGTTTGGCCTATTGCGGTGGGAGAGGTTGTGGTCTCCTAACAAGGAGACTGGCGTAAGATGTTTTGAATATCAGATTTGTTATTTATCGGTTGTTTGAAAAATTATTATGTTCAGATCGATTAAATTACACACTATTAAACATAAAATTATGTGCAACGCTTAATTTAGAAATGTGAAATTACAAGTAATTTCTAAAATGTATAACTATCCAATCATTATTAATTAGCTAAAAAAAATCAACGTACATGATTGTTGACTGAGAAATATGAACTTCTTAGTCGACTGAGAAATAGAGGATGTCCTTTAATATAAGTGCTTCAAGAGATAATTTAAACGCTTCATCTATCACAAGACATCTCTTATAAGGGTATGTACAATGTAAAGTGCTTATATGAGTGTCTAAAGAGAGAGAACATAGCCACATCATCAAACATCATGTAAATTTCACCTACTCCAATGCAAGCTCCTCTTTAAGAGTGCTTAGATTATTTATTATATATTAGTTAATACTAATTAAATACATAAGCACCTCTTAAGCATTTGTGCCTAATCAAGTACTTATGCTATAAAATAAGCATCAATGTTAGCTTATGTGGTAAGAAAAAATCGATTTCTTCTGTTAAACACCTCCCTAAGCATTTGCATTGTACATGCTCTAATGCAATCATCTCTTTTTAGGTGTGTACGTAGCTAAATTACATGTATAAGCACCTGCTACACCGGCGCCTATGACCTCAAGCACCGATGTTACACATTAGCACCTTATCTATCCTAGATGGCAAGAAAACCAGTTCTCTCTTTTGTTAGGCCAGCCAAACACATGTACTGTACTTGCGCTTACAAATGATACCGGCCGGTTAGTTTTAATCCAGTCGCTATGCTTTAAAAATCATAGCATACGAGGACTACAATCTTGAATGTACATCTGGTGGGCAAAACGAGCAGTAACACATATTGTTTTTATCTTTACCTTTTATCTTTATTATTATATAAATAGAAATTAGTGGTCATGGTGTCATATCCTCTCCGTAACACACAGCCTCCCTCCCCTTTAGCACCTAGATCTCCAACTCCCTCCTCTCATGAAAATCGCAACAATTAATATGTTAGACATTTACATCTTTTTGGAGTTTATTAGTTAATTAGTTATTGAGTTTGTTATGTCTTTGCATTGCATGCTCTGCATTTCTCCCTCTTCTTCATCTCATAAAAAACACAACGCCTTTTCCCCACAAAAAATATTGCAACTAGCTGATATATAGATACTCTAACCTTTATTGAGTTCGTTAGTTATTTTCTCAGTGAGTTTTATTATGTCTTTGCATGGTATGTGCATGTTGAATTAGTTGGGTTATTATTACAGAGTGGCGTGAGTACATGGGTTTATTGTTAGCCCGTTAGTATAACTGGCTTGCCTATTTAACATGATAATAAAAAATTCCTTCTTATGTGCGTGCTTTTGAGTAAACAAATAACAATATATTTGTAAAATTCATCCTTTGTGCACTCCAGGTGAGACTACGGAGCAAGCAAATAGAGAGGAAGTGAGGAGGAATATGTGATTGTGAAGTGGAGCAATAGTGCAGAGGCGGCGTAGCCGAGGGTCGGAGAGAGAGAAAGGAGGAAGATGATGTTTTGCACATTTGTTTCCTATAGCAATGCACGTGCCAACATAGTGACGACAGAGCCGAGGGGCGGGCACAGAGAGAGAGAGAGAGAGAGTAAGGGAGGAGGAAGATGCGATTATGAAATGGAACGACAGTAGAGTCGAGGAGTAGGTGGGGAGAGAGGAAATGAGAAAAAGGATGACGATGTATTATCTTACCATTGTGCATTGTGGTAACATACCTTTTTCTATATATATACATAAGTAAATGCACGGACTTCTAACCAGTGCTCCTTGATCACTGAGGGTACAATACAATTTACATACACAAGTGTGTAGCCTATGCGGCTACAACTAATTAACACCCTTTCATCTGGCCAACAAACCTATGGAGAGGAGGTGGCGCACGATGCAGTGATGTGAATAGGAGCATGTAGTGACCTCACGAATAGGAGCATGTAGATGTGTGATCAAGTCATGTTCTCCAACATGGTTTATTAATTAAGAGGGGTGCTGTATGTACCAAAAAATGCGCATGTAGGAGTGCTGAGTTCTCACCCAGGTACGTAGTTTACCAATAGGATTTGAAAAAATAGCCACCTAATTAGCTACTCGGTTTGGTGCTTTAAGCCTTTTAAGTACTCAGTCGATTGGTGCCCTCCTTTAGAATGTTTCACTACAACAAAATGGGTTATCATAGACCCTCATCATGGATGGTTATCCAAAAACCGTCTGTGGTGAATCATATCATAGACAGTTCTCAAGGAGAACCGTTTGGGTTAACTCCTAGCGATGCGAACCGCCTGTGATGACCAGATATCGTAGACGATTTTTACTAAGAGTCGCCTATGATGTCGGGCTAGCATATCATATGTGGTTTTCAATAAGAACCGCCTGCAATGAGGGGCATATCATAGATGGTTTTATTTGAAAACCGCCTGGGGTAAGATGCCCATTTATTACTAGTCGACAGACCGAGACTTGTCTTAAATTTTCAGTTCTTACACAGGCGGGAGCTCTGGTCATTTTGTGGTTTGGAGTCAGGCCAGTTGGTCAAAACGAACCGTGGATTTAGGAGAGATATTACATATCCATTTGATATTGGTAATCCAAGGTTAGTGATTGGTTTAAAAATTGAATAATATGGTAGATCTAGTTTGGTGAAGAGAGAGATTGTACATCTAGAGTTTGGTGTATGACAATTTATATTTTTTTGTTGATTTTGAGGCTATTAATTGGTTGTATTGTACTATATTGAACATACTGCTAGCTATTTAGGGTGGCAAAAAGATAGATTATGAATGATTTAGATATTATCAAAGAGAAAAGTAGCTTATATGAATAATTTATTATTTTAGAATTGATTTATCTTGTTCATTATTTAAGTTCTACTTCTCATAAATAGATATTGTAATTCTTAGTAGTTTGTATGAAATGAAATATTGAGAATCCTTTGGTATAGTGAAAACCCACATATTAATGACATGATTAGTTAACATTATGCCTATTAATTAAGTCTTATATTAAGTTGTATTTGTCATAAATAATTTATTTTTTAATTATTGGTAGTTTCTATGTTTGGTAAATAGCAACCTTGTGAGTTAAATAGAATACAATATAGTAATGATAATATTAAGTAATATTAATTTAGTCTTGGTAGGTACTTTGTGTCATAGACCTATAGTAAACCTCAATATTTAACACAAATCAAATTTCTTTTAACATGTAGCGTAGATGGACCGAACCTGGTTGTACAATGGTAACCTCTTAAGTGAAGAATACCTTAATGGCGTGTCAGATTTCATAAGAGTCGAAAGAGGATAAGTTGAACAGATGTGAAAAATATATTTATTCTCCATGTAAGGATTGCAGGAATTTACATATGTTTGACAGCTCAGAGCAGATCCAAGACCACCTGATTCATAGTGGTTTCGAAGAGCTCTACACATGTTGGACAAGTCATGATAAACAACAGACGATACAGTAAGGTGGTAATAACAACATCGCCGAGGAAGGTAACTATGGCGAATGATGTCAATTCTAATTTTGATGAAGATACCTCATCGGACGATCGAGACCATCTGGATGAGATGTTGCGCTATGTAGAAGGGAACTGTGATAAGCGGAAGTAGGAGAAATTCAAGGTCTTGATGGGGAACTTAGAGAAATCTTTATTCGAGGGATGCAAGGTGAAGTATACGAAGTTGTAATCCGTGCTAGAACTGCTGAAATTGAAGGCAAGCAATGAGTGGTTTGACAAGAGTTTCACAAGACTGTTAGGTCTCTTAGCGGACATGCTTCCAGAGAGAAACGAGTTTCCCACAAGTACGTACAAAGCCAAGAAGGTTATCCATGTATGTCTGGTGTGCAAGTCATCCTAATACAAGTGTAAAGATCATGCAGATGAGGATGAGGTTGATGAGGTGATGAAATGGATTCCAGCTAAGATCATGTGGTATCTTCCTATAATTTCCTGTCTGAAGCGTTTATTTGCGAACCCGAAGGATACAAAATTGCTGCGTTGGCATGTCGAGGAGAGCAAGAATGATGGAAAGCTTAAATATCTTGTTGATGCCATCAAGTGGAGAAACATCGATAGGAAATTCGATGAATTTAGTAGAGAACTGAGAAACATAAGGTTTAGATTGAGCAAGAATGGAATTGATCCTTCCAGAAACATGAGCAACCGTCATTACCCTTAGCTTTTGAATCTATGTATCTATAACCTTCCTCATTGGTTGTGCATGAAGGTAAGTACATTATGATGTTGATACTTATATAAGGATCAAAACAATCTGGAAATGGTATAAATGGTTTTTTGGAGCTACTGAGGGACGATCTCAAAAAAATGTGGACCAACGGAGTGGAGGTATTTTATGCGCACAAGCGAGAGAATCGCAATTTATGCAACTTGCTGTTCTGCACCATAAATGATTATCCTACCCTTACTAACCTTTCGAGGCAGAATACAGAAAGGGAAAAATATGTATGAATTGCTTGGATGATACCGCGAGTGTGTGGCTTAAGCACTCAAGGAAAACCATGTACATGTGTCACCGTAGGTCCATTCGGCGGGATCACCCATATCGTCGAATAAAGAAACAGTTCGACGGAGGAAACGAGGACAGTACAACTCCTAGGAAATTTAGCAGTAACATGTATATGATATGGATAGTACGGGAAGGGGAGGAAAGTCAAGGCTACATGTGAGAAGGCCGTGTGGAAGGAGAGGCCGATATTCTAGAACTTATCTTACTGGGAGCACCTACAAGTTCATCACTACGTCAAGGTCATGCACATAGAGAAGAATATATGTGATAACCTAATTGTTTGTTGTTGAATATCAAGGGGAAAACAAAAGATGGCCTCAAAACATGGATTGACTTGCTCGATATGGGAATCAAAAATGAGTTACACCCAAAAGAGACTTAAACCGGCTGGACGTTCTGTGAGCCTACTAGTTATACTCTGTCCAAGGCTGAGAGAACAGAGCTGTGTCGGGTACTATATTGTGTGAACGTTCCTTCCGGCTACTCCTCCAACATTAGAATACTTGTTTTGATGTGAGACTTGAAATTGATTGGCTAAAGCCTGATGATTGCCATGTGCTGATCACTCAGCTGCTCCTAGTTGTAATTTGAAATATTCTACCTATCAAGATTTGAGAGACAAGTTGTGTTCTT
This sequence comes from Stipa capillata, assembly GCA_019208055.1. Taxonomy (NCBI): domain Eukaryota; kingdom Viridiplantae; phylum Streptophyta; class Magnoliopsida; order Poales; family Poaceae; genus Stipa; species Stipa capillata. The sequence continues at coordinate 511,799 of JAGXJF010002575.1, forward strand.
TCTTTAACACAATTTTTTAGAAGGTCATTAATCCCTTCAAACTAGATGCTCTTCAGGAGGAAGCGGTGAAAAATCTATGTCAGCTTGAGATTTATTTCCCTCATCATTCTTCGATATCATAGTCCATCTGATAGTCCATCTTGTGAGAGAGATAAGTAGTGTGGACCAATGTTCCTACGTAGCATTTAACCTTTTGAGAGATACATGGAAATTCTAAAGCACTATGTGCGGGACCAATCTCGACTAGAGGGTAGCATTGTTGAAGGCTATGAAAATGAAGAGGTTCTCGAGTTCTACATCGACTATATGGCTACGATAAAACTAATAGTTTTGCAACAATCTCACCATGAGGGAAGGTTTGGGGGTATCGGGACTGTCGGCAAGAAAGATATCAAAGCTGAACAAAAGATTCATGATCAACCCCATTTCACGGTCTTGCAACACATGCCTGTAATGGACCCGTACATCACCCAGGACAAGGCAAGGCTCCGAAAGGATAATTTGAAAGTGACAGATGCTTGGGTGACGAAAGAGCACAATTGTCGGTTCAACAAATGGTTACATGAGCAACCACACATGGTTTATCATTAGGCAACTCTATGCTCACATGGTTGGGAGAATGACTATCATTTACAGTTATGACATTGCAACAGATTGACAAAAATGGGTACATATTCTATACTAGAGGTCAGGATCAGAAGTGCACAAAATAGAACAACGGTGTCTGCATATATGTTCAAGATATGGTTGTGAAGAAGAGCTTGTACTATGGGTACACAGAGGAGATTTGGGAGCTGGACTACGTAAAGTTTAAGATTCCACTGTTTCGGTGCGTTGGGTCAATCTCTCACAGGTGAAAGCTGATAAGTACAGCTTCACAACAGCTGACCTCATAAGTATTACATATAAAGATGAACTATTTGTGCTTCCAAAGCAAGTTGATCATATCTTCTATGTAACCAACCCTTCAAATAAGAGGCATCACATAGTTAGGGACTCGAAACGGAGCATTGTTGTAGTTAAAGATGTAGTGGATAAGGATGAGTACAATCAATTTAATAAGATGCTTTCTCTGCAAGATGTCATAACGGTCGAGAAAGAACCAAGTGTGGATGAAGCGATCTAGGTACGTGACGATCATCATGAAGGTCACGTTTGTAGCAAAGTAGAAGTGTGTAATTATGTGGGTTTCACAATATGATGTATAATATGCATTAATTTTGTATCAGAGTTATGAAATTTGAAGTGAACTCATTTGAAATATGGAGTTAATTAGAAAATCATTCGGTTTAAAGTGAAATCAATCAAAAATATAAAGCCAAAAGAAAAACCATTCAATTTAAAGTGAAATTGTTCAAAATATGAAACTAAAAAAACCACTCAATTTAAAGTGAAATCATTCAAGAATATGAAATTAAAAAAGATTCAATATAAATCCAAATCACTCAAAAATATGAGACTTATTAAAAAAAATCAAATTTGGAAATTGACATCGCAGGTGGTTTCCATTAAGAACCATTTGTGATATGCTAATATTGCAGGTGGTTCTGAGAGAGAACTTCCTATGATATCACCACATCACAGACTATCCTAAGAGAGAACTCCCTACGATATCACCATATAGTAGGAGGTTCTGAGATAGAACCGTCTGCGATGACCCATCCTATATATATATACCTTTTAGAGTTTTTCCTTCGGTCCCAATCCAAAAATCTGCTAAGTTCCGAACCCTAGTGCTGCTGTCACTCAAGCCCCTCACCGACACCGGCAGGCTGCTCGAGCACCTCTCTGAGCACCGTCGTCACCTAAGCCCCTCACCGATGCCGGCAGACTGCCCTAGCGCCTCCCCGAGTGCCGCTGCTATCGCCCATAATCGTCGGTCTCCTCCCTGAGCCGCCGCCAATCGTCATGGGGCTCCTCCCGAGCGAGCCGTCGCCACCGTCACACTTCTCTTCCCTGAGGTGTTCCACCATTGCCCTCCTTCCCGAGTGTGCAATCACCCTTCCTCCCTCTCGCTCCCTTTGCCTGATCACATTCAACCTCAAGCATCTACTGCAACAGGATTGACATGTCCCTCCATTCAATCCATCACATAACTTTTTTTCTTCTCTCGAAGCTAGGTCTTGATAAACTTGGATCACTCATTCGACAATATTCCCCACCCGGATCCCACCCTAGAGTGCTCTATACACGAGGTGAGGTGACCAAGTGATACTTTTGGTTGAAGGTATGCACGCAGGGTGGATATATCTTCAAGTGCTGAATGTTGATAAATCTTGTATGTGTCACTTCTATTTTTTGAAAATTTCTTCATTCTAAGTTGCTCATGTGTATGTCATGTTCATATAACACTTTAATTTGTACATGTTATAACTTGTTTATATTGATGCTTAGCTAATGGTTATATTTTTACTTAGTGAAATATAGTACTTTAATTTGATAACTTAGTGAAATATAGTACTGTAATTTGATGGCTTAGTGAAATATAGTAATGGTTATATTTTTCGTTAGTGAAATATCGTATTATATCTTTCTTTAGTGAAATATGGTATTATATCTTTGTTTAGTGAAATATGGTAATGGTTGTATTTTTCTCTTAGTGAAATACGGTATCTGCTCTTTATATGATGTAGCTAAACTCTGTATCAAACATCTGTTTTGAGTCCATGCAGAAGTTTGATTCGTGATTAGTATTCTAGATTTATATTGGTCATTATTTTTCCTCTTTCGGACATCTAGTTAATTGATCTCTATCAAATGAGTTGTACCCTTAATCATATGAATACTTGCTTTTCTTAGTATCCTTTTAGAAGATGCCGTCCCCTCATCCCTCCCCCTCGCTCTCAACATCGGCTTCCGGGAGTGATTCCGACGCCTCCCAACGCACAACAAAACCAAGACACGCTCCAAGAGGACCCAATAAAAGGAAGAAGGGCCGATTCCCCATAACGAACATCAGACAGTCTAGGGAACCAGTCACCCCAGAAGAAAATGCTGCCAAATGGCAAACTACCTCTGAGATCATCACATGGGAATGGGTGCCCTTGACCTTAGAATCTTGTTAGAAGATTGACAGAGACACCAACCAAGTTCTGTTAGATGATATCAATACTTATTTTGTCATCCCTCAAGAAATTAAGGCCCAGCTACATTGCAGGTAGGTAACAAGGCGTGGAAAGAGTTCAAGTGTAATATCCAGTATAACTTCATCGCAAAGGATGATTAAGGAGATGAAGGAAACCAAAGAATTTGAGGCCAAAAGTGCAGTGGCGAAGGTGCTCGCGACCAATAATACCCATCATCACAAACTAGATTGCTCCGGATGCGTGCCTAAGGTTGGGAAATGGATAGAGGAGGAGGAGCGGGCACGCCTTAATGACTAGCCCCTGCAATTTCCCAACATAGTTGGATGACGTGCCCTTAATTGGTTATATGCGAGGATGGATCCACATGCCATGTCTTCTGGAGCCACCTCCTCCGCAAGCCCTGTGACCCAGGAAGTCTATGCAAGACTAGTTTATAACATATCCATAACCTCATTTCAAGTTTTTTAACCTGTTTGGCTCTTTCAGGAAGAACTTTCCACACAATTTTCCCTTGCAAATTCCAAAGGGAGAAGGATGTACTATTTGTGGCCATTAGGACCAAGGAGAATCCAGGTCGCACGAGGGGAACATGTGTGTACGCTATCAGGAGAGATGGATTCCTCGAGGACTTGCATCAATATAGGAATAAGAGCTTGGCCAAAGCCGAGCATGAAGAAAGAGAAAGAGTCACTCTTATAGAAGAAATCACTAAGGGGATGGAAGTGAGGGTCAATAGCCGTATGAGATCCCTAGAGGAAATGATGGCCAGGGCCTCGTGATCCGACAACAATTTGTAAAGCAGCCCCCCTGGTAATCAGAGGAGTAGCCAAGCCTCCGCCCCGATGTTGACATTGAATGCAATATCACCTATCCTGTCGACGAGATCCTGGTAAATATATGTTTCTTTAAAGCTTCACTTCTAGTACCCTTGCAAGCTATATGTAGCTAACTATTCTATTTGTACCATTTGTTACCTTGAAGGAGATGACGAGTGCAATCTATTGGTGAGGATTCTCGATGATGAGCCCTTGGAGGTTGCGACTAGGATGGCCTATCCATCCAACGAAGGCGACCTCATGCATGGTGTGCCAATAGAATGAAGGTACATGAAAGTCACTGTGGCTAGTGCATATGACACATGTAAGACCATCAAGTTGAAGTTTCCTCTGAACGAAGAGATCACTAGACTAGAGCAAGTAGAATATCTAGTGGCCCAAGAGGGTAGTAGTCTTGGAGGACCGGTGCCCTCCATGTATCGACCTATTTGAGTCACTAGAGCCAGACCTACCCATGCTTCTGGAGCCAAATGCTGCAAGCAGAAGGGGCATTCATCCAGTGGTCCAAGAGGGAAGTAGTCTTGGAGGACCGGCACCCTCCATGTATCGACCTGTTTGAGTCACCAGAGCCAGACCTACTCGTGCTTCTGGAGCCAAATTTTGCATCAAACGAGGCCACCACGGTGGCTACTAAGGCCCATTCGTCTCTTGCGAAGGAGTCGAAGCCAGACGCTAAGAGAAAGCAAGGCACAAAGTTGAAGCCCAAGGAGCACAATCACACACCTTTTACATTGAGGAAGAGTTCCCCTTGGCACCATTGTCTGCTAAATATGTTGAAGAAGAGCCATGGGTTAAATCTCTAGACAGGTTCAAAAAACTACAGACTTATAGCCGCGAGTTGCATGAGTGTTACCTCAAAGAGGTCAAGAAGCTGTCGAGAGAATGGACCACGACTATCAAGATGAAGTTAACTAAGGACTATTTCCACCATGACTTCAATGACTATCAATTATTTGTGAACTTTGTGGACTTGTGGGAACTCTACAACCTCCGGTCCTTGGAAGTATCGCTCATTAGATGCTATACACTGTAAGTGTCTATAATCACGGTCTAAATTCGTATTATATAGACTAATGCCACGTATATGTAACTCCTACCTTCTCTAGATTAACAATTAAACAATGTCGAAACAAACACATAAAGGCACGGTTCCTCAACCCACATGTGATCTCCACGCTAAATATCAAAGAGAATAAAAACTTTGTCAGCGAGTACGTGATAAACGCTTTGCTTGATCAACAATATAAGGAATTCATATTTCTTCTATACAATGAGGCGTAAGTGCTGCACTAGCTACATCTGTTTGAACTTTATCCCCCTAAATAACCTTGGTTCACTAAACATGGCAACATAACTATATGCAGGGAGCATTGGATTTTTGTTGTCATTATACCGCACCATCCAAGGGTCATGTACTTGAACTCGTTATTGCGAGGGCACTTTGATGTGGAACTGTTTGGAAGATTACTCAACAAATAAGCATATTTCCAACATACATAAATCTATTGTTCACTCCTTCTGCATTATAATGCATAAGACAAATTATTTGGATTCACACAGGGTGTGGAAGAGGTACGGCGAGATGGGAGGTAATTATGGCACTATGTCGCTAATACACGGTAAGGGCATTAAGGTATTCTTCAATACACAACAATACTATATCATAAGTTATACTAATGACAATCTCGAACTAGTAACCAAACTCTATATTTTTCTAGTACCACTAACAACAAGGAAGAACTAACATTTGTCGCTTCTACATATTCCACAACATGGAAATCACGATCACAAATTTGGCGAAAAATTATTATAAAGTTTCACAATCTTTCTATATTTATTTTCATATTTTTCTTAGATTTTATAAATGTATATTTTAACATATATTTATTTTGGCACCAGAGGCCCATCTCAGAGAGAATACGAGAACTCATCATTGTCATCCTTATTAGAGAGATCATCGACGATTATGGTCAATTCTATGTCTATGACTTGGAATAAGGCGAGTTGATCAAACATTGGTGTGCACTTGTTAATAAATGTGATATGTATGGATGTGTTGTGATATAAAATTGTATGCCGACTATACTAATGTTATATGATCTGTGGTGAAATGGATACCGAGTATGAATGAATTTAATATGATCTGTGAATTTGTTGTGAATGTGATATGCATGTTATTTGTTTTGTTTTAGAGGACATGGCTAGCATATCCTGAGGCTAGCTAATAAACAGAAAAAATAATGTTCCTATCAAACACCATCACAGATGTTTCTATAAAAAAATCGTTTGCAATAATGTAGTATCATAAACAGTTCTACATCTAGAACCGTCTGTGATATGACCTCATCACAGACACATGTCTTCAGGCTGTTCAGAAAATCGTCTGGGATGTGGTTTCTGAATCACCTGAGATAAGGAATTATGTAATAGAGTTTATCATTATTGATAAATTAATGTACGTTTCGCTAGTGTTTGGGGACTTAGGATTTAGTAGGGACAATGATGGATTCTATTAGGGCAACACATCAAACCCTCCTTCTTTTTCTTTTTCTTGTGAGATGAAGCAAATGCATGAGAACCAGAGAGTGAGGACAGAACTCACACAAAGGGAGGCATTGTGGATCTGAACCTAGATGCTAAAAGAACCCTTGTGTTAAAAAAAAGGATTTTCTAATACTCGGTCGATGGTACTGACCATTGGATCTTTTTGTCATGTGTGCTCAGGACAACTGGCATCGTCTTTCTCTCTGACCTTGACAGTGTCGTTCTTTGTATCTGCATCTCCGGCGACTATGGTTAGGATTAGGATTCCAGGAGGAGAAGGCAGCAACCTACTATGGTTAGTAGGTGGTGGCCGGATCCAACAACATAGAGGAGAGTAGAGGAGATGACGATGACGAGAGATAATACAATGATGGTGGGAGGTAGAGGCAGGCGGAAAGGGCTCGCTAGCAAGGTCGGGATCGTGTATGTAGGTAGGAGTGTGTAGCGGCAGTGGATGGTGCAGAGGACGGGGATAGGATTTCAGAGTACATAACAGGTGTGGGGTGAATTTGGGTCATTAGATTTAGATCCAACGGCTCGTTACTTAGACATTAGACATACCTAAAAAACGTCAAAACGTCAATACTGAGAGATGGGCTACAAACTTAGCATATACTACTGATAACTAATGTTGGCAGTGGTGTGACATTTCTTGACGCCATATATGTTCTACACACCATGGATACCCTTGACGACCTACAACCAATAACTGTCACTTCTCAGTTGTCAGTCAAACAAATCGGGCTCAATGTTTGGCAGGCACATATATATCGACACACTCCCTTGTTTGTATGCGCGTGAGCTAACTGTCTGTCGAATCCTTGGCTTCATGGTCGACCTAGAACTTTGTTCGTTTCTCTGATCATTCGTTCGTCCGCTCAGTGACTTCAGTCTGCGAAAGCAGGGGAGAACTGCCAAAACGCGTGACGGCTTCGGGGCCGATAGATCGATGCCACTCGCGCGGGCGTGGAACAGATGACCGGAGATCGTCTAGCGTAATCTTGCCACTGGTGCGGCATGTTCGCCACAGGGTTTCCACAAGTAGCCCGGTGAGCATCCGGTAGCGCCGAAAGAATTTGCTGCAGCGTTCGAAGATGAGAGAAAGGAAAACCGTGGACGGTGCGTGCTCCTCGCTCAACTCAAAACACCTTCGGCGTGCTGTCCTGTGGATGATCCTTATAATGCCAAAAAGAAAAGACAAAGAAAATAAAAGAAGAGAAAAGAAAAATCGATTACTACTATATACGCATCTATGATCAAACCGGTTTTTATTGTCCATGCATGTATTTCAGATGCTGGCCGTGTAAGTTTCCACATGGGTTATTAAGGGGATCGGTAAACGAAGAAGAGCTTTCTCTCCGAAGGTTCGGAGGAATTGTAGACTGGTTTGCTTGGAGCAATGTTTGTAGCAGATCTCATATGGAGGTTAAGTTAGAGATCCGTGATGTGAAATTAATGGGGGTATATGCATATGCTCGCCCTTTAGGGAGGCATATTAGATACATAATATTCTTGAGGTGTAGTAGTGTACTAGGTTCTCAATTCAGCATTCAAAATATCACAAGAAAATTAAAAAAAATTGTCAACATGCATCTATCACGTCATAAAACTTTAAATCCAAATTCAATCCGTAGCTTAAGAAATAAAAAAGACAAATCGGACTTATGGATAGTAGATTCGAATTTGGTGCTATTCACAATCGGAGTTTTGTTTCTCTATCTTTAGATCGAATTTGGATTAAAAATTTTGTGGCACGATAGATGCATGTTATTTCTATGTTTAGGATAACAATTGGATAAGAGAACCTCATAAATTTTTCTTAGAATTTTTTATAGCTTTTAGAGACAGTTTCAAATGGCTTAGTGTGCTAGTATACCTAAAGGTGCTAGTGCACCTAATATTCCCCCGCTCTTTAAAACGTGATGGGTATGGCCGCATAAAACTGGCAGATCAGACATGCTACCGCACTTACACATCCTTCTCGCAGAAAGACCATCCGCAAAGATAGCAGCATTCCGGAACATCTCAATCGGCTGTCTCAACAGAGCTGCACGAAAAAGACGGTCTGGAAGCTATGGACAAATGGACAGAAAGGGTGCAGTGCAGTCAGTGTGGCAGCAGAACGCCCATAGTGCTACGGGGCTGGACGGCGACAGCCCAATTTACTCGGAGCTACCGAATAAGGGGAGGAGTCGGTGCGGTAGATAGATAGAGCAGCTGCGGCTGCGGCTGCGGCTGCACAGTTTTCCTGTTTCGTCATTAAAATTTTAAAAAAGACCAGCTGCAGCTGCACGGTGAAAACTATGTGTGCGCGGCGAGAAATAGCAACGGCATTCATCAGCGGTCAAGGGGCTTGGTTTGCGCGCGGCCGGTTCTGTTCATCCCGGCAGCGCTTGTGCCGTTATCTGCAGCCGGTGGCGCTGCCGTTCCAAATGCTGAGAACTGTTGTATGTGTGAGACTAGCATACATAGTGTGACCCTTCTCCTGTCTGGTTCTTCTTATGTGAATTGCTCCTTTTTGGTTCAGGACATGGACACTTGGCTCGTAGGTGCTACTTGAGCTGTGATGCCCATTAGTGCAAATAAATATTTGGGCTGCATACAGACGCTCATTGGTGCACATTAATATTTAGACTGTATATTATGGAACGTATAATGTGCAAATGGGTAGTTTTCAGAAAATTATCATAAAGGTTTTCACAATTCTCAAAGAAACATATCAGCTACAGGTAACGCCATGATGTATATCCAAGCAAAATCTGCAGAACAAAATCAATCCTGCCTGTGGAAAAGGATACGAAAAGATAATTCGGCTAAAGATGTACTATACTTATCAGTGCATTGACACTTACACATCTAATTTGTCTTATTTTTTCTCACAAACGAGAATGAGTTTGTCTTAAAACTCTCCATAGATATGCACCATGCCCTTACCAATAGTTGAGAGTTTCTAAAAACTTCTACCTGTTGTTTCCTTACAGAATTTGCAAACTTTTCGGAAAAGTACCCACTTACACAGTTGCATCTGATATGGTAGGTCTAGATATTGCCCCTTGGGACAATTCACAATTGTTCTCTTTCTTGGTCTATAGAAATTTTCTTTCTTAGGGCATCGAATAATGATAGATAAGAACAGTTAATAAGCTGATGACGGGTAGTTTACAGTTGCTAAATGAAAAATATTGAGAATAAAATAAAATGAAATGAAACATCCGTCACCCCTCGATTTGGTGGAAAAAAATCAAGATCAATCCATAATCATTAGATGTTAATGAGAGTTTGGATTTCCCTAGCAAGGCACTATGAGCTGAACTCCTATGCAGTACATCCATCATATTTAGACTCAAAAGATATAAAGGATATTCATCCATACAAACAACTCTTACCAGATGTTATCTACAGCATGTTCAAATTTAGAACATAAAAGAGAATCTTAGATCATAAAACTAATTATTCTTAAAGATAATAATCAAAATTAAATTTGACTCCAAACATGTTGGAATATAAAATTATTTGATTGACACTAGTTCGGAACTCCGTGAATATCACCTTGATAGACCTACAGTGAAGACGTCGGTGTACTAAAACCATTATGCATGTGTGGTCTAACATTATTTAATGACTAACAAGTGTACATGTGCAACGTATATTTTCACAATATGTATGGCGTGAAAACATAATCTATACTGTATTATATCGAAGGAGACGACGGTGGTGGTGCACGGGCACGGCCAGAGCATGGCGTGGGCACGGCGGCCACGCCTTGTGTAGATTCCAGAGAGAGGGGTGCTGGAGGATATAATAGTGGCAATAGTAAAAAATTATCTGTTAACTTGGGCAATAGTAGATAATTATAACTCTAAATGAATGGCATGATGGGTAATTATCTATTAACTTTAAGTGAGTGGCATGGTGAGTAATTATCTATCAATTAAGGATAGCCGTTGGATAGGCAGCTAATTAAATAAATATTAGCCATTAGATGTATTCGAGCTGACGGATCTGAATGATCTGTGTACGTTTTATGGAGTGGACTTTTTTTAAGAGAAAAAATAGGATTTTTAATAGATAGTATAGATGACAGCATAAAAGAGATCCAGGCGCGCAGGCATCGACTTAGCTCTTCTAGACTTTAGTACTACCTTTCAAAATGTGTGCAGCTTTTTAAAAGTTTAACAGCTAACGTACACGAAGGTACTAAGGTTATCACAAGGAAATAAAATTGGTAGATCGATCTGTCATAGAAAAATACTTCTCGGACATTCTGGTTTATATAAGTTGCTATTGTGAAAACTAATGATCAAAATAAAATACTGGAGGTGTTCCCATGCCTCATCCATTGTAAAAATAATGCAGTAATTCATGACACAGTACTTGAGCATTCTATATATAGCTAGCATAACATCATTGTCCTTCTTTCTTTTTGCTATTCCTAGGAAGTTCATCTCGTAGCTCTAAAAGGTAAATAATTTATTGTCCACAAGTATTGTGTTATGAACCACATCACATCACTTCAGCCAAGAAATAACCAGTGCAACTTTGAACTAACATGCAAGATATGTATGAATTAGGCGCATATAAACCGTCCACAATACGTCAATTACTTTCCTTGCCTCCTTGGCCTTAACTGCATCATACCGAGGGACGCGGCTTGCCTGCTCCCCCTCTCAGCTCTCTGTACTCCCATCCGTGCTCTCATTCTCTTCGATAATACATCAGTTGAGTGATGATACATCCGATAACTTCCAGAACGGTCAAATTGCACAGCTGCCGGGTCCCGATGGCCTCATGAGATGATGCCTCCACAGATGCAATCGTTTGTTTGGCCTCAACCTCAATGTGACCGCATGACAGCCAGCCCAGCAGCAGCAACAGTTACACCAAGAGACTTGGCCCTGAGCAGCAGAGACACCGAGCCCAGCAACTGCACAAATGTCTCTGCACCAAACTTGCCTTGTATAGCGGCAGAAATCTGGAACAGCGTGTGTCAAGTCAGAAATGCTGTACCCTGAGAGCATTAAATGCAAGTGTTGTATACCTGAGTGCAAAGTAGCCGAGTGGTTTGCAAAGATCCAACCAATGAAACAGAATCGTGGTGAAACAATTTAACTGCGGTTATCCAGAGCAGACAACGGGATCTGCTTGCAGCATGCTGCAAGTGCAAATCAGTCTACAAGTGATGATCAAGGAACAAGACATTATGATACCATAATCCAGGCTGAGACTATCAAATGGACAACAAGGAAAACCAACGTCGCATATATTGATAACTGAGACAACATATTCAGATTCTGTACACATTGAAAATTATGAAATGACAGAGAAATGTGGTAGTACAATGAAATGGCAGGTATTTTACAACTCCTGCAAACTGCAAGACCTGGAGTGCCTATTCAGCTCAGCTCCATCCAACTAAGCAGGTAGTGGCTCTTCCAAAACTGTCAATTCAAAATGCATCATCAATGCACCATAAAAATTATAAGATGTGAATGAAGCAGGCTAAAGAACACTTTGAAAATGAAGGAGCATGAGGTCGAAACCTTTTGTTTTTTCTGGAGCTTCTGGCCTCTCTGGCACTTTAGTAGGCACATCAGGAAGCTCAATAACCTCTTCAATGTCTTCAGCTGCAGCTTCGGTGTCAGTCGATGCTTTGGTTTTCTCTTCAGGTTGTACTTCAGTAACGGGAGCATCCGGCAAAGACTCAAGGGCAAGCTGCAAAGAACGGCAATGATTAAGATTTAACAGAGAAACAAATCTTTCATCTAAGTTCAGAACTCAAAGCTTATCATGTTGGTATTTTTTTTCAAAATGGACAATGGACAAAAAACTCTTGAAGCTTTTGTGGAAAAACCTCAGCCTCCAAGTTGTCGAATTCAGCCATAACAGCCTCCTCATCCTCAGCGGATAGCTGTTCGCCCAGAGCGGCATTTATTTCCTGCAACCAATATTGGTTGATAAGTGAGGTAAGAAGATAAGCAAGTCATGCAATTCTAGTGGGGCAATACCACAGCAGAAGATTTATAATGTGGAGATCCCAAGAAGGAAGTGAGCAAAACAGGACACAAGTACAAATAACTTCGCCAAGAGAAATAGCAAGGAATTCATCAAAATCAGATGAAAGAAATTTTACGGACAATGATCAACAAATACAAAGACTTCAATAACACAATATAATAGATATAAAATTGCTTCTTGTATTAGGGTGACTAGTATGTCAATTTCACAAGGGTCATACACTGTAGATCCGTTCATGTTTAAGCTGTTAACTACATAGGTTAGTGTTCTTAAATATCATACCCATTCCCCTCAAATATACAGCCAAATAGTTCTTTATGGCGTTAATTTCACAAAACTTCTCATTTGTCGTACAAACTATTGTAAAACCCACATTTAAGAAACAGTTTCACAAACTCCACATTTAGGTCACAATATACCGCAAAACTCCATATTTTAGATTTTGTCGTTCGTCTGAATGGTAGGGCCCTGTCAGTGTATCGTTGCTCTCACCTAGGTGTAACGGAGTGATACAGCCACTGCCACCTCAGCAGCACGTAGGCTAGCAAAAATAAAGAGGTCGAATGGGTAGGCCGCATGTGCTAGCCCATGTGGATTTTGAAGTGGCAGCTGCCGTGTCACTAATTTACACCTTCATGAAAGCAACAAGACACTGACGGGTGGAACCTACGAGTCAGACTAACGGCAAAATAAAAAATGCAGAGTTTTGCGATACATTGTGACCTTAAATGTGGAGTTTTGTGAAACTGTTTGTTCTGGAGTTTTGCGATAGTTTGTACAACAAATGTGGAGTTTTGTGAAATTAACTCTTCTTTGTGAAATCTAAAAAGAGGCACAACAAGAGTTACATCTAAATGTTGAATAAAATCAGGGAGCTAATTATATATTTAAACAGCGTACAGATGAAATTAGTAATGTCACATTTCCAGGCGACTATCACAGTCCACAAGACATACAGAGTCTAATTAGTTCCATCCAAGTAGATCAAAGCAGCTTTTATAGAGATCTGAGGTGTAGGTATTATGTATTAAGGATATCATAAAGAGTAAAGTGCATTGCGAGTCCTATAAATATCACGGGTGTGTCAAGTTAGTCCTAATTGTTCCACCCAAGTAGATCAAAGCAGCTTTATAGAGATTTGAGGTGTAGGTATTATGTAGTAACTAAGGATATCATAAAAACTAAAGTGCATTGTGAGTCTTATAAATACCACGGGTGTGCCAAGTTAGTCCTAATTATTCAAAAGTGCATATTCCACTCCCTAAAGTGAAAAAAGTTAGTCATCACAGGTCCTAAGCTAACCAACACAGTGCTGACCGGCATGTGTGACAGGTTAATTATTGCTACGTCGGCGAAAGCTCCACGTTGGATTACAGAATGGGGGGAGTAATATGCAGAAAGACCCTGGAACAGTTCTCTCTCTCTCATTTCCTGCTCCTCCCACCATTTTCCCTACCTCGAGCTGGTTGGAGGAGATTCAAAGGCGAGCGCTGATAGGGCTGGAGCTCCGCCGAGCAGAGAATGGCTCAGAGAGAGGAGGAGGCAGTAGGTGGAAGAAGGGGAAGACAATAAATAAGAAGATGGGAAGGAAAGAGCATCCGCGATGGAACATTTTACAAAATTTCCTAATTGCCATGGCGGGAGTTTTGTCGTCAATGGAGCTTCTGTCGATGTGGCAACAGTCAACCCACCATGCATGCCGGTCAGCACTGAGTTGGCCAGCTTAGGACCTGTGGTGACTCCCTTAATGCACTTTAGGGACTCAAATATGCACTTTTAAACAATTAGGACTAACTTGACATACTGATGATACTTACAGGACCCAAAATGCACTTTACTCTATCATAAAAGAAATTGAGACGATGACTTCAAATAAGATAGAAGATCCCCACATGGATAACACCATTGTAAATGTCGTAACCAGTGGACAGGTAAAGTTTATTAAACTTACGTCCTGATAAGCCTTAGCCTCAGCTGTGTCATCCATCAACTTTTGGACATCGTCGATGTTTATCTCACTCTGTATAGACTTAAGGGCAGCATTTCCAGTCTTTAGACTTTCCAATACAGCCTTTTGCTTACTTGCTAGTTCAATGTCTGCCAGCTACAGCAAGCGAACAAAAAGTAGACTGTCAAATTATACTCAAAACTAAGAAACTTAATGCTGGTCAGATCAAATGATGTCAAGCAGAAAGACAAATCTTTTGTCCTATAGAGTAACATGCAATTCACTAGGAACCAGAATTTATCCAATAAACTACAAACCTGCTGTTCAACATTCATTTGCCATGTGTCAACTTGTTTCAGCAGCTCTTCCTGGGATTTCTTCTTCTTCAGTGCAATCAAAGCTCTGTCTCTCTTCTTTTGTTGAACCAACTGCCGTGCAGCTTCCTTTTCTGCTTCAATCACCTTCTCAAGCTGGAAGAAGGAAAAAATGAACCATACATAAACAGAAGTCATCAGGACCTTCTAAGTTGTTAGTAGAAAAGACATTCAAGTGATTTAATGTGAGACAAACCCATTAGTCGAGTCAAAATAATCATTCACTTCATTACAACACCACAAGTTATATCCACCTAAAGCTAAACTCAAAGGTCGAAACCTGAAACGGTGAAACCATTTGTTCGCACACAACATTCTACCACAGAAATCAGATTGTTTGCGGTAGCAAAGGACTCCCATACCGCTAACATTGTGAGAACAAGATAACGATGATGCACCATATGCTCCGGAAAGTAATGTCTTCCTCATTTGATAACCCGAATGTGTAGTTCTGACTAACATCCAACTTACTTCACTAAAAGCTGACTCAAAATCTTCACTCCTAATTAAACCGCAGATGTTCTAAATCTGCATCGCTGCTGTGAATCCAAACAGACAAACAACAAACCAATCCAAGAAAAGCAGGAGACACCAAAACTGGGCCCCCCCTGACAAAACTAACGAGGTGCTCTTCTTTCAGCTATAGAAACAACTTTATGCAAAACCTAATCCCAACTACGCCCGCAGTCGCGTGATTAGCAGTATGGGCACCAAATCTGGTATTATCTAGTCCTTGGGGCAAAAATTGGAGATCAACGAACTACAAGAATTGAATCTCAAAAGAATAATGATACCAAATTCAAGAATTCGACGCGTATAAAAGGATCAGGGCGTCTGAGATAGAAGATTGGATAGGTTAGGGCGGGGACAGGAGATGCGACCTGCTGCTGGAACTGCGCGAGCTTGCGGCGCTGTGTCTTGAGGGCGAGGATGGCCTTGTCCACCTCCGTGATCTTGGGCTTCTTCACGAAGATGTTCCCCATCTTGCCCTCCCTGCTTGTCTCCTCTTCCGACAACGATTTCGCCGGCGGCGAGGTAGACGACGGGCCGGAGAGGAAGGAAGAGGAGAGGGAAAGGTGGACTGCGGGAGGAGACGCTGTCACGGCATCACAGTTCACGCCTCCACGAGGTGGGTCGGGAAGATTTGGATCGGGTTCGTTTGCTTCGCTGGAGACCCGTTAGCAGCCGCTCGATCCGTCGTCAAGCAAGCGACAAGTTTCCGGCCAGGCCCAAAGCACGCTGACCCCAAGCACCAAGAGCCCATATCGGTGGTCATTGTTGGGCCTGATTGCCTGAAAACTAGGAAATTTGGCATCTGCCAGAAAATAGGAGGAAATTAGGCTTATTTTTTGTTTTGAGAAAAGGAAATTAATTTGTGTAAAAGAGAGTGAAAAGTGCCTACCTTCTACAAGCCCACGGAGGTTCTACTATGCAAACAACTTTTATTAAATATAATTCCAAGTAACCAATAAATATCAACAGTTTCTCTAGAACTCATTACCATTACTAAAAAGAAATAGAGTACATTAATTTATCAATAGTAATAAGTTCTTCAATAGATTATTACTGAGATTTGTTACTAAGATAAATATATATATTTATTGAGGTGAGAGGTGGAACACACAAATTGAGAGTTTTAGTAAAAGTCTCCAACAAGTATTTTTTTTGTTAGGACACATACAAAGATAAGAGTCAGTCATTGACTCTTTCATCTCTCTACATCATCTTGATTTGACTATCAAATAACTCGTACAATATTGTTGTCTCTTAAGCTGACTCTATGGGAAGCGTCGACATTAAATATAATAGTGTATAAAAGCAATGTAGTTGACTCTAAAGACATCATTTTGTGTTAAGAGTAACTCTTCACGAAGAGCCAGATTATTTTTTCTTCTTATCTCTCCTCCACATCTACAATTATCCTACGTGACATAATGAAAAATATGTCACGTCTTTATAGATACCCTTACTAGTTTGCTACCAGTGTCTTTGTACAAGAGCTTAGGTTATTTCTCTTTAGATTAACAACCACACACTATTTCTTCTCTCTCTCCTCCATGTCGGTAAAAAGAAGTAACAGCTGAATTGTATTACTGGGGATTCTCAACGGAGCTGTTTAGGCGCAGGGGTTTGCACAGATTTTATGGGAAACAATTTAATTTTCAAACGAGTACATCAAAATTTCTTCTCCAACCCACATTTGTAGGATGAGTACTTAATGGTGGAAAAGCTTGTATGCAACGTACATAAATGTCAAAATTAGAGCATCCCTGGAGAAACTACACCGAAGACGGATACTGTGACAAGATGGCTGATGACTTGGAGCTCGTGAGCGCGCCACGATTTGGGTGCATGATCTGATCACAGGGATCCCTTGCGGACGTTCCCAGCTGGCAGGGAGCAACGGCGGCAGGAGTGTCATAGGTACGCCAACAAGGTATGCAGCCGCTTGCATTCCACATGAAAATAGCGCACCTCTTAGCCTGCATCTTCCAAGTACTACAAAGCTACAGTGGACACCATGGTGATGAACATTTCCAACTGGGGAAAGGCGAATGCGCATTCTCATTCTGATCTCTTCGACTTTTTCTTTCGCGATCCCGACTGTTTTGGTTTCTCCTTACGGCCCAAATTGTCCACAATTCCCTTGTGCTTCCGCTTCTTCTTCTCTGACGTTGGCTTCTTGGCCTCCCCATCCATGAGATGTTCATACTCTTCTAGGCTTGCAAATGGAGATGAACCGCTCTTTGCACCATGATTCCGCTTTTGCCCAGAGGCCGCCGCCTGTACGTCACTAGTGTTATCATCTGAATCGTCAGCACTCTCAAAAGCTTCGGCGTCCATATCTCCGATATCAAGACCATCATCTTCGTCGTCATCATTTTCCATTCCTCCATCATTTGAAATGTCATCCAACTCAACATCACTGTCATCTCTAAGCAAATCCCCTTCCTCCTCAAATGCCTTCGCGTCCAGATTGTCATAGTCATAGCCTCCATCCTCCATCGACCCATCTCGCAGCTCCTGCATCTCATCATCACTTTCATCGCTAGCATCATCAACATCATCGGCTAAGAGCTCTTCAGTATCTTCATCGAGAACTGAAGCTTTCTTCTTTGCCTTGGACCTAATAGGGCCAGTCTTGTTCATGTAGAAACGATGGAAAACAACATCTTCAGGAGGAACTTCGTTTTCTGCCAGTTCTAGCAGCTCTTCTCCAATGAGATGATGATTCAGGTCAAGCTGCAGAGACACACACACAGATGAGCCAACGAAATTGCAACAGTGGCAACTGACAATACGTGCAAGATAGGCACTACATATCCGTAGGGTAGAATCCACAAAGGAGCAACACAATCTCGTCATTATTGAACATGGGGTGCGGACCATGCGGTATGACATTATTTATCGTTGCCAAGATATAAGCCAAATTTCATGGACGTCCTATATTTTTCAGATATAGATAGAGGTTGAATTTACATACGCCGGTTCAAATTAATTATGCAGAACAAAATGGGAGGTGGGCGTAATGACCCTTAGGCCTGATTGAGGTGTCCTTGGACCTAAGTTGCACATGGGCACCTTGACGGTAGCTGCAGCACAGCTGCACAGGTGCGGTGAGAAGAGATAAGACTGAGGAACTTCAATATATCTCTCACTTAAATCCAAACGATAATAATGGACCTTATGTAGGGTGGTACAAGCTACATGATGCAAACAAACACAGACGATAGCACTAACCAAAAGGAGATAAAAGACATGGGAACTAACAATCCTAATCCATAATTTACAGTAATCGTGCAGTGCTAGCGTACTGTTTATGACACAGTATTGCATGAACAGTAGTTGACACACGACAAAGGCACTGCAACAGTACTAATGTATTGCCTCCTATACATGAGATTATGGGAAATATGGCAACTACACCAGCTAAAGTTTCCTTTACAAGATCAGGCAAAAAAAAGCAGGAAAAAGTCATCAACAAATCCGCAGACAAAGCATCTTAGAAGAGAAGAAACTATACCAGATGAATATTCAAATTCAACATAAGAAAATGATAGCAAGTAACAAAGGCATACCTTTTTAGCTGGTGCAATTTGTGATCCACCGTGCCATTTTCCTTCAGCAATCCGGTTTCCTTTCGGTTTCTTCTCCATGAATTTGTCCAGGAAGGCAGGAAGCGACAGGTCTGTCAATGGATCGCCATTATAAACAATATTGTTGCCAGATAGCAACGTCCTGGCCATTGTAAATACTGATGGGTGCACATGTGAGGCCAATAACGTCAGCTCCCACCAACTGGCACGGTCTGCATTGCTGAGGGCACAGCAAAAGGCACAGCTGATCAGCAACACTGTTTGTATTTGTAACGAAAGTGGGAAAAGAGAGAAAATAGCGAAAATTTCCATGTTACAAATTATTACGGATCTGGTCAGAGTCAGATCAAACATGACTGATTTTGTAAATCAAGCTACCAATTTTTTTTTAGATTTTGCATGTAACTGGATTGCAGTAGGATTTTGAGATGAATTGGATTATATTCAGAATGCCTTGAGATACATGATAACATTGCCCTCAGTGTTACCTGATAAATAAACGGATATTTATTATGCACTTGAATGAGATAGCAGTGCTAATGTAAATTTACATTGATGCATACCCATATTCCATACCATGCATTATCAAACAAAATAATCTGAAAGATTCATGAAATATATAAGATTAAAAAGACAATACCAGTAAGAAGGCTCTCTGTGTCGTGGATTATATAATGCATGTGGTGTCGACCCCTGAGCTGATGCATTCTTTTCACCCTTCTCATCACCAGCAGTCAGTTTTACTTGTTTTCTAGTGTCAGAACCATCCTCAGCATCAGAATTGTATTTCTCAAGGGGAGCTAATATGTCATCATGTTTACTTGGAGTCGTTGAGGCAATCGTTGAGGCAATAGCAGGGTCCTCAAGACTCTCTACAATGTCTTCGAAGTGTTCAATACCATCATCAACAGATTCATTCTGGAGCACAATCGTCCTGAAGATTTAGATGTAAATTGTGCATTCAATAAAATTTTGATGACATTTTATGGTCATGAAAACTAATCACATACCACAATGGCGGCTTTGTTTTAAGGACCTCTGATAGTATGAAAAGACATCCACAAGCATACTGAGGAGGCCGTTGAAGAGCCACCTGTTCAGAGGCATCACAATTTAATTACATAACTTCCGTAATTCCATTCAATTCCATAATCATAAATAATACTGGTAAAACTAAAATATTGAATATTTCATATTTGTTATTATTGTGCTGTTCCAGTGACACTGAAAAACCTTCCACTGATTGTGCGCTATCACGACAGCTACCATAGATGATTGTTGGGATTTGGGAATGGCTATGGCCCAAAAAACTCTAGCTACAAAAAGTCTTCATGTCCGAGGTTTTTCCCCTCTTTTCCCCACTTCCACTGATAGGATGAGTAGTGAACGGCAGAAAGGATTATATATACATTGCATAGAATACGAACGTACACCATTGTGATATTTTCACTCCTGTGTTTTATTTCAAAATATCAATTCTATTTCTTTTTCTTGTCTAAAAATCACAAAACCGTAAAGCAAGTAAAACAGACATAAGAGTTCCATTGGGAGTTTCAGTTTGACAATCTTATTATCACATAAAAAGTGTAAAATAAAAAATATGAACAGCAAATAATGTGCATTTCACATACTAGGAGTACCATATAATTAATTCTTGTTTTGTAAACAAATGTGATCTGAAGCACCCTCTCAACCAAAGATGACCTTATTCTTCTACCGATCTGTATTCAGCTCTTTATCACCCAGCACTAATATCTATAAGACTATAACCCTATTGTGGGCCATCCAATCTAGCAAAAGAGGCATAGCAGCAGCCACCATTTCGATACATGCTATGTTGGTCATAGCTGTGATAGCACAAATTTTGTCCATATCATAGTAGTACTAAGTATATGTCATTTTTGTATCTCGGAAATGAGATTGAATGTGATCCTGAAATGTTGCATCCGTGGACAGCATAGTCTTCCATAGTGCTAGAAATTATTCAGGATTATTTTTGAAACTTTCACAAGCCATTTTCACGGAATTTGCAACTTTCAGCGGAATTTTCACTTACATTTCCCTGTGTAACTGTGTAGTGCTAGTGTAGTAGTAGTATTAGTGCAGTACAGTAGTGGTATTAGTGCAGTACACACCCAGGCGATGACTAATCGATTAGGCGTGATCGCCTTACATGCCGTGACAACCATGTGTGCAACACAAACTTAAATAGCATATTTAAGTGACAGCCACATCATTAAAATCAGCTATCATGTTAAACAAAGAGCCATGTTCAAACAACAGACCTGCAGCAACCGTTTCGAAAATGCAGCTACTCTCTTCAACATTACATCATTCTTCATTGCTTTCACCAACAGCCCTAGAAATAATTCTGGCTGAAATATGCAAGACATGACCAGTCAGGTAAGCTATAAAGGCGCCTCAATAATGCACAAAGGTGCAAAGTTCAGAGCTACTTTCTTCATGGTCATATTATGACAGGGAAAACACTTCTCATGCCAACAAAACCATGTTATTGCTTGAAGATCAAAGTAGCAAAATCAAGAATACATAGGAAAGGACCAGGAACTAAAACCTTCGATGAAGAAACAGCTGAAGGACTCAAAAGTTTTGCATATAACGCACGGTAAAAACGGTCACTTGCTATTTGATTTTTTGTAGAGATCTGGTACAAAAGCATTAACGCCTGAACACCAACATTGAAGTTCTCAGAGTGCACCTACATGCAACAAAATTGATTAATTAGAGTCCTTATGGAAAGCTTGATATCCTTCAAACAACTTAGTAAGGTACTTCCATTTGCTAATAAGCTCACCAGTCTAAAAAGAATTGGTGTCTGAACTTCAACAATATCATCAACTTCTGAGCTTGCAACATATGGTAATGCTCTATTTACACCCTGCATAAGATGAAAAGATTAATACATAACTAGAGACACCAGTCATGAACCAGTATGAGCACGAAAAAGCGAAGATATGCATGTAAGCGTCCTGTTAAGCAAACACAGTACTCTGCAGAGTGTAAGACGTACAGTTAAAAGTGCAGAGAGAAGGCGAGAGTCCATCTCTAAATCTGATTCTGTTGATGGATTCACTTCATGGTTTCCATGAGAATTAGAAACGTAGATCTTGTCCTTTCTCCCTTTTGTTTTTCCATTTTCATCATTTTTCTTGCCATGTTTACTGTGTTTATCCCCTTTAGTGTCATGAGAGCAAGACATGAGTACCTGACAACAGTGCCACAGAACAATAAGAAAATATTTAAATATTTATGGTTCTTACAGTTAACAGTATACAAGTGAGAAGATTACGAAAATGAACTTGAAGCCAGTGTGAGAAAAATTGACATATAACGTGAATTGCAAAAGGACTTCAGTAAAAAAAACTACAGAAGGGCATGTTGTATACCTCAGTACTCAGCATAATAGTGGTTTGTAACTTGGTATGACATGTAGTTGAATTAGTAAGGAGAAATGGGTCCAACAAGATGGGGAAATGAGGATTGTATGGAAAGGCCCATGTAATGAAAAGATGGTACAACTAAAAGATTACAGGAAAAGAGACAAACACTAAATAACTATTCCTACAGGAACCACAGCAACAATTATACACTACTGAACCACATTCAAACCTTGAAAAGTGCAATGTAAACATCCACCAACCGCTTTGCAATTTTAGATCCATCTCCCTTATTGGTAAGGAAAATATGGCTCAAAAAATTGACCTGTAAAATAGTAAGTAACTTTAGTTAAAAGGCATAGATAGCATATTTGAAATAACATATTCCAATATTCAGAAAGTACTACAACTTTAGACCAAATTTTAACTGCAAGAGAACCAATGTGTTCTGTTTATGATGTTCGGAAACAATGTTAGCATAAAATAGTATGGCAAACGATAACATACAGCTTGGTATTTGGCCCTAAGCCCAACATGTGGTCTGAAGAGAAATGAGTCCACCTCATCTATCACAACCATCTGTAAATTCAAACAGTCCAACAAGATAAAATAATTTAGTTTTGTGCTTGTAAGCAAAATATCACATAATTAACTATCTTGATCAAAATAAAAAATTCCCTAAAACAAAGGCCTCACATCTTTGTAACAGAACAAATGCATATACCTTCATATTTGGATGAGTAGACAGGAGACCTGTTAACAGATATGCAGCACTTGATGCTGCCCTCCTTTCAGGATCTCCAAGCTGCAGTAGATAATGTTGTGTCAGGATGACTAAGCATATGTCCGCTTCTCATAAGAATCAAAAGTATTGCTTCTCATAAGTAATCTAAAGTATTTTAACATAAATAATATCAGCTTTGGCACGTTATACTAAGTGAAAATGGAGAAATAGCAAAACATGGACAGTTCAAATTACTTGTATGGTGTAGAAAAAGGACAACTCACTTTGTTAACAAGAGCTGTAAGTAACCGGCGTTCCTGTTCTGATTTACTCTTTAAAAGGATGGAAACCGTCTGCAAAGAAAGACCACATTCAATATTACACAAACCATGAAGTTCTGGAAAATAACAAAACAAGAAATAACATAAGATTCATGACAGGGAAACATAAGAATCATTTTGGTGATGCTAGTAGTAGCACAAATGAGCAAACAGAAGTCTATTTTACGAAGCTTGGATAAGAAAATCCTGGAAGATCAAATGGCAGCCATTTGCCGGATTTCAAATGGCACCACTAACCAGAGTTAAAGCTTCCAAGATTTGATGAAAATCACACACCTCGGCCAGAAGTGGAAAGCAACCAGTTCCAGGCAAGAACCAGTTTTGAACCTCTTGGTTTTCTCTTGGAAGTCAATTAGATATTTTTGTGTTCAAAACCGGTTCCGGGGAACTCCATCTGGTTCCTAAAAAATTGCTGCCAGAAATTTTGATTTGAATTTTCATATTTTAGTTACAAAATTAAACTGGTTTTAGATTTTCTAGTAAGTTCTCTGCGGGAAATGGCTAGTTCCCACCAGGAATATTAAAACATACTGCACATTTGATTGAAAATTGAGTTGGAACTATTCTTGGGGCTCAATAATCCATGTTGAATCAGTTTGAAAGATGTTGTTCCGATAGCTACGTCAAGTCAACAGTCATATGCTAAATTACAACAGCCAATCCCCATGATACAGTGCATAAGGTACATGGTAATACATATCTCAAGAATATTAAATTCATGATGTCTCGGTTCACAAGATAATTCACAGCTAGATTAAAATTCATGTCTTTATAAACCATGCTTAGCTGCCGGAAAACTGTACTGCTGTGGCAAGACGATTTCTAATGCAGCCCCAACACATCTTTGCTGTTATGTTTCGATTTTCTCTTCTTAGTTACTTTCTTGTGCTCAATATTTCTAAGTATCTAATCTGATGTACAGAAAATAATAGGACATGTCCCACTACAAGCTCTCAATTGAATCTTTTTTCATTCAGTGAGGCCGTAATGTTATATGTCTTTACCCTAAACCAGAGCAATGATAAAGTTTGTCTCCATATGAAAACATAATTTGTGCTAACCTTCATTGCTTTGTCCTTAAGACTTGGCAGCATATCTTTTAATGCATCCTCCAGTGCAATAACAAACTTCTCATACCTGTAGAAGTATTAATCAGAATACTAAAATTGAGACGTAATGATCATGCATGAACAAACAATTTAAAGAGGTTTATTGATGCATTGTCTATCCTCCAATTTTTCATAGGTCTCAGCATCTGTTAACAGTCAATTCAATCGGATGATTTGTTGTGTAAGAAACAGAACTAATAGCTTGATATTTTAAATGCTGAGAATAGAATAAGAAAATAGGGGGCACATATAATACTGGGAAGGGAACTAAGACCTAGACAGAATGAGAGGTCTAGCATCTTTATTTGATAATAGTGTGATACTAAATCATTGGTGTTACTCTTGCTTTTTAAAGCCCGTAAGGATTCCTAAATTAAAGGCTTCTTTATTCCAGAGTTCAGACTTACATAGCATTTACCTGAAATCTTGTAACCTAGATAACTAAAGTTGCCAGATACTTAGTTCAGTGAGAAATACCTCTGTTTCAAGCAGTCCTCCCAATGCCAGAATAGCAGAAGCGAGTAGCCATCTTTTGTTTCAGGTAAAATGTCTAATGGGCGCTGAATAAGACTTTTCAACTTACGATCAGGCAATAACCTACCAAGAGAATATAATCAATAACCAAGATGACAAGAAAAGATAAAAACCAACAGCTTATGTGGTAAGAAAATCCAAACTGCCGGTGTTAATTGAATAGTACAGTTAATGTTCTATAAAATGTCACTCAAAAGACAGCCATCCCTCGCTCCATTCACTTGTTCACATGTAGCCTAGTTTTTACAAATTTAATTTCCTGCATTACTGCCTAAAAGAACTAGGGAAAATAGGACGGAGCAACTAAGCATCATAACTTTTTGTTCTTTGATTACCTATCTAGATCTATCCCTATAAAGCACCCACGCCTCCTTCTCCCGCTTCCCTTATGTATAAGGGGATCCAATGAACTTAAGTGGAACGAGATAGTTAGTCAAAATCAGGTAGCAGTTTTTCTTTTAGCAATTCCTAAAGCATATTACTAGCAAGATTTAGAAAGATTTTCAGTATGTGTGTTGCAGGTGTGTACCTTTATTTGTTTATCATATAAACAACACTACTAGCTTTACTGCTTTAGTGATATATGTACCAACTAAGCAAACAAATGAAGCCTACAAACAAAGGCACAGTAAACAAGAATTCCGTTCTCAGCCTTAACATTCAAACTAAACTTTCTTTTCTTGTGAAACTATTCTACAAACAAGTATCATCACATCAGATTGTTATTGACAGTTCAACTACTTCTGGGCATATTCAAATGTTCCATGCTGAAAATTAGTCACCTAACTCCTAGATTGGTACATGCACCAAAATCAAAAGCACCATTATATGGTATCAAGCATATACAGGTGAACCATTAATTTTTTTTCCAGCTTGAGATGTCCAAATAACTACTGTGTCATTAGAATATCAGATTGTGTGGCTGGTGCCGTTTCAATGTTGCTATTTTGCTACTACATGAACAATGAGCATAACATAAATAGTAACACGGTAGAACAGAATGAGATAGAAAACTAGGCATGTAGTTCCTGCACCCTAACTTGCGTAAGCCGATCACTCTAGCAAAAACGAGATAACGAGATAAGGAATAAGATATTGTAGAACATTACATGAAACGGCAAGGAATAAACAATACCCCACAGATAAGAAAGGTAATTAATTGTACTACACATTTTGCACCAGTGAAGTAGGGAGCCTTTGAGACTAACACAGGAGCAACAATGCAGCTCATTCAGGTGGCTCCCGAAAGGATGCTGATGCAATGATGATTTGCGTAAAACGGCAACAAGGAAAAGATGGTACAAAACAATACCAATAGACACCACCCATTTTGCTTTAGCATGCCTCATGGGAAAATAAGAAAACAAAGGTGGATAGCTAAAAGGTAACAAAAAAAACAAGACTCCTGAAGCTGCTAACCTCATTTGGAACAACTCCTTCAATGCATCAAAGCCTGTGAACGCATACCTTTTACCAACCTTTGATGCAACCATACCTGTTGTGATTTTTTTTCCAAAAAGAGAAAGAATCTCTTAGAGCATTTATCAAAAAAGAAAAAAGGAACTTCTAGTTCTGCAAAACGACAATGACATGAAAAGCCTAGCTATATTGAAGATTGCAAACAAGAATATAATATGATCCCAAGCAAGGCAAAACAAGCTTAAAAAATTTACAACTGCAGGAAAACAAATTTCCTGTATGCACAGTGTGGACTTGAAATCCAAGCACTATCTACTTACAGGATGCCTAATTGCATTGCATGTAATATAGCATCAACTGGTAGTTAATAAAATGTCAAAACCTATTATTTGAGTTGATAATGATTAGCCATTCATGATACATTTTCAAGATTTTGATTGATGTCTTCATGATGATGTTTATCTGAAACTGTGTATTCTATCAATATAGTAACAGGCCTTCAGATGTGTCTGGATGGGCCTGGCAAGGTTCTAATTCTAAGATGATTAGTTATATGACAAGGGGCTAGACACAAAGTTTGACCTCAGGTTCAAAAAGAAATGCACAAGAGGAAACCAGATGCAGAAGGAAGGTAACCTCAATTCCACAGGGTGAGCCATCTCGTATGGTGCAATTTGATTTCAGTAATTGTCTTTCCAGTGGCAAGGAACTGATTCACTGCTAAAGGCCTCACTGGTGTTTACACAAGACTAGTCGCAGTGACTATATTGAGTTGCCCACCATACACTACCCAATGACATCAATATTAATAGCACAAGGCCATGAAGAGTGACAGCCACTTAAAGAAAGCATATTGAACATCTTTGCCTCTGAGCACATAACAAACAAATGATCCACTACATGATTTCTGGGTTCCTTAGCTTCTGGATCAGCATGATATGGGTTTTATCCAAATTCTGGTGTGAAACAGGTCCACTCATCTAGGATTTTTTTTAGTGACTTCAAGTTGGTTTTATGTCTTAAAAGGTCCAAATTTTGTGCAATTTCCATCTGACATTCATGGTAAATTTTCTGATCCGGCTCATTGTATATTTTACTAGTTTTGGTTACAGTTAATGCAACTGAATTGTTTTGGAATACAACTTCCACTCAAAGTGTTTGTGTGACAAAAATTGCCACTATGTTCATATTAATTGCTAAGTTGTCAGGATCACTTCACTTCCCACATTATTTCCTAGCTTTGTTTCTAAGTACGGGAGGAACCTCAAAATATTTCCGTTTAGCTCTGTTTCCCTGATCTACGAGGCCTTATAGCCTCCATCTGTTCAAATATGCAATGAAGATGGAGTATTCACTGCGTTATCATTTCAAAACCAATAGCATTTCAATAGTGCAACTCACCAAGGAGAGAGTCGAGCGCCCTCATGTTCGCGATTGGATTGTCCTCGACGAGGCATGTGAATGCCGATACCTTATCGGCTGATGTCCCAGACTTGGCCGACATCTCCAGGAGCTTCAGTTCACCGGTTCCCCGCCTCACCATGTCATACTCCCTCACATACTGCGCCATGAGCTTCTCCGCCAGCTCCCGTTTCCGCTCAACCATCCGCTGCATCTCCTGAAGCCCCACAGCTGGCAGGACCTGCTTACGGCCGCCTAGGACCCTGGCCTCCAGCTCCTCAGCATCCGTGTACCACTGCCCAGAGAGAGCCCCCGCTTTTACCAGCGGGTAATTGGTGGCAGCGCTAGTAGTGGTAGCGGTATGAGGGCCATGAAGCTCGAGAGGATGTGGCTTCTTGCTAGGTTTAGGATTTTGGGGGTTTGCGGTGTTTGGGGCGCTTCTGGGGTTTTGGAGGGCTTCGGCGGTTTAGGGGCGTTTATGGGGCCGGACTTGCGGAAGTCGGAATCGTCGAAGCCGGAGGAGTTGCCGGCGCCGGGGAGGAGGCCAAGGGAGGAGGCGAACGAGGCGACGTCGGACTTGATTGCATCGATGTCATCCTCCTCCCCGCCGGCGGCGGGCTTCCTCGCCTTCTTGCTGGACTTCGGTTTGGGGTTCACGTCGGACACGGGCACGTCCATGCCTTTCTCCTCCCCGACGGCGGCGGGCTTCCTCGCCTTCTTGGTGGACTTCGGTTTGGGGTTTACATCGGACTTGAGCGCGTCCATGCCCTTCTCCTCCCCGCCGGCGGCGGGCTTCCTCGCTTTCTTGGCGGACTTCGGTTTGGGGCTTGGCTCCGCCATGGATGGATGCCGCAGCGATGGGATGTGCAGGTAGAGGCGAGGTGAGATATGGAGTACAGGGCGGCGGCGGAGGCAAAGGCGAGTCGGTGGCCGGTGGGACGAGGAGGCGGCTGGGTGGGCGAGGTTGAGGAGGGTTTTTTCCCGAGGGAATGGAGGTAGAGGAGTTGGGCGAAGACGGGCCGGAGAGGAGGCGGCGTTAGAAATTAGGCCGACGTTGGTCAGGCCCATTTCTTGTAGTTTCTAAGCTTCCGGTCTAGTTTCATATTTGTCCATGGAAGGGGCCGTGGCCTAGTTGCGAAAGCCAGGGCGTTTGTTCCTACTTATCTATCTAGGTTAAACACTCTTAGAAACACTTAAACTCGTGCATAAATTAGTTATCCAGGTAAGTTTATTATAAATTGTAGCCGGAATATGTAACTACTTGTTATGATTAGTTTATGAGTACAAAATCTAAAATACTCCTAAACTCGTTTGTTGGTTGTTTAATAGATGTAATTGTTGTTTTAGGGTATTTATTTGCAGAGTCCGACATTGATGCATATAACATTGACACTTGAACAAGAGAAATGTATAGCTAGCTCACATTTATCAATTATAATGCACCATTCAATCCATAGCCCTATCAGCATGAGCAAGCATCACACATCATAGAGAATAGAAGAGATAAAATAATTACTAATCTAGACATCCATAATGCAAATTTACGCCTAATCCAAAGTTCTCACTGTAACTTTGTGCCTAATCCAAAATTCTCACTACCTAATCCATGCATCAGTGCATGTAGTCCATGTCAAACACCCAATTTGGATAACATATACCACATCTAGACATTCATGATGCAAATTTGTGCAACAACTTCATCCATTACAAGCAAATCAATCTGGAAAAAATCAAGAGTTGAAGCACCGGTAGAGGTCAGTGCATGGCTTGGTGAAGGGGACCTGGGGCAAGGCTCAGTGGCGGCGACCCAAGGGCAGGCCTCCGCGGTAGTGACCTTTGGTGGGGCGGCGAAATGGCACTACTACAGAACTGGTCATTCAAGACCCCTCATCACAGGCGGATAAGTAAAATCCGTTTCTGTTATAGTAGATCACAGGCGGTTCGCAAAGAAGAACGCCTGAGTTAAGTCGGAGAGACGCAAACCGCCTGTGATGTTGGCCTTATCACATGCGGTTTTTGTTGAAATTCGCCTGTGATAAGGTATCCATTTATTACAGTCTGCTAGACCGAGCTTCTTGTCTTCAATGTTCTGTTCTTACACACAGCAGTAGTGGCGGCGGAGCTCTTGCGATTTTTCACCTTGGAGATTGCATTGAGCCCAAAAGCTCTAGATTTAGAGAGGATATTGCAGATCTTTTTTATATTGGTGATCTAAGGTTAGTGATTGGTTTAAAAGTTTGATTAATTTGCTAGATGTAATGTGATAAAAAGAGAGAATGTAGATCTAGCTATGTTATGGAAAATTTTATTTGGCTTTCTTGAATTTGAGGCATAAATTGGTTTCAATTAGTATATTGAGGATGTAGCTAGCTAATTTAGAGTAGCAAAATGATATATTTGAGTGGTTTAGATTTTATGAAAGAAAGATATTTGTATATAGAGGGATTTGCTCTCATACCACTAGTAATTTATTATTTTAGAATTGATTTATCTTGTCTCGTAAAAAGATGTTGTGATTGTCGAAAGGTTATATGAAATGAAATTTTAAGAATGTTTTGATATAGTAAAAACTCATATATTAATGGCATGATTAATTAAAATTTTATTTATGTCGTAAATAAATGTGTAATTATTGGTAGGTCATATCATTCACATGTAGTAAAAACATTACCAACATAATAATTGTTGGTCGTGAAATAAAAAGACTATTGGTAATAATTACTTACATGTAGTCAAAACCAAATAGTAACGATAATATTAACTAATATTGTATAGATTAGTTGGTATGCACTTTATGAGCCTCAATATTTTACACGAATTAATTCAATTTATTTAATTTGTCCTGTAGATGGATCGAAATTGGATGTATGATGGTAACCGCTCAAGTGAACAGTACCTTAGTGGCGTGTCAGATTTCATAAGAGTCGCAGAAGAGCATAAGTTAAACAGAGGGAAACAATATATTTGTTGTCCATGCAAAGATTGCGAGAATGTACACATGTTTGAGAACTTAGAGCAGATCCAAGATCACCTAATTCGTAGGGGTTTCATAGAGCGTTACACATGTTGGACAAGTCACGGTGAGCAACAAACAATCCAGGAAGGTGGTAATGACGACATCACGGAGGAAAACCATGTACATGCGTCACCGTAGGTTCTTTTGAAGAGACCATCTGTACCATCGAATGAAGAAACAATTCAACGGACAAATTGAGGACGGTACACCTCCGAAGCAATATAGCGGTATGGAGGTACATGACATGGTAAGAGATATAAAAGTTACGTATGGGAAGGGAAGCAAAATAAAGGCTACACGTGAGAAGGCTTTGAGGAAGAAGAGGTCGATATTCTGGAACTTACCCTATTGGGAGCACCTGCAAGTTCATCACTGCATCGATGTCATGCACGTAGAAAAAAAATGTGTGTGACAGCGTTATAGGCTTGTTATTGAATATGAAGGGCAAAAGTAAGGATGGCCTCAAAACAAGACTTGACTTGTTGGACATGGGAATTAGAAAAGAGTTACACCCGAAAGAGACTCAAACAGGTCGCATGTTCTGCGAACCTGCCTGCTATACTCTGTCAAGGGCTGAGAGAAAAGAGTTGTGCCAGTTTCTGCACGGTGTTAAAGTTCCAACCTGCTACTCCTCGAACATACGAAGACTTATTTCAATGGAAGAGTTAAAATTGATTGGCATGAAGTCTCACGATTGTCATGTATTGATCACTCAGTTGCTCCCGATTGCTATTCGGAATATCATACCTATCAGATTCGAGAGACAATCACGAGATTATGTAACTTCTTTAACATAATATCTCAGAAGGTTATCGATCCCATGGAACTAGATGATCTTCAAGAGGAGGTGGTGAAAACTTTATGTCAGTTTGAGATGTAATTCCCTCTTCGTTCTTCGATATCATGGTGCATCTCATTGTGCATCTTGTGAGAGAGATAAAGTGGTGCGGATCTGTGTTCCTTCGAAGCATATACCCTTTCGAGAGATACATGGGAATTCTAAAGCATTTTGTACGTAACCGATCACGTCCGGAGGGAAGAATCGTGGAAGGATATGCAACCGAAGAGGTCGTCGAGTTCTGTGTCAACTACATGGCTACAATAAAACCGATAGGTTTGCCCGAATCTCGCCACGAGGTGAGCTTCGAGGTGTCGGAACCCTTGGCAGGAAAGATGTCATTTCTGACCGGAAGGTTATTGATCAAGCACACTTCATAGTTTTGCAGCACATGGCCTTAGTGGCCCCATATATCGATCGACACAAGGCCACGCTACGGGAGCACAATCCGAAAGCGACAGAAGCTTGGGTGATGAAAGAGCACAATCGTCGGTTCAATAAATGGTTATATGAGCAACCTCATGGGTTATCGTCTTTTGACCCAACGCTCACATGGTTGGCAGAAGGTCCATCATGTACAGATGTGACATGGCAAGAGATGGACATAAATGGCTACACATTTTATACGAGAGATCAGGACCAAAAGAGCACAAACCAAAACAGTGGTGTCCGAATAGATGCTCGAGATACAGTTGGTAGGAAGAGCTCATACTACGGGTACATTGAAGAGATCTGAGAGCTAGATTACGTGAAGTTTAAGATTCCGTTGTTTCGTTGCAGCTGGGTAAATCTCTCACAGGTAAAAGTTGATAAGTACGGCCTCACAACGGTCGATCTCAAAAGTACTACGTACAAAGATGAACCATTCGTCTTAGCAAATCAAGTTCGACAGATATTCTACATTTCCGATCTTACAAATCTTAGGAATCACATAGTAAGGGACTCGAAGAGACACATTGTTGGAGTGGGCGATGCAGTTGACGAGGAGGAGTACAACCAGTTTGAAGAGATGCCTTTCTCCAGAGATGGCATGACGGTCGAAGACGAACCAAATCAAGATGAAGCTACGTCCATGCGCAACGATCATCAGGAAGGACTCACATTTGTAACAAATTAGATATATCGAATCATGTGGAATTCAAAAGAGTGAAATTCAAGTACGGCCATTATACTTGTCCACTCGGTTTACTTTGGTCACTGTATTTATAGAAGTCTAAATGATAGTCATTAAGATTATTTAAGCGGGTTAAATACGATCATTATTGGCCAAACATACGTATTAAAAAAATAAAAGTAAGCACCTATCTAAATTACACACCGTATGCAACCTAGGTATGAACACTAATTCAAAAAATTAAAAAATAAAACAAAAAGGAAAATTGGATATCGCAGGCAGTTCCTTCAAAGAACCGCCTGTGATTTGTAGTCATCTTAGGCCTGTAAAGGAAAATATGTTATGATCATGCGTGTAACTTGAAAACTGGACAAATCGGAAGTTCGGGTCATTTCGGAGGTTTCGATATTCCCGGAGTCTCTGAGAATATCACGCTCAGCTGCTGGAAGGCGCGAACGTTCTCGGAGCCTCCGGGACTGAACTCGGGATCCGAGTTCAGCTGTTGTTCCCACACGAGAGGAAAGTTGGATGGAACATCGAAGCCGTCGGAAATGTCAGAGCTTCTGAAAATAAAAGTCGGAGCCTCCGAATACAGCACGAACTTATGACGCACGGCAAGCAAAACGACACAAGGAACTTTGGCGATTTGATGCTAGCAACGAAATCGCCTGTGATGTGTAGTCATCATAGGCGGTTTTTGAATAGAACCGCCTGTGATGCGTAGTCATCAGAGGCGGTTATGGACCCAAACCGCCTATGATGAGTAGTCATCACAGGCGGTTTTTTGGATAGAACCGCCTGCGATCAGAGCTACTTTATATACCCGAAACGTTTTCGAAGTTTTGAAAAACCTAAGTTTCATATACCGCCAACCACCCGACTTGTTCAGTGCTGCCCCCGACACCGCCCCCGTCGCCATCGACGCCGTCCCCGACGCTGCTGCCCTCGAC
This sequence comes from Stipa capillata, assembly GCA_019208055.1. Lineage (NCBI taxonomy): Eukaryota > Viridiplantae > Streptophyta > Magnoliopsida > Poales > Poaceae > Stipa > Stipa capillata. Next base: position 545,543 of record JAGXJF010002575.1, read on the forward strand.
GCCGTCCCCGACGCTGCTGCCCTCGACGCCCCCCAATAGCCACCGACAGTACCCGACGCCGACGCCGCCACCATCGACGCCGCCCCCGACACCGACGTTGCCACCACCGACGGCCCCGTCCCCTACTTCGCTACCCCGACGCTGCCACCCCTATCCTCGACGCCGCCGCCCCTTGATAGGTTAGTAATCTTGTTTGTGCTTAGTGGATGATGGGGAAGAGACATATGGTGCTGCTCATTTTGCAGTAGATTCCTCTAAAAAAATTATAGAGTACAACATTGGTAGAGCGAGCCCATGCTAAAACTATGAAAAATTTTCATTTGCTAAAATTGGAGAAAAACTATGAAAATTGTTTCATTTTCAATTTTCAGATGTTGGCAGATAGGGTTAGCACACAAAGCACAATGAGTCAAGTGACTTAAAAACCACAATCAGAATCCACATCACATCATTCTTATTCCCTCATATCAACTTGGATTTGGATACTATCACTAAAATGCTGTAACATCATGCAGATTCAAAGGAAAAACAAAAATATGGAACTAAAAATATATTATCATAGAGTAAAAAATTTCTGCTCTGTAGTGATATATGACCCATGAATCCAAATAGGCACACACAAGAGATTTGTGGGACAATACAACCATCAGGTGATTAAATAGGTTACTTCATGTTATGCTCATATTATAATCGGCCAAGAATTCATTTTGTGACTCAATTTATGTGTATGTATCAAGTTTATGTTATTTCATATGATTCAATTCTAATTACTATAAATGAATGAGATATGTGTATGTATTGTGTGTTTGTTTCCTGCTGCTACGCAACAATCTGAAATTATTAGGTATGCTGTTATGACAATCATAGGTGGTTTTTATGGGGAACCGCCTGTGATGACACCACCATCACAGGCAGATCTCTACAAGAACCGCATGTGATGACCTGATAACCGCCTGTGATGAGGGGTGGTCATCACATGCCCTTGCTTACAGGCAGTTTGGGAAACCACCTGTCTTGGGGTTTTTAAACCGCCTGTAATAAGGTATTCTGTAGTAGTGTGGTCTGGAGGCGGAGGGAGGAGGAGGGTCGGCGGCAACGCCCACTGTTGTAGAGGGATCCGCCAGGGTGGGTGGCATAGGTAGGTCAAGTAGGGGGACAACGACACTGGCTGGTGATGATGACATGCCGGGTATTGTCAAGGAGGACGAATCCGGCCCTCTGGCCATAGGGTGGGCTGGGCCGACCACTCGGAGTCCGACTTCTACACGGGGGCGCCTCATCAACGTGGAGTACAAGACATAGACTAATACCTGCCCGGCATACCCGGATTCTGTTGTAACCAATTAGGAAACCAATTTGTAAACCGATCCGGCCTCTTGTAACCCTACTCCGGTTATCTATATAAGGCTGGGTAGGGACCTTCCGATCGGTATTCTCTCTCACGATCTCCTCGATCATCTTTCATATGTTCTCGTACACATAGCCCTAGCAACCTCGAGATCTCTTCTTGAGGGCTTGCGGCACTCGGGATTCAAGCAATACCAGCCACCAAACACAGGACGTAGGGTATTACCTCTCCGCGAGGGCCTGAACCTGTCTAAATCTTGTCTCCCGTGTGCACCCATCCGGATTTGCTGTGCTCACGCCGCCCCATATTTAGTATTGCCAGAATAATACTCCGACAGCTGGCGACTTTGTCTGATCAGCGGCGCCGTGAGGACCAGGCCCACGTCAAGGACAGACAGCGGCGCCTGGTGTTGTAGAAGGATCCATTGGGGATGGCACTGTAGGGAGCACGAGTAGGGTGGCGGAGAGGAGTGCCATCGAGCAGCGGAGGCGCAGGGAGCAGGGGCGGTGACGCAAACCCTAGAGTGCCTCCCTCTCTGCCGCGTCAAATGGGGTGAGAAGAGAGAATGAAGGCGGATTGATTGGGGTGAGAGGAGAAAAAATGAATGGTTTTCACCTTATATATTGGGTGGTAGTTTTCTTGTAAATTATATGAACTATAGGGGTATTTGCTAGAGTGGGGTATGGGAAATGAAAAAGCTTGCAAAGCCTCATTTTTAAGGCATCCTGGTGTGTAAAGGATTTGGGAGAGGCTTAACCCCACGGCCCACTAGAAGCTAGGCATTATGGATTCTTATGGCTTATTTGGACCTATAAGCCCTCCATAAGCCATTCCTAAAGGGGCCTTAGATTTCGAAAGAACCCTAGCCGTCGGCGAGAAAAAAGAAGAGAGCAACCACTGTTTTTTCGCCGCTGTTCTCGCTGATTCCCTTCGCCTCTAGTAGCCGATCCGGCACCAAGGGGTAGGGGAAACTTGGATTAATGTGTGGCGTGTAAATTAGGTTCCTACTATGTTAGATTTGTGTCCTTAGCGGCCGTGGCCCGACAGTGAAGGCAACGGCATACGGTATACATGTCCCTCGACTCTATCCCCGTCTTGGTGTGGCCGTTGCGGCCGATGCCTAGGAGCTAGTGGTGTTTTGATCCTACGATTGAAAACTCCCCATCCGACACATCAGTCCGACTTGGCGGTGGTGGTGGCGATGGTGGTGTTTCGTCCTTTTGTGCTCTTGGTCTTGCTCCAAGGTGATCCATCGATAAAGCAGTGGATCGATATCCTGCCTTGCGGGGTGTATCCCTGGCCATAGTGTGTTCAACGGTCTTAGATTTCCACCATTTAGGGTGGATGACACACGCAGCTCTTCAAAATATTTGAGGTTAGTCCAACTTATGTAGGTCTAGTCTTTTGCAGTTTCTTTACTAGACGTATAGATGAATGTCGAGATGCAAAGGGCAAAGTTAAAAGACGACGACTTTGGAGGATCTTGATGTAACTTCCATTTTCGGCGGGATGCACTATTACTCATGTTTATTTTGTTTCTTTTGATACTTTGTATTGGCTCAATAAAGTCAGTACGTCATTAAGAAAAATCTAGATTAGATTCTCTCCTAAGAAACTTATCTAGATTTGATCTACATAGTGTGCGCTATTTAACCACATATACGTGGGATAGCTTCTCTCCGTGTTAAATGTAGCTTCCAATATTTCCTAGGGCGTATAGAGGATGCTCACGCATATATGTGCATATGTGGTGAAAAGAATCATACTGCAGGCAGTGGCGTTGATGAGCGTCTACTCGGTGCACTCTTCATAGAGGGTCTAGTTCCTCATATTACGTGCATGGGCTCTGACCAAGTGTCTGCTTCTTCTCTTGGCTATTTGTCAAGTGCTCAATTTTGACCATGGACAGACTGCTAATGGTAGTGGCTAAATTTCTACTCCCTCTATTTTAAAATACAAAGCTCATATATGTATTTTAAAATTTAAAATTGATCAATAATTATATCAATAAAATATGAATTATATGGCAGAAAAGTGATATTATTGAAAAAATATCTAAATGCAGGTTCAATAATATCACTTTTGTGTTACATAAACTATATTTTATTTAAAAAAATTAAATCTATATTTTATTGATCTAAATGTTAATCAAATCTACATTTGGAAATGCATGAACGACTTACGTCTTAAGACGGACCGAGTATTTTCGGTCCCTCTGATACCGTAGCCTGTGGCCACATACCTTGTCGCCGAGTGCCCATGGACACGCCAGTATGGCTGCGAGTGGCTACTATTTGGAAAATCGATCTCCAGCTTCAGTCTGTCATCCTAGGATGTGGTCTACGCTGTTGCTCTGGTGCTTCAGTCTGTCCAGCATGACTTCTAGCCCTGCATACAAGGAGGAAGCGAGTTTGTCCATCTTCATCATCTGGGTCTCTTCCATCGGTACAGATCTCATGGTATGTGACGTCGTTGACCGGATCATAGATGAGACGCACGATTTGAACGAGGCCGTTTCACGACACTTGACGTTGGGAGAGTAGGCTTGAGTTCCCTAGGGTGGCCATGCTTATTACTTCTACCCTTTTTATTTTCGTGCTCTGCAAAGGTTGACTCTGTCATCCATGGCTCCTTCCCCGTGTCAGCTTATGACACGCATACATCATACTCAGGTGACAACCCATAAGGGTGGCCATGCTTATGGGTGTTGTTGTTTTTTCTCATTCCTACCAACTCCCCATATGTTATATACATGTTAGTTCTTCGAAAAAAAGATAGATGTTCTTGACGGTGCTAGAGTAAAAAGGAAAATGCTCCCGATCGCTGGGTCGATTCAAAGCTTAGCATCGGACTCCTCCTCTGTCAGCCATGTGGTGGTCGATGCACCCATCCTGTGGGTCCTAAAACGACTCCATCCCCATCTGTTTTGTTCCCTCCACCAGGAGCTTCACGGACGCTGCTTGTTTGTCTCTCCACAGCTCGACCTGCGCTTTCACTCTCCAACATCTCGTTGTCCTCTCTTTGTTCTCCAAGCAACCTCGTGTACGTAGTTGCCCTATCTCCGCCGCTCTTCGTCCCTGCCGTGAGAGGGGGCAGCTGCCCTATCTCCGCCATTCTTTGTCCCTGCTGTGAGAGGAGGCCCTCATCCACGCGCCTCCTCGACTTTGCCGTGGACGGCGGCCTTTGTCCATGATCCTCCTCATCTCTGCCGCGTGTAGTGGCCTATGTCCACACACCTCATCGTCCGATCAACTCGATTGCAGTAGCTCACTCGAGATCTAGGCGAAGAAGGCTACGCCGGTGACCTGTTGCTGGCAGTGTCGGTCACAAGATCGAGTGGAAGCCGATAGGGGCTGGGTGATGTTGAAGTAACTCTTTTTGTTGCGAAGGCTTTTGTCTTCATTGCAATAGATTTGTTTGTTCCTGTTGTTGCATACGTGTTTTTCGTTTGTTTCGACCGCCCTAATTTTGTATTGCAATCGCACAAAGATTTTTGTTGAAATGTTTTATTGTCATTGTTGCACGAGACAATATGGTTTTGTGCATCTGATGTATAAGTGTATCTCTTATATTACAATGGTGAATTTTATTTGTTGCATCTACTGTCTAACTTTGTTGTATTGGTTTCCGACTCTTGTTATGTAAGGCACCTATTTTTTGTCGCAACATTATCAAAGTACTCCCTCCATTCCAAAATATAAGTGGCGCACGCATCTCAAGATTTACAATTAGGTTCATAATACGTTAGTTATATGATACAAAAATGATATCATTGGAAAGTGCTTTTAAAAACGAATCCAACAATATCACTTTTGTATCACATAATCAAAATATTATAAGTCTAATGGCAAATCTTGGAATACGTGCGTGACTTATATTTTGGGACGGAGGGAGTATAATTTTTCTAATCATACAAACAATTTATTGCAATACCACGAGGTTACTCTTGGCCGCGTCCCACCTGCGCCGGTCGTGGCGGTGCTCGTGCCGATGGAGTTCCCGCGCCTGAGGTGAGAGGAGGAGGAGAAGACGGCGGAGGAACACTGCGGAGGTCGAAGCGTCTCGAACGAGCGTGCAGGAGAAAGGACGGAAGCACATGAGGATGACGAGGACGAGAAGAGAGAGTCCAATTGTTAGAATGAGTAGATCCAATAGCTGGCGATGCGACCAATCGGATGCTTCGATCGACCGGCCGACGCCTAGTCGTCGCCGAGTAAGGCCCCGTTTGGGACAGCTCCAGCTCCACGAAAAAGTGAAGCTGGGTTTTCATAGCTTCACTTTTTTGTGGAGCTGAAGCTGGAGGTATATCAAAAATGGTTAGAAGTCATATTTTACTGATATTGTAAACTAAAAATGGATATATAAACTATTTTATTTTAGCTTTTAATCTTCAAATCTGACGTGAAGCTGGGAGCTGGAGCTGGAGCTGTCCCAAACGGGGCCTAAAAAACCCCGGTCGGTGCGAGGCAAATCTAGCTGTTCATGTCGTAGAACGAAATGCTTTAGTTCAGAAAATGTGTAAAGAGTGTTATCAATTCCCTTCATTTGTAAGCACTCCCGTGAACGGTGTAACATCGTTTGATGACCAATAAATGTTGCTCTGGCCTCCCCAATTTCTATTAGAGAAATCGATAAACATCACTACAGGTCCCAGGCAAACGCCTGTCCAAAGCAAACTGAAAAGAAAATATGACAGACCAACATCCAACAATTCTCTTACAGCAAAAGCATAATCAAAGACATCAAACTATCACTGGCATCTACGAAGAACTAGCATGAGATGAAGTAATGCCACCCTCCAGACGACGACCTCCCCTCCATCCCCTGCTACTAGTGAAAACTTCCTGTACCACCGACCGCAAGCGCCTGATTCCTTGCTGCAAAAGATCACGATCAGAAATTTTATGCAACAACGACCACCATACAATCCAGCTGCATACTGAGAATAGAATGGTAGAAGGATCATCAGGCCATTTGTGTTGAAAACACGCAGCATTACGGGCTTTCCAGATTGACCACAACACAGCCGCTACCCCAACACCTACCAACTCTCTCCGCCGCTTGGGGAAAGAGTGCAGCCAACCCAAAAAAACATGTAAAAGATTATTTGATAGCCCTTGCAGACCAAAAGCACAACACACTACCCTTCAGGTAAATTTAGCTAAAGGGCAAATCAGGCACAGATGGTCAACTGTTTAAAAGGCATCACAAAACTGACATCTAGTATCTCCTTTCTTTCCCTTCTGTGTAAATTATCTTTGGTAAGGATGGTTGCTCTGTTTCTCTCTTTTTAAGAAAAAACAGTTCTAATTGACGAAGCTTTTTTCCTCTCCATAGGTTCATTGTTGCATGCAGCTTGCCTTTGTGCCGTCGCTACGTCCTTCCTGGGAGAAAAGCATGAAGGCATGATTTGGTAGTTGACACATGGCGGTATCATCCAAATTAAGTCACGTTTCCTCGTTCGCGTTCCCTTTCACTTTCACTTTCTCACCTTACATGTGACTCTATGTACTTGCTAATATACTTGGTTTTTTTTTCAGCTTGCTTATAGTGGCCATATTGGATGCACTAGAACCCTTAGATATACTAGTGTACTAGGGCACCTAAGAATACCTATAGGAGTTATCAAAAAAAGTTATGACACAAAAATAATACGTATTTGTCATGCTGCAAAATTTCAAATCAAAATTCAATCAGAAACAAAAAAGATAAATATAACTGTGAATAATATCAAATTCAAATCTAGAGTGAACAGCACCTCACTGGTACTATTCACAATCTGATTTGTCTCTTTTGTTTCTCAAGCTGTAGATCAAAATTGGATTTGAAAATTTATGACATGGTAGATACATGTCTTATGAATGTTGAAAAAATTTGAAATTTTTAATAACTTTTTGAATGATAAATTGGGAGTCTAGTGCACTAGTATACTCCAAGGGTGCTAGTGCACCCTATATGCCCCCTTGCTTATAGGCTGAATTGATCACTACCGGCTACCCCTTTCTTAGGAAGTTCGAAAGGAACAAGGAAAATATGGAGATGAATCTGGGTGCGATAAGTCATTTCAAAGTTGAAAAATTGCAGGAAAAGTATCATAGATGTATTTTATTAGATGATGTGTGAACATATAGATTCTAAGCAAAAATGTATCTATATTGTTGAACTGTTCCAAGAATATTTTAGATCTTCGTTCATTGTTTTCTCCATTCATCCCACAAATGGACATACTTTTTTCCTAAACTTTACAGGTTCAATGTTTCACAAGTTTCCGAAATTTCTAGATAGGTTTTTTGAACTTTTGCAAATACCCTGGTGCAGATCGTTCTCACATGGGGTGATATATAGTTTATACCAACCGGAGCATTTAGAAAGAGAAAAACATGAAGATCTTCAACACATAATACCGTTCTGCGTAGGACGTAGTTCACTTCATATACGAAGACATCTCTTATAGAACTAGACCTTTTGCAAACGTACATATATTATTAACCAACGTTCCGTTTCATCGTGCCGGCTGAGGGCCTAAAAAGGGCAATGGACTTCTGCCTTTGAAATTTGTTGTATATTTTTTTACTAACCTTGATTAACCGATAGAGCTCTGACCTTTTCTCCGAGAGAAAAACATATTTTCTTACATTAGTCGTTGGGATGGCACGACACACCTCCTAACAAGTTATCTATTTTGCATTTCGTTTCTCAACTCTCTCTTTTCCCTCACCGACAGGAACCTATGAGAAAAAAACAAATATGTGGATCCGTGTCAGCAATTCCAGAAAATAGAAGGAAACACCTCAAGAATTCTCCTTTAAAAAAACATAAACTCGTCCTCCGTCCTCCCCGTGATCTGTTGCTGACAGGGCAACCTCGTCGAATCATCCCACTCCATGCAACCACCTCGTCTGCAATTTATAATCACGATTAAATGGTTCATCCTACGCTAACCCGTTCTTGTCACGCTTAAATCAACGCTTCAAAAATCTCCCTCTATATAAAAATCGGCGCCCCCGTGCTTGTTCTCTCTCTCACGTTATTCTTTCGTTCTTTCACATTCTATTTTAGTAATTTTTTGGTAGAACTTTTTCTTAGGTGTCCCGCCCTGTCAGTTCCTCTTGGGCTTGTTAGGATCGCCGTGTTCTTGTTTGATACCGCAAGAACAGAGGCACAGGCATCGTCGAACAGGATTTATTCCGGAGAAGGATTTGTTGGAGATGACGTCAAGCGTGCATTTTGATGCGCTCCGTCCGTCGCCGGCGGACGTGCGGGTAGTCACGTCCGACGGAAGCACCATCGCAGCGCACTCCTCGGTTCTTGTAAGCGAGGATCCTCTCTTTCGTTGTTGGTTTTCAAGTTTGGGGTGGATGATGTGCTAACTTTCGTGTGTTTTTGTTTGATGGGGATTCGACGACGAATTAAGGCCTCGGCATCGCCGGTCCTGGAGCGGATGATTGGGCGGGCGCGGCGCGGGTGGGACACCGGCTGCGCCGTCCACATCCTCGGCGCCTCCCCCGACGCCGTCGCGGCCTTCCTCCGCTTCCTCTACTCCCCGAGGTAGCATGCAGCGACAGCAGGCAAAAGCGCGATATTTTCAACTTTACTCGTGTCTGATCAAGGTGCGGCATGGCGTGCTGTAGGGAGGTGACGTCGGAGTGGGGGGAGGCGGCGATGGCGGCGCACGGGCCGGCGCTGCTGGCGCTGGCGCACGCGTACCGGGTGGCGTGTCTGAAGCAGCGGGCGGAGGAGGCGGTGGCGGCGCGCCTGACCGTGGAGCGCGCCGTGGACGCGCTGAAGCTGGCCGGGCTCTGCGACGCGCCGCGGCTGCGCCTGCGGTGCGCACGCCTCGCCGGCAAGGACCTCGCCGCCGTCGAGCTGTCCGAGGGCTGGCGCTTCGCGGCACGTCACGACGCAGCGCTCCAGCTCGACCTGCTCCAGCTCCTCCACGACTACGACCAGGTGCGCGCGCTTGCCTGATTGCTTTCTCCGATCGAGCTGTCACATTCTCCTCTCTTCCAATAAAAAAAATGCAAAAGAAAAGGCTGCTTTAGTTTACTCATGGTAACACGTACGTACAATTCCATTACTCGAAAGATTGTTAGATTATTTTGTTCTTTCATGGTGTTGGTCAATTCGATTCTATTGACACATCAAGACCACGTCGGCCTCTTCTATAGATAATTGCCTGCCTAAAATCTACTTGAATTTACACGCAGAAACTGGTGCACATGCCACGAATCAGCAGGCTCCAATCGTCTTAACGCACCAAATTCCAAATTCCAAATTCTCAACACACCAAATTCCAAATTCTTAACACACCAAACATTCATTTCCCTGACATTTGACAGAGGAAGAAGAGATGGGAGAGGGAGCGGGCCTCGCAGGACGTGTACCGGCAGCTCAGCGACGCCATGGCCTCCCTGGAGCGCGTCTTCACCCATGCAACCCCGCCGTGCGCCGGCGAGGGGTGCGCGGGCGGGGCCTCGTGCGATGACAGCGGAGCCTGCACGGCGCGCAAGGGTCTCGTGCAGCTCATGAGGCACTTCGCTGGATGCGGCAACAAGGGAGGAGGAGGAGGCGGAGGCTGCCCACACTGCAAGCGCATCTTCCAGCTACTCCGGCTCCACTCCTCCGTCTGCGACCGCGCCGCTGCCGCCGGCGAAGCATGCAGAGTTCCCTTGTGCAGGTAATGCAGATGACCCGCCAGAGAGAGAAGGTACCGGTCACGCGATGTCCCAAACGAACGCACACACGTAGAACAACGAATCGTGCATTGTGTGAACGAACACGACTTCACTTTCGAATCAACCGGCAAGGCGCCCAGCTTCTGGTCGTCGGTGTTCCGTCTCTCTCCAACGGGAGACATAGTTTTCGATCACGTTTTGGCTTTGGTTGCACGACAGTGACACGAATCTGAAGCACTGGCAATCTAGTTAGACCCTCTACAATGCAGGTGCTTAGACAGGTGCCTCAGGAAAAAAATCTCTTTTTTTTGTGAGGGGTGCTTAGACAGGTGTTTAGGAAGGGTAACGAAAGCAAAGTTTAGCACCCGGTGCTAGGCTGGTGCTTAGGGTGACACAAGTGACAAGTGCTTCAACCGGTGGCTAGCAAATAGTACTCCAAAAAGCACCAAATAGTACTCATATAAAGCGCTGCATTGGAGACAACAGGTGTTAGAGTAGGTGCTACACGAATATTAAAGCAACTTAAGCACCTATATGAACACTCTGCATTTTGAGACGCCACGCTACTCTCTCTCTTTAAGCACCGGGCTATGAGCACCCTGCATTGTACATGACCTTATTCCTGAAGACGATTGTGCCTGCAGATACGTGCCATGCATGATGTGTATAGTTTCAGGGACCGGCTCTTTAAAGACCATTTCTTGAGAATCTAAATCGCGCTTAATTTTTCTTTTTCTCCAGCAATCTCAAGACGAAGATGCAAGCAGAGAAAGTGGACAAGACATGGAGACTCCTCGTGAAGAAGGTGGTGAGGGCCGGAGTCATGGCTACTCTGGCCAACAGGGAGGTACCGGAGATGGTGAAGAAGTCATGGGCAAAATACAGCAGCAGTAGGAATATCAGAGCTGCCAAATTCAGATAGAAAAATATACAGTAGTAAATTATACAAAATCGTAGTAGTTCTGTACAACAAGGCCGTACGTGCGTTCGCCCTATTCCTTCTTCAGTTATTTTGGGAGGAGGAATACTGCAGTTTATTACTTCTTTTTTAAAAGAAAAAACACTGCAGTTTATTACACCCTGCAGGGTAAAATTAAGCAGTACGGAGACGTTCAATCTGTACTCGGACATTCATGTATATTTCGAATCGTGTATGATTCAATTCCGTCAAATACTACATAATCTGTGTGCCTCATTTCTACGCGCGCCGGACAAATAGTACCGTGAGTTCAGTCGATGCTTTTGCTCAAACCAATGCAGTAATCACCTCGTTTGACTTAAACGAAAGGGTAAAAGTATCCTACTCTGCAAACTCCAAAACACTGTAATACAGAGGAGTAAAAGGACCACGGCCATGTGAGGGATTGGTGAGCACAAGCCTCGTGCTATGGACTTCAGCCCCCAATATATCACCACTTCCTTCCTCCGTGTTGGAGCTTGGCGAAAGATTAATTGTCGCTATGATTGATCAACACCACTTGCGCTTTGGGTTTCACATCACAGTGCAACAAGAGTAATACCAAGACTACAAACTTTTGGGTTTCACAGTGCAACAGCTATGAACTCTCAGCCTCTTGATGTTTCACTTCACACAGAAACAGACATGGCAAAACAACTTCTTTTCTTCAGCTATCATAGTGAAACAACTTCATCATGAAGAAGCTACAAGACTCGACACTACTCCTTACAGAATCTACCAAAAAAGACATCATCTATACTTCTATAACTGCATACTATCATATGATCATAACCCTAATATATGTTGATCAGGGGGGGACAAAATTTGTGTGCAGAGGACTGCACACTAGGGACCAAAGATCAGCTTGCTACTAGGAATAAAACCATCTTCTTCTCTTCTTGCAAACTTCTACAGCAGTCGGTTGTGCCTCGGCGTGTGGCGCCGCGGATGACCGTAGTCCTTGGTCATGAACCACCTCATCTTCTTCCTCTCCTCGGCCCATTCCTTGGCGTGCTGCCTCCTGTCGTCGCGGAACTCGCTTGGCGCACCTTCTCCTTGCAAGGAAGGGAAAAAAGCTTCTGTTCTTCAGTAACAGAGAGTGGGCGGTCACATGGCAAGATAGTAGTAACTGGTAATAAGCTAACAGTAATGGCTACTTACCAACAAGCACTTGCTGGTGAAGCAAAGACCTGAAGCTTATGAGAATGATCACAGCAACCAAGCTCACAAGGCCAAGGAACCTCATTTTGCCTTCTCGCTTTGTGCTCTCACAGTCTTCACTCTGAGCAGGTGCTGTGTGTATAAATAGGCTAGGCCTAATGTCAGAGCATTTCAACACAGAGTTGACAGGTCAAAGGGCAGGAGAAATTTTGGTTTGGTTTCAGTAAGAGCTCTGAGTACAGTACCTCTGTCCTGTCAAAATAAAATAAAATAACTTTCTCTTAGCCTTGGCTTAACTAGTCTTTCAAGAGCTACATGTCCTACGAGAAGAATCTCTTGTTTCTGGAGCTAGCTCATCGGTTTAGTTAATTAACCAAACTCCAAGTCTTTCTTGCGGTTGCTACCCTGTCCTTCTGGGGCCAAGAGCAGCTGCAGAATTAGTTTTAAGTCTCGACAATATCTTCTCATGTAAGCTCTATTTCACTCAACCAAGCAAAACTACGTGGCGATTAAACAATGTCTTCTCATGTACACGCACTCGGAGGCTCGTTGCAGCGAGGAAGGGCGTGATTTTTGGCCCTTTTCAATCGACAAAAGGTAATCAGACATCGTTTTGCTATAAAAAAATTGGAAGGGAGTTTTGCTAAAATTAACTATGTGGCCTAGCTGCTTCGAATGAACACACTCTATTCCTTCCATTTTACCTGTTGTTACAGAATGAGTGCAATCAAACTTTACAACATTGACTATAGATATACATAAGAAGTTTCATATCCAAAGTATACTAGTAATTTCATCGTAAAAACTAATTCAATATCAATATGCTCTTTTCTTCTAATATACAACGCCCCTCACCTCAAAAATTCTAGGTTATTTAGATGTCGCAACCAACAATATTAAACTTTTCTCACTAATACATACTAGCAAACAGTACGTGCAGTGCACGCATGCACTGTTCACAGTCACTGTAGATGGTATTGTTTATGGTTACTGTAACTGGTACTCTTCACGGGTACTGTTTATGTGAATCCCTCCAATCTCAGTCGTCAAATTCATGGGAGCAATGGCTCAGATTGCTTGCCAAGACTAGTTCAAATTTGATACACTATATAGTAGTATATAGATAAATTATTTGGATTTATTCTTCTAATAATTTTTGCTAAGCATATAGTCCCTCCGTTTTTCAGACGTCGGTTTATAGTGCGTGGAAGTAAACTTTGAACTTTTGCTGCTAATATACAGACTTGTCACGTGAAAGTGATCTTCCTTCATAAAAAGACACGTTGATATCATTATATTTGTGTAAGTTTCGCTAATATGTAACTGCAAAAGGTAATGGTAAAAAAGTATTATATTTGTGTAAGTTTCGCTAATATGTAACTGCAAAAGGTAATGGTAAAAAAGTCCTCTCAAGTTTGCCACATTTAGCCCCAAACTCAGGCTCAGATTGAAATACCACCTTTTTTTTTGGAATAGAAATACCACCTTCTTTAGGAGCAGTTTTGAACGGATCGGTTTCTGGCATATTCAGTTCGTAGCTTAAGCTTGTTACACCTAACTTTAGTGTGCTATAGTTTTTTAGTCATATATTTGGTTCGTTGCACAATTATAACTCGTCACACTTTGTTAACCTCATGGTCCACATGTCATAAACCTGATTTTTATCTAAGTTTGTCACAGTTGTGCTGGTTATTTTGTTCGCCACACTTTTTGTGACAGTCATAATTTGACTAAGATTAGTTGCGACAATGCTAGACATCAACTAAATATGCCCTTAATCTTCACTAGTATTTTATCTTTGTTTCAGTTGTTATCCAGTGATGTTAAAGATATTTGGTACCGACCTCAGCGGAATAAGCATGTAGAACGGCGAAACTCTCCATGGTACAAGTCCGGGCACAGAATATAAGGGTGATTGCTAAACCTTGTCTCAAATTTATAGCAAGTAGTACAACAAAAGAACATCACAACAAAATCATGCCTCCCATTGACACTTTACGACCAACTCTGTCAACCAGCAGACCCGCAAAAAAGATACCGGGAAACTCTGTCATCAGATAGCAAGGAGCTATTGAAGAATTTCGGTGTCTTTCTGGACATTGATATTTAAGTGGTTTTGAACAGAAGAATTTTACATACAATCAGTAGTCCTACGGGCTACAGCCTTTTTGCCCTTATGAAATTGCAAAACAAAAGCATCCAAAGAAAAAGTAAAACAAGTTCTTACCGACAACTTATATATATACCATGTTCTTCAGTTACTAGACGATGCTACAGTTTATACATTAGAAACTACATGGAAAAACCATGTGAGTTTCCAAGATTTCTAACAACCATATTCCCTAGACAGTAAATCTGAATTCCAAAAGCAGAAGCTGAAATCATAAATACTGATACACTCTTTGAAGGCATACTACCATTTTATTCCCTCGTATAAATCTTCAATATTCCCTCTGCAGTTCAGTGTTACAAATTTTCCTAGAAAATAAGAATATTTATGTACAACATGCACCTCAGAAGTTTCATGTAGACTAGCCACTACTGATCATGTTGTTAACTCAAACTTGGTGAATGGGCAGCAGCAATTAAAAATCTGAACAGAACATTCAGAGCGAAGATCAAAGTTATTCTGAGCACAAAATTACCTGCCAAGCTGGTCACCAGCACATTTATGTAGAGACTGGAATCCTTTGGTTCCATGAAATATACCCCTACCGATGCACATCTCCTCTGGCCATTGCTCAGTTCAGAGGTTAGTGATATTATTCCATAATAAGCAAAATGACTTCCAAAGCTGACTAGCCAAAGAAGAGAAGTTGATCTGATCAGGTCACATGACCAAAGAGCTCGAAGTGCATTGATGCCACTGGACTTGGAGCTTGTGTCCTCATCAATTACAGGACTATCCTCCGGCATAAGTAGAAGTGTGGCATCAAGGTTATTGTCAACTCTCCTTTTTGGATCAGAAGTTAGAATTCCGGGAGGGAGAACCCTGTTGTTCATTCTTGCTATTTTCTCCAAGACAAGCATAGCATCTACTGTCTTACCTCTTGAGCAAAGGTACCTTGGTGATTCAAGTACTAAAACAAAGAAAATAAGCAGGATGAAATATGGCGAGGAGGACAATGCAAGTAACCACCTCCATCCGAGTATTGGCATGGTAGCCTGCATTGAATCACCTTAGGACTCGTGCATAACCCTAATCGAAAATACTAACTAGCGGAATGACTAGCGCACAATCCGCTCCTTCTCAGACTCAACGCGAGTGTGCCCTTTGTTTCCTACCCCGACCTTCTCTTTCCTCAAGACAACGCTCACTTTCTTCCTCTCGTTGCTGCTCTTTGGATCGCTTCTTCCTTCTCACGAGTGCTCTAGGTTCCCCGTCGTGCCGTCATAGACTAGTGCAACCGTTCTTTTGTTTTGTCGCGGTTGTTATTGGTTTTCAACGAATGTTTCCACTCGTGCATGAATGAGTTGTGCAGGCCGCAACATTGATTCTTTGCTAGATGTAATGATGTGTTCTTTTTGTTTCACACGCAACATGTTTAAAGTGTTTCATGAACTGCTGTATATAAGCATTTGATTTTGTTGTAATGTTGCACATTTGAGAAAAATTGTTGCAAATATCGCCGATAATTGTTGCGTGGAAGAGTGAAGCCGAGCACCACAACCCGAACTCTTCGCTCAAAAGAAAACCTCGAATTCAGACTCAGTTCAACGCTCCACGTTGGACAGCTGCGCTGGCTTGCCACGTCGGTCCAGACAGTCCAGCTAGACGCGACATGCTGCTTGCAGATTAAAACTACGCTTACGAAGGAACCAGCTTCCTCCCTGACAAAAGCAAGTGAGAGAGATGAGAAAGCGAACAAGGGAAAAGCAAGAGATAGCGACCTCGTGCTCGCGCTCCTCCTTATCTGGGATAAGGAATAGAGAGCTCGGGGAAGCCATGGCAAGCTCCGCCCCATGGCGGGGCGAGCTCGTGCTCCTCCTCGTCCAGGTAACGGCAGGATCTGGATCACGGAGACGACGACGAAGCTAGCTTGGTCGCCACCATGGACTAGTCGCTGCCGCGGATAGCTACCGCCCGACGCTCCGGCTTCCGTGCTGCCTCCTCTGGGTCGAAGTCGAGGTATGGGAGCTCGAGAGCTCAAGCTGGTCACGCCCTCCACTTCGTGGACCTCCAAGAAGTCGTGCCGCGACCTGCACGACGACGACGCGACGCGCTGCACCTTCCAACTCGTCCGTCATGGCGAACGGATCTGACTGGAGAGCACGGTGGCCAGGCCACGTGACCAATCCCGTTGATTGCCGTGTTCCCATCCAATCCTCACGTGGGCTTGAGCAGGCAAGCCATGGAGGTATGGACATGATTCGGTTTGCATTCTGGGGAAAGTAAGAGAGAGGAATGGGGAAGATGGAGGAAGAGAGAGAAAGTGGGTCCGGTGAGGCTATTACTGCGTTGGGTGGATGTTGCTTTAGATGATAGCTTCCGCACCATATCTGTAGGTGGAAGGATGAGGCTATTATTTGGCGCAGCCTCGGTTGAACATGTCCTAAGCAGTTTTAAACTGGTGGCATCTTTTAAAAAAGGGTGTTTATGAGAGCTCCATTCGTGAATGAGATGAAATTGTCTCACACACTAAAACTCTATATTTTCAGTGGAGTAAAATTAAGATGATCACTAATTCATTTTGGTGGAGTTGAAAAAGGTTGCTCCACTGACTTCACCTCAGACCCGTGCCCCTGGTAATACCCAAATGCTCCTAGAGTTAAGGTGATATTACCCGCAAATGCCACTGTGTACCCCAACCCGACAGCCACCCTCCTCTCTCCCGTGGCTACGCACCTCCTCCTCCTCTCCCCCATGGCTGTTGTTGCCCTAGTTTCTCGCCTCCTTCTTTCTCCCTCCAAACGCCATCCCTACCAAGTTTTTTCGGCGTCCTCCTCAGACCCGCCGCCCTCCTTCTCATCCTCCAAGAGTCTTCCTCCTCATCTGCTGGCGACTCCCTTCCCAGATCCAATGTGGTGCAGGCAGAGCTATGGATCGCCGCCGCCTTCTCCTGGTCAGCACCGTCGGCGGCCTTGCCAGCACCGCTCCAGCTCGTGCAACCTCTATCCGCTCCAGACCTGTGTGATTGATTTCGCTTTTGGATTGATGGGGTGGCCTGAGAAGATTCCTTGCAATAGCAGCAACGATGAGCACCTTTTTTTTTGATAAAGGAAGAAATTATATTATTTCCGGCCTCTGCATAATAATGCACACAGCCACCATAAACATCCACAAGTTTCAAATGTTTAAAGGAAAAAAAGACAACAAAAATAGTATAATCTAAACCGACACCGTCAAAAGACAAACATCGCACAACGCGATCGAAAACCCAGAAACTACGATGCATCTCCAACAGCAATCCTGGGCTGATGCCTCCAAGCACTAGACGAAAACAAGTGTAGCACCACTCGTCGCAGTTGGTCGCTCCCCACTTGGAACACTAGTCGTTGATCCTCCTACTGCAAGGGCGCCCATGTGCGGAGAAGAGAAGCACAAAGGAACACCACCTGATTAGGATGATAAATTTTTTTTATCAAAAATTAAATCATTACGGCATAGCCAAATAGCCGTACACAAAGCAAGGGCGCCAGAAAAAACTTGATCTCTACAGGGCGCTACAAAAGAATCACGCCAAGATCCCATCATATCAGCAACATAGCTAGGAGTAGCTATGTTAAAAGCTATACGAACCACTCTCCAACAAAACTTGACCACCTTACACTGAAAGAAAAAGTGTTAAATGGTCTCATCATGCGAACAAAAACAATAAGAAGAACTCCCTATCTAATTTCGTCTGAGCAAGTTATCTTTTGTCAGCACCACCCCCCTACCTAAATACCAAAGAAAAATTCTAGTCTTCAGAGGAACTTTCAGCTTCCAAAAATATTTATGACGAAACTGCGCATTAGAAACCATCAGAAAATGATATAAGGACCTGATAGAAAACAACCCATTCGAATTGGGAACCCATCGAGTTCTATCCTGGCTAGCATTAACCATAACCACTTCCAACTCGCGCATCAACTCCATCCACTCCGCTAATTTAGCCCCAACAATAGCTCTGCGAAAAGATAGATTTAAAGGGGTGGCCTGGAATACTGAAGCAACAGACACATTTTTATTTCGAGCCACATTAAAGAGCCTCGGATAGCGTTCATTCAAAATAGAGCAACCAATCCATAGATCAGCCCAAAATCTAGTTTGAGTACCATTTCCAACATGGAAGCAACAAAGTGGAAAGAAAAAACTTTTCACCGCCATTAGACCAGCTTAAAAATGAGAGTCTCCTAGCTTGAACTCCACCTAGGCCAAAGTTTTTGACCTAAGATATTTCTGACGGAGTAGCCGCTGCCATAAGCCATCTTTGTTTACTAGTTTGAAAAGCCATTAGCAAAGAAGGGCACGATTCTGTTGCTGTAAGTTAAGAATACTTAGCCCTCCTTGGTCCTTAGGGCGACAACAAATGCTCCATTTAGCTAACCTATATTTTTGTTTATGAGCACCTATAGACCTGTCTGATTGATTTCTCTTTTGGATGATACTGCTAGTGTCTTTCGCCTTGGATGGATGTAGCAATTGCTGGTTTTTCATTGTTGAATTTGCATCCTGTTCATAGTAGCTTGAGATATGATTCGGGAAATGCAGAAGAGGGTGCTCAGATTGGGAGCATAGCCTTGGAGAAGATTAACGGTTAGTGCAAATCAGGGCGTATGTAGTGGACATGGCGTGAATGCACTTGTGCTGATCGTTTGGATTTCTTTTACTTTTTGCTGCTGAACGGTGATACACTCGAACAGAAAAGAACGATCGAAACAACTAGCCAGTCAGATAGCGATACAAGTGTACCAAACAGGTGTAGAGAATAACTCCTCCCTAACCTGGAGCTAGAGCTAGCTTGCTAGCCATACACTTTCTTTTAGCTCTAAAGTTTAAAGGTGGAGTGCAGTTTAGACTTGAAGTGAAGTTGAGGTGGAGTGAAGTTCTCCCAAGCACACCCTGCATACAAAATAAAGAACACTTCTCAGATTGAATTTCCTTAATCAAATGATCATGGACGCAGTCATAGTGTACATTCAAGCTGACAATCGTCTCTTTCAGCTTGAAACAGACACACAGAAAAGAAAATAAAGAAGTACTGCGCACAGATTTACCTAGTTGAAAATAGGATACCCGGCCTTGAAGCGAGTGCAAACAAACTGAACAACCTCCAACTTGATGCCAGGTTCCTGCCCACCAAACTGTTGCATGGGAAAGCAAGGATCTCAAATTGACAACATTTAGCATGCTATTTATCATAACTCAAAATGAACGAACTAATCCATACGAACGATTGCACATAGAAACATAGAGGCATTCCATAGTGAAGCAACAAACAAGACAATACATTAAAATACTCACCCTGGCGCTTGTAATTCTCATACAACTTGCTCAATTCTGTGTAGTTAGAATTGGTCAAGCCACTGCAATAGAGACTCATAACAATTAGTTTTGTTAGGACCTATTTAGTTGAACTGTAGCTATTGATAAAACTGTTATTGATTAGCTGTGTAAAAAAACTGTTATGGCTCTGAAAAAGTGAACACGTTCACAAAAGTTAACCGTTTAGTTGAGTTTAAAAGTCCTCCACTGCGACGTGGGGTTCACCTGTCAGTTCACAGCATCATAGGTGGAGCCCACTGTCCTCCGCAGTACCGGAGAATGAGAAGGAAAGGCACGGGGCCGTCGGTGGCGGTGTCGCAATCATCCTGCAAGCTCGGCCCCACGCCACACCAACCCGAGAAAGAACAACACAAGCCTACGCCGCCACCTCCCCGTGAAGCCAAATCGAAGCATAAGCTAAACTGCTCACCCCAGCCAAAATCAGTGCTCGCTCCCCACCACCGACCGACCGCGATACCTCCCTTCTTCTCGAAGCTTCCGCTGCCGCCTCGCCTCCGCACGCCAACCCCAACCCGAGCCCCACCTCGTCGCTGCCCCGGCGGCGCTGGTTCTGGTTACTACTAGTGGCGGTGGGTAGGGCCGGGTGGTGGGATGCCCGCCGCGACGGTGGCCGCCGCACGCTCTCGCTTCCCGCCGCCGCTGCCGCCTGTGAAAGCGGCGGAGACTCGCGTCACGCCCGCCGCAACCCGGTTGTGCCGCCGCTGACGTCGCTCGCCGACGCCAGCTTCCTTGCCCCGCTCCGCACCGCGCCATGGACGCCGCCTCCCGCCCCGCCGTCGTCATCGACAACGGTACCGGGTACGCATCTCTATCCTTCTGTATCTCTCACCAGATCTGTTTGCGGAAACCGCGAGTGGCAACGCACGATGCTGATCTTATTAAGTAACCGTGGCAGCTACACGAAGATGGGATTCGCCGGGAACGTGGAGCCCTGCTTCATCACCCCACCGTCGTCGCCGTCAACGACTCCTTCGCCAACCAGACGAGGGCCTCCACCAAGGGGAACTGGCTGGCGCAGCACAGCGCGGGCGTCATGGCCGATCTCGACTTCTTCATTGGGGAGGAGGCTTTGGCTCGGTCCCGTTCTAGCAGCACGTACAGCCTCAGCTACCCCATTCGCAACGGTCAGGTGGGTGCGGATTGTATTGTACTGCAGTACAAAATGCTGATGTTTTGGCACCCCGTGTGTGTGTGTGTTTTGGTGTGTGATCTTCATTGATTTGAGCTGCAAATGAACTACTCAGGTTGAGAATTGGGGATACCATGGAGAAGTTCTGGCAGCAGTGCATATTCAATTACCTCCGGTGTGATCCAGAAGATCATTATTTCCTGCTGACCGAGAGCCCACTGACTCCTCCCGAAACTCGGGAGTGCACTGGGGAGATCATGTTTGAGACGTTCAATGTGCCTGGTCTGTACGTAGCAGTTCAACCCGTCCTTGCCGTCGCCGCAGGATACACAACAACAAAGGTTAGTCGTCAGAGCTTACTCTCGTGGTTACTGAGCGCCAGATTTTCTGAGCCTGAACTCTGAAGCTGGATGGCATTGAGAGGGCCATGTTTCAGTGTAATTTTACTGGCTTTATTGTGCGCTTCCAATGAGCAAGGTTTTAGTGATTGCAACGGTTCTGTCTTCTTTCATGGATTACCTCATTTGTTACGTTCTGATTGTTCTGTTGTTGCAAAATGCTCTAGGCTGTGCTTATCTGATCTCTTCTCTTGAATAATTCGACATACATTGTGTATTGGGGGAAAACTGAGTACCACGAAGGCTTCTGTCGTATTAGATCTGCACGAGTAACTATGCGGCTAATGCTATTACTAAGTGTGCTTTCCAGTATCACTAGTCCCAAATTTCAGCTGCTATAGTTCCATATCGAGCATCTGAAAACTTATTATGTGCTGCTGCTAGTACCTTGTTCTAAGTAATATATTCACACTTGACCTCAGTAAGTGTGTCCGGATGGAATTGTAGGTTATATGCTGTACAACCATAAGCTCAATAATTACAGGACCTTCCTGTCAAACTGTCATGTGGGGGCAGTCCTACAGGAGGCGCAAGTCCAAGTCCAAGCTAACTAGCTAAGGACTTGGTGTCCAAGTCTGTTTCAAGTTAGTTTAAATTTTAGGTAATAGGATTTGGAGATGGAAATGTTTCGTCCCGTAGAAGGTTTCTCCTGCTGTTTCCAAATCTGTTAGGAGTCCGTTTCTAATTCTATTCAGAGTCTGGCTTAGCCTCCAAGTTGTAATTGGGCTATTTATAGTCCTCCCTAGTCGATCAATGAACCAAGCAGAAATTTACCCAAACTTGATTCTCATCCCCTTCCCTCAGCAATAGGTGGGAGCAGCTACAAGCTGCGCCCTCCAATTACCCACGGCTACTATCTCAGATTCAATCCGCATCCCTCCAACCCCCAAGCACATGACAACTTGCTATCAGAGCCGTCGGTCTCCGCTGCCACTGACGCCATGAGCACCCCACCCCGCCCCACCCGCCCCACCCAAAACCCTTGAAGAACTCATCGTCAAGCAACAGGCGGACCATGAGGACGTGGTCACAGGGCTCAATGATCTCGCCAACGACGTCCAGTTCGACTGCGACGAGCGACGGGCCGAACGCCGCGCCGACGACAAGAAGTTGGACGCCAGTCTCAAGGCCATCACCGAGACCCTACAGGCGATCAAGACGTAGGCGGACGAAATTGCATAGCAGCAGTGGGCACAGCATCTCGCCATCCTCCGTCTGGAGCAGCAGCGTGGCGACCCGCCCCGGCTGGGCGGGCCAGGGCTGATACCCACGCCCAACGACCAGGCCAGGGCGACGGCGAGCTCGCTCCTCACCGAGGGCACCAAGCGAGCCCCCTGCCTCTACAAGATCGATTTTCCCACTTTTGATGGTGAGAGCGACCCCCGGCCATGGCTGACCAGATGCAATCTATTTTTCCTCGGCCAACGCACACAAGAGTCCGACAAGACCTGGTTGGCATCATACCACCTCACGGGCATCGTCGCCTTATGGTACGGCCACCTGGAGGAGAAGATCGGCTGATTGCCGTGGGAGGAGTTTCGTCAGCTCATCTCCACACACTTCGGGCCGCCCACACGCGCCAATCCCTTCGGCAAGCTCATCTCCCTTCACCGCACTGGGACTGTCGCTGACTACTCTTAAGCGCTTCCTAGAACTCCTCACTTGTGTCAAGCCCATCCCAGATGAGGAAGAGCGGAGCATCTTCACCAACAATCTTGGAGAGACCATGAAAACATAGGTGGAGATGATGAAACTGGCCACCCTGGAAGCGGCCATGGACCTGACCATGTCCTTTGAGCACCTGAACTCGGTCACGGCATTGCCCACGGCTCTGACCACTCGCCCGGCCCGCCCACCTCGTCTGCCACTGGGGCGGCCGTGACGGCAACGCCCGACACCGCCGCCCCTGCCGCTGGTCCCATGTTCAAGAAGTTGACCGCTGCCGAGATGGAAGACCGACACGCTAAAGGGCTCTGCTTCAATGCGACGAAATGTATGCCCGCGGCCATCGCTGCAAGCATCTTTTTTATATCGAGTCCGCGGACGATGATGACGTGGAGGCGGACAGCGAGGACAACCTCAAAATCTCGCTTCTCGCCATCACCGGCGTACGAGCCAGCGACACCATGCAACTGGTGGTGCGTGTTGGTGAGCACGAGCTTGTCGCCCTCCTTGACTCCGGCAACACCCACAACTTCATCAATGAGGAGATCGCCGCACATGTCGGGACCAACTTCTCGACAGGACGTCGCCTCCGTGTGACGGTCGCCAATGGAGACCACGTCACGTGCGGGGGCCTTCTCCGATAGACCACCGTCACCATCGGCCAAGAGGGCTTCACCATTGACTTGTACGCCATCCCCTTGGGTGGTTTCGACGTCGTTCTCGGGACACGCTGGCTCAAGACGCTTGGCCCCATACTGTGGGACTTCACGCGCCTCTTCATGTCCTTCTGGCGCTCCGACCACCGCGTGGAGTGGCACGGCATCACTGCACCAAGCCGCTCGCGCCATGTCCACGCTTGTTCTGGCCGGGACCTCCTTGACAGCCTCCTTGCTGACTACTCCGATGTCTTCGCCGAGCCCAAGGGACTGCCACCACCGCGAACCCACGACCACCGCATTCGCTTGGTGCCAGGTGCCGCGCCGGTGGCCGTCCGACCCTATCGCTACCCCGCCATCCAGAAGGACGAGCTCGAGAGACAGTGCGCCGACATGCTGCAACGCGGCCTCATTCGCCACAGCACTTCCGAGTTTTCCTCGCCTGTCTTACTGGTGAAGAAGCGCGACGGCTCTTGGCGCTTCTGCGTTGACTATCGTGCCCTCAACGCCAACACCGTCAAGGACAAGTTCCCTATCCCCGTTGTCGATGAGTTGCTAGACGAGCTGAAGGGCGCCCGCTTCTTCACGAAGTTGGACTTGCGCTCCGGCTATCACCAGGTGCGCATGCACCCGGAGGTCATCCACAAGATTGCGTTCCGCACACATGAGGGCCTCTTTGAGTTCCTCGTCATGGCCTTCGGTCTCACGAACGCGCCGGCGACTTTTCAGGCTCTAATGAATGACGTGCTCCGCCCTTACTTACGCCAATTTGTGCTGGTCTTTTTTGATGATATTTTGGTGTACAGCTCCTCGTGGTCGGATCACCTTCGTCATGTCAGGACCATCTTGGAGCTCATGCGGGAGCACCAACTCTTCCTCAAGCGCTCCAAGTGCTCTTTTGGGGAGGAGTCTGTCGCCTACCTCGGCCACGTCATCTCCGTCAATGGCGTCGCCATGGACAGCCAGAAGGTGATGGCTGTCGTGGACCGGCCGGCGCCGTGGACTATCCGCTCGGTGTGCGGCTTATTGGGGCTGGCAGGCTACTACCGCAAGTTCATCCGTGACTTCGGTATCATCGCAGCGCCCCTCACGACGTTGTTGAAGAAGGATGGGTTCTCTGGTCGGAGGAGGCCGACCAAGCCTTCCACAAGCTAAAAACCGCCCTTACCACGGTGCCAGTCCTCCAGCTCCCAGAAATCACCGTGCCCTTCACTGTGGAGTGTGACGCCTCGGGCTCCGGCTTCGGCGCTGTGCTACACGAAGGCGCCGGACCCATGGCATACTTCAGTCGGCCCATTGCTCCCCGTCATGCCTCCCTCGCGGCATACGAGCACGAGCTCATTGGCCTCGTCCAGGCCGTCCGGCATTGGCGGCCGTACCTTTGGGGCCGCGCCTTCATCGTCAAGACCGACCACTACAGCCTCAAGTTCCTCCTCGACCAGCCCTTGGCGACCATTCCACAACACCATTGGGTCAGCAAGCTCCTGGGGTTCGACTTCACGGTGGAATACAAGCCAGGCCGCCAGAATACAGTGGTTGACGCACTCTTCCGGCGCGACACCTCCGACATCCACGCTTGTGCCATCACCGGACCCGCCTTCGACCTGTTCGACGCCCTTCGCCGGGCGGCCCACACTGACCCGGCCCTGGTTGCTTTCCGCGAGCAACTGGAGACCGGCGAGCTTGGCCCCCCTTGGGCCCTCGTCGATGGCATCGTCACCTTCGAGCGTCGCACCTACGTGCCACCTTCATCACCACTTGTGGCGGACGTGCTTGCGGCAGCCCACGACGATGGCCATGAGGGCATCCAGAAGTCGCTCCATCGCCTCCGCCGCGTCTTCCACCTGCCTCAAGCCCGAGCAGCTCTTCAGGACTACATCCGGGCCTGCATGGTGTGTCAGCGCAATAAGACTGAGCAGCTCCATCCAGCCGGCCTACTTCAGCCCCTGGCTGTTCCTTTCCGTGTTTGGGAAGACATCGCCATGGACTTCATTGAGGGGCTTCCCAAAGTCGGCGGCAAGTGCGTCATCCTCACCGTCGTCGACTGCTTCTCAAAGTATGTGCACTTCATCCCGTTGGTGCATCCTTACACGGCCGAGACGGTGGCGAAGGCTTTCTTCTCCGACATTGTTCGTCTCCACGGGTTTCCCGCCTCCATCGTCTCCGACCGTGACGTGGTGTTCACCTCTGGCTTCTGGAAGGCTCTCTTTGCGACTTCAGGCACTCGCCTACATATGAGCTCCGCCTTCCACCCCCAGTCTGACGGCCAGTTAGAGGCCGTGAATCGGGTCATTGCCATGTACCTACGCTGCCTCACCGGTGATCGCCCCCGCCAGTGGCTTCAGTGGCTGCCATGGGCTGAGTATTGCTACAACACCTCCTATCATACTGCTCTGAAGGATACGCCGTTCCGTGTGGTGTATGGTCGCGACCCTCCATCCTTCCGAGCATATACACCTGGCGAGCTTCGCAATCATGCGGTGGAGCGCAACATTGTTGACCGTGACCAGTTCCTCCTCGACGTCCGCGACCGCCTTCTCCAGGCTGCACAACATTACAAGCACTACTATGATGGCAAGCATCATCCCCTGTCCTTTAACATCGGCGAGTGGGCTTGGCTGCGTCTGCACCACCGTCCAGCGGCGTTCCTCGTTCTAGTGCCAAGGGGAAGCTAGCACCCAAGTACTATGGCACGTACAAGGTCATCGACAAGATTGACTCCGTCGCCTACCGCTTGGAGCTTCCACCTCGTGCTCGCATCCATAATGTCTTTCATGTGGGTATCCTGAAGAAGTACCATGGCCCTCCTCTAGTGCTGCCAACCATTTTCTAGGGACGTGTACAGCCGACACCTCACAAGGCACTGCGTGCTCGCCTTTCCAGGGGTATGCAGCAGGTCCTCATTCAGTGGGACGGTCAATCGGCGTCTGAGGCCTCATGGGAGGATGTTCCTGCCTTCAAGGAGCGCTATCCAAGCTTCCAGCTCGAGGACGAGCTGTTTCAGAATGGAGTGGGAGATGTCATGTGGGGGCAGTCCTACAGGAGGCGCAAGTCCAAGTCCAAGCTAACTAGCTAATGACTTGGTGTCCAAGTCCGTTTCAAGTTAGTTTAAATTTTAGGTAATAGGATTTGGAGATGGAAAGGTTTCGTCCTGTAGAAGGTTTCTCCTGCTGTTTTCAAATCTGTTAGGAGTCCGTTTCTAATTCTATTCAGAGTCTGGCTTAGCCTCCAAGTTGTAACTGGGCTATTTATAGTCCTCCCTAGTCGATCAATGAACCAAGTAGAAATTTACCCAAACTTGATTCTCATCCCCTTTCCTCAGCAATAGGTCGGCGCAGCTACAAGCTGCGCCCTCCAATTACCCATGGCTACTATCTCAGTTCCAATCCGCATCTCTCCAACCTCCAAGCACGTGACACAGACTCACTAATTCGGGGCTTGCTTCAGTATTCCACTTCTCAAAAAATTACAAAAAACATATTGTTTTGTTAGGTAGTTAGTGGATTTGCTTCTGAGTAAGCATATTTCTGTTTGCATTAGGCCGAGACATTGAGATTGCGGCGGGGAAACTGATCGACACTCTCTCGATGCCATGCTATTTGTTGAGGTAGAAGCGGTCCATTGGCGGAGTTGACTGCTAGCCTAGCTGCTACTTCATCTACTAAGTTAGAGTTGGAATCAGATAAAGAATGAGATCAAATACATTGAGCTAGTGGAGCAGGAATTAGGTAAGGCGGTCAAGATGATTGTTTAGTTTTTTCAGAGCCATGCATGTTGATTTGGGTTTAGGTTCTGGAAAAATTGGGAGTCCTTGCTTTACAGTAACAGTCTCAAACACTCGGCCTACGAATCTTGTTTTGTTCAGTTTCGTTTTACTATATTTGCCCTTGACATACATTATCCATTTGGTAAGGTAGAATACTGAAGACCTTCTCACAAATTTATCCATTAAATCGTCTTGCAAGATGGACCATATATCCACACATTTTGCTTACGCGCATCAGTTTAACTAACCATGCATGCATAGCATGTCTAGAAGCCTGGTTGATCACATGCTTTTGAAGAAATGGCAATGCTTGATACCATCTGTAGTGCCCTACCGCCCTGGAGTCTGCAATCTGTAGTGCCCTTCAGTCCAACACAAATAAATTCTTGAGCTTGCCAACATTGGCTTGAAAGGTTTAATCTGATAAACCTGTATTCACTCTAGATGGTCATATATTAGTCAACCAAAATATCTTCCTTCAATGTGGCAATATCCACTAGATTAACTTGTACATGTATATTATGCTCATTTTAGATGTGTTTTGTATTATTTTTAGCATAGAATAAAACTAGTAGTAGCGTACTATACTTTTGCAAAGCCCATTTAGTGTAATCCAAAAAGTAGGAAATCATGCACTATGAAGTTAGAAGCTGCCTTCTTGTTGTTCCATCCATTTTTGCATTTCGTGCTACATTATTGGCCATTTGTTTCTTTCTTCCCCTGTTGAGTTATCGTCAGACTGGATATTTATGGTAGAACTTCATGCTGTGTTTTCAGTGTGAAATGACAGGTGTTGTAGTTGATGTGGGTGACGGAGCTACCCACATTGTTCCTGTTGCTGATGGGTATGTCATTGGGAGCAGTATCAGATCTA
Organism: Stipa capillata; assembly: GCA_019208055.1. Lineage (NCBI taxonomy): Eukaryota > Viridiplantae > Streptophyta > Magnoliopsida > Poales > Poaceae > Stipa > Stipa capillata. Next base: position 573,662 of record JAGXJF010002575.1, read on the forward strand.
TTCCACTCACAGGCAAGGATGTTACCCAGTTTATTCAGCAACTTATGAAGGTAGTTTCCAGTCACAAGATAGTCCTTATCTTTGCATTTATTAACAAAATGCAGTAATCCTTTGTTATTTGTTGACTGATAAAGTTGAAAATTCAAAAATGAGAGTTGGAGGAAAATATAATAAACGAACAAATAATAAAAGGGAACAAAATATTAAATAGAGGTGGAATTGGAAGAAAAGTGCCTATTATGCTATTTCTCATCCATTACAGAACTAATTTCACTTGGAAATTTTGAAGACATCCACAACAGTGCAGTTCAGTCATAAAGGTGTTATATCCGCTTATCTCCTCAGGGCACTTTGAACAGTTGAATCAACACTTGAACCTGGAGTCTTGGACCAGGATGTAATTCTCTTAGATTCTTTTAATCATCTCAGTCACGCGCATTTTGAAAAAATGAGCACAAAAGATTATGTCAAGACAAGGTCAGACCGAAACCACTTTTATTAAGTTGTATAGTCAAGTTGAGTTGCCAGGGTACCGACTTGCCGATTATCACGACTAATTGTCCAGTGGTTGTTGATTACTACTTGCTACAAATGCTACACAGAGCAGAGAAAATAGTGGTACACATACTAGAAATCGGAGCAGAGGAGTACTTGCTACTACTGAACACTAAGAGAAGCGCAAATCAATAATCGCTAATCAGAGAATGGGAGAAAAGCTAATCACTTACCAGGCTAGCTAGTCGACTCATTGGCTCCAGTAGGAGGCCAAGTTTCGACTTGCAGACCGGAACTGATGTCATTTATCCTCACCTAGTGAGAAGAAAAACAGATCATCTACTGGTAGTTAACCTGCAGTTTGGTGTATAAGTACATATAAAGTTTGCTACTTATTTAGCTTCAAATTGTCCTACACTATACTATGATGCAGGAAAGAGGTGAACACATTCCACCAGAAGAGTCTTTTGACGTAGCCAGGAGGGCAAAGGAAATGTACTGCTATACCTGTTCGGACATTGTGAAGGTATTAATTATGTTAGGCATTTGTTATGTTACTTGTCGAACATATGTAGAATGCATTTGTTATTTTATTTACCAGAACAAAGTGGCTGGTGATTAAAGCAGGTCTCCTTTTTGTCGCTTTTCTGCTGACCGAGGTTTTTCAAAGCTTCCTGTGCTAGTATAGCAGCCAGCCACTCAGCTTAGGCATTGACATTTTAACACCTTACTGCCAAGGGCTTAATTATGTAAAGCACTGGACTTAAGATGCTATGTCAAATGATTTTTTTCTCTCACCTTTTTTCCGTCATTAGTGATTGTTTTGTTTTAACAAAATTATTATTATTAATACTAGTCTGCTTTAAATCATTTTTTTCTGGAAGAGATGACTCGAAAGGAACAATATTATATCTTTCTGCTTGTTGTTATTTCAGGAATTCAATAAGCATGACAGGGAGCCCTCTAAGTACATAAAACACTTGACTGGCATCAAACCAAAAACTGGAGCTCCATACACCTGTGATATAGGATATGAGCGCTTCATGGGGCCCGAGGTTTATACATTGATGTGTTTACTGCCTCTGTAGTTACTTCTGTAGTGTCATGTCTGATTTAGGATCATCTTTAATCAATTCGTGGCCATGATATGCAGAACAACTCCCTTCTGTTAATCGAGTTTGCTTTATTTCGATTAACAATACTAAAAAGTAAAACTTGGCTTCATGGATAAAAGTACAGACTAGTTTGAATTTTAAGTTGTTTATGGTTACGATGTATCTGTTGCACACATTATATTTGGAAAGGTCCTGAACCTTTTTTGTGATATATTTTGATTTCGGTGCTTGTTTTAATTCAATCTTCTGCATAATGTCTGCAGATATTCTTCCACCCCGAGATGTACAACAATGACTTTACCACCCCTTTGCAAGTTGTTATTGACAAGTGCATCCAATCATCCCCAATTGACACAAGGAGGGCTCTTTATAAGGTTTGTACATTGAAATCTTGTTTTCTTCAACATTACAGTGTTGAGTGTCGTTCATGTCACAGAATATTGTCTTGTCTGGGGGATCGACTATGTTTAAGGATTTCCACAGAAGATTACAACGAGACCTAAAAAAGATAGTGGATGCACGGGTCCTTGCATCTAATGCTCGACTTGGTGGAGATGTGAAGGTACAAACTTTCCTTATTTCTTCTTTTCCTCTCTTTCTGACAGCAAAAAAAACACTGATCTCACTGGAAACTTTGGTTTCAGGCCCAACCTGTCGAAGTGAACGTGGTTAGTCATCCAATGCAAAGATATGCAGTTTGGTTTGGTGGATCTGTGCTTGCGTCTACAGCTGAATTCTACGAGGTAATCGATCTTTGTTTCTATACAGTAGTAATAAAAAAAACTCATATAACCTGAAATTTCTAAGTGTGGACATATTTAGTTCTGCAAGTGGATTCCACAGCCTAAAATATTTTTCTGAAGTATCATTACCATTTATCATAATTTTCATTTTCAGTATCTGAGCTAAGCTAATTGTGGTAGTTCTTTATCCAACCAGGCTTGCCACACAAAAGCAGAGTATGAAGAGTACGGCGCAAGCATTTGCCGATCAAATCCTGTTTTCAAAGGGATGTATTGAACCAGTGGATCAAATCCCCTTTGCGTGCTGGACATCACAAATGACATACCAAGCAATCAGTCTGCGCCTAGCAGTAGCAGGCGCGGAGACTGCAGAGGAATTCTTTAGGAGCTTTGCTGTACGAGTTTGTACAAAAACCAGGGTGCACATAGATAGACCACATTTTGATGCGTTTTTTCTATATTCATCTCTAGAATGATGCTGGTAGACTGGTAGTCTAGCAACAGGAACACTCCAATCTCCAATGACCGGATGAGCCGGCGGGATCTGAGCGGCACGTTGTTGTAGTGTTGTATAATTTACTCCATTGGAGTATCGCTGTAACAGTAACAGTTTTAGTTTTAATTTGGGGAAAACAGTAGCAATTTTTTGTTGGTGATCTGGCATTGCTCCTTGTATATTTCCCGTGAACGTGTTGACATCGTAATCATGTTTTTTTCTTTTCTTCCTGTGAAGTGTTTAGCGTGCCGTCGCCGAGGTAGGCAGCTCGGCGCGCCCGTCTCCTGCCGGCTTGGTTACTCAGCGTATCCGCGGCCAGTTAGCCGTCAGAATGGCGGCACGTCGTAAAGAACCGAATCGACAGACTGCCCTGGATCACTCTCCGGCCGAGCGCGCGCGGGCCTGAGCACGGGTGATGGCCGAGTCGGATTCGGGCATGCATCCCCCATCCGGAATACTTGATCTCTTCAGGTATACACTCCGAATCCGTTTCTGAATTGTACAGTCTGCACACTGGTCAGTTCGTCCGAGAGGGGATGGAAGTTGGTAACAGCCAGACGCATAAAAACAGGGGCCACGGCGACGAATTTCCGTACGGCACAGCCGATGGCGGCGCCACCGGCTGATGCTCCGATGGCTACCTCATGGTCGACTACCTCGCCAAAGATCTTGGACTGCCACTGCTCAAGCCGTACCTCGACAAGGTCGCCGACTTCACTCACAGTTTCAACTTCGCCGTCACTGGTTCCGTCGCGCTTGACAAGGCGGCCCCTCGCAAGGAGCGGGATCACCGTCCCCCACACAACCAGCTCTCTTGGAGTCCAGCTCAAATGGTTCAAAGCCTTCATGGGTGCCACTACCATGTCCCCTCAAGAGATTTGCGAGAAATTAGCCAATTCACTAGTGATGGTGGGAGAGATCGGCGGAAATGACTACCTATGCCTTTGTCACGAACAAGCCGGTGGCCAGCGGGTGAGCGTAGCATCTACAACGCCTTTCGCGTGACAATCGACGCTGTATAGACGATGACCCTTGTTCCGAAACTTGTGCAATCCATAACAAGCGCAGCTAAGTAGCTACATGGGTGCCATGCGGATGGCCATCTCGGGCAACTTCCAGGGTGCGTCCCAAGCTATCTAAGGGCCTGTTTGGTTTGGGCTGTGACTGTTAACAAAGCTGCTATTGATTAGCTGTCTGAAAAAGCTACCGTCGCTGTAAGAAAGTGAACATATTGCTTTTGGTTGATATAAGACCCTGTTTGTTTGGGCTGCGGCTTACTGAGAAGCAGCTGGAGCTGGTAAGATCTGAGAAGCAGCTGGAGCTGGTCAGCTGGTGAGAAGTAGCTGAGCCGTTTGTTTGAGCTGCTTCTGGACGGCTGGTGAACCTGCGGCTGATGATAAATGTCTAAAATGCCCTTCCCTACTGAAGATCATTTTAAGTCCTGATTAGACGTAAATTACTTGTTTTTGTTTGATTTAGCACAAATGACATGTTTATAACCTATATTTTAAATTATAAATTAGATGTTTTTATATTATTTAACATAAATGTTCCATTTGAATGATAAATCATTGTAATTTTGAAATTTTAAGAAGTCAAATATATATTCATACATTTAGATAATTTTTTTTTAAAAATAGGGTGGCAGCGGCAAACCCTAGCCGCCACCACTCTTGCCTCTTGAATGCTCCCTCGGCCCATTGGGCCCTGCCGCCGCCGCGTGCGCCCCCGCGGTTGGAGAGGGAGGCCGGCGGAGGGATCCCCGGCCGGAGGACCGGCAGGTGCTCGGGAGCTTGTGGAGGCAAGAACGGCGGGCGGCCGCTGGGGGCGTGGACGGCGGGCGACTCGGGGGTGATGGCTGCTGCTTGGGGGCGAGGCTCGTCGGCTCGGTAGGTCGGAGGCGGCCGGCTCGTGGTTTGTGGCGGCGGGATCCAGGCGGACGAGGTTGGGGCGGCGGGATCCGGCAGCGCTCGGGCTTGGGGGCGAGATCCGGTGGCCGAACCCTAGCTCGGGGCTGCTCAGGGGGGGGGGCTCGGGCTGGGAAGAGAGCGGGTTAGGGAGAGGAGATACGGGATGGGGAGATTTGTGAGGGATTTTCCATATATATACTCAGTGGCATTTTTTCATAAATATGCGAAACACTGAGGGCAGTCGGATTATTAGGGGTGCGGGAAGCCGGTGGGGAGTGCGGGAAGCACCTCTGGACCTGCTTCTAGCTTATAGTGCATTTTGGAGAAGTGCTTCTCCACAAACACATCTCGAAAGCACCCCCTTGTTTAGGCTTGAGCTTATAGAGCCTAGAAGCTCTAGAAGCAGAAGCTAAAGCCTAAACAAACAGGGCATAAACCATCTATAACATTTTGAAAAATGAGCACTGAAACTTCATCACATTGCAAAAAGTAGGCAGAAGACAGCTTTTTCAAACAGCTGAATTGCACTGCAAAGCCCACATCTATGATTGGCAAAAGTTACTGAAAAGCTAGACGTTTGGTTATGTTGCAGCTTTTTCCAGTGAAAAGCTGCTGAAAAACCCAACCAAACACCCCATAAGCATGATAAATGAGAAGGACCTGGCGGCCTATAGCAACAACGGCTGCCTTATCAGCCTTAACCTCTTCGTGCAGATGCACAACATATATGCTGCTGTAGCAGGGCATTTGGAAGCTACGCTGGTCGTACCCGGCTGCGACGGTCGCCTATGCTGACTGCTTCGCATACGTGCAGATGCTGAGGGTGCAGCCAATATGGGATTCGACGCGGCGGCCATGACCAAGGCGTGGTGCGGCGTGGGCGGCGGCGCATACAACTTCAACATGGTCAGGATGTGCGGTGCGTCGAGGACAACGGTGTACGCGAGACCGGACGAGTACCTTAGTTGGGACGGTGTCCACCTAACACAGCATGCATACATAGTCTTGAGCTAGCTGATCTATCATAGAGGTCTCGCGTCCCCTACGCCAGTCAACTTCCCATGCCTGTACATGTGGTGTACCGGATCTGGCCAAGTGAGTTGCATCGATAGGCGGACATCGGATCCGGTGGAGGCAGCCAGCGGCGGTAAAGAAGAAGGAGAGGAGGGGATCAATGGTGACGAAGGGACGACACAGGGAGGGGGGGTCAGGGGCGGTGAATGGCGATGGGAGGATGGACTAATAGATCTGCAGAGATGTAGGGACCTGTGAGTGTTGTGTAGGAGACAAGAAAGGCTGAGAAGGGGAGAAGCTAGTGGCGGTGGGGTGGTTCGGCTAGGGTTAGGACAACACTATATACCGGTGAAAGCTAGACCTTAATGAGCTAAAAATATTCTCAGACGGTTTTGGTCAAAGACCCGTCGGTGTTGTATTGCTTCTGATATTAAACCGTCTTTGATGATCTGAGTATTATAAATGGTTCTAAAATGAACTATCGTAAAAAGTAAATCGTTAGAGACGTTCATTTGAGACTTTTCGTATAAACCGTCTGTGATGAACTCTAACATTGATAGTTTTAATAAACTATATGTGATTAGAAGTCTAAGATAACATTTTTTGTAGTAATGAAAGGTTCTAACCAACTACGACATGATGATATCTACGTTAGGCTACAAGATTTAATCTGCATCATGGAGAACATGCATGCATGTGTCTGTTCTCGGGAGCTAGAAGAAGAAATTAATCATTTATCACATGATTTAAATACTATTAGTCTGAAGAACATGAATCGAACAAACGCGATCCACCAAATAGCCTAAATTGTCGCAGCGTGCAACGGGGGATCCAAACCGGAGCTTTCGCCATGTGGCCGGGAGATTTGCTGTCATGAACGGGTTGGTTTTCGCTCACAGCATATTTGGCAACCAGCGCGAAGGGGAATATAAATTTAGAGGAGGGAGTAAGTAGAGGGATTAGGTATGGGATTTTGTATTTTAGTCTCGCTTCTCATATTGGTATCTAATGGAAATTATATGTGGGAATTGTTGGAAAATTAGATATTTTTGGTTTATTTTAATCTAAAAATAAAACATGACAGATGTCATAGCAATATTAACAAACATTATACGTACAAACTAGAGAAATGAATTACAACTGAGTAGAAATATTACATATCTATTTTACAGGTAAGTGCTAATATGGAAACTATCAACACGAAAAGGATTAACATTACTATTGTAGACAAACCAGTTATTAGAGGAAGATGGCGTCGTGGTAGTGATAATATAGCCGATGTCGTGAATGTCGTGGATGAAGATGTAGAAGAGGTTCTGGGAGTCATAGAGGAGGTCCTGGTTGTCATAGAGAAGGTCTTGGCTGGCGCGAGGAGCTCTTGTCTGGTGCAAAGGAGGTCTTGGGTGTTGTAGCTGAGGTCCTGGATAATATAGAGGAGGTCATGGACAAACGAGTAGTCGCAGCCTGCGCTCCTCAAAAACCTTATTCGTCCCCACTCAGTGCAACTCACAAGGGATGAAAGGTTTCAGTGGCCTGCTCTCCCATCTACGGATGCACACCGATGCGACAGAACGAAGTAGCTTAGAAGCAGCGCAGACCAAAGGAAGAAAGGAAGAAGGAAAAATGTAGAGTGGAGAGTGTTGTGTATGTCCTGGCAGGGGTGTGGATCTCCTTATATAAACCCGTGTTTAGGTGAGACAAAGGTCACTAGACGAGTTACATATAACAACACTTACAATAACTCGTCAGTTACGCATTTCTAATTAAACGAGAAATGCTCGGCCTTTCGTCTCATATAAGCTCTCAGGGTAGCACTTCACTGTTAATTTATCTGCACTCGGACAACAAAACTCCAAAATCTCTGGTATGTGCCACATACCAGACTAGACCACGCCACGTCACGACACGCACGCAGGCGGGTGTGGCGATGTAAGGACACGTGTGTAGTCCCTCTTCTTATGCTAAACCGAGGTGTCACACAATAACTTATATGTTGACGTCCTTTCACCTCTAGTAGCAGTATGGGACAAAGTACCTTACACATGCCTTGTAATTTTAATGAGCCTTTGGAATTTATCTAGTAATTATTAATTATATGGGCTTAGCCTAATATATCTAACAATCACCCACCATATCCTAGAGGCACATGAAATTGCCCTCTGTTCCAATGTACTGTTAATATACCTGTGTTTCGGTGGAGGCCTACTACATTTGAATATCCGTCTAGAACATCAAGCTACACTTATACACAATAGACTAGACCTTGAATTGTAAGTTTTCTGTGGATAAATTTCACTTAAAATCTTTATTGATATTAGGCTACCATAGGCAACCCCTGGGTGGAGTATATAAGTTATACTCCTGATCTCTTCATGAACTTCTTAGAGATTACCCAAGTCTCATAGACTACGACTAACAATCGGGCTCAATAGATGTGTTCTTTCTAATGATAGCCACATAACACATTAAGATTAAAATCATGCTGCCATATACATTCCAAGAGTATTGCATCTCCATCAAACTGGATTATAAAAGTACTATCCTCCGGTTAATCAATAGCTTGTTTTCTTAGGTCCTAATTCATGGGATCTCCGATCACGTTGGGTCACCACTATGGTTTAACAAAAATAGGTCTCATACTCATCTCCTTCGTTGTATTATCTATCACATTTCGTTATAACCCCTTTGTAAAGGGATATGCGAGGTTCTTACTTGTTTAGATGTAATCCAAAACTATCACTCTGGAGTTCGAGGACTTCATATTATCCTTTCTACTGTTCACTTTTACGTTGACTATTTGGTTATTGCAGTTCATGAGGATAACCTGTATCAAATTTTCAACTATCGGTAGATCCATCAAGAGTTTACGCAGCCATTCTGCCTCAGTAGAGCTATGTCCAGTGCTGTGAGCTCTGCCTCCATGGTTAACCTTGTCAATATGGTATATTTGCAAGACCTCTATGAAACTGCCCCTCCGCCAAGACTAAATTCATATCCACTCATGGCCTTGATCTCGTCAGCATCAGAGATCCAATTGAAATCACTATATCCCTCTAGTATCCTTGGGTACCCCATATAGTGAATTCCATAGCTTATTGTACCTTTTAGATAGCGCATTACTCCTTTAAGAGTGTGACCGTGATCATCTCTGGGATTCAAAAAAAATAGACTCAATGTTCTCACAGAAAAGAGATGTCGAGCCTCGTGGCACTAGCTAAGTACATAAGTGAACTAATAATCGAGAGTATCTCAACCATCTCTAATTCTTAGATTCTTCCAAAGAATCACACTAGGATCATAAGATGTTGGAGAAGGCTTTCAGTCTATGTAGCCAAAGCAACTCAAGACATTTTCCACATAATGGGATTGCAAAAGAATAATCTCATCCTTACCATTTATCAGTTTAATGTTAAGAACAACATCAACTTCTCCTAGATCTTTCATGTCAAAACTTTAAGACAGGGAGTCATTGACCTCATTTATCACATCAATAGTAGTCCCAAAGATGAGTGTCATCGATATACAAACACATGACCACTCATTCACCCCCATCATCGTGGTAGTAGGCACATCTTTTAGCTTTGTTTACTATGAAGCCTGTAGATTTCAAAATTCTGTCAAACTTTTCATGTCATTGCTTAAGTGCTTACTTAAGACCATACAAAGACTTTAGTAACTTACAAATCTTAACCTCTTGACCACTTGCTAGAAGTCCATCACGTTGTTCATGTAGATTTCCTCGTCCAACTCTCCTTAAAGAAAATCGTCTTAATGTCCATTTGTTGAACAAGAAGACCGTGTGCGGCAACCAAGGATACTAGTACTCATATATAGTGGTCAATCTAGCAAGAGGTGAGTAAGTATCAAATAATTTTTCGCCTTCTTTTTAGGAATAACCCTTGACCACAAGTCTTGCCTTGTACTTTTCAATAATACCATCGGGTCTAAGCTTCTCGTTGAACACCCACTTGCACCCTACTCGTTTACAACCATAGGGACGATAAGTGATTTTTCAAGTTTCATTAGAGATAACGGAATCCATTTCACTACGGGCCGCTTCTTTCTAGTAGTCTGCATCTGGAGATGCATATGCTTCTGAAAATGGTCATCGAAGTATTATCCACAAGGTAAACAATAAAGTCATCACCAAAGAATTTTGCAATTATTGATCTCTTGCTCCTCCTAGGAGCACCACCAACATCGTCTTCAGGGATTTCCTCATGTGTTTTTTCAAAATATCCAAATTGTATCACAGGTTTTAGGAGTTAAGTGATCTGTTTGACTAGAAGTGCTAGGCACATCCTTCATTGGAAAGATGTTCTCAAAGAATGTAGCATCTTGAGACTTCATTATCGTACCGACATGCATGTTTGGTACCTCATATTTGATTGCTAACAACCTATGAGCAATGCTCCGATGAGCATATCCTAGAAAGACATAATCCACAATTTTAGGTCTGAGCTTGCACTTCTTAGTTAGTGTTATGTTAACTTTCGCCAAGAACCCCCATGTGCGAGAAAATAATAGTTTCCTTCCTTCTCATTCCTCATCAGGAGTTTTCATTTATTCTTATTGAGAACTCTATCCGGACATGACACGAGGTCAATAGGGCCTTCCTGACCATGTCTTAGATAATCTAATAGTGTCTAACATGAAGTCAGTCAAAGTGCGATTCTTCCTTTTGGCAACCCTGATAGATTGAGGTGAATGGGGAGGTGTCCTCACATGAATGATTTCTTGTTCTTCACAAAAAGAGTTAAAGTCATCTGAGAAGTACTCTCCACCACAATCTGACCTAACTCTTTTGATCTTTCTATCAAGTTGATTTTTAACTTTTGCCTTATAGATTTTAAAGTAGTCTAGTATCTCATCTTTAGTTTTCAATGTATACACAAAAGAAAAATTTAGTGGAATCATCAATAGAAGTCATGAAATATTTCTTTCTACCCTCCATCAATACACCATTCATCTCACAGAGATTAGAATATATGAGTTCTAGAGGTGTTAAGTTTCTCTCCTCGGCTGCCTTGTGGGGCTTACGAGGATGCTTGGATTGAACGCAACTTTAGCACTTAGAACCTTTTACTATTGAAAATTTCAGGATTAAATTCATACTGGAAAGCCGAGTCAAGGAACCAAAATTAATATGACATAACCGTGAGTGCCAAACATTAGCCTCACCTCCATTAGTATAAATATGGCTCACAACTTTATTACAGAAATTAGAAAGGAAAAGGCGCAACAAGCCTTTGCACTCATAGTATTTACCAATGAATTGTACATACTTAGACACGACTACTTTATTGGACTCAAACTCCAACCTGAACCTGTCTCTACAGGGAAGGAACCACTAACATGATTTAGATTTATTAAAAGGACAAGTTGCACGCTACTCAGGTGCACGATCTTTCCCGAAGTAAACTTCCAATCTACCATGGGAACACAATGAACAGAAGTAGAAGCCTAAGTGACTTGATACGAAGAAAAAAATGAAACATTAGCACACACATGAATATTACCCCTAGAGTCAATCCACCAATCGGTAGACCGACAAACCGAAAGAGCAGTGGGTAATTTACCATACCCTGTGCTCCCTACTTCGATATTGCTAATAGTCGTGTTGATAGATTTGGAGGTCTGTCCCGGTTAAACCTTTCTTCCTTTACGGTTTTTGCAATCCTTTGCCCAATGACCAAGTTCACCACATACGAAGCAAGATTTGTCTGACTTGTTCATTGGATTCTCCTCTTCTTGTAGTTGGTGGTCTGATTGACCTTGTTCTTCTCTTCACCATGCTATGACCGTTCTGTTGTACCATGTTGGCGTTGGACAATCCCTCACCTCCTTTAGAATGCAGATCCTTTGCACGAGCTTTCTCCTCAATATTAAGAGACACTAAAGTTCTCAATAGAGATCTCTTGTCTCTTGTGGTCTAGAGTTGTGGCAAAATTCCTCCATGATAAAGACAATTTGGCAATAATGCCCCCAACCACAAACTTGTCAGATAACGCACATTTGAGGGGTTCGATTTCCTTTACAATGAACTGTATCTCATGAGCCTGCCCGATTACAGAACGGTCATTGACTATCTTGTAGTCATGATATTGCTCCATGACGTACAGTTCATTGTCTGTGTCCGACACACTGAAATTAGCTTTGAGTGCATCCCAAAATTCTTTTGCATCACTAATGTGCATGTACTCATCACAAAAGTGGTCAAAGTACACTAAGAACCTCCTATAAAGAGTGTGGTGGCATCCTTGAACGCCTTCTCTTGCTCAAAGGTAAGGCTCATTTCTTTGCATCGCTAATGTGCATGTACACATCACATAGGCGGTTAGAGTATGCTAAGAACTTCTCCTATAAAGAGTGTGGTGGCATCCTTAAACGCCTTCTTCTGCTCCAAGTTAAGGCTTTTTCAGGTTTGCCAGCCGCTACCTTTTCATAGTGGTTAGCTACAGAGTGGTCTTGATCTTCAATCTCTTAAAGTGCACACGGGTAAACTTGTCTGGCCTCAATGCATGGCGAATCTAGTCATCATAAAACCCAAGTGCCTATAATAAGGTTTTTGGATTGTTAGAAAATTAGTCATTTTTAGGTTTATTTTAATCTAGAAATAAAACATGGCAGTTATCAAGGCAATATTGACCAACGAACATTGCATGTACAAACTAGACATGTGAGTGATTACCAAGTAAACATATCACATATCTGTTTCACAAGTACTTGCTAGCATAGAAACTATCAACACGAAAAGGATCAATATTACTATGTAGACGTACCTGTTATTGGAAGAAGATGGTGCCATAGTGGTGATGATGTAGCCGACGTCACGGATGAAGACGTAGAAGAGGTTTCGGACGTTGTAGAGGAGGCACTAGTTGTCATAGAGGAGGTCTTAGCTGAAACAAGAGAGAGGTCTCGGTTGACGTAGAGGAGATCCTGGACGAACGAGCACTCGTGCCGTGTGCTCTCCAAAAACCTTATTTGTCCCCACTTAGTGTAAGCTCATGAGGGACGAATGGTTCCGGGGGACTACTCTCCCGTCCACCAATGCACGAAGATGCGACAGGACAGGGTAGCTTGCAAGCAACGTAGAACAAAGGAACAAGGAAATGTGTAACGAGTGGAGATTGATGTGTATGTTCTGCTAGGGTGCGGATCTCCTAATATAGCCTGCGTCTAGGTAAGGCAAACGTCACCGGGGGAGTTACATATAACAACAATCATAATAATTCGTCAGTTACGTCTTTCTAATTAAGCTAGAAATGCCTGACCATTCGTCTCATATTAACTGCCACGTTAATATTTTACTATTCATTTATCCGCACTGGCAAAATAAAAACTCAAAGTCTCTGGTGCGTGTGCCCATCTCAGCCCAACTCAAAGTTATCTAATTGGGTTAATACGGGACAAAGCACCTTACTCACATCTTGTGATTTTAGTGGATCTTTAAGATTTATCTAGGAGTTATAAATTATATGAGTCTAGGCCTAACATATCTAACAATAATTTGAGAGGGAAGTCACTTTCTCTATTTGGTTTAGTGGGAAATCACAAGAGAATTAGCTTAGAGATGATAACATAAGTTATGACGAATGACTAAGATGTTCTCTAGAGGATAACTCCCTCTCAATTCTCATCCCCTCCCTATTAATTAAATTATAGAAGTTAGATCCTCAACTTTCATACTCCACTCTTCTAATTTTATATCTACCAATTAAAACATATGATTTCATAGCTTATAACCTCCAAACTCTCGTTTCCTCTTTTGATTCCCTCCGGCCAAACACGCTGCGGAGGACAACGGAGATTCCGGCGCAAATGTTCGCGTCGCACGTTCTGCAGAAGCAAGCCCTGTAGCCCTGCTGCGACATGGCGCTACGGCCGTCGCTGCACGAAAATTCTCACGATACAGATGAAATGAAATATATGCACGATCCTGCGCCGACTCTCAATTATTAGGATCAGCATCGAGTCGACCTTAATTGTCTTTGTTGGATAATCTTTATTGAGAGAATAAATACGATAAACAGAAAAGAGTAATTTCTCGAATTGTTTGCCATTGATGAAGCCGTGTTTTATCAGTGGCTTAAGCTTTCGTGCTAAATGGTCGGTCGGCCCAACGGATTGGAAACACCGAAAGTCCCTAGGGGAAATGAACTGATTCCTGTGTTTCAAACATATTCTAAGCCTCACAAGCAACCTTAACCACCCCTAAAGTTACCAAATTTTTTGAGATCATACGTGCATACCTTTGTTGCTACTCAAAACACGCATGCTGTGCACGTACAACTCTCACCATCATCGCCACCATCTTTCCGTGTGTTCAAAACAACGGCAAGCAAGCAAAGCAGCCATAGGCCCTTAAACTATACAACCTGTGGTGGCCAGCCATGATGGGCAATTGATAATCTAATCGGTAGGCTTATGGCCAAGCTAGCTGACCGACCACCCCAATTATCATCTTCTTGTCCCGGTCATATCATCAAAAGCTCATCATTTCTGGCGCCAGCACCCCATGTGCAATCCTTTCCATGTAAAACATCTCCAAGATTAGGATAGTTGCAGACTGCAGTAGCGATGGTACTGTAACATGGACCTCATTGCTTACTTGGTCCCACTTCGGACTTTGCAAAGATTGCATGCATCCTCCTCGTTGGCCTCTTTGCACAGACGCACGCTTCTAAAGTCTCCCCTTTTGCCCCTGGCTCCTCATGAGCTCATCCTATATATACACGCATACACACACACAATTAAGCCTCGGCACAAAGACTACTACTAGACTCTGCATTACATAGAAAGTAGAAGAACACTTTTTACAACCATGTTCAAGCTGAGGTACTCCAAGAGGCTGTTCAAGAAGAGCTCCTCATCCAAGGCGAGTGCTTGTGGCAGCGGCGGCGGCCATGGCAATGTAGCCGGCACCGGCGCTGGGGAGATAGAGTGGGAGGTGAGGCCGGGAGGGATGCTGGTGCAGAAGAGGGATGGGGGAGGGGGACAGGAGGTGATCATGGTGAGGGTCTCCACTGGCTTCTCTTGGCATGATGTGTCCATTGGGGCTACCTGCACTTTTGGTGAGTAGAGTACACAATCTTTTTAATTTTCCTGAGAGAATTTTTTTCTTTTGGTTTGTTAAAGCTGATTGGAGTGGTTTTTCATTTTACCTGATTTGTTTAAATGATTGTTAGATTATCTTCTTGGAACTTGACTTGGTCATGGTTTTCTTTCTGGGATCCCATCACCCATGCATACTCCTTTTGCAAGGACGATAAAGTTCAGGACTGAGATTGCACTCCGTTCCATTAGCTGCTTTGTATTATATATGCATTTTACTTGTATAGGGTAAGCTTAAGTGAAGTTCAGTTTATTTACCCTGAAACCTCAAAAATAAAAGGAAAGAAAGAGAACAAGAAAAGGTCACTGCCTTTCTTTTGTGGCACTAGTGAGTATCGTTGTTTGTTAGTTGTTGGATGCAGTTAAGAACCCATCACCCATGCACAGTTTGGCAGTTCAGTCGGAAGTAAATACCAGTCTTGTCAGTCAGAAAGGAAAATACTCCTGTTTTACTTCACATTTTTCCCTTGCAAAATGGTTCTCTAGATTCAGTTTAATTTAACTATTCCCACTAGTTCAAAAAGAAGAGCGAGAGAGAGAGAGAGAGATTGTTCTACTCCCAGATTTGCTCCTCAGCTGTTCATGAACAGTGAGGTCAAGCCAGAATCCAAATGTGACATTTCCCTATTTCCGAATCCTTCTGTAAATGCCAATAGTTTTGTACTCCGACTTGACAACTAGGAAGCTTGCTGCCAGCCCTGCCTCGATCATAAAAGGACATACAACTACCACCGTCTTATTCAGAAGTCAAAACTAGTACTCCTCAAAAACTACGCAATGGTGATGCAGAGGAGACAAAAGAAAAGCCATGCACCTGACATGCACGTCCTTAAATAATCTATGGCTGCCACCGGCACTGCCATCACATGCTCATGTATGAAGCTTCCGGTTGCTGACAACGCGCCTGAGAGGCAGACAAATTTGCACACATGTTGGAACCTTCCTGTTGCATTTTATCTCCCTTTTCTATTCTCTGCTAGCAACCAAACGGTGTGTGCA
Organism: Stipa capillata; assembly: GCA_019208055.1. Classification (NCBI taxonomy): domain Eukaryota; kingdom Viridiplantae; phylum Streptophyta; class Magnoliopsida; order Poales; family Poaceae; genus Stipa; species Stipa capillata. The sequence continues at coordinate 589,551 of JAGXJF010002575.1, forward strand.
TGCAAGCTCCAGTTTGGATTTCAGTATGGTTTATGTAGTAACAAGAACCATGTTCCTCAAATTGCAGGGGAACTGAAGGTGCTGCTGTCCATGGTGACAGGGCTGGAGCCCAGGGAGCAGAGGCTGCTGTTCAAAGGGAAGGAGAGGGAAGACACCGATCACCTCCACATGGTTGGGGTGAGGGACAAGGACAAGGTCCTACTTCTCGAGGACCCTGCCCTCAAGGACATGAAGATCCAGGACGCGAGGGCGGCCCAGATCCTGCAGAGCCTGCGCCAACCTTTCATCCAAGTGTAGGCCGGGTGTGCTCTATTATCGTGCTAACTATTAGAGTACAAATCGTACTATTGTTTTGTCGTTTCGTCAGGAAACTTCAATTTCTGGAAGGTTTTTATGTCCGGAATCTGAGGGGGGAGGTGTTCTTGACTCCTCGCTTAGTTTAATGTTAGTGCCGCTCCATGGAAGGGCAAAGCATCCCTCCAGATGAGAGTGAGAGAGCCTTTTTAATCATCTAGTTAGTTGCAAGTATCAGCCATGATGGTTGTGATGTGATGTTAAGCATAGGGCTCATGTTGTCCCTTGCACTTCCCATTTCCTTACATGGGTTGTGGATAGGAATGGGATTAAGATGTATGTGTCTTGTGTTCTCATGAATGTGTGTCTCTTTCCATGAAGAAATTTCGTCTTTGCTTTCTGTTGATTTTTGGGGATGGGACTATGACGTGCAAGCAAAGGAACCTAAGGACTTCTTTGATTTGGAGGATTCTTAAAACGTAATAGAAAAAACATATGATATAAATGCATATGTCAAATAGAAGATTGGAAAATACATAAATTTTGTAGACTTGGATGTTTGATTTGCAGGAATAGAAAAAGACAAGAATCCTAATAAACACAGTCAAATCAAAGTCAAAACGTATGCAAAAGCAAATTAGTATGCTATCATGCCACTTAAAACTCTTGTCTCGTTCTTCATGCATATGAATTTTACAAAGAGGTGTGAGTGGATTGTAAATTACTATGTTTTTCCTTTGAAATTGAGATTAAAGGAAAATTTCCTCTATTTTTTCTTTTCTCCATTCCTTTGAATTGAATGTATAAATAGTGTCATCAGAGGAAAATTTTCTATTCCTATATTTTCTCCAACATTTTTTTCCTAAGAATCAAAGAGGTGTGGAAGAAAATACAATCTATTCTTTTAGTGACCGTGCCACTGATTAGATGTGTTATACATGGTAGTTGGTGCTTAAAGATTTCAGATGAAGTCCTTTAGACTGTAGTGAAATGCAGCCGTGAGTATGAATCGGTCATTCGATCTGTCTCCCATGTTGGGTCTATCTGATTTCGCATGATTTCAAAATCGCAGTAATAAAGAAAATATAGATGCAATGTCAACGCAGAGGCAGCGGGAATTTGTTCTTTCATTATCTAAAAATAAAATTACAGTGTCATACACACTTGAATTCAACGGGATTGAATTTGCACTAAAGGTTGTTTGGACACCATAAGAAAAAACAAAATAATCTTCCCAAGAGAATTGAGTCAACGGAAAATCTGCTATGCATTGTAGTGCAAAAGGATTTTAAAGAAAAATTCCGGTGACTTACAATCTTAAATCAAACGACCCACATATGAACCATTCCTTGTCATTCTAATCCTCTAATTTTTTTATAAAAAATATTTTGGATCAACAAAGACTCTCACAGACAATGCATAGCGATGACCTACACCTACAGGGGATAAATTGCTTGCACTGATCTCTTCATATGCTTGAATTGTCAACAGCAATACAAAAATAGAAAGGTTATATATTAGCTACATAAGAGTATAAGTATCCCGAGATGCTAAGCATATGCGAAAAGAGAGAGAAATTATCTAGCATCCGTGTCAAGGGATAAAAGGGTAGGTGTTAGTATAAAAAGGCTTAGCACCACTACTAAGCTTAACAAACCAACGCTAAGTTTTCTCGCCTCTCTCAATATGTACAATGATTATTTGAAATGAAATTATCTAGCAACACCTTAGTTTATACTAGTAATCGTGCACATATAATATATTTTTTTATATTGTACATCACATGCCGATCTAATGGATCATTGGCCCATCCCCTAAAAAAGTAGCTCCAATGAGAAAAACAGTCAAGTTATCAAGTCATAGAGAGCACTATGAACTTTCGTTTGGCATTCACATAAATTTGTTAGAACCATAGAAATTATAACACATGTACCAGCCATGGTTGAAAATGTTTACTATTTAAGAATTTATCAGAATCATAAAAATTTGAAAATAAATGATACCAACTGTCGTTAGAAATATTGCAAGAAAATCAACCAAACCATTGTGAGAAACTTTAAGACACTCCCAAATTTTTTTGGATAGTCCATTCCTTTTGGTCAAAGTCTAGAATGAACATGGTGACCTATTAGCTCCTAAGTAGATATTATTGGTTTTTTCTATTTGGATATTTAACATTAAAAAGGGTTGGTTGGAAAGTACCAAGTGATAATATGGAAAATATTGCTACATAACCCTACCATACTGGGAGCATGCAAATAAAGGAAACTGAAAATGTGTGGTAACATGACCATATCACAACACGAACCGACAGGAAAAATATCTCAGTTGGTTCATATGGAGAACCGAGTATCCAATCCCTAGCTATATAGTTCCCCACCCCCACCCTCGACTCGCTCCTGTGCCCAAATAGATCTCACCCGCCGCCGCAACCGCCACCATCGACCTCGCCCACTGCCACCGCCACCCACGCATGGAGGAGCGGAAGGAAGAGAAGAGGAGGAGGAGGCCTGAGCCACAACCGCCGATGAGGAGGAGGAGCCACCGCTACTACCATCCCCGCTCGAGGAGGAGGAGGCTCGCCACCACCCCGAGACACTGCTGCCATCTGCAGCCCCCGTCCAAGGAGGAGGAGCCCCACAACCGCTGCCGAACCCTCGTTGAAGGGGCGAAACACCGCACGAACCCTTGCCGCAGACACTACTAGCTACAGCCCCTGGCCGAGCCCTCACTGCCACCATCCCCCCTCCCAACGAGGAGGAGTCCCGCCGGCGGCCGAGCCACCACCACCGTCCTTAGTCCCCATCTGAGGAGGAGGAGCTCGGCAGCAGCTGCCACCGAGGAGCCCTCGTATGGCGTACCCGGTTTTAAGGCCGGATACTCCCTTGTGTTTACTGTACCGGTCCCTAGATCAGTAGCCGGTACACACAAGTTAACCTGTGTAACATTGTCATACATGCCTATAACATAATTCAATATGTAAATGGACCGTCAAGGTCGATATTCTTATACCTATAGCCAACGGCTAAAATCTTGCAGCGGAAATCAATCGGTGATGTGGCCCATCAATATGCCATACCCGACAGGCAACTGACTGGGGTTACGCCCTAGCTTTCGCGAACTCAATCGTATCCTCGGAATTGATGTCTCCTTCGTCTGGCCAAATGTCACATCCCGATTTTCCGAAACCCGAAAGTTAGGGCTTACAAAAACTTTTGCTAATTAAAACCAACCAAAATGCACCTAACTAAAACTTCCGTTCAACTCATGATTGAGCTATATACCAAAACACGAAAGCCCTTGTTCCTATTCTTCTCGATCTCCGTTTTGTCGGAACCCTAATACCCCGAACTACGCCCGACAACACGGGCAACCCTGTTCAATATCTTGGCTCCATACGCGGCTACTTGCTCCTGCGTACTCGCCGTGAACCATCTTTGACACCTCGCCCTTTCTGCCTTGTTGGCATATCCTGGACAGACATTTGCAGCTAAGTACCCACATGGTACTTCTGTGAAATTGAAGTATATATATGTTTTGAATCTCCTCTGATTGACGTGATCTTCCGCCATCGACCTCGCCATGTCCTATCATGCGTGTGTGCAAATATATACTTATATATACACACATACGCAAAACCCTAACCCCTACTTCACATTTCTGTCTCTTTGCTCAGCTGCGCATACGCACTGCCACACGTGCCACTCCCAATTCGCAGCAGAGATCGGTGCCTAACTTTTGTTAATACAGCAGCAGCTGACCGAGTACCTCATTACTCGGTCTCCTACCTCTGCTCTTTTCTCCCCTTGCTGCAACTAGCACCGTTCCATCTTGCTGCCCCCTGCCACCCTACAATTGGCATTATTTTCCTTGGACACGTAGCACTGTTAGCAGAAAATTGGTGCCTACCCTTTCCTATTCTTCTGCACAACCACATCAACTGATGACAACTCCTGCTCTTTTTCTCACAACCAGATTGAGCTGCCCCATTTACTTCTTTCAGCTCGCTCTCCTCCTATTGCTAAAAACTGTGCACCCTTGCCACAACCAGCCACGTGCCTCAACACCAGTCTCCTTAGTAGCTGAGTTACTTCAGATTTGCCAAACCGAGCTCATAATCTCCTCCTCCTCAATAGCTCACAATCTTCTCCAACCGAGCTACTGTATTCATTCTTCAACCCGAGCAACTCAACTTCTCATCTGCAGTACTGTTTCCCCCTTCCTGCAGAGCTACCTCAGTCCTCAACAGTAGCTAATGCATTATTCCTCCTGCCACCTCCCTATTTGCAGCAGTATTCAGTGCCTAACTTCAGCTCTAGCCCTCCTGTGTAGCAACAGCAGCAGCCAGCGCAACACCAGTACAACAGCTGGCATTAACCTCTCCCCTATAACCTGCAAAACATTCATGTGCTATTCCTTTCCCATTCCTACCCTACCTGAGCTGCTCCTTTCTTTCTTCATCTCAGGGCTAGCTGAGCACAATTCCTCTTAGCAGCTGAGTCCCGAGCTCCTCAAGCCCTCTTCTCCACCTGGTTCTCCTCCACTCCCTGGTGAAGAACCGAGTTCCCCTCTTGCCCTTCTTCCTCAGGAGCCCAAGCTCCATTATAGCCGAGCTACCTTACTCTTTCTCCCACTCGAGTAGCCCCAATCCTCTTTCTCTTCTTCTCAGCTTCTTCGTCAACCCGAGTTCGCTCTACTCTTCAAGCCAGCAAGCTGAGCTGCTTCAACCTTCCCCAAAGTCTCTCCACTCCTTCCTTGTTTTCCTTCCCTTGACCTCCTTTAAAGCTAATCTGAAGCTCCCAAGCTGCTCCTCTTCCATTCCTTAATCCCCTGTGCCCTTCCTTGTAGTGCTAGGAGCCATCGGCGTCCATTTCACCGGGAGCTACGGCCACAGCTCCATGATTTTCCCTACCTCCGGCCGTGAACGCCATCTCGTCAGCCGACGACTCCACCCCGTGCTGGTAACACCCGCTCCACCTCACCGGCCCCGAACCCACCTCGTTGTCACCACCGACGGGTGAGTCTCCCTCCACCACCGGTAGAACTTTTGCCGCCCTTGCCGCTAGCTGCCTCGCCTCGGCTGCCACCAACCGCGGCGCCCCATCCAACTCCACAGGACCACCCGAGCATGTTGTCGCCCCTCACCGCCCGCCGCTACCATCGGCAAGTCGCCACCACATCGCCTTCAACCACCGCCGGTCCTCGCCAGCCAACCCCGGCGACGAGACCTCAAACTGCCAAGCCGCGGGACCTGCCTCACCTCCCCGTGTAGCCACCCGCCGCCACCGGCGGCAGAGCTTTTTCCATCAGCACTGACACCCCGCTCGACTCGATAACCGCGTTGTCGAGCTCACCGGGGGAGCCTTGCCGCTAGACACGCTGCTCCACCGCCGGGAGGTCCACCCAACCCGAGCTTCGCTCAAGCATCATCTCCAGTCACTGTTCCGCCTCTCGTCACCGACGCGACCCAACCTCCTCTCTCCGTCGTCGGGGACCGGCACCGCCATCCCTTCCCCTAATCAGATCGCCACCACTTGGAAACCACCGTCGGCATCGTCTCGGAGAACCCAGGCCTTGGGAACACCACCTCTCGGCTCCCCAAGTTCCACGGATTCTGCTCGAGCACCGTTGTCGTCGACGAGCCCGCCGCTCACCGCCGATGAATGCCACCCGAGGTGAGCCTCCGTCTCCCCTCCCCATTCCTCTTCCTAGGGGTGAGTATATACACCCAGAACAGCGAACTCAAGAAAACAAAAGAAAGCACAAATAAAAAGGGGGCATAAGCGGTGCTGCTATGACCCCACCCGCCAGTATTAGTAAAGGCGTATTCCCGAAAATACGCCTTCTGGCTTTTAAATGTGCAATTCCCTTTTCGCTCAAACGTAAATACATTTTCTTTCCTGGGAAGCGCAAATCATCCTGTGACCTCTCTGTTTCTGTTTCCTGAGCTGAAGGCGCATCCCAAAATTATGTCTTCAATGCCACCATTTTCCCCCTCCCGGAGGGAGATCTTCGCCTTCTTAATTCTCTCCCGGCAAATCTTCGGATGTCCATATCTCCTCCGTCCCAACTATGATCCAACTGATTTTTCTTTCTATATTCATCTAAATTCAAAATCTATCTAACGATACCAGTTTCATAAATTTTGAAAATCATTCAAAATCCAAATTTGAATTCAAATAAAATATGACTCTAGTATATATATGCATAACCCTCAAATGACTACAACTAGTATAGTTTAAAGACTTTCTTAACAACATCTAAGAATATTCCATCAGTCACATTTATCCTCTGAACCCAACTAAAACTTGGGAACCAAGAATATTCAAATACTACAAGGTTGATAATCCGCTAAGCTAGGGTTCCCGGTTCTACGAAAACCCTTATTTCATGTGAGGAGGATTCCTTCTTGCCTCCCGAAAAAACACTAGTAAACCTTAAGACTAGAGCTCATAATTTAGGAGCTCGTGACTGTATTTTGGTTCTTTTTGGGGTCTTGCACCGTTGTTTATTCGTTGTCTCTTCGACGTGTAGTTACGACGTGGCGGTACCTCGCACGAAGGATTTCCGATGTTGCCGTATCAAGTTTGTGATCGAGATCCGGCCAGTACTGCCAGGCAAGCATTCCCACTTTGATCATGTTGAATCCCATATGTGTGAAAACTTAATTATCTTATTTGCAACCCTGCATGCTATGTGAATATCACCGTTATTTCAGGCTAGACTTAGATATCCTAGTAGATGCATATACCTCAGGTCCGATGAAACATATCCTTGTAGCCCTAGTATTAATTGTTGATCATCGTACTTCAGCAGAATATCTAGGAATATAGGCAATAGCCCTGCTTAGACCTGCTTAGAGAAAAACAGTTTTCTATCGGTGTATATCGATTCCTTCAGACATGGGATAAAACCCTCGGATGGGCATGTGCCTTCCGAGGTGAGTGTTTAAAAAGAATGATGTTGTTTTCAAAACCCCAAACAAAAGCGGAGAATGATTTTGATTCGGGTGAGAATGCTAAGGGCAGTTTGGGGATGTTAGAGTAGCTGGTAGCGATGTGGTTGTCTGTGTGACTATGGAGTCTTGCTCGAATCAACCAAGGACCAAACCTAAAGTGCCGTCAGACCAGATTCCTTACCGTACGTCCACATGGCCTTTATGGGAAGGACTTGGCATATTATCCCGGCAAGTATTAGGGTCTGGACCTGTGGGCAGTAGGAAGAGTGTGCTAGGTAGATTGGCATCCCTAGAGGATCTCCACGGGATTACATAGGTAGAGTTTCTTAGTGAGCTCCACATAATACGTGGGTAGAGGTTCGACATAGAGATAAGTCCACTTCTTCGGGTTGTGTTGTTGGGCTGCCCAGGCATAAGCGAAGAAATGGGTAGATCTTATCTAGCGGGTCCAACTCTAGTGCGGAAGCGGGTGAAAAGCCTCGTTGTAATAACCCTGCCGGCACCCCTCGTGAAGGGTGCTTATTTGGCCATGGCAACAAGGGGGACTTACATCTTGTGGGTAAAGCCATATAACCTCTGCAGAGTGTTAAAAACTATTCGAATAGTCGCGTCCTCGGTCATGGACAAGAACTGGTTAGGCCACACACTGGTTAGACTGAGTTTTGTTTGCAAAAACTTGGGCAAAAGGGATTAAGGACGTGGGCATGACGTGTCCACAAGAGAGCAATTAAGGCCACGCTGCGGGTGGCAAGGAATTGTAGGAGAATGGGATTAGCCGTGCTACCGGGGGTAGTACGGGCTGATGATGGGAACCTTAGATGTCGATAATGGAGCTATCGAGTCAAGGCAGAGAAAAGAGGTAGCGGAGACTACCTCATGAGATGACATGAATGTTTGAAGTACTTTATTTTCCAAACTTGCCTTAGAAACTATTATTCATGTATTTAAATTGAAAACTTACTTTCCGCACAACATGTGACCTAGAATAGAGCTATCTCCTTCAATCAAGCCTTGCATGGAAATAAGCTGTATTACCCTCATGTGGGAACTGCTTGCGAGTACATTCAATGTACTCACCTGGCTTGTTGAATTGGCCAGACGAAGGAGACATCAATTCTGAAGATACGAATACGATCGCGAAAACTAGGGCGTAACCCCAGTCAGTTGCCTGTCGGGTATGGCATAATGCTGGGCCACATCACTGCTTGATTTCCGCTGCAAGTTTATAGCCGTTGGGCTACAGGTATCAGACAATCGATCTTGGCGGTCTATTTACATAGCGTATACTGATATTCATATGTATGACAATGATATACAGGTTAACTTGTGTGTTCCGGCTACTGATCTAGGGATCGGTACAGTAATCACAAGGGAGTAACCGGCCTTAAAATCGGGTACGCCACACCAAATCAACAAGCCAGGTGAGTACATAGAATGTACTCGCAAGCATCCCGCAGGGGGTGTATAACAGGTGTGTTTCATGCAAGGCAAGTTCAAGAAAGAGGCTCTACCGTAAGTTGAAGTTGAGCGGAAAAGTAACTTTTTATGGAAATATGATGATAATAGATTCCAAAGCATTTCTGAAAAACAAGCCCGTCCCTGACGGGTGTGTATTTGGTGCCAGACATCATATTCTGACCATCGTTAACTAGAGACCGGTAACCCATGTATCGCCTCAGACCATCCTCAAGCCTACCCGTGCTACCACCTTGCAGCACGGGCTAGGTTTCACTTCTGCAGTTCCTCACTACCAACCTATAGCTCAAACTGCACACTGTGGACACATCATGCCCACGTCCTTAATCCCATTCCTAGATTTCATAACCAAAACTTAGTCTAACCAGTGTGTGGCCTTCCAAGTTGTGTCCATGATCGAGGACGCAGCTATTCGAATAGATTTTAACACTCTGCAGAGGTTGTACGGTTTTACCCACAAGATGTAAGTCCCCCTTGTTGCCATGGCCAAATGAGCACTCTTCACTAGGGGTGCCGGCAGGGTTATTACAACGAGACCTTTCACCCGCTTTCGTACTAGAGCTGGACCTGCTAGATGGGTAACCCAACTTTTACGTCCCGGACCAAAAATGGGACTCTCCACCTTTGTGTCGAACCTCTACCCACGTACTACGTGGAGCTCACTAAGATTCTCTACCCACGTAGTCCTGTGGAGATCCTCTAGGAATGCAAATCCACCTAGCACACTCTTCCTACTGCCCACGGGTCCAGGCACTAGTACTCGATGGGGTATGTAGTCAAGTCCTTCCAATAAAGGACATGTGGACGTACGAGGTGAACTTGGTCGAGCGGCACTTAGGCTCGGTCCTTAACTGATTCAAGCAAGACTGCATTTGATCACCTTTTCGCCATGTCACCACATGCTACAACCATTTCCCTGATGTCCACTTATTGTTCTCACCCGAATCAAAATCATCCTCCATTTTATTTGGGGTTTTGGCAAACAATACTTTCAAGCAGACACCCCAGAAGGTACAGGCCTTCCCGAGGATTTTAAATCCCATAACCCAAAGTAGTGATTCGTGGGAGTTGGTAAAAGTAGATTTACCTCTATAGCAGGTCTAAGCGGGGCTACTGCCTATAATCCCAATATTTTGCCGGTCATATGATATCCAGCTAATATTGCTAGGGTTACAAGGATTGGTTTGCCGGACCTGAGTCATATGCAACTACAAGAAGTAGCTAGGTCTAGCATAAAATATCATTGATACACACATAGCATGCAAGGTTTGCAAACAAAAATAATTAAGTTTCACACATATGGGATTCAACATGATCAAGGTGGGAATGCTTGCCTGGTAATATTGTCCGGGGCTCGGTCTTGAACCCGATTCAACAATTGTCCAAAATCCTTCACGTGATATCTCCTAACGTCAATATCTACACGTCGAAAGAATGGCAAATAAATCAACGATGCGAGGAAGAACCAAATGAGAGCCAACATACACTCATAAACTTTAAAATTTATATTCTGGTCCTAGTGTTTAATAGGGCCTCCAAGGGGCGAGAAAGGAATCCCTGTCACATGAAATAAGAGCTTACGCAACTAGAACCTAGTTCTTTTACTTAGTAACAAATCCATGCCTTAGGCACGCTTGGTTTTCATGTTTAAGCTAGGCTTGGAGGACACTAACTTGATTCGACGCTTCCGTGCGGTTAGGCGAAAGCTCTAGGAGATAAGAT